>CM056051.1:150623432-151223432 GCA_029574335.1 Rana kukunoris
GCCAGTCAGGAGGAATTTGCGGATTTCACCGCTCTGATGTGGTTTAGGAGGAGTCTTCCGCCTACTCTTCCCTCTCCGCTTCCCAGCAGAGAACATGCCGGGGAATAACGATCAATATCACTGAAATATCACTGCAATAGGCCGGGCCGGACCGGGAGCTCCACAAATGTGCGACTCTACTCGTCCATGTCCAGACCACGCCCTCTGCAGTTTCTTCTTATGCTTTTCCGATACAGGTTGGCAGCCGGAGGCGGAGGATCTTCCCCACCCCCCCCCCTTCTCCCCCCTTATCTTTTCCTTTCCCCTTTTCCTCTTCCTCTGCTTCTTTCTTTTGTTTTTGTTTCTTTTTTATTGATATTAATGGTTCCGACGCCTCCCATGAGCACATTTGTTTCAATATGCCTGGTGGGCGTTCGATGAAGGTCAGGCGCCCCTAGTGCCCGGCTCATTGCAGAGTTGAGAGTCCGGGGGGCACCTTGCCTCCAGACGCTCTGCTATTTTCGTTTACCCCATGTACCATCTGAGTCATGTGCATGTATTGGTATGTTTACTTTGACGTGTATTTTCTATACCATTTGTGTTATGTACTGGTACTGATATGTTTACTTATGTTGTGTACAATGTGGTCACGCTGATCTTTTTGATTTCTGTTTTTAAATGTCAAATGTCTTTTCTTTTATCTTTAATAAAAATATATTGAAAAAAAAAAAGAGAGGCCTGAGACGAAAATGGTTATGGAGTGTAACATCATTCCACTCAGACTCAATGGCCCACCTCTGAAATTTCGCTATGAAGTCCTCAACAGGTCCTGTACCTTGTTTGAGATTCCTAATAGCATTTTCCACAGTGAGTTGCTTGTTAAAGTCATCATAAAGCAAGGACATAGTTGCCAAAAATTGTGCATATGAATTTAGAATTGTATCCTCTTTTTCTAGGTAGGTATTTGCCCAAGCACGTGGTTCTCCACGTAAATAGAATATTTATCCTGTCATTGGGGAAGGTGTGATGGCGTAATTCAAACATTAATTTACATGCATTATGAATTCTCTACAGGTCTTTCGATCACCAGTAAAAGGTTCAGGTGGATTGACCTTAAGTTCAGGGGGAAAACGAGGCACATTTAGATGTTGAGCAACTAATTCTTGCAGTGTTTGATTCTCCAACTGCAGGGTCTGTACAGTCTGTACAAGTGCGTCTACCTTTTGAGAAAGGGCAACCACATGGTTGGCAAGTTCCGCTGGGTTCATTTTTAAGGTTCTATTATTCTGTAACAACTCTGGTGAACGGGAGTGAACCACAACTGCGGTTAGGGGAAGAATTCAATGCACCTCCCTATGTCATGTGAGATTTCAATACTAGGCCCCAGGCATCACTCCAATCAGAGAACAGGAGTTTGGGGGGTCACTACATCACACATATAGGAATGCGTTGAGCTACTAAGGGCGGAGGTATTACAGCATGCCTCCAACCGCTAGTGAAGAAAAGTTTAGGGGAATATGTTCATGTAGAGAATACCGTATGCAAAAGCAATTTACTCAAGAGAGACAACTTTAGCATAATTGAATTAAAAGTGTATGTCCCTTTAAGGTATTCCTCAGTGGTTAGCTGAAGATACGCCAAATAATCCCAAGCAGCAGGATAGCATTAAATAAGCCAATTTTAAATACAGTACTTGTTAAGGCTATATGTGAAGTGGGTAATTGTAATAGTACTTATCCGTTTTGCAGGGATGAGAGTTTTCCAATAAAGAGAGTATTGCAGCAGCAAGGGACTCGTCCTTGGAGGGTCTCCTGGTGGGTGGTATCCCAGGGTGTCTGCAGCATCTACAGCAAGGTTGCCAGCGTGGATCCAGGAGTGGATGGTTCACAGTTAAGGCATGAATAGTACCTGTAATTTAAAAATAGCCAAGCCGGCTATGGCCAACAATATTTGAACAACGTGCAATATGCACGCTGTTCTCTTTATAGGACCCAGGCAGGTGTAGTGCATAGCACTAATTCTCGCCGCAGTTCCGCGTTCCACGGTGGAATGCATGTGGCATCCAGCGCGGAACGCGATACGGTGCGGAGAGCGCCCGTTACACCCCCAAGAAATAAATAAACCAGAGATACCGGTTTAATCTTAGGACAGTTAAAAAATAAGCAAATATGTAAAAAAAGAAAAAAGTTCCTCCCCCTCACCCCCCACCCCCGCTCCCTGTATGCAACATAGGGAGCCCAGATCTGTCGGTACATATCCTCCTGTAATTTCATACACATAGTGAGATTTTCCATTTGTTGGACTTCTGTTATTTTTGCCATCCATTGTGCTTTAATTGGAGAGACATTGCTTTTCCAGAGAGCTGGGATACATGATTTTGCCATTGTAAGCAAATGTCTCAGCAATGAATTTTTATATTTTTCAGTCGAAAGAGGGATGTCAAAAGACAGGAAGGCGGCTGGGTTATCTCCAAGAGACACATCAATGATTTCTTCCACTGTCTCTGAGACTATTTTCCAGGAATTCTTTATTTCTGGGCATTCCCAGAAAATGTGCATCATAGTGCCAACAGTTCCTTGACAACGCCAACACAGGATGGATACCTGTGGATATATATACGATTCAATACTTCTGGGGTTCTATACCACCTGTTTAAAATCTTATTGCTATTTATCCCTGCCATTTCTAACTCAGAGAAATCAGGGAAGCCTGAAGGCTCCACTGCCAGTTTCCTATGCATGCATGAGTCACACACACAGGTCCCAGAAGGCAGTGGAGGAGCAGGAGGAAATGCTGCCCTGGGCCATGGCGAGATAGAATGGAAGTACACTCAGTACTTCAGAAAAGGCAAGAAAGAAGAAAAAAAGAAAACGTTATCCAAAAACGTTATCCAAATCTAAGTATTGTATTGCCTCATAACTTCATTTACTTGTAAGTTTAATGCCATATCGGTTGGTATTCATATGGGTCACGAAAGAATGCAGGTCCTCAACTGACACCTCCCATAAGAAAAACAGGTCGTCGATATACCTCCGATATAGCCTTAACTGTGGCCATTCTTCTGTAAAAATGTCCTCATCTTTTCCAAAAAATATTGGCTACACTAGGGGCATATTTTGCTCCCATAGCCACCCCTTTGACTTGATTATAAAAAATCACCTCCGTACCAAATGAAGTTATTAGACATAATTATGATATTTGGCTTTGTTTCAAACTGGTATGTCTATGCAGAGACCATTTTACAGCGTCCAACGCATCATTCTGTTATATGTTGGTATAAAGGGATTCAACATCTGCTGTTACTAGCAGAATAGGTCCCTCTACATCAGGGGTGTCGAAGTCAATTTCATCGAGGGCCGCATCAGCATTACAATTGCCCTCAAAAGGGCCGGTTGTATCTGTAAGGTTGGATGTCCAGCGCATCCCCTCCCCTTACATTAGATGTTAAATGCAACCCCACCATCAGACGTTGAGTCCCCCACTCTCCCTTACATCACAGTGTACCCCCCTTTCCTTAAGCTGCTGCTGGGAAGAAGCTGGATGCATTGCTTGAAAGCAGAAAGTAAGGGTCTTGAGGACCAGAGGAGGGCGAGGGCCACATGAAATGGCTTGGAGGGCCGGATTCGGCCCGCGGGCCTTGTGTTTGACACCCCTGCTCTACATCAACATCCAGCAATAATCTTTTTAATTCCTTCCCATTCCTCAGAAAGGCTCTACCCTTTGCTGCCATTGGTTGAAAAAAGGTGTCCAAATATTCACCAATGCGAGAATACAGGGAATTGACCCCACTAATGATCGGTCTCCCGGTAATTGGTACATTACAGGTATTTTAGGGGCTCTCAAGTTCAGTTATTTTGCCTCTTTTTTATTTAATGTTTTTTTTAATACTCCTTTTTAACCATTCCTCTAATTTATTTTTGAGTTTCAAAGTTGGAGTTCCTAGTAGTTTCACATACATATTCCTGTCTTCAAAGAACTTGTTCATTGTTCATTGACATATCAGAATTTCATAGAATTTCATTGCTAGGTTTGGCACTGACCCATTTTTTTCCACATTATAGCTTTGACTAAGCACTGTTGAGAGTGTGAAACGTGTCAGCTTTTTTTTTCCTGTACCCTGCTGTGGTTTGCACTTTTGTCATTTTGCACAATAAAGGCATTTTTATTGGAGTTTGGCTGACCAGTTCTCTCTTCTAATTGCTACATGCTTAGCCTGCACCTGTTTTGCTTCCGCTGTGAAGTGAGCGCCATTTCTATACATCTACCTGGAGTGGTGATCCCTTCCCTCATTTTGAATAAGCAGTTAAGCTTTCTTTACCAATCCTCAGGAAGGAAGTTGTTGAATTAGAAAGAGTTCAGCAAAAGGATGTTCCTTTAGACCCAATTCACATCTCTGGCTTTCACACTGAGACTGCAGGGGAGTCGTTTTTCAGGTGCTTTACAGGCGCTATTTTTCCCCCAGTGTGAAAGTGGTCTTAGGACTGAGCAAAACTGACCTGAGACAGCTCTTGCTTGGGAAGCAATGGTGATTGGCCTGTTCAATACTGTCCCCCTTAAAACACCTGTGTAAACACACCACCAGTGCTTTTGATAGTGTAGCTAGCTACCTTTGTGTGCTCCTGCTCGACACAGCTAATATCTAAGTATGACTAATACTGTGTTCTGACCCTGATCTACTTGTGTATGACCCGGCTTGTTTAGACTACGCTTTGCCTAACCCTTCTGTGTTACCAGACACACTGTTACAACACTGTCTTGACCTGCTGCTGCTACACAACAGTCCCTGCTGTTCCACCATCATCTGCAATGGTGCATCAGTTGGTATAGTGGATAATACTGCGCTGCTAATAACTAGAACAAGCTGCTGAACAGGGCTAATTGAAATAAAAAGCAAATACTGTGGATATATATGGGAAAGTGCAGCGCTTAAAATTACAATGTGAATTGAATGACAAAGTAATTAATGACAACAAAGAAAAATAAATAAATAATGGAAATACACTGCAAAAAATGAAACCAAAATGAAAGGTAACCAGTGAAGTGAAACAAAGTGATTAATGTCCAAATAAAACACCAAGAGGTAAAGTCCATGTATGACTGGAGATAGCCGAATTCGTGTCTGGAGATGGACAGGTTCCAAAAAACAGTATTTAAATAAATAAGCTGGAACGTAACTTCTTAGTCAGAGTGAAAAAATCCCACCACCAGTCAAGATGCAGGCTTACCGGAAACAGTAGACTCAAAGAAATATATATTTCTAGAGTCAGAAGAGCTTGAGTTCAATATGAACTCTATCGGGAACTCATCAAGGGCAGGAAATCCACAGATGGCTCTGATGCCAGCAACTTGATCACCCGTATACTGAATAGGCACTGACTCATGTAGCTTATATGTAACACTCCGTTGGAATATCAGAAGAGTATGTGAAGGAGAAGAGGAGGCGACAGTGTAATACCGTAGAAACAATTAAAATTTAATAGATATTGCACTTACATATTCCATGAAGATACAGCGCATATATGCATGAATGAGATTGTGGCAGCAGTGGAATCAAGCCTGATGCGTTTCGCGTGAACACACATTATCAAAGGGTGATATATATTTTTTTGAGTCTACTGTTTCCGGTAAGCCTGCATCTTCACTGGTGGTGGGATTTTTTCACTCTAAGAAGTCACGTTCCAGCTTATTTATTTATATACATCACTGTTTTTTGGAACCTGTCCATTTCCAGACACGATTGAATTCGACTATCTCCAGTCATACATGGACTTTACCCCTTGGTGTTTTATTTTGACATTAATCACTTTGTTTCACTTCACTGGTTACCTTTCATTTTGGTTTCATTTTTTGCAGTGTATTTCCATTTTTTTTTTCTTTCTTGTCATTATTTACTTTGTCATTCAA
Source organism: Rana kukunoris (assembly GCA_029574335.1). Lineage (NCBI taxonomy): Eukaryota > Metazoa > Chordata > Amphibia > Anura > Ranidae > Rana > Rana kukunoris. The sequence goes on from CM056051.1 coordinate 150,629,316, forward strand.
TTCACATTGTAATTTTAAGCACTGCACTTTCCCATATATATCGGCAATGGTGCATCAGAGGTACCAGCCAGCCTTCTCTTTTTCCAGTCCTGCTTATGGTATTCGCTCATTTTACTGAAGTGTTTTACCTGCTATCTAATTCCTGACCTGACAAGGGCAACAAAATGAATAAGGAGGATGGAGGACCTCAGCTACGAGGAGCGATAACGATTACAGTTATACACTCTGGAAAATAAGTGTGTAACAGAGCATATGATTACAATGTACAAATATATTAAAGTTGTTGTAAAGGCAGAAGTTTTTTTTTCTTAATGCATTTTATGCATTTTAATAAAAAGCCTTCCATGTGCAGCAGCCCCCATAGCTGAGACAGCAGCACAGCGCCATTGACTCCTGCTTCTGTCAATCAAAGTCAGTCAGCCAATGTGGAAGGAAAGGGGGCAGGCCCCAGCCAGGTCTTTGTGTCTGAATGGACACAGAGAGCTGTGGCTCAGTTCAGGTGCCCCCATAGCAAACTGCTTACTGTGGGGGCACTCAACAGAAGGGACCTGAGAAGAAGAGGATCTGGGCTGCTCTGTGCAAAACAACTTCACAGAGCAGGTAAGTATATTATGTTTGTTATTTTTAACAAAAAAGAAAACAGACTTTACAATCACCTTAAAGGTAAATCCAGCAACTGTGATAAACCATTTACTCTAAGGTCCGAGAAGAGGACTGTTAGATCAGAGGAAGTGTGGAATCCTCTCCCCCAGAAATTTGTACTACCTGAAAGTGTTGACAAATCCAAAAAACACATTAAGAGGTCTTTCTCTGGATGCAGAATCTACAGGGCTATACAATTTGTTAGAGAATAAAAATATCATGCAAACAAGTTGAATTGGATGGGCCTGTGTCTGTTTTTCAACCTTATAAAGTACGTAACTATAACCCCCACAGGCGGGTGTAGGGGACCCCCTAAACAGTTTTTTGTGTGTGTGTGTGTAGGGGATTGTGCATTTTAAATTTAAATGCTCACTGCAAAACAATGTTAAAAAAAGTGTTTTTTCACTCCTGTATGGAAATGAGCTACCAATGGTTTTATGGAGCCTGGGAGTAGATAGAGGAACCATCAGGGAGACAGGCCAAGAGTAAAGGCAAATAACATTTTTTTTTCCATTTTTTTTTATTTATTATAAGTAGATAATAGCAAACATTGCATGAGAGACAATGACAATGTAGAACAATGAGCCAATGTCATCATACATGTTAACCTGATGATAATATTACATCATATGTAGAGGAAGTGTAGGTGAGAATAACCCCCCATCTTACACATGTGGCACAGGCAGTTATAGTACAATTATCTACAAAGGAGAGTATGTAATGACTGTGGAAAGAGGAGAGGCAATTACATGTTTTTTCACAGCAGCAAGGAAAGATGTGGGGATTGTTTATTGGGATTTTTCTTTTGCCAGGCTCCCATGGGGGGTCCAAATAGCCTAAAGGTATAATAATAAATCTAATGAACATTTTACAAAGCACAGTTTTTTAATATCTACTGTGGCCCCTTGACTACATGGAGGCGCCAACTCAAAAAATAAAAATAACCTTAAAAACAGCAGTCTACTAAAATGTGAGTATAGGTGTGTACTCACAGGTTCGCTGGGAGTAGTAGTCCTGGCCAGTAGAAGGAGCTGTGAGCCCCGAGCGCGTAGCCTGATACTTCCTTTCATCGGATGCCTTCTATGCCCGCCGTGCCCTGTGACGTCACCGCCTGTTCTGGTTCCGCGTTCCACGCTGGTCAACAAGGAGCTTCCTGGATCCATCCACACTGAAGCCGTGCGGACATCACTAGAGCCGGTGGAAAGGCACACACCAAGTAGAAAAAACACCCCGATGGACTACTACTCCCAGCGAACCTGTGAGTACACACCTATACTCACATTTTAGTAGACTGCTGTTTTTAAGGTTATTTTTATTTTTTGAGTTGGTGCCTCCACCCCCTCTTTTTTCTTCTAAATGTTTACAGAGGTCATGGACACCCTCTATAGGAAGGCTGCCTCCCCATAATATATCCATCCGTGAGACCCTTTTCATAGGTACAGTTCTAGTTACCAGTATCACTGTCGCTTCCCAGGCTTCCAGTCATTATGAGCGTCGGAACACCCCTCCCTTTTTTGTGATGTGTATGATTATACTGTCTCATTGGTTCCCAAGCTCTATGCAATAAAAGCCATGATTTTTCTACACTGATGGTGGTCAAATAACCTGAAACAGTATGCAGTTTGAAATAAATGGTTCTATATTATTAGGCTATATTTGTACTTTACACCTGTGGAATACACTTGAGGGTATGTGATAGAAACAGACATATGAATACCTTCTGTTTTATTAAAGACTTTACTATGCATATTTAAATAGACATATGCAATCTTCAAAAAGCTAAATTATATACAATTTAAATAACACAATAAATGCTACATTAATTCTTAAAGTGGAGTTCCACCCATTTTTTATGTTTGTCTGTGCTGCATGCCCTAATCTCATAGTGTTCAGAATGGACAATTTTTATTTATTTTGTTGCTTGTAGAAACCTTTATTTTGTAGTCCTTCATTACTTCCTCCTCCTTATTAACCTAGGCTATTAAGTCACAAGGCTATTTGCAAGTGTTTCTGGGATAGGCATCATGTTTCCCAGTAGTCCTTGCAAACCTGACTGAAACCTATTACATTGCTTGTGCAGCACTGAGCATGTGCGAGATATGCAAAGCTGAAATCCAGGAAGTCATACAGTCTGGCTTCATGATGCCCACACTTAAGATGGCCACGGTCTATTTCTAGATTATATCTAAATGCTGTAACAACCTAACAAAACGGACCTTAGTTTACAGACTAATTTTACTAGAATACATTAAGCTTGTGTATTACAGGGGTATTTATATTTAAAAAGTGAAATTGTGGGTGGAACTCCATTTTAAGTACCTGTCTTAAATTAACTGGCGGGTTAACAGTTCCTAAATTGTTACTTCTATGTGGCAATCTGTGAGCTGTGCCAGACTTCTATCACTTAAAGTGCAACTAAACTCATCAATGTAACTGTTTCCCAAATAAAACTGATCATGCAATGCACCATGGCAACTGCAGATCAAACAGAGGCTTTGATGGCAGTTTCCTTGACTGTAATTGATAGGGAGGTTTAGTTTAGCTTTAAATCTGTAGCTGTTAAAATGTGGCTAATGGTGTCTTTAAATCCTCTGGCTATAACTATTCAGGCAATCAGTAATATCCTGTAAATCTATATGTTCCATTTTTAGTTGTTATGGCCTGCAATATATCTATCTATCTATCTATCTATCTATCTATCTATCTATCTATCTATCTATCTATCTATCTATCTATCTATCTATCTATCTATCTATCTATCTATCTATATATAGACACACACAGATACAGGTATATATCTATAGATACATATATAGATAAATATCTATATAGATAGATATATCTATGTAAAACAAACAGTATATAACACATACAGTATGTATATCTTTAATTAAATATACCCAAAATAAATTTAACATATGCTTTGGTTTTGATGTGGTTAATGTAATGTGGTCTCTTTCACCCAACCACTGTAACTGAAGCAATAATAATTTGCGCTGGCTAAACTATGCCAAAAACTACATGTTGTTTTAATTAAATGTTCTTCTAGTTGTATCTTAAAAAGCTTACATTACAAAATGTGGACAAGCATTTTTGGGGCTGTAACAAAATATTTGCTGCTAAATATAGGATCACTGATTTATTCCATTACTAATTAACAAGTTTGTTTTTAAGAGAGATAAAGGAATTAAGAGGACCTTAGTCAATAAGTAGTTCATGTTCCTTACTGCTAAAACTTTAATAAACAGAATCCATTAGTAAGGGGCTTTGCTAGGATTGTAAAAGGCCTAGGGCACCTTTGGATACCCCAGGGAGGGTAGTTATGCGGCCTGTGTGATGCACTATGGAGAACAGTGGGTGCGGTTGAATTACATTAACAGTAGGTGGGGCTTACAGGGGCATGTTAAATAAACCCCAAGCCTCCTTGCACCAATAATATATACTTTGATTGATGTGTCACAAGCAGAAGTTGCACAGACATTTAAAAAAGTCAGCATAATCATTTAAAAAATGAAAATCTTCCATTATGCTTTTCTGTGCAAAGAATATAGGCATAACACTTGGTCTGAGCCTACCTTAAAAAAATAACTTGATTAAAATAGTCACTAACTGCTTAGAAACCAGGAACTGTTGAGGCAATAAATACATTGATTAGAATAATTTAATGTATAATATAGTGTGTATAGTGCAGGAGTCTGCAACGTACAGAGGGTCTGTATTGCACAGAGTGCTGTGGTCAGTGCTGGGTTTTAGTGTACACAACAGAGTGCAGAGGTCAGATACATAACACAAAGAGTGCTGGGGTCAAGAATACTTAAGGCACAAAGTGCAGGGGTCAGGAATTCCTAGTGCACAGATTGCAGGGATCAAGAATACGTAAGGCAAAGGGTGCAGGTGTCAGGAGTATATAATGCCAAAATGCCAGGGTCAAGTGTGTAAATTCCAGTTTGAACTGAGTAGTTTTGCCTCTGTCCCAATTAGGAGGTCTCCAAGGAGTATCTCACTTGCTTAACCTTTGAAGGGCGTTTTCTTTTTTGACCTGTGACACTGTTATTAGTAAATGTGCTCTTGTATCAAATTAGGAAGCCTGCAGAAGCGTCCAAGAAATCCCACTCCTTTTCTTCATCTACTTTGTTAGTAGGTATTTGCAAACCTTCAAAGCCTGACTTCTACTCAGCCTGTAGGGATTGAAGCAAGGGGTCAGCTAACCCCTCTAAAAAGCCTTTTGTAAAAAGTTGCGCCCCCCCCACTTTTACATGTATGGGGGCTAATTGTGTATCCCGACAAATCATTGAGTAGTTTTTTACTCTCTGCAGGGTGGTCTCTTTACCCTGCTCTGGTGTACTCCACTTGTCAGGGTGTCTCCCTACCCAGTGTTCCAGTCAATGTCCCCAGAAAAGATGGTTTCCACTTTGTTGGGGGACTCCACCTTCAGTCAGTTTCCTGAATTGGACTCTTCCTAGGACATAGACACGGGTGTTGCTGTACAATGCCTCTGGTAAAGAGTGAGCGTTCTGTCTGTTACAGGTAACCTGGTTCCTAATCTGGACGATACTTAGGCCCCTTTCACACTGGGGCGTTTTTCGAGTGTTATTTGAGCAAAGCCTCATCTGCAATCCCAATGTGCTGGTAAAGCACTGCTAAGACCCTAACGTTGTAGGGCATTTTTGCAGTGCCTCAGTGTGAAAGGGTAAGGCGTTTTTACAGAGCTTTCAATTCATTTCAATGGAGAGGGACGTTTTTGGAGCTTTTTTTTTCAGCGCCCAAAAGCTGCTCCAAAGATGCTGCTTGCAGGACTCAGTGTGAAAGGGTCCATTGAGATGCATGGAGAACGTTTTAATGTAAAAACGCTCCAGTATGAAAGGGTTCTTAAAGTATTACTCTTGGTGTACTGCCACCCTAAAGACAATGCATTAGAATTTGTCTCGCCTCAGATGGTAGTCTCTGCACCGAACAGTGACATTTGGGCACATGGGTGCCCTTCTTCTTCTGCATAGCAGACAGAATATTCTGCAGGTATCCCATGTTGGGGATAGGTTACACCTGGAAGACATCATGGGATAGCCTGGGAAAGGCCCTCCTTTTGTTTTTGGGTATTAGGTGTTAATGTGGATGTTTTTCTGTTTATTCTCATTTTCATGTGGGTGGTTCTTTTTGGTGTTGAAGTATAATCTCTTTCCCTTCTAGGAGTACCCTTTAAGCACCCTACCTCTTTTTGCAGGCACAAATGCAGGCACTTCTGAGTGTTTGCTTCCTATCACTGCTACCTATATAACACGTTTTAGGTGACTCTGGGGGAGATTTACTAAAACTGGTGCGCTTAGAATCTGGCGCAGCTGTGCATGGTAGCCAATCAGCCTCTAACTTCAGCTTGTTCAATTAAGCATTGACAATTAAACCTGGAAGCTGGTTGGTTTCTATTGAGAGCTGCACCAGATTTTGCACTCTCCAGTTTTAGTAAATAACCCCCTATGTGTGTATGATGCACAGAAGCATAACTTAACTAGGGCGACTTCCTCAGTATTTTATCACCTGTGTTTTTTTAATTTGGCTGACAAGTTTAATGTTTCCTGATGGCTGTGCCATGAGCAGCATATTTTTATTAGATTTTAACATTTCTGACATTTAAAAATGCTATAAAAAAAAAGTGGTGGAATACCCTGCTGTGGCTTTGGCAGTCCTTTCTGGGTACTTTTCACTTTTTTGTATTTATTGTAGAGTTTCCCATTGATTTCAACTTAGGATGGTAAACTTCCAAAGAAAGGTTTGTCTCAGTTCCAAGCGGACATATTATAGTGCCTGAAATGCCATGAAAAACATCAACTGCTGCCAATGGTTGGAGCTCGGTGGGGAAAATGAAGGTTTACTGGAACAGAAAATATATTAATTTTCCAACTCATTAGTTTGAAGTCTGTTTGTTTGCGATCAGAAATGTAAAATGAAATGTATTTTTTTTTTGTTCCGAATATATTACATAGTGCATCATGATAGCAGAAACTATAAACTATCACTCACAGTTGAACTCACAGTTGAACAGCCTGCTCCTTAACTGGAAAAACGAGACACTATGCAAGTATCAAGGCAACTTGGCAAGGTCTAATGATTGCTGCTATGTTTTCCAAATGAAGCTAAAATACTCATTGGCAATTTTACTAGGCTGCAAATCATAATTAGAAAATATTCTCAGTTACAACAACTTGTGGCCAATGTAATTATCTAGCTAACCCAATAGGTTTTCTGATGAACGCTGTGGTTTTCTATTACACTTTTTTTTAAATCCTGGCCAATGATACCCTTATGATGCACATATGGAACAAGAAAATGAAAGATCAGAGTTACCTAATTTGGGCTGATTTATTAAAGTCTAAGTGCTCCTATGCCCACCCCCAGCAGCCCTAGAAATCCATGTATTATTTACTTGCCCTCACTCTGCCAAGATCTTCACTCCCAGTTCTTTTCCACACATTTCTTTTTTTAAATCTTTACCTCACTGTGCAACCTCCATTGATTGCAATGAAAAGTTCATACTCAATTAGTTCAAGCTTCACAGTACGGTACCCATAGCAATCCTGCACCAATATGACATTAGTACACTGAATTCCTATTAGTTTTTATGAGTTAGTAACTGTTTGGCTCCTTGCATTTTTTTATTGAGCGGGGCCAATAGTATTTATTATAGTGTACCTGAGTAGTCTACTAGTGTTAGGTAAATGTAGTTTTTGGCCTCCCTATAATCAGGGAGAGCACTTATCATTTGTTATCGTCTGTTCTGTGGTCTGCTGGTGCAGGCTCAGCTACTTTCCCCAGAATCCCACTGAATGCATGGATATAATGGGTGGAAGAGCTATGAACCTGGCCTGTATTTTTATGTCTCTTCAGCCAATCCCTGGTCAGGTGGGTCAGTGACCAGTAGGGGGATGAGAGTGGTATAAATAGGCTGGGGCCTAGAACAGCTTACTCTTGCTCCTTGGGGAATAAGACACAACCTGAAGGCTGAGGTATCCCTGATAAACTATAACACTAAAGAAATTATTTTGAGGTCCCGACTCCTGTTAGGGCTCAGGGGCCTCTGGCCTAGCCTCCTGGAAGCAGAAAGAAAGCTCTACTGAGGATCCAGGTCACTGGCAGCAAGTACAGAAGCTTACCAATAGTGCAGGTGGCATTAAAGTTTACAAGGCACAGTGAGTACCTGCCATATGGATTATTGAGCATTTTTTTTGTTATCAGAATTAGAGTCCTCCATTACATTTTTGTTTTTTGAGTATCCCAAAGCTCACCCTCACCCTATCCCAAAAGGCATGCACGGCTTGTTTTCTGACTCGAATGGCAGTGAACTACTGTGTGACTGGCTGCTACTCGATGTGCCTATCAGGGAATGGAACCTGGAACCAAACATCCAGACCAGTCCTGGGTCTGTGCTACATTATTGTTTGAATATGGTCACTAGGGTTGGATTTCTAATCCCTATACCCCCAGGTAAACTGACATATGCCTCCCTGTACCTGTACCAGCTGCATTTCTACTTTTGCACTCAATTTGAGAAAACTCCACTATGTTTGTTATGTGTTCCCATTCACACAGCATACCTAAAATAACATTACACATTTCATACTTTTTAGATGAATATAAAAACTAAGGATGGGCTTATTTCCTCTCATTTACATACAATGCAGAAGGCCAGCTTCCAAACCTTTAACCCTATTTTAGGACAGACAGTGTTCAAATTGAGTTTCCAACTCACAGCACATACAGGGTTAATTATGGCCAACACAGCACCCCAGCCTCCTTAAAAAACATAGAAAACTAAGAAGGCTTTTTCAGTCTTGGAGTTACCAGAAAATTACATACAAATGGTAGGCAGCAATTTTATAAATTTGAAGTAACATACTGTACAAAGAAAACATGTAACAGGGTACCCAATGATGGGTGAGTGACACAATGTGGTATAAAAAGATCTTTTTAATTAACTATATGTACATCAGTAGAAATCCTATCAGAAGTACAATTCAAGAAGGAAAAAACTGGTGTAAGTACAAACAAAAGAGATCAAGAGCATTGATGGTAAAATAGAGAGCCTGAGCATGGCACATATAAACCCAGTGAGTGACAACAAAATAGTGCAATATAGTCATACATGCAACATATTTAAACCTCAATATCTCCTGACACAGTAGTCATTCAGCTAGACCAGATTTTCTTACATTTTTGTGGACAACCTCTAGCAATATAGGTTAATTTATACATAGGTAAGGCCATATTTACAAGATTAATCCACATGTGCAAACTAGGAGGATCACATTTTTTCATTGTAAAACAATGACCCTTTTAGCATAAAAGAAAATTAATTTCAATAACAATTTTTGAGATTCACAAAGTTCATCGTCTCTAAGGTCACCTAGTGGACATCTATTCAAAGTACAGATGTTAGGTAAGGCTAGTTTTTCCTCTATAAAAGCAGTCATAGGGCCAGATTCAGGAACAGTTACGCTGGCGGATCGAGTGATCCGCCAGCCTAACTGTGACTTTGAGCCGGCGTTTCTGTTTTCTGTAACCAGAAAACAAGAAACGCCGGGTTGAAGTTCCGATGCGAGCAGCGTAACTGAGTTTCGCCATCGCATCGTTACTTCAACTTAAAAATGGCGCCGGGGGCGTTCCCGCCGATTTACGCTCAAAAAATATGTTAATGAGCGGAAATCGGCAATTCACGATCGAAATCCGGCGCGACGCAATGACGATACGACGTTTCCGGACGGGATACGCGGCGCATAGATATACCTACATGGGGTTGGAGTATCCTATGTTAGGTATAGGCGTCGTCATCGCGTCGGGAAAAAAAAAAAAAACGTCGCTTGCGTAAAACGGTCATGAATGGGAATGTGACGTCATTGACGTTCATTCACAGATTTTGGAGCATGCGCACGGGGATGTTTTGACACTCGACGCATGCGCAGTACGTTGGCGGCGGGATCGCGCGTAGTTAGCATACTACACGCCCCGTACCCGCTAAATTTGAATTCCGCCGGCTCATTTGTGATGCGCTGCCGCAACTTTAGGAGCAAGTGCTTCGTGAATGACAGCACTTGCTCCTAAAATTTCGGCAGCGCAACGCAAATGAGAAGCGTTACTCCAGAGCAAAGATGCTCTGGACTACCTGAATCTGGCCCATAGAAGACAAGAAATGGCCCACACTGGGACAAGCCTACAGTATATCATATGAAAAAAATCTATAAGTAGCCACATGACATCCATAACACTCCAGAGAGTCTGACCTGTCCATTTGATACAATTTGGAATATAGTCAATCCTATGTAGGTATTTTAGCTGAATGAACTTATCCCCAGCTGCAATAGCCCCAGATAGAGTCCATAGCCTCTCCCACTGTAATGTCTACAGCCCCTTCCACTGTAATGTCCAAATCTCCCCACTGTAATGCCCACATCTCCTCACTGTAATGTCCACAGCCCCCCATACATCACAGTCTGCTTAGCCCCCCCCCCACCCTGATGTCCTCAGCCCACCACATCACAGCCCTCCAAAACTACACTGTAATGTCCTCAGCGAGTCAGCACACACTTTCCTCCTTTTCAGCTTTTCATACTAGTGTCCTCATTTCCTGTAACATTGCCCCCTTCCTCACCCTCACTTGCACAGACCGAAGATCGGAGGGAGGCACAGCATGTCTTGGAAGGAGGGCGGGTGTTGCAAGATGGTGATTGGTTGCTAACACCACCCTTCATCCTAGCAGTCAATCACCTGCTTGTTAACCTCCAGAAACTCCGCCCTTCATACAGAACTGTCCCACCTCCCGCTGTCAGCTCTGTGAGGATTACAGAGATTGCAGGGGGAAGAGTGGGCCGCATAGAAGAGTGAGGCCCGCCCTAAAGTGTGTCAGAATTACTGGCTATTCAGCTGTACCAGCAAGTTTTTGGAATCTGTTGCCAGTTGATGTGCCTACACATTATAGCTGTAGCAATTTTTTCTTCTTGTCCAGCCTATTGAAAAATGACGGCTGTGAGGGGGTTCCCTAGTTCAAGGAAGATGTCATATGACATTCTCCCAGTCACGCTCCTCCTAATGACAGATTAGTGTACCAAGCCAGTCCCAGTATCATGTAATCACTGTGACCAATCACAGCGATCACATAAGAGTTGAATGTAATGAATGGCTTTCATTCATAGCCTTTCATTGTGTACTATTGTGCTTATTTCTGTGATTGGACGCAGTGATCAAATGATACAGACAGAGGCAATCACAGCGCACTGTATCATGTGATAGCTGTTGCCAGTTACCGCTGTCACAATAGTACATAATGGCTATGAATAGTGATCATCACTGTTATAAGCAATCATAGTGTTTAAAAAAAAACTTGATCCCCTCCCCAGAGTACTACAGTGTCACTATGGCTTCACTGCACTGCTCCGGTCTAAGTTTGTAAAAAAACAAAATAAAAAAAAATGAAAATTAAAAAAATGATTAAATTGATTACATTTTTGATATTTTTTCGCTCATTAAAAAATGTATTCGGGTACACTGTTGCATGACTAATTGTCATTTACAGTGTGACAGAGCTGAAAGCTGAAAATTGGCCTGGCGAGGAAGGGGATTAAAGTGTCTGGTGTTGAAGTGGTTAAAAGTGCTTTTCTCTTTCATGAAAAAAAAAATATTTTCTTTTTTTTTTTACTTGGCAGGTATTTATGGCACTTTACTTGTCAAATATCTTTACAGCAGTGTCTTTAGCAAATGTTTGAAAATCCAATCCAGCAACATCTCCTCTGCAATCTGCTACCTATGTAGCTATGTAGCTCATTGGGTTCATATCCAGTGTCTTGAATTCAGTCATTCCTAACAAAACAGTTCAGGGCTATATTCAACTCTATTAGATGCAACACATAAAAAACGACTGTAGGTGTCTTTCTAAACACTATGAGGCTGATTTACTAAAGGCAAATCCACTTTGCACTACAAGTGCACTTGGGAGTGCAGTCGCTGTAGATCTGAAAATAAATAACAACATTTTTGCTTGTACATGATTGGATGATAAAATCAGCAGAGGTTCCCCTCATTTCAGAGCTTCCCCTCTGATCTAAAGTGACTGCACTTCCAAGTGTACTTGTAGTGCAAAGTGGATTTGCCTTTAGTAAATAAACCCCTATGTTTGAATTGTTACTTAAAAAGTTTGCTAAATATTACAGTGAACCCTTGGATTTTACGAGCATAATCCGTTCCAGGAGACTTGAGGCGCTTTAGTTCCCATTTGTAGTGCTATATAAGTTATTCACTCACTCACTCACTCAAAGTACTCGCATATCAAAGCGAGTTTCCCCATTGAAGTCAATAAAAAAATAAAAAAATTGTTCCGCATGCGGCTAGAGGTGGGGGGCGCCGGAGAGCCTCGGAAATGGCCGGGAAGGCCCGAGGACAGTTCGGTTGACCTCTGAGGCTTGTAGGCAGATAAGGTTGATTAGAGTCAGCAATTTGATAGCATCAACAACATGGAGACCTCTTTCACACTGTGGCGGGGCAGCGTTTTTGTGGAGGTATTTTTGCTGCTAGCGGGGCACTTTTAAAATACAGTTTACTATGCTTCAGCGATGAATGAACAAAGCAGTGATTGGTACTGATCACTTGCTGTGTTTACCCAGGAAAGAAAGGGGTCATAAAATTACATATTTGCCGGCCCCTTCCCCTGCTCTCTATCCTGAGACATCCATCTGTGTGCCTGCAGCAGCTGCTGGCAGGATAAGAGGGAAGTATTGCTGTGAAGTAAAGTGTCAAACAGGGGGCCCTGGACAGCAGATGGAAGCAATGCATGTACTACAACCAATCCCCTTGCAGTGCAGTGCAGCCCCCCAAAAGAAAAAGAGAAGGAGAGGCTGGCAGCACTGCAGAGAGAAGCAGAAGGGGGTCGTGTCTGCAAAAAGACAGTACAGCCAACCCTCCTACTCAGCAGGTGCCCGGGCACCCCTTTTAAACTGATGAGGCTCAGTAAAAGAGGGCTGGCTGTGCTGCCTTATCAGCAGCCCTAGGTGTACTGCCTAACCTCATCCTGAAGTGTTGCCTCAATTTTGGCATGTATCATCGCTTGAGTGTAGTGGCGGCTGGTGCTCAAAATATTTGGGGGGCGCGCAAACGAAAAAAAAAAAAAAACAATTGCAGCCTCACTGTGCCCATCGAATGCAGCCACTGTGCCCATCAAATGCAGCCACTGGGCCCATCAAATACAGCCACTGTGCCCATCAAATGCAGCCACTGGGCCCATCAAATGCAGCCACTGTGCCATCAATTGTAACCACTGTTCCATGCCATCAAACGCAGCCACTGTGCCCATCAATTGTCGCCACTGTGCCATGCTTTAAATGCAGCCACTGTGCCATCAATTGTCACCACTGTGCCATGCCATCAAACGCAGCCACTGTGCCCTATCAATTGTTGCCACTGTGCCAATTGTCACCACTGTGCCCTTTAATTGTCGCCACTGTGCCAATTGATGCCACTTTGCCCTTTAATTGTCGCCACTGTGCCCACTGTCGCCACTGTGCCAAATGTCGCCACTGTGCCAATTGATGCCACTGTCACTGTGCCAATTGTCGCCGCTGTGCCCTGTAAAATGCCCCTCCTCCGCCCGCCACTTACCTTTCTGGGGTCGGCCATCCTCCTTCCAAGTCCCTCGATGTCTTCTCCCGCCCTCGATGACGCTTCAGCCAACCAGAACCGGTGAACCTAATTGGCTAAGACACCTGTCAGTCTTATCCAAGGAACGCACCCCCCGTACATCCCTTAGATAAGTATCTGGAAGCCGAATACAGCTGGCTCTGATAGGCACTTTCACACAGCCAACCAGCCACATTTATTCAGATGGCCCGCGCTCACCATGCTGCTGGCCATCTGAATAGTCGGCGGCAGCGGCAACAATACATAGATTCATGCAATGCATAAATCTATGTAATGTAATCAGCGGCGGTGCGAGAGCCAGAGGGGGCGGCGCTCCGGCGCCCTCTATGGATGCACCGCCACTGCCTGAGTGACTTTGTTTTTAGTAGTAACTGTGCAAAGAGATGAATTCTATGAACTAGCGATGGTCTGTTTTGCAGTGGTCTTTTTTTTTAAAGTAAAGGCGTGACTGGTTCCTAGTCAGTTCCAAGGGTGCGACATTTAGCAATGCTATCCGAAGGTCAGGTTGGATTGGGGTGTCGAATGAATGAAAAACTTATATAGCGCGGCACATGCGAACCAAATCGCCTCTGGGCGCTTGTTGTATCAGTCTCTCTTGACATCAAAAGAGCAGAGTTTTAATCTGTCTTCTGAAGGTCAGGTGGTTTTCCTCCAACCGAATGCAGGTTGGCAAAGCATTCCAAAGTCTGGGACCTTGGACCGCAAACCTTCTTTCTCCTTTGGACTTGAGTCTGGCTTTGGGTACTTTGACCAAATTTTGGTCACTGGATCACAGAATGCGATTGGGATTGAGGGGTTCTATTTTATCGCAAAGATATTGCGGGGCTTTCCCATGGATGCATTTATGAGTCAGACAGAGAGCTTTAAAAGCAATTCTGTCTTTTACTGGCAACCAGTGAAGGGATCTCAGCGACGGTGAGATTGATTCCCAGGGTTTTTTCCCAGTCACCAGTCTGGCGGCCGTATTTTGTACGACTTGCAGACGAGCGATTTGGTACTTTGGGAGTCCGAGGTAGAGGGCATTTGCATAGTCCAGTCTGGAGTTCACAATTGTTCCCACCACGACTGGCACATCTTCTTTGGGAATGAATGGAATAAGTCTGCGGAGTAGGCGCAGCAGATGGTTAGAACCGCTGACTACTGACCCTATTTGTGCGTCCATTGTCATGTGGGTGTCAAAAATGATCCCGAGACTTTTGACTTTGGCGCTAGGGGAGATGATCTGGCCCAGAATGGGTGGAGGTGTCCAGGTTGTTGCCAGTTGACTCTTGCGACTGGCCTGAAACAGAAGAAGTTCTGTTTTAGAATTGTTGAGTTTGAGATAACTCCTAGTCATCCAGTTTTCAATCGAAGAGAGACAATTCTCTAAGCTGAGATGATGATCCTTTCTATTGCAGATGCGAAAATACAGTTGCGTGTCGTCTGCATATGAGTGATAAAGTAGTTGTTGACTACTGATGACTTCAAAGAGAGGTCGAAGATAGATGTTGAAAAGCACCGGTGACAGAGGTGAGCCTTGGGGGACTCCACATGACACAGTGCGTTTTCCAGAAGTGAACGGTCCCAATTTCACCGTTTGAGATCGGTTTCCCAAAAAGGAGGAAAACCACGGTAAATCACCCTCTGTGACTCCGGCTACCTCAGTCAGCTGAGTCAGTAGCAGTTTGTGATCTACGGTGTCAAAGGCTGCGCTTAGGTCCAGCAGAACCAGGAGACAAGATTCTACTTCGTCTGCGGCCTCCAGAACGTCGTCCCATATTTTGAGCAGTGCTGTTTCCATCCCGTGTCCGGGACGGAATCCGGATTGCAGTGGATCGAGTAGGTTGTGGGTATCTAGATGCTGTTGCAGCTGTTGTACCACCACTTTCTCCATTACCTTGGAGAAAACGTTTAGCATTGTTATGGGACGCCGGTGATTTGGATCCTTGGGATCCAGGGTAGGTTTCTTCAAGATGGGCTGGATTGTGCCCTCTTTCAGCAGTGAGGGCACTACGCCTACCTTAAATGACTGGTTTACAAGCTGCGTAATGGGAGGTGCCAAGATATCGGCACATTCCTTTAGCAGCTTAGTGGGGATGATATCATTAGGCGAAGTGCTGTTACGCAAAGCGCCGATGATATTTTCTGTGGCATCGATGCAGATAGGTTCCAGAGTGAATTTTGTTGGTTGTAGCCTGTTTCTCCGGGTGCTGTGTGGTAGCTCAGGGGTATTGTTTTGCGGAATGCTTTCCCGGATTGCCTCAATTTTATTGATAAAGAAATCCGACAATTCATTGCAAAATTCTTGGGTGTCTGCGTTGGGGGCTTCAAGACAGTCTGGATTCATGGTCTGCGAAACCAGCTTGAAGAGATCCCGGGGGCTGTTTAAGGCGCTGTTGATAGCCATGGAAAAATAGTTTTTCTTGGCTTTGAAGATTTCTATGTGGTATCTTCTTGTTGCTACTTTGTAGAAGGCGAGGTTCGCCTCGGAAGCGTTTCTTTTCCAGGCGGCTTCTGCCCTTCTACGCTCTTGCTTCCGTAGCGATAGCTGGTTGTTGAACCAGCCTGCCTTATTTTTCCGGGTAAGGACTTTGCGTTCTGGTGCTACTAAGTCGGCTGACTGTAGTAGGGCTGCATTTATGGCGTCCAGTATGTCTGCGGCCGTTTGCCCTGGCTGAATTGTTTAAATTTTATTTTCCAAGGTAGATTTGAAGAGTTCCGAATGGAGCTTCTTCTGAGATCTAGACCAGTGTGTTGTCACTGGCTTGGGTGTTTTTATCAATAGGGCAGTATTGGAAATTATGAATTTAATTGCATGGTGATCTGTCCATGGCAATGGTTCATTTTCCAAAATACTTACTTTCAGATTTTGTCTGAAGATAAGATCGAGTGTGTGACCTGAAGCATGTGTGGGCCCACATACTAGTTGCTGAAGGCCCAATCCTTCCAGATGGTCGATACAGGCGTCGGCAACAGGGTCTTGTGAGGAGTTGGCCCAGAGATTGAAGTCCCCGAGCAGCAAAAGATGTTTGCTGGTTATGGCGTAAGTGGAGATGAACTCTGACCATGAGGGTAAAAACTGCGATTTAGGGGGTCTCCTGGGGGTTTGTATGCAGTTGCAAAGTAAGGGTTTCCATAAATGGAAGCGAGTGCTGAAGGGCTGGTTTAGAGATCACAAGATGCGTCCTATGGATCACCACCAGTCCTCCTCCTCTTTGCCCTATTCTGTTTTCAGTGATAATCCGGTAGTGTTCTGGCACCAGTTCTCCAAGAATGGTGTTACAGTCGGCTGTGAGCCAGCTTTCTGTAATAAAGAGACAGTCTAAGTTGTTCTGTAGAATGAAATCATGGATTTCTAATCGGTGTCTTACTGCCGATCTTGTATTGATCAAAGCACATAATATGTGCTTTGCTTGGGGTGGGTAGCTAAATTTTTTAACTGATGATCGTCGATCGATCCTCAAAAGTTGCTCAAATCTCAGGGCCTTTTTGGTGATGGCTGGAAGCTTTGTGGCAAATTGCCTCAGGCCCCAGATGATTTCTGCAGAATATTGCCGAATGGCCATATTCCGCCGGGGGGGGGGGGGGTGGTCAGGTGGCCGTGGGGAGTAGATTCCTTGAATCCTCTCTCCTATTTTTTTATTTGGTCCAGAGGAAGGCAAAAAAAACCCTGTTTCAGCTAAGCCAATCTGCTGGGCAGGGAAAAAAATTCCTTCCTGATCCCTCTGAGGCGATCGGTTGAGACCCTGGATCAAATCTGATGATATTATGAGGGGATGGTGTGAAGGGAGTCGCTCCTGCTGGGGGGGTGTCCCAAGCTGGCCGATGGCCTGATCTAGGGCCCAAGCTGGGCCACCCAGAGAGGGGGTGGTTGGCTGCCAGGGAGGTGGATGGGGACATCTGTGGGTAGGGGGGGTGGGTTGGGCGAAGGCACCAGGGTGATGCAGAGTGCTGTAGCCGTGCGCCACTAGGCCGCAGTTGAAGCCGTGGACTTTCCTAAGCCACGGCTCCCGCGGACCTAGCGTGGCTGGCGCGGACCGGCGAAAACAGCAGGGGAACAGCGGCGGGGATGTGGGGACGGGCTGGGGGTACCTCTATTGCGGTCTGGGGCGAAAGCACCGGGGCGATGCAGAGTGCTGTAGCCGTGCGCCACTAGGCCGCAGTTGAAGCCGCGGACTTTCCTAAGCCGCGGCTCCCGCGGACCTAGCGTGGCTGGCGCGGACCGGCGTAAACAGCAGGGGAACATCGGCGGGGATGTGGGGATGGGCTGGGGGTACCTCAATTGCGGTCTGGGTGAAGGGAGCTGAATTCCCAGGGCTGGTTTGGCGCGGCTATCCTGAAAAGGACGGCCGCCCTTGATCCTGGGGGAGACAGGTTGGATTACCTGTGTGATGCTCAAAGGAGGGGGGGAAGGAGTGCTGGAGACGGCTGGAGGTGGAGGTGATCCGGGATCCGGGAAAGATGCGGCTGTGCTGGAGCTTGGCTGGGCAGGGGAACCCTGACTGCCTGCTAGCCTACACCTGCCTGGAGCTATAGCTCGCACGCTCCTACTCCTAGGAGCCGTGTGCCGTGTGAGCTCCTGTAGCGAATTGGTGGGATATGATGGAAAAGTCTTGAGTCCAAAAGGATCACACTATGAGGGAAAACAATGGCATGTTTTTTCTGTACAGTTCCCACTGCCTCTCATTTTGGATTATGATTCTCCTAAATACTTATTAGTCTGATGGGGAAGCCTCTGTTTTCAAACGCTTGCTCCACTAAACTGGGTGGTACATATCAGAAATGGGTATCGGACTTGCCCGACCTCAATACTGATGACTGGGGTGACTGTGTGTCCACCTTCCTCACCCACATGATTTCTGCCAAAGACCATTTAATTCCAACTGAAATTTCTACACAAAGTCTACTATACCCCGCAACGTTTGGCTAACATCTTCCAACCCTCTGTGTCTGAGATGCTAATCTTCGTCGGTTTCTTCATGTCCACAGTTTTAAGATTATTAATAAAGTATGTAATCTATTTCTAGGTCCCGACCCTAGACTGTTTTTGATGGGCGACACTGATACTCTAGAGCAGGAATTCCGAACCTTTTGAAGAGCAAGGGCCACTTAAGCCACTTGGTAACCGGTCGTGGGCCACAATGAGCGGAGCAGGCGGATGGCAGGCCCGTGTCTGCTCTGTATATATATATATATATATATATATATATATATATATATATACACAATCATAATGTGTAAAAAAAAAAATCCCGATCATTTCCCCACTATGGGCCAGATTCAGGTAGATGAGAGCATCTTTGCTCTGGAGTAACGCTTCTCATTTACGTTACTCTGCCGAAATATTAGGAGCAAGTGCTGTTATTCATGAAGCACTTGCTCCTAAAGTTGCGGCAGCGCATCGCAAATGAGCCGGCGGAATTCAAATTGGGCAGGTACGGGGCGTGTAATATTTAAACTATGCGCGATCCCGCCGCCAACGTACTGCGCATGCGTCGAGTGTCAATGCATCCCAGTGCGCATGCTCCAAATTCTGTCAGTGAACGTCAATGACGTCACATCCCCATTCATGAACGTTTTACGCAAGCGACGCGATTATTTTTTTTTCCGACGCGATGACGACGCCTATACTTAACATAGGATACTCCACTAGGGGGCTGCTTTATCTTTACGTCGCGTATCACTTCCGGAAACGTCGTAAAGTCACTGCGTCGCGCCCGAAAAAGATCGTGAATTTCCGACTCCCGCTGATTAACATATTTTTTCAGCGTTAATCAGCGGGAACGCCCCCGGCGCCATTTTTAAGTTGAAGTAACGATGCGATGGCGAAATTCAATTACGCCGATCGCATCGGAACACCAACCGGCGTTTCTTGTTTTCTGGTTATAGAAAACAGAAACGCCGGCTTAAAGTGACAGTTAGGCTGGAGTATCACAGATACTCCAGCCTAACTCTACCTGAATCTGGCCCTATGTTACTATGCTCGGAAAAAAAAAGTTTTTCTTATTATTATGTTTTTACATACTGTCACCTGTTCCTGATCACTGCCACGCCTGTTAGATGATAATACTGTACTGCACTAGTATGTAAAATAAAAAAATAAAAATTGTGATTTTTTTCTTTTCAAATTTTTCCATTTTCCACAAAATTGTGACAAAAAAATCAACTTAAAAAAAACTTGCCACGCCTCTTAATAAATACCTTGGACTGTCTACTTTCCAAAAGACCACCAAAAGAAAGCTCTAATTGTGTGAATTAAATTTTTTTTTTTTATATATGGGTACAGTTTTGCATGACTGCGCAATTGTCATTTAAAGTACGACAGCACTAAATGCTGAAAACTGGCCTGGGCAGTTGAAGCGGTTAAACACAATGGGTTGTTTTAAATGGTGAGGGTTTACAATCACATTAAAAAGTAGCTGTACATTTAAAGCAGACACCATGCGCCCTCCAATAGTGCATTCTAGCATTTTTCTTACTAAATGAATTGCATTGTAAAAAAAACTAAAGTTGCACAAAGATGTCATATTTAACGTGAGCTTAGGGGAGCATAATACTTAAAAGAAAAGCCTGGGATTTATTTATTTTTTGTTTTAAAATTCATACTAGATGGATGCAGCATCGGTCCCCTGCCGGCTCTGACTGAGAACTGAGCGAACAAATGCTGCTTCAGCCCGCTGTCAGCTGAAAATGGGTCACAGCAGTGCAGAACGAAATGCACTCCCGTGACCCACCAGAGAAGTACAGCCAAACAAGCTTTGGCTGTACTTATCCTTTAAATATAGCCGAGGATATTGTTTGGGTGTTACAGTATACTGAAAACATTCTGTTTTAATGCAAAACATATTTAATCATTTTCACGATCGCTCTAATGCTGATCGCGGAATGCTTATACTTGGCAGGGACCCATAACATATTACAAATATATGAACGAAGCTAAATGCTATGACTGTAATAAGTGATATGTTATCTGCATGGTATTGTTTAGTACAGTGCTTATTATTTAATTTTTTACCAATAATAAGCAATAGATAATGGTGCTGTGGAGAATAGAGAATTAATTTTAGCTTCCAACAGTGTACAGCAAAGACTGAAAACATGCGGTGATGTGTAAAATGAATGCAACAGAAACAAATTATTGCAGCCCCTAGTTGCCAGTCATTTTCTATTATTTTAAAATTAAATAAAAATCCAGAATGGTTGCTGTAACAGAATGGCCCGTGACACCCAGAGACGTTGGAAGGATGAGAGATACTCTTGTTCCAGCAGCAACTATAACTCTTGGGTCGAAATCCACCCTGTGCCCTTTTGGGTGTAGGGTGGCTAATAGTGAATCATAATTTATATATTACATGAGATGGGACATTAATAATACTTCATATTTCAGGACTGAGATATCACAAGGAGTTCATGATGACATGACCAGGTCAGCCAGTCAGTGAGTCATACCTTTTGTATAATAGGCTATTGAAATCTGAAGGTGTGGATTGCACCCACTCTCACTGCCATTGTGTGATAAAGCTGTATAGATAACTTATTCAACTAGATGTCTGTGTTATTATTCAAGGTTAATTGAACCCTATTGAAGATACGGTGCCGACCGGTCTACATGGTTATCTTACCTAAATGCCTTTTAGAGTGTGATTGAAGCCCCCCATGGTGTGAAGGGGGGTGGAGATTGCATTGTCCTGTGATGAACTGTATTATGCTGTACTGGATATAAGAAGCTGAGAAAATACTAATAAATTGTCATATCTTTGGAAGCAAGAACGGAGCTCTGTCTCGTCTTATTCTGGGAAAGGATATGGATCGTGTATGCAATATTGTCGGAGTGTGTCAGATAAGCTTGTCGTGGTTGGATGGAAAGTCGTAAGCGGTGGTGACCGTTACATTTGGTGGCACAGCAGTGGGATGATTCCATCTTCAGAAGGACGGCTACAAGGACACATGACAATGGAGACGCTGTATGAACGGATGAAGCTCTCTTCCCTCATGGACTTACTGGAGAGCCGGGGCAGACCGGCCAGCAACCGTAAGAAAAGGGACATTATCGCAGAACTTGTCGAAATGAATAGAGCTAAGAGGCCCAGCGTAACAGACAGGACACCCGAGGAAGAATTTTTTGATCGGGCTGTTAAACATGGACTGGCACAATATGGTCCTAATCCTCCGCCGGAGATCATAGACCGGGTTATAGCGGCTGTGGATGCCACCTTGCGACAGCGAAGAAGTGCTGCAGCAGCTGAAGAGAGAGGAGAGGTGCAGATATCAGTCTCCATGGAAGAGGAATTCCAAAGAAGGTTACAAGAGATGCGGATACAGCATAGAGGACCAGTATCAGAGGAGGTCCTGTTGGGATGGTCGGATGTGATTCGGTGCCAACTCTGGAAGCAAGCGTTAGCTCTGGAGCAGCAACACCAAGGAAAGGTCCTGCCCTCCATCTATGCAAGGTACTGGCCGCAGTATGACGTACGAATGCTGTTGTTGGGGGAACAACCGAAGCAGGAGTGGATAGCAGAGTTAAGCAGGCTGATCCGGGCAGAGATGCAGCTGGATGAGAGCTACAGAGCCCTTCGGTGGTATGTAGCCCAAGAGTGCCCATGGTCAGCGGATGACGGCCCCACAGAAGGCTATGACTATGATGGCCTGGGATTATTGTATTGGAGGATGTCCAGTGATCCAGACTTTGGGGATGATCGGGAGTGGCGCTTGGAGGACATAATGGAGCACAGAGAGGAAAAATTAAATATCTCAGGAGGCCACTGGTCACAGGAAGATTTAGAATTTCTGGCCATTCGGGAATGGGAGCTGGAGGTCACCTACAGACAGCTGCTAGACTCGGCTCAGCAGCAGGATGGGGCTCCCATTGCCTGGGACTATGAGGAAAGTTCAGATGACAACTGTGAACTCCTGGCTGATGAATCGGCAGTGGAAAATATGGAGATTTTTATCCCTAAAGCCGAAGCGGATGGTGTGGAGTTCCAGGGAGCCGGGGCGGTTGGCCCCCCTCTCCAGCAACAAGCTGAGGTGGTAAAGCTTTTACCCCCAGCTGAATCACTGGCAACAGAGCAGGGTACCCCAAGCCTCTGCTCCCAACTAGCAGAAGAGGGGGACACTGTGGTAGTGGATGGGACTGTGGTCTCCACTCACAGCAACCCAGCGGAAGAGCTGGCAACAGAGCAGAGTGTCATAGGCCTCTGCTCCTCACTAACAGAAGAGGGGGTTCCTGGGGTAGTGGATGGGACTTCAGTCTCCACTGGCACAACCCCAGAAAATGGTACAGGACTGGGACAGGAGGATGTCTGCTTTGCTTTGCAAGCACCGGGGGGTTTTCACCAAGCACCAGTGGATGGGACTTCAGTCTCCACTGGTATACCCCAGGAAGGGGGGGCAGTTGGCCCAGACCCCCAACAGCATGATGGACTGAGCCCAGCTACCCTCCCTTCTCCCCAGCGGCAGGCGTGTTCTCTGAGAGAGGCAGAGGTTGGCGGGGTGAGTAATGCTCAGTTTGGAGCCATTTATTTGGGGTACAGTATGGATACCAGCATTGGAGGACTGGAATTACTGACGGACTTCGGAGTCAACCCGTTCGGGGTTCCCTCCTGTGTCCGTCTCCCACCGAAAGGGGAGAGATGTAACAGAATGGCCCGTGACACCCAGAGACGTTGGAAGGATGAGAGATACTCTTGTGCCAGCAGCAACAATAACTCTTGGGTCGAAATCCACCCTGTGCCCTTTTGCGTGTAGGGTGGCTAATAGTGAATCATAATTCATATATTACATGAGATGGGACATTAATAATACTTCATATTTCAGGACTGAGATATCACAAGGAGTTCATGATGACATTACCAGGTCAGCCAGTCAGTGAGTCATACCTTTTGTATAATAGGCTATTGAAATCTGAAGGTGTGGATTGCACCCACTCTCACTGCCATTGTGTGATAAAGCTGTATAGATAACTTATTCAACTAGATGTCTGTGTTATTATTCAAGGTTAATTGAACCCTATTGAAGATACGGTGCCGACCGGTCTACATGGTTAGCTTACCTAAATGCCTTTTAGAGTGTGATTGAAGCCCCCCATGGTGTGAAGGGGGGTGGAGATTGCATTGTCCTGTGATGAACTGTATTATGCTGTACTGGATATAAGAAGCTGAGAAAATACTAATAAATTGTCATATCTTTGGAAGCAAGAACGGAGCTCTGTCTCGTCTTATTCTGGGAAAGGATATGGATCGTGTATGCAATATTGTCGGAGTGTGTCAGATAAGCTTGTCGTGGTTGGATGGAAAGTCGTAAGCGGTGGTGACCGTTACAGTTGCTATATATATAAAAAATGAAGCAGTGTAAAAGCCTGTAATCTTAAGAAATAATTGAAATAAAATGGTCCCAAAACCTTTATAGCTCTGCATCAATTAGGCAAATTAGGTGGTCACCTATGGCCTCGCACTCACAGGGGCCTCGCGGATGCCTAATTTGCCTGACGAAGGAAAGGGAGAGCCCAGAATCGGAAAGAATTGATGGCACTACCAATCTCCTCATGCAAGAAATCTGCACTAAAAATGTTATACTTTTTCCCATTGTGGGTGTGAGTGGGGCCTCATGTCTAAGTTTTGCCTGGCTGGCGGGATCGTGAACATTGGCCACGTTCATCGGGTTCCCTGCCGTGAAGCGGGCCTGCGAGCGTGCCCTCTGGTGGCCAAAAATGGGTAGGAGGTACCCATACAGGAATTCGCCCAGGAGAGCCATTGTGCCACAGTATATCTGCGTGACACAGTCGGCAAGTGGTTAATGATCCTCTTTTCAAGTTCTGTGCATGATCATGGTATTGATCATGATATTACTATGCTTGATTGGCCAGCAAACTTGCCCTGATCTAAACACCATAGAGAACCTGTGAGGTATTGTCAAGAGGTAGATGAGGGATGGCTCTGAATTTTGAGGGAGATACTGAATTTTGGGTTTTCACTAGCTGTGAGGCCTCGTACACACGACAGAGGAACTCGTCATAAAAGACACATCGTTTTCCTCGACGAGTTCCTTGTTAGGCTTGTCGAGAAACTTGACAAGCTGTCTTTGCGTACACACAGTCAAGACCAAATCTCCTCGTTCTCAAACGCGGTGACGTACAACACATACGACGGCAGGGGAAGTTCGATTCCACTGGCACCACCCTTGGGGCTGTTTTTGCTAATCTCATGTTACTGCGTGTTAGGTAAAAGTTTGGTAAGAGACATTTGCACTTTTCAGTCTGTTACAGCGTGACAAAGCGCTACTTTTACCGAAGGTGCGCTCCCGTTTCATACTTTATTCTGAGCATGTGCAGGTTTCTTAGCATACACACGAATGTGTTTCTCGTCGAAAACCAGCCCGACGAGGAACACGACAAGGAAATTAAGACTCCCGACGAGGAAAAAGAGAAACTTGTTCTCTTTTTTCCTCGTCGAGTTCCACGTCAGTTTTCTCGATGAAAAGCATACACACGACCGTTTTCCTCGGCAAAAAAGCTCTGCCACTAAGTGTCTTGATGGATTCTGTTGAGGAAAACGGTCGTGTGTACGAGGCCTTAGCCATAATCATCACAATTACAAGAAATAAATGCTTGAAATATATCAATCTATATAAAATATATGAGTTTCACTTTTTGAATTGAATTACTGAAATAAATGAACTTTTTGATGATATTTTAATTTTATGAGATGCACATGTATATTGTAGTTTACCAGTCCTTGTAGTGACTGTATTTCTTTTCTCTTTTTAGGCTGTATTACTTTTCTCTTTTTAGGCTGATAACATTTTGCAATTTAGCCTTTATGATAACATTTTGCAATTTAGCCTTTATGACAACTATGATTGTCTTCATAAATAAAGTGGAGAAATTAGTGTAGTCACAAAAGGATCAGAAATGTACTTGCGGGATTACTAGAAAGAACCCTGAAAATTTAAAGCAAATACAGCCACTACATCCAAGGACTTGAAAGCTGCATAATATTAGATATTTGTTTTTTGGTTTAAATATACTTTAGGCTCATAAAGCAGAAGTCAATGTTTTTTTATACAAAGTCCACCAATCTTCAGATGCACACAAATAATTTATCAATTTTACCTGAAGGCCCCACAAGGTTTTTGCAATTAGTTTGATGTGCTAGCTTGAACACACTGATGTCCCTGAACATTTTGCTAGTATTTAAGGTAAACTGCAGCACATGTACACATGCTACATTTTGAAACATTATTATTATTATGGCCTCTTTTGTCTTAATCATAGGTATACGCAGCCTTTTGCATTAGGGTGTGCACCCCAAAGTTCAAACGCACATGCGCAGTAGAGAAGTGGATGGTGTTAGTAGGGATGAAATTGGTGTCAGTAGGTTTTTGTTTTTATTATTTTATTTTGTTTTAAAAAATATATATATATATGAACAACATTATTTAAAAAAAATTGTTTTTTTTTATAATGTGTTGGGAGAACCCACTGAGGGGCATTGGTGAAATAGCAGAAAAAGGGACTGAAGACAGAGATTTCCCAGTCCCTTTCTCTGCTATTGGACAAGTGTAAAACATTCAGACAAGCTGAGCTGCACCATAAGCACACCTTACTAATGGACCCTGCTCCCTGGTAGGCAGAGAGCACTCTAAGTTTACCTAAAATCTTTCTGGTTAGCAGAAAGACCCAAAAACTATCTTCTCTTCTAGCACCAACCTAGGAGGGTGCTACATGAGCAAACCGTGTCGCCAGCCAGTGAGGAAAGCAAATATACTGTATCTATCAGCATATAACACTCACAGGCGTACAACACGCACCCTAACTTTAAGGCCGCGTACACACATCGGACATGTCTCCTGGGCTATTTTGGTTTGATCAGTGTACACACGATCAAACCAAAATCCCCCGCGGACAGACAGCGTGGTGACGTGGCAGTGACGTTGACGCTGCCACATCACCGAACCAGGAGGTAAAATACTTCCACGCATGTGTCAAATCCATTTGACGCATGCGGGGGATTTATGTCCGCTGGTTAGGACAGACGGGTTTCCAGCAGACAAGTTTTAAAGCATGCTTTAAAACTTTTGTTTGCTGGAAACCTGTCTGCTAGCCCGTACACACAATCAAATATGTCCGCTGAAACTGGTCTGCGGACCAGTTTCAGCAGATATATTCGATCGTGTGTACGCGGCCTAAGGTCCAGACAGTTAATAAAGGTTTTTCCAATGCTTTATTTCCAGGCCAACACAGCCAAACATCAACTTCAGTTAGGAAGGAAAGAAAGGTTGATAAAAGAAGAGGAGAACTTGCGGTGTCAAGCCTGGATATGAACGGGCAAGCCTGCCCTTAGTAGTACCAATTTGTAAGTTCGTCGCCACTCCTGCCTGAGTGGGTGAAGTGCCCACAGACAGGTTTTCTTTCTCTAACCTGGCAGCCGAGGTGTCATTTTAGATGTCTGGGAGGAACAGGTCTTTTCGCACAGACCTGGCTCTAGGGCCTCAGCCACAAACCAATTACTTTAGATGAGATAGGTGAATGAACAGAGCGAATCCTCCCAGTAAATTCTAGTACAGGTCACCAGGAGACAGTAAAGCGTACCTGTCAGCATCCCGGTCACCGGATCCTCGATTGGTTCGTTCGGGCCCTGTGGACAACCTGCCTCCGGGTTCCCCTCGAGCCGATTCCCCAATCGCACGGCACCCAGCCTGATATCCAATCAATAGGACTGGGACCCCAGTAAGTCGCTGGGGTCCCCTTTCGCCTCCAGTGAGGCTCAGTGGAGCTTGTAAACTTGGCCAGGTGGGCCACGTCGACGGGGTCCATGGATGCGCGCACCCTGAAGGTAAATGCCGCACCTGGAACCGGGACCCCGCAAATATTTTAGAACACATGACATCTGTCACAGATATACCCTTCCCCAGCATTCCCTGCGAGGGAGGAACTCCTCCAATTGGCTGCTGGGGAAGAGTTGCTCTGCCACAAACCCCTCTGGCGCCAACTGCTGGCCAGAGATGATACCACATCCCTAGAATGCAGACTGACCCAGGAGACCTTTCTGGAGTAACAGAAGTCACAATTTAGATAAATCACGAATGGGAGCAAGGTAACTCTCCCATTCCAACTAACTTTAGCGTAGTGCCCATACTGAAAGTAAGGGGGCGCTACACACAGTTTACCCCCTAATTTCAGGGTAAAAAAGTGAGTGTTATACGCTAATAAATACAGTCATTTAACCACTTCAATACCAGGCACTTATACACCTTCACGCCCAAGCCAATTTTCAGCTATCAGCACTGTCGCAATTAGAATGACAATTGCACGGTCGTGCTACACTGCCCCTAAATGAAATTTTTATCATTTTGTTCCCACAAATAGAGCTTACTTTTGGTGGTATTTGATCACCTCTGCGATTTTTATTTTTCACGCAACAACTAAAAAAAGACAGAAATTTTTGAAAAAAATTAAGTTTTTATTTTTTTCTGTTAATTTTTTTGTAAATAAGTAAGTTTTCTTCTTCAATTATGGGCACCAATGAGGTGGCACTGATGAGCACTGATGAGGTGGCACCGATGGGCACTGAAAAGGTGGCACTGATGGGCACGATAGGCAGCACTGATGGTCACCGATTGGCGGCACTGATAGGCGGCGCTGGTATGCTACACTGATGGACACTCATAGGCGGCACTGATGGGCACTTATAGGCGGCACTGATGGGCACTCATAGGTGCACTGGGCACTCATAGGTGGCACTAATGGGCACTTATGGGTGACACTGATGGGCACCTATGGGTGGCACAGATGGGCACTGATAGGTGGGTGCCCATGTTGCCAGTCAGTGCCTATTTGTGGGCACTGATTGGCACTGATTGGCATTGATTGTATTACGTTTTTTTTATCTATTTTTGCTATTTGTTGGGCATTCCCTGTTGGTCCAGTGTAGGGATCCAAGGGGGGGCTGCGTTGATAAACAATCAGTGCAAACCCCCCCCCCTGTCAGGAGAGCCGCCGATCGGCTCTCCTCTACTCGCGTCTGTCAGTCAACGGCTCTTCCTGTTTACATTGTGATCAGCCGTGATAAGACGCAGCTGATCACGTGGTAACGAGCCTCCGCCGGAGGCTCGTTACCGAGATCGGAGATGCAGGGTGTCAGACTGACACCCCGCATCACTGATCGCCGCTCGCACCGGCATGAAATCCTGAGGACGTCAATAGACGTCCAGTCAGGATTTCAGAACCACTTCCCGGACGTCAATTGTACATTGACCGGGTGGGAAGTGGTTAAAGATGCATCACAAGTGGGGTCACCAACAGGAGGAGTCCTTTAGTAAGACCTTTTATTGAGACCTCATTTAGAATACTCTGTCCAGTTCTGGAGACATCACCAAAAGGTTGAAAGGTCTGAGGGATAAAACTAGGGTTGTCCCGATACCACTTTTTTAGGACCGAGTACAAGTACCGATACTTTTTTTCAAGTAGTCGCCGATACTTTTTTTAAATGTCCCCCCACATATATTGCGGCTGCGTTTGATGGCACAGTGGCTGCACTTGTTGGGCACAGTGGCTACGTTTGATGGGCACAGTGGCTGCGTTTGATGGGCACAGTGGCTGCACTTGATGAGCAAAGTGGCTGCACTTGATGGGCACAGTGGCTGCATTTGACGGGCACAGTGGCTGTGCTTGACGGGCACAATGGCTGTGTTTGATGGGCACAGTGGCTGCGTTTGATGGGCACAGTGGCTGCGTTTGATGGGCACAGTGGCTGTGTTTGATGGGCACAGCAGCGGCTGCGTTTGATGGGAACAGTGGCTGCGTTTGATAGGCACAGTAGCTGCGTTTGATGGGCACAATGGCAGCCATTGATGGGTTTTTTTTGTTCACTTTGTTTGCACTCCCCAAAAATTTTACAAGTACCGATCCTTTTTTTTAAGTAGTCGCCGATACTTTTTTTAAATGTCCCCCCACATATATTGCGGCTGCGTTTGATGGCTCAGTGGCTGCACTTGTTGGGCACAGTGGCTACGTTTGATGGGCACAGTGGCTGCGTTTGATGGGCACAGTGGCTGCACTTGATGAGCAAAGTGGCTGCACTTGATGGGCACAGTGGCTGCATTTGACGGGCACAGTGGCTGTGCTTGACGGGCACAATGGCTGTGTTTGATGGGCACAGTGGCTGCGTTTGATGGGCACAGTGGCTGCGTTTGATGGGCACAGTGGCTGCGTTTGATGGGCACAGTGGCTGTGTTTGATGGGCACAGCAGCGGCTGCGTTTGATGGGAACAGTGGCTGCGTTTGATAGGCACAGTAGCTGCGTTTGATGGGCACAATGGCAGCCATTGATGGGTTTTTTTTGTTCACTTTGTTTGCACTCCCCAAAAATTTTGAGCACCAACCACCACTGACCAGATTATCCTGTTTGAGATAGTTATATAAGACCAAAGAAACCGTCCCCTCAACTTTAGAGAAAATCTGGCATCTGTGGTGTGAATCAGCTCTCACTCAGAATTCATGATTGACATCTACATTCATTTATATGATTACTATGTATGTGATAATAACCTGTCTAAATCTGTTATCTGGCAATGCTATGTTGTTATTCATTTTGTACCATCATACATGTTGAATTCATGTACTTTTTATTTGGTACATCTGTTTGAGTTCAATAAAGAAAATTAGATTATATTTATATTCAAAGTCTCACACACTCTACATAAATAAACCTTGTATTCCAGAGCAAAGTTTGCCATCATACTACTGCCATATTCATAAAGAGGTTAAAGGAGTTGTAAAGGAGAATTTTTTTTTTTTTCTGAAATAACTGTTTACAGGGTATAGAGACATAATAGTTAACTGATTCCTTTTAAAAATGATTAAAATTAGATAAAAATCAATCATATAATGTGCCTGTATTTTTAGTTTCGTTTTTAATCTAGTTTCATGTTTCTGTTCACATGTTTCTGTGTGTCTCTGTACTTCAGTACAGAGACATACAGAACAAAAACAAACAAACAAACACAGGGCAGTGTTTGTTTTTAAAATGAGTCTGATTGGTTCTGAGGGGTTTTAGACACACAGTAATCACACCTCCTTGATCAGGGACCACAGAGAGAAGCTCCCATGAGTGTTTTCATAAGGAAACAGACAAGCAGGAAGTGCAGAAATCAGAAAAGGATTACTTCAAAGAAAAAACGAACAATGAGGACATGAAACCAGGATTGCAGTAAGGAAAAGGAAGCTATTTAGCTAAAAAAAAAAAATCCTTTAGTGACCCTTTAAATAAGGACCCTGGCACAGCAGGCTTTAGTGCATAATGCAAGCCATATAGCTGCTGTGCGTTCAACAGCTGTGGAGGTGCTAGCTTCTGTGACACACGCTGCCAACAATCATGCCCTGGAACATCTCCAACTTGGCTTCATTATTCAAATTAACCTGATAGTACAGTGCAGGAAAATGGAAGAATGGCCAAAAGATAGCATTGTGGATAAACAGCAAATGATCTGCAAAGAAATTTTTTATTCCAGTTTAACACTTTATGAGATGAACCCTGATGTTTTTACAAGACACTTGCTAATTATGTATATAAGGTCAGGAAGCTGCACATAGTATTACTTTGGCCCCATCTATTTCCCAGGTGCCACACCACAAGCAACCATCTGCAAAAACGATTACAGCTTAAATAATGAGCTCAGGCAGCTGAGCTGTATTTCAAGTATTTCTAATGCGCTAACAAAAATTTCACTGTAAGACTGATTTTGGAAAATGTAATTTGGAGTCCTTGTTCAGACCAGTAACAGAGAAATTATATCTATTTGTATATTCCATATTTACATATAACAGTCACTATCAGGCCTACAGTATTTAAAAAAAAGCTGAAATTGATATGATCCATTTTCCCAGGCATAATCTATTACTGTCAGTAGAGGGATGCTGGCAAAGGAAATGTCCTAAAGTGGGGTAGTTTTCCTTTCCCTCGTTTTGCCACATTTTACAGATTTTTATCCTTTTTATGATAGAATGGTCCCATTTCCCTTTTTTTTCCCCCAAGACCTTTTTTTCCAAGATATTACAGGAGTAATTATAGGGGTAACATTGGGTAATGTGTCTAAATAAATAACATTTAAATAATCTATCCATATTGGTTAGTGTTAAAATTTTATAGATTGATTTTTATAAAGTGTCTAAGTGGTTAGCGCTGCCGCCTAGCAGCACTAGGGCCATTGGTTTGAACCCCTATGGCACTACCTGCACAGAGTTTGCATGTTCTCCCTGTGCCTGCATGGGTTTCCTCCCACACCCTAAAGACATGCTCATAGGTAAATTGGCCCTAGTATTTGTATGTATGAATGTGAGTTAGGGACCTTAGATTGTAAGCTCCATAAAGAGGAAGTAAACCCTGATGGGTTTTTACTTCCTCTTTGTTTCCCTGCAAAGGTAAAGCATAATGGGCTACTATGCATTGCATAGTAGCCCATTATGTGTCACTTACCTGTAATTGAAGCCTGCGATGTCCCAGATTTCCTTGCCTCCATCTTCCTTTCTGGGTATCGTGGCTCCGGCGCTGTGATTGGCATGCGCACAGGAGCCGCCAGTCATGGCACAATCTCTTTTAGAAACGGCACTATCTACAGTGCGCCTGCGCCGGTCACCATAGACATCCACGCCCGTCTCTTTTGCAAATATCTCCTAAACCATGGAGGTTTAGGAGATATTTCGAGCACCTACAGGTAAACCCTAATCTAGGCTTACCTGTAGGTAAAAGTGGTTGTAAAGAGCTGTGTAAATTGACAGCGCTAGATCTCCCACTCAGTGGCGTCACTAGGGTTGGCGTCACCCACCCGGTGCGGTGAAACATGGTGTCACCCCCCCCCCCCCCAGCAGAACAGGCAGTAGGGCATTATGCGCCTCTCACGTTGTCGTTCCAACCCCCCCCCCCCCCCCCCCAGCCTGCCAGAGTGCTAATTGGTAGTGTCACTCAGGGCATTCTTCTTAGGGAAAACGTGCAGGAACTCAACAATGCACCACATTTTCCCCCAAAGTAGAGGGGTGGGGGTTGAGCGCGCCACAGCAACTGGGTGTGGGACGGTCCTAAAGGGTCATTAAATACCATGAGGGTGCTACATACAGAGTGCAGAGTTCAGTTGGGTGCAGGGTAAAGAGTGCATTTGGGTACAGAGTGCAGGTAGGTGCAGGTAGGTGCAGAGTGCAGGGTGGGTACAGAGGGCAGGGTAGAGAGTGCAGGTGGGTACAGGGTGCTGGGTGCAGGGTGCAGGGTGCAGGTGGGTGCAGGGTACAAAGTGCAGGTGGCTGCAAGGTGAAGAATCCAGGTGGGCACAGAGTGGGTGCAGAGTGCAGGTGGATTGCAAACAAACTATTTGTGGTTTTGTAAAGTGCATTTTATCAACAGTTGTTCCATAAATGTACTATTGCTGGGATTTGTAGTCCTCTATAGCTGCTGGTATTCTCCATTGCGCTGTATAATGATTATACTGCACAATGCAGATTACCACTGACCAGTTATAGAGGAACTACAAATCCCAGCAATAATACATTATACAGCGCAATGGAGAATACCAGCAGGTATAGAGGAACAACAAATCCCAGCAATAATATATTAACCAGCCTGTATAATGTATTATTGCTGGGATTTGTTGTTCCTCTATAGCTGCTGCTGTTCAGCATTGTACAATGCACACTACAATACAAAATAATACAATACAATGCAGCATATCACGTGCACTTTGTCTTTGTTATATTACATACCGCTCCCTCTTCAGCCAGCTCCCGATCCCGATTCCCGATACGAGTCCGATGTGTCTGGTGTGGGCCTCATCGCTCGGTTCCAAATTCCAAATCTGTGCACTGGGCAGCTCACGTGTCCCTCAACAGGTCGCCGTCGCCTTCAGGATGACGCCGCACTGCCTGCTGGTCCGGTCCATCTGTTGCTCCGTGGTATAGCATCCCCCTTAGTACAGACCCCCGCAGTATAGACCCCCCCTTAGTGCAGACCCCCATCAGTACAGAATCCCCCTTAGTACAGACCCCCACAGTATACGCACGCACACCCCCCCCCTTAGTGCAGACCCCCCATCAGTACACAATCCCCCTTAGTACAGAGACCCCCGCAGTATACACACCCCCTTAGTGAAGACCCCCATCAGTGCAGAGACCCCCGCAGTATACACCCCCCCATAGTGCAGACCCCCATCAGTACAGAATCCCTCTAAGTACAGAGACCCCCGGAGTATACACACCCCCTTAGTGCAGACCCCCATCAGTACAGAATCCCCCTTAGTACAGAGACCCTGCAGTATACACACCCCCCTTAGTGCAGACCCCCATCAGTACAGTAACCCCCCTTAGTACAGAGACCCCCACAGTATCCACACACCCCTTAGTGCAGACCCCCCATCAGTACAGAATCCCCTAAGTACAGAGACCCCCGGAGTATACACACCCCCTTAGTGCAGATCCCTTCAGTACAGATTCCCCCCTTAGTACAGAGACCCTGCAGTATACACCCCCCCTTAGGGGGGTTTCTGTACTGATGGGGGTCTGCACTAAGGGGGGGTGTGTATACTGCAGGGTCTCTGTACTAAGGGGATTCTGTACTGATGGGGGTCTGCACTAAGTACAGAGACCCCCGGAGTATACAAACCCCCCTTAGTGCAGACCCCCATCAGTACAGAATCCCCCGTAGTACAGAGACCCCCGCAGTATACACACCCCCCTTAGTGCAGACCCCCATCAGTACAGAATCCCCCCTAAGTACAGAGACCCCCGGAGTATAGAATCCCCCCTTAGTACAGAGACCCTGCAGTATACACACCCCCCTTAGTGCAGACCCCCATCAGTACAGAATCCCCCCTTAGTACAGAGACCCTGCAGTATACACACCCCCCTTAGTGCAGACCCCCATCAGTACAGAAACCCCCCTTAGTACAGAGACCCTGCAGTATACACACCCCCCTTAGTGCAGACCCCCATCAGTACAGAATCCCCCCTAAGTACAGAGACCCCCGGAGTATACACACCCCCCTTAGTGGAGACCTGCATCAGTACAGATTTCCCGCTTAGTACAGAGACCCTGCAGTATACACACACCCCTTAGTGCAGACCCCATCAGTACAGAAACCCCCCTTAGTACAGAGACCCTGCAGTATACACACCCCCATCAGTACAGAAACCCCCCTTAGTACAGAGACCCTGCAGTATACACACCCCCCTTAGTGCAGACCCCCATCAGTACAGAATCCCCCCTAAGTACAGAGACCCCCGGAGTATACACACCTCCCTTAGTGGAGACCCCCATCAGTACAGAATCCCCCCTTAGTACACACACCCCCCATCAGCATAGTCAGCCCTCTAACCGAGTCCCCCGCCGCACATGTCATGTTCAGACCTCAGAGCAGCGTGGCCGCAGATACACATACAGCAGTGTGTGTCCCTCTGGCGCCTCCTCCTCACTAAATGTAAACACAGAGGAGGCGCTTCAGCGCTGATCAGCGGGCGGTGTTAGCGGTGCCTGCACGGACCACACGTGACGTCTGCACCCCCCCATCACTGATGGGGCTGCACTGATAATCATTGCACTGATGAGTGAGTGTGAATGACGATAACCAGCACTTCCTAGTCACACTGTGATCAGCTGTGATTGAACACAGCTGATCACTTGGTAAAGAACCTACACCATAGGCTCTTTACTGTAATTGGAGATGTAGTATGTCTGAGCGTTACACCGTACCACCGATCGCCGCACTGTGCGCCCCCGGGCCACGATGTAGTTAAAAAAAAAATCTGCCTTTTGTTTCACTTTAATACCAACTTGAATGTAAATAGTAACCCAATCAGAAGCAGCCATTGGCTAAAGGCAAACAGACTGTGCACTTTGCAAATGCAGTTGCACTCATTCTCCCCAGAGTAAATGTGGTAAAGCTCTGCTGATGTCCATCACCCAATCATGTTTTCTTTAACCACTTAAGACCCGGACCAAAATGAAGGTAAAGGACCTTGCCCCTTTTTGCGATTTGGCACTGCGTCGTTTTAACTGACAATTGCGCGGTCGTGCGACGTGGCTCCCAAACAAAATTGGCGTCCTTTTTTCCCCACAAATAGAGCTTTCTTTTGATGGTATTTGATCACCTCTGCGTTTTTTATTTTTTGCGCTATAAACAAAAATAGAGCGACAATTTAAAAAAAAAATGCAATATTTTTTACTTTTTGCTATAATAAATATCCCCCAAAAATATCTAAAAAAACTTTTTTTTTCCTCAGTTTAGGCCGATACGTATTCTTCTACGTATTTTTGGTAAAAAAAATCGCAATAAGCGTTTATCGGTTGGTTTTCGCAAAATTTATAGCGTTTACAAAATAAGGGATAGTTTTATTGCATTTTTATTAATTATTTTTCTTTTACTACTAATAGCGGCGATCAGCGATTTTTTTCGTGACTGCGACAACATGGCGGACACTTCGGACAATTTTGACACATTTTTGGGACAATTGTCATTTTCACAGCAAAAAATGCATTTAAATTGCATTGTTTACTGTGGAAATGACAGTTGCAGTTTGGGAGTTAACCACAGGTGGCGCTGTAGGGGATGTGTGACCTATGTGTTGTGTTTACAACTGTAGGGGGGTGTGGCTGTAGGTGTGACGTCATCGATGGCGTCCCCCTATTACAGGGATGACGCGATCGATGCTACGGCCACAGAGAAGCACGGGGAAGCCGTGTGTACACACGGCTCTCCCCGTTCTTCCGCTCCAGGGACGGATCGCCGCACTGCAGCGGCGATTGGGTCCGCGAATCCCGCGGTCCCGGTCCTGGAGCTTTGGACCGGGTCGCGGGCGCGCGCCTGCGCGCCCGCGACTCACGGCTGGGTACTAAAATCAACGTATATATATTCTGCCGACGTAAATGTGCAGTAGGCGGTCCTTAAGTGGTTAATTTATCCTGTACCTGATTGGGTATTGCTTACAAATTGAAGCTTTACCACATTTACTAAGAAAACTTAGTACAACTGCATTTGCACAGAGCACAGTCTCTTTGGTTTTAGTAACTCAACACCGATACATCTAGTAGGAAACAGTAATTAGCATTGCAGGTAGGCAGATTTTTTTTTCCTTTGTAAACACATTTGCACATAAGGACTTCGGAATGGTTTCATGAAATCATCTGTTATGAGTGTAGAATTGTAGCACATCGTGGTTACACAATTTATTTAAATATTTAGTACACCTGCATTTTCTGATATATAATAAACCAGGCTTTTCTGGATGTATTTATTGATAGATTTAACTTTTTTATACTGCAGTAGAATATATATATATATTTTTTTTGCCATTGCTTCCTTTTTCTGTTTCCATCTCTGATTGCAGATTTTTTTTATCCCACACAAAAATATTTCTGCTTTTTTTCAGGGGAAAAAATTACTTATATTATGCTAATACTGCAAAGGCAGACAACCTCAAAGATTGCATTATGCAGGCATTGGTTTCATTTACATACTGTATGTATGCGCATTAGTTCTAGGTGTGCTAAATTGACAAAAACTAAAATAAAAAAGACACATACAGTACCTTTCTCATGAGCTGCTTAGTTATATGGCATCTCGAACATCACATCTCCATTGCACGGGATCATGCCTCATTATATTAGACAAGGAATGCTCTGCCAGTTTAAAAGTTCTTGGCCAGTCTCCTTGGAAAAGTATTACAATTCCTTCATCTGCTGGATTTGAAAGTGTTCACACTAAAGGCAGGGGGCTAGATTCAGGTAGGAGCGGCATAATAGTAAACTTGCGTAGCGTATGCTATTTACACTACGCCGCCGCAACTTTTACGGGCAAGTGCTGTATTCTCAAAGCACTTGCTCCGTAAGTTGCGACGGCGTAGCGTAAATAGGATGGCGTAATACAAAATGGGAAGGTAGGGGGCATCTTCTATTTAAATTAAGCACGCCCCCACGCCAAACGAACTGCGCATGCGCCGGCCTGGAACGTAGCCCAGTGTGCATGCTCCAAATCACCACGCAAATACTCAGTGAAAATGACGTTAACGTCACTTACCCACGACGTAAACGACGTGAAAAAATACGCCGGCACGCCGTCCATACTTAACATTGGCTGCGCCTCATATAGCATAGGTAACATTACGCGGGAGTTACGCTTACGCAAATGACGTAAAAAAAATGCGCAGGACGGGCGTACGTTCAGGAATCGGCGTATCTATCTCATTTGCATATTTTAGACAGGAACGCCACCTAGCGTCCAGCGTAAATATGCAACTAAGATACGACGGTGTAAGTGACTTACACTGGTCGTATCTTAGCAACAATTAAGCGTATTTCATTTAGAGCATACGCTTAAAGTTGCACTGGCTCAGATTAGGACTTACGACGGCGTATCTACTGATACGCCCGTCGTAAGTGTTCCTGAATCTAGCCCAGGATCTTTATAAAAGACGCTGGCTGGTTTGTGCTACTTCAAGGCTCTGATAGGTAACTGCTGGGAGCATGGTAAAAAACCTCATTGGATAATGTAATATTACAATAATAATATTATTACGAGTATCTCTAGACAGCTATCCTAGAAAACACCAGTGGCCTATATGATATTGCTTACGGCACAGCAGCTATTTGCTGAAAAACAAGACTATCCAATTATGAAGTAGAATTATAAAAAGGTAAATACTTGTAGCACTACCCCCGAAGGATTCGCTGGGTAATTGTTGGGATCGGCAAATTAGGTTACCCTATCGTTGTCTAGGGGTGTGATGCAGGAACAAAGTAGTGAGCGGAGGTCCAGACATTCAATAAAGGTTTTTTCCAATGCTTTATTTCCAGGCCAACACAGCCAACATCAACTTCAGTTAGGAGAGAAAAGGTTGATGAGAGCAAAGAGGTGAACTTGCGGTGTCAGGCCTGGATGTGAATAGGCAAGCCAGCCCTTAGTAGTACCGATTTGCAACTCGAATGCAGACTAGCCCAGGAGACCTTTCTGCAATGACAGAAGTCGCAATTTAGATAAATCACGAATGGGAGCAATGTAGCTCTCCCATTCCAACTAACTTTAGCGTAGTGCCCATACTGAAAGTAAGGGGGCACTACATACTCCCCCCTCCTAAATTGACACTGTCCCCAGTGTCCAAAGCATTCAAACATGAATGCTGGCCTGACACCAACCTGACAGAAAAGAGAGAAAAGAGGAAAAGGACAGAATGCACACAGTATCATAAATGACATACAACATACACAGCCCTATATATCTAGCTGCCCATTTTCCGAAGTGTCGATGATAGGTGGGTCCACAAAAAACAAAAACTGTAGGAAAGAAAATTTAAATGTATAACGTTTTCACACAATCTCTCAGTTCAGGGCTTGAAGCTGTGGACTCAAATCTGAGCGCAAAGCCTCCTTCCCTCTACTGGAGTTTCAAGACTTGTAAGTGCTGTGGAAGAAATACTCTGGTTATGCAAGAAATCAGAATACCAGAACTCAACATATATTTTTTCTTCTCTGTAAGGTCCTGGTGCAGCTCACTGCCCCTAGTGGTCAGTGTGCTGGTACTGCAGCAAAGGGTTTGTACAAGGTCCCCATTCTATCTGACTGAACCTTGACCCCTCCCAAGAGTTCTGCACAAAGTCTATGTGGTTCTGGAAGAGCAGGGGGGAAAAGGGGAAACCGGGAAAAAAAAACAGTTCAAAAAGAATGGGGAGGGCATACTTGTCCGTAACTTTCCCTAATGTCAGCAATCAGGTAAAATTCTCTTCACTGATAAAACCGAGGGTCAGGCAACCAAACAGTGTCTCCCCTCGATGTGGTCAGTTGTACTTTAAAGATTGGTCTCTT
The DNA here is from genome assembly GCA_029574335.1 of Rana kukunoris. Lineage (NCBI taxonomy): Eukaryota > Metazoa > Chordata > Amphibia > Anura > Ranidae > Rana > Rana kukunoris. The sequence continues at coordinate 150,668,441 of CM056051.1, forward strand.
TTCCTGGGGCACTTTAACACGACTCGGTCCCGGTAAAGGCGATGGCCCCAGCTCCAATCTCGATGGCATTCCTCAAACCTGGCTTTCAACTGAGGTAGCTTCGAATCGGCACCCACTAGGACATGGGGTGCCCTCAGGTATGACCAGATAGCCTCCTGGCACCAAGCCTCCCACTCCCGATCAACTTGGCAGAGGAGAGAGGGAGGCACATAGGGGTACTCATACCCGTATCCAGTGGCGACTCTCCGGGCCACTACATGCTTCAAATGGGCCAGTCTGGGCAGGATTTTCGGGTCCCCGCGACCCGGCAACACCAAAGCGTCCGGTGCGTTTTTTAGAACAGGAAAAACCAAGTGCAAAGGGGTAGTGAGAGTAGCAATGGACACAAAGCTTGACTCACCCACTCCCCAGGTCAGGCGTGAGGCCTCTGCGGACAGCCCGCTGGGCCCACTCGGTGTGCTCCGGGCGGAGCATTGTTGCTTTTCCCGAATATCATCGGAGGTATTGAATTCCCTGGGGTCCTTCGGTTTCCGAGGGAAGGTCACAATCATCAATCATAGGGTCATCTGGCAGTAGATTTAAGTCCGTTAGGCGCCACTCCTCTGTCAATGAAGAACTCTTGGCAGGTAGACCTTGATCACAGCCGTAAGAGGCTGGGGTGGATTCTTCTCCGATAGGGGCATGCCACACAGAGACCGTATTGGAAGTTGCAGTCGTCTCCGAGGTGGTCTCACCCCAAGAGCTTGTCATGTCCGATGAGCTTGACACGCTGGATAGGACACTTTCTAAGTCCGGGTTGTCTCCAGGGCTTACCTCCAATGTGGAAGGTGGCGAGGTAGCCGACGTTAGGGTCAAATTGGACGATATGGAGATTACCTCAGGGTCCCGGACTTCTGGTTCCACGATCAGCACCGATGGGGAGGGTTCCGGCCATACGGCTTTCTCCTCTGCGGTGAGGGTGGCTGTAATAAAATTTGCCCGATATTCCTTCAAAGCATGTGTGGGCGAAACAGCCACGAACAAGTAAGCCTGGCATCGCTGCCATCGAGCAAAGGGCTGGATCTTTACGGATAGATCCCCACAGCGGGGGCAGACCAAGCCCAGCATCTCCGTTCCACTGCTGGACAAGAGGACGAACTGTCCCTGAGTTGTCAGGCAGACACCTGTGTCTGTCACAGGCACCCCAGATGGGACAAATGTGTTGAAAGCTCCCGGTGAAGTGGTTGGGGCCCTCAATCTCTGGGCAGCAACGCCCGGTGGCCTGGGAGCAGACATCACTACGTCGTTCTTTTTCTTAGGGATGAGTAACGTCTGACTCGCTTGGCGCGCAGACGGGCGTTGCTTCGCTCGTTTGGCGCGAAATCCACAATGCACGTCTCACGCAGGGGAGGGTAACTCCTCCCACTTGGAGGAACTTGTCCGGACACGTTGCAGGCGTGTGTCGTAATGCAAGCACGCCCCAGCTCAATGGTATGAGGTTAACTCCCTCTCCGCCGGACAATTCAATACACAACACTGGACTCTCCCGCTCTTTAACAAATAGTCACTCACTTCTGGTTGCAAGGGGTAACAGCCGAAAACCCGGACTACCAGCCCCAAAGTGTAGCGCTACCCCCGAAGGAGCCGCTGGTTAATTGTTGGGATCGGCAAATTAAGTTACCCTATCATTGTCTAGGGGTGTGGTGCAGGAACAAAGTAGTGAGCGGAGGTCCAGACAGTCAATAAAGGTTTTTTCCAATGCTTTATTTCCAGGCCAACACAGCCAACATCAACTTCAGTTAGGAGAGAAAAGGTTGATGAGTGGAAAGAGGTGAACTGTCAGGCCTGGATGTGAACGGGCAAGCCAGCCCTTAGTAGCACCGATTTGCAACTGGTCGACGCTTCTCTGAGTGAATGAGTGAATAGGGCGAATCCTTCCAATGGACTCCAGCCCAGGTCACCGGGAGACAGTAATGCGTACCTGTAGCATACCGGTCACCAGATCCCCGATTGGTTCGGCGCTCAGCCTGAGATCCACTTCAATGGAACCTGGAACCCAGTAGGTCACTGGGGTCCTCTTTCGCCTTCGGTTGAGGCTCAGCGAAGCCTGTAAGCTCGGCCAGGAGGGCCACGCCGGCGGGGTCCATAGGTGCGCGCACCCTAAAGGTGAAGATTTTAGAACACATGACACCTGTCACAGATATACATCTCCCCAGCATGCCCTGCGAGGAACTCCTCCAATTGGGGAAGACTTGCTCTGCCAGAAACCCCGCTGGTGCCCACTGCCGGCCAGAAATGATACCACATCCCTAGAATGCAGACTGGCCCAGGAGACCTTTCTGGAAAGACAGAAGTCGCAATTTAGATAAATCACGAATGGGAGCAATGTAGCTCTCCCATTCCAACTAACTTTAGCGTAGTGCCCATACTGAAAGTAAGGGGGCGCTACATACTAAAATTATCAGATGTAAAGGATCACTCTGCCTAAGTATAATTAGATTTTTAGTTTAATCAGCCACTGGCATCTCATAACTTTTGCTCACCCCAATGGCAACTTGCTTCTGCGGGAAATGTCAACTCACCACCCACCTCTGGGTGCGGAATCCTAATATTTATGTTTGAGTTGGGATATCCTTAGTGCCTTTTCTGCAGTCTAAAAATAAAGATAATCTGTTGCACGGGAAGTGCCGGGCTGTTGCTTCTCCTTCTGGGACTGGGAAAGACATCGGCAGTAGAAGATGGCACCGGGAGAGACAGGGGAGCGAGAAGACGGCTCGAGGAGAAGACGACTTGAGGAGAAGACAGAGCTATTTTTTTAATAAAGGACTTGTCAAAAACCAGCTCTTGTTTTTCTTACATTTCAAGTTTTTTGGTGAATGGTTAGGGGTACAATGTACCCGATACCTATTCACATAAGGGGAGGGGTGGGATATTGGGGTCCACTTTTTAAAGATTCCGTTAAGCTCCTCACCGCAGACCACCAGCCAGGGTTGTCAGGAAGAGGTCCTTGTCCCCATCAACATCATCAAAGCACCCACCCCCTATGTTGAGAGCATGCAGCCTGGTATGGTTCAAAGGGGGGCCTTGTTCTACCGGGCTGCAGGCTCGGATAAGGGTCTGGTATGGATTTTGGGGGGTACCCCATGTAATTTTTTTTGGGGCGTGGGGGTGTCCACTTCAAACCCATACCAGACCCTTAGGTCTGGTATGGTCTTAGCCCCACACACTGTATTTTTCATAAAACATTTTTAGCAACTTTTTTTTACATTCAGCTGTCAGCTGATGACTCATCGATTGTTAAGGATGCGGCAACCGGCTTCCCGACCTGCTCCTTAGCAACCAGCTACATACAGTGAATGTAAAAAAAAACCACACAAATCACAAAGAAACTGTAAAAACGCACAGCAAAAATCACTGCAAAAATGCTCAAAAGCAATATCCATAGATGTGAATCGAGCTTTATGCCGCGTACACACGACTGTTTTTAATAGTCTAGAAAAAACAACGTTTTATTCAACCTGATTATTGTTAAGCCTGCCTTGCCTACACACAATCGTAAAAAAAAAATACTTGAGCAAAGCGCGGTGACGTACAACACGTACGACGGCACTATAACCACTTGACCACTGGACACTTAAACCCCCTTCCTGACCAGACCAATTTTCAGCTTTCGGTGCTCTCACAATTTGAATGACAATTACTCATTCAACATTGTACCCATTTGAAATTTTTGTCCTTTTTTTCACACAAATAGAGCTTTCTTTTGGTGGTATTTGATCACCTCTGGGTTTTTCTATTTTTTTGCGCTATAAAAGAAAAACGACTGAAAATTCTGTAAAAAAAAAAAAAATCTTGTTTCTATCATATTAGCAGGTTATTTTTCACACACAGCATATGCATACCACAAATTACACCCCAAAACACATTCTGCTATTCCTCCCGAGTATGGTGATACCACATGTGTGAGACTTTTACACAGCGTGGCCACACACAGAGGCCCAACATGCAGGAAACGCCATCAGGCGTTCTGGAACACCCAGACCAATTCTGACATTCCTCTCCTACATGGAAAAATCATCATTTATTTGCTAGAAAATTACATAGAACCCCAAAACATTATATATGCTTTTTTAGCAAAGACCCTAGAGAATACAATGGCGGCCGCCATTTGACGGCGCGATCACGTGGTAAACGGCCGCTATCAGCGGCAATTTACCGTCATCTAGACCCAGCGAGCACGGACACTTCCGCGAGCGCGTCCCAGGGGACGCGTAATCGTGGAAGTGCACGAGGACGTCCCAGGGAAGTCGTCCCAAGATAGCTCCACCGCACTGTAGCAGTAAAATGTCTATGGCGCGGTGGGCAAGTGGATAAAGGGGAAGTACCATTCGGATGGCGTCACCCTTGGTGCTGCTTTTGCTGATTTTGTGTTAGTAAAAGTTTGGTGAGAGACGATTTGTGCTTTTCAGTCTGTTACAGAGTAATGAATGTGCTATCTCCATTACGAACGCTAGTTTTACCAGAACGAGCGTTCCCATCTCATAACTTGCTTCTGAGCATGTGCGTTTTTTTCACGTCGTTAAAGCCTACATACGACCATTTTTTACGATGTTAAAAACCACAATGTGAAAAACCACGCGAAAATTTAGAGCATGTTCTAAATTTTAAATGTGCATTTTTAACGTCGCAAAAAATGCTCTGGAGCCCACACGTTTTTAATGACAATAAAAAAATGTTTTTAACATCGTGAAAAATGGTTGTGTGTACGCGGCATGAGTCCTAGGATTAACTTTTGAGTTGGCCCACCCTTTGCAGCTAAAACAGCTTCAACTCTTCTGGAAAAATTGTCCACAAGTTTTAGGAGTGTGTCTATGGAAATGTTTGACCATTCTTCCAGAAGCGAATTGGTGAAGTCAGGCACTGATATTGGACGAGAAGGCCTGGCTTGCAATTTCCTCTCTAATTCATCCTAAAAGTATGCCCAATTGTGCCTCTGGAAGAATGGTCAAACATTCCCATAGACACAATCCTATACCTTGTGGACAGCCTTCCCAGAAGAGTTGAAGCTGTTATAGCTGCACAGTGTTGGCCATCACAATATTGAACCCTACAGACTAAGACTGGGATGCCATTAAAGTTCATCTGCGTTTAAAGGCAGTTGTCCCCATACTTTTAAAATATAGTGAATATCTGTACCAGCAATCCTACATACATCTTCTTGTGCAAGTCCAGTACATAGTGGTGCTCTATAAATGAGTTGAATCAATAGACACTAAATAACATTGCTTAAACCCAACCAAAATTGGTGAAAAGGGATTTATGCTCAAAGAGTTACACTAATGTTCAAAGGGCCACATATAAACACACTATCAGCTATAGATAAAATGAAGATGCAGTGCCAAAAGTGAGACTAATGAATAGATACAATACTAATTCAGTCCCAAATCTGTGACTAATATTATATGACCTCTATTCCAAGATGAGAAAATTATATAGTCCTTAGGTTGATACGTGACTCCAGGAACGATCAGAAATGCCACCATTCATCAGAAGCATCAATCACATAAACTCCAATCAATTATCCATTTGTGAAGATCCCGTCACCAAGCACACTCATCAAATAATGAACCGCATTATTTTAGAGGTTTTAAATCGCTTTATAATCATTAGTCACGACACAGAATTCTCTCAAGACAGAGCTTTTTTTTTTTAGCAGACTTTTTATTATTTATTTTATCTTTGTTTCATTTTAATAAATTGAAATTTGCTACACTGTGAACTTCCTCTCTCTTGGTGTGATTCATTGGAGGAGAGTGTATTTTCCTCAACACAAAACTATCCAACTGTGGATATTTAGTCCTCTGGCCTGTTTTATTTATTCCTTCCACCAAGGGGATCCTGTGATGTAATTTTTCCAGCAGAGACTGGCCTAATTGTGAACATTCTGTGTCGTGGCCAATAATTATACAGCGATTTTTAAGTCTACGATCATGAGGTTCATTATTTGATGTGTGCAATTTATTTGGTGATGGGATCTTCGCAAATGGATGATAATTGATTGTTTATGTGATTGATGCCTCTGATAAACTGGCATTGAAATTACAAATTGATTGAGTCACGTATTGACATAAGGTCCACATACCTTTTTCATGTTGAAAAAGATAATATTAGTCTAATGCCCTATACACACGATCAGTTCATCCGATTAAAAAGGAATGATGGATTTTTTCATCAGATATCCGATGAAGCTGACTTTCATCAGTCGTGCCTACACACCTTTGGTTAAAAAACCGATCGTGTCAGAACGCGGTGACGTAAAACACAACGACGTGCTGAGAAAAATGAAGTTCAATGCTTCCAAGCATGCGTCGACTTGATTCTGAGCATTCGTGCATTTTTAACCGATGGACGTGCCCACAGACGATCATTTTTTTTCTATCGTTTTTTTAACCATCAGATAATTTTAAAACAAGTTCCTAGTTTTTTAACCAATAGATAAAAAACCGATGGGGCCCACACACGATTGGTTTGTCTGATGAAAACGATCCATCAGACCGCTTTCATCAGACAAACCGATCGTGTGTACGCAGCATCACTCTTGGGAAGGCTGTCCACAATGTTTAGGAGTGTGTCTATGGGAATGTTTGACCATTCTTCCAGAAGCGCATTTGTGAGGTCAGGCACTGATGTCGACGAGAAGGCCTGGCTCACAGTCTCCACTCTAATTCATCCCAAAGGTGTTCTATTGGGTTGAGGTCATTCAGGCTATTCAAGTTCTTCCACCCCACACTCGCTCATCCATGTTTTCATAAATGTGGAATATGGCTTCAATGGATGAGTGTCATCATCCCTAATAAATGGAAAGGGAGAAATCCCTCAAGTGGTGGGACTATGGTAGATTAAAATCAAAGAGGTAGTAAGAATTTTAAAAATATCAAATTTTATTACAAACTGTACATATACAAAACATCAAGCGAAAATGGTGTATGACAACCATACATGATTATAAACCCAGGTAAAAGGGTTAAGAGGGCAAGTTCAACGGTATTAGAGACCAATTCATGGGTAAATAGGTTATTTATTATTATATTACAGGATTTATATTTTGCCAACAATTTGTTCAGCACTTTACAACGTGAGGGCAGACAGTATAGTTACAATACAGGAGGAATCAGAAGGCCCTGCTTGTTAGAATTTACAATCTAAATGGGAGGGTTAAGTTATATAAAAGATAATAACTGTAAAGCCCTGTACACACGATTGGTCCATCCGATGAGAACGGTCTGACGGACCGTTTTCATCGGTTCACTGATGAAGCTGACTGATGGAGTGATGTGCCTACACACCATCGGTTCATGAACCGATCGTGTCAGAATGCAGTGACGTAAAACACAATGACGTGATGAAAAAAACGAAGTTGAATGCTTCCAAGCATGTGTCGACTTGATTATGAGCATGCGTAGATATTTAACCGATGCTCGTGCATACTAACGATTGGTTCTGACATATCGGTTAGACGTCCATCTGTTTTTGGACCGAAGGATAACGGACCGATGGGGCCTACACATGATTGGTTTGGACCGATAAAAAAACGAACTTCAGTCCGTTTTCATCGGTTTGAACCGATCGTGTGTACGTGGCTTAAGGGATTCGCTGATGGAGAAAATAAAGTACAGTTATTAGGTGGGACATTATAAGCTTCTCTGAAGAGAAGGGTTTTTAGGGATCGTCTAAAAGTAGACATAGTAGGAGACAGTTAGACAGATTGGGGTAGGGAATTCCATAGGATGGAGAGGCTCAGGAAATGTCCTGGAGGTGAGCATGGTTGGGGCAGGACAGGGGTGAGATTTTGTCATAGAGTTGGTCAGTAGTAGAGTACAGAAGAGAAGGGTGAAGGTGGAGGCCATTTCTGCGGGTAATTGATAGGCTGTGGGAGGGAGAGGAGGTAGAAGACAGGTAGAGAGTTAAGCTAATAAGATGGTGATCAGAGAGAGGAAAAGGAAAAGGAAGTCAAAAGAGGAGGTTAGACTGAGAAGTTTAAAAGTAGCAGGAGTGTTAGTACTAACTGGGATGTTGAAGTCGCCAAGAATGATTGTGGGAATTTCAGAAGACAGAAAGTAGGGCAGCAAGTCATCGAGGAAGGTGGATACTGGTCCAGGGGGTCAGTAGATCAGAGCAATTCCTAAAGAAACTGTAGAAAATAGATCGTCGTGTACTACACAGATATACACCCTGGGACTGTGGCTGGACCTCTGACAACCATACGATAATACAGATATTGGCTTAATGCTTAAACCCAATATAGAAATTCCTATAGCGGTTGTCTAGGATAATTCCAGGGCCCCTCATCCGGCCACCCAAATAAGGTTCCCTGTCCCAGCTGGCTGCTAAGTTTTTTCTCCATCAAGTGGAGACTGCAAACAATGTGATTCTTAAAGGGGTGTTCCAGCCAAAAAATGTGTTTATTAAAAGTCAGCAGCTACAAAAAGTGTAGCTGCTGGCTTTTAATAAACACTCACTTACCTGCTCCTGCGTTCCAGCGATGCGCCGACCGGGGCTCCGCTCCTCTCCCCCCCTCCCCAGTCGGCGTCTCCATCCCGACTGTGGGCACCCAGCCGTGACAGCCTTCGGCTTCACGGCCGGGCACCCACTGCGCATGCACGAGCCCCACTGCGCATGCGCGCACGGCGCGGCTCATCGCTGATTGGACAGGCGATTGCCTAGGACCTGTCAGTGTCCTAGGCCATCGCCTACAGGGAGGGGCTGAAATAAGGCGATTACGCCTCTCGCCTTATCAGCCCCTCGGCGGAAGCAGGAAGTGGGACAGGAAGTCCCACTCCTACTGAAGCCCCCACTCCCCCCCAAAAAAAATTACATGCCAAATGTGGCATGTATGAGGGTGAGGAGTGGATTAAGAGGAAGTTCCATTTTTGGGTGGAACTCCTCTTTAATTCGTATTTACAGGACACTCTTAAGCAGCTCTAAGTATCAGTAAAGATCTTTTTACATATTGGAGGACTCTCTAAATAAGTCCCTATCCACCTGTCGATAACTCGTTGAATCGGCCCTTGGATGCATTCGCTATATGATCGTCAGCTATATAACTGCTTGTGCTCTGCTATACACTCTTGCTACAAAATCCTTACTCGTCCTGAAGAAGCTCCACGGCGAAACGTGCGTCGGCGACTTTAAGGATTTTTAGTACAGTGGTTAATCCATATATATGTACTATTGTTTTGTATTTGTATTTTATTATATGTTTGTTTGTATTTATTCGATAATATTAAAATTTTGAATTTTTTAACCTACTTCCTTGGCCTCAAAGTCCGACCATCAATATCCTTCCATAGTTATTTTTTTTTTCTTTCTAATGTAGAAAATAGATGATGCAATGTGCCTCAAATTAGGAGAGTGAGGCCTCGTACACACGATCGGACATATCCGATGAAAACGGTCCGTGGACCATTTCCATCGGATATGTCCGATCGGGAGTTTGATCCGATGGCGTGTACACACCATCGGATCAAATTCCCCGCCGCCGGACGGCGCGGTGACGCGCCGGTGACGGGGCGGTGACGTTGACGCCGCCACGTCACCGCCACGTCACCGCACCAGGAAGTTAAACACTTCCGCGCATGCGCCGAATCCATTCGGCGGCGGCGCGGCGGCGGTGGGGGACGACATGTCTGCTGGTAAGTGTACTAACCAGCAGACATGTCGGGCGGACAGATTCCACCGGATGGATTTCAAAGCATGCTTTGAAATCTGTCGGGTGGAGAAATCTGTCCGCTAGCCCATACACACGAGCGGAGATGTCTGCTGAAACGGTCCATCGGACCGTTTTCAGCGGACATATCCCCTCGTGTGTACGAGGCCTGACAGAGAGGGAGGAGGGTGAAGTAACTGAAAGATGCTATGTGGGGATAGTAGGATTCCCACTCTACCTCCCTTTCATCCACTGGATCTGGGGAATGAGTCCTGAGAAGGCTGACATGGGAGAAGGAAGCAGGAGAAGCAGTGTCATATTCATGGAGCCAAGTTACAGTAATGACAAGTAGATTAAAGGAGTTGGCGAAATAGAGGTAGTAGAGAGGAGGTGAGTTTGTAAAAAACAGAGCGGGCATTCCAAAGGGCGCAAGAGAAGGTTAGATTAGGAGAAGCAAAAGGGTAGGGGAGTTTGATTTATATGAAGGTACAGTACATGCCCCAGCGTTGTGGAGGTTTTATTATATGGGTTTAGAATTTGCAGTGTAGTAATAGGAAGAGAACAGAAGTTAGGGTGATAAATATAGGTTGTGTGGTGGAGATGAGGGGTTAAGAAAAGAGAGATTTAGGAGAAAGGATACAACTGTAAGAAGGAGTGGTAGCGGGTGCATGTTACAGAGAGGATGGGGAGCTGAGTAGGTAAACAAGGTCACCTGCAGTCTGGTGTTTTTCAAAGTATTTTTTCTGTGTATTTTCACTTCATGCTATCACTGGAGTGCGGAGCCTGAAGTACTCCCATTTAAATTAATAACGTTTCTTCCATAAAGGTGGGTCACAAAATGTATGGATAGAGAGGTATGACCACTAGATATGAAATAATGGTGCTGGGAGGCTTGGCAGCTCCAACAAGAATTCAAGTGGAATGGGAAAATATGGTGAACTCTGGAAGGGTAAGGTACAATCTTACGAGTATTTCAAAGGTACATTCTTGGGTGGCACAAACCATGGACCGTTTATGGGTAGCAATTCAAATTTGTGGCCATTCATCATCAGAAAATTAATGACCAAGTTCCAGCATGTAGGGAGGAGGTCAGAGGATAGATAGGTAAAGAGCAGGGCATATATCTTAGACATTATATGAGCAGGTGGTGAGGAAGAAATACAAAATTGCTTAAACCGTGTTAGTGTCAGGAACCATGAATCAGGCCGAGACAGAAATACAGTTAAATCACACCTGTTTAATAAAAAGAATAAAAAGGTAAACAGAGTAAGCGTAGTCAAAACATAGCCAGAGTTCAGTAAACGGGTCGGGTAGTCGGCCAAGCCAATGTCAGAGCGCAGGAGCCAGAAGGAATGTCCGCTGAGCAAGTCCACAACAGGAATGCAGGAGAAAGTCTCTGTGATGTTGACAAAGGCGAAGGCAGAGAGCAAATGAACTGGAAGGCATTAAGTAGGCAAAACTGATGAGCAGGATCAACATCAGGTGAATCACTGTGGAGAGATAGGAGCTGGAAATTAGATGACAGCTGAGCTGCCAGCACAGAGAAGGAAGGACTGAGCCCAGCCCTGACAGTTAGATAACAATGTATGGCAGTTTTAAGTAGGATACAACAGTAGAAACTCTGCAACTAAGGGTATGAGAACTATAGGCCCCTAGTATTTCTAAGTAGGGCTTGGAATTGCGGGAATAAAAGGAGGGAATCAACAGCAAAAACATGTCAGGCCACGTACACACGATTACATTTATCTGCTGGAAACGGTCTGACAGAGCATTTCAGCAGACAAATTCGATCGTGTGTACGGGCGGACAGATAGATTTTTCCAGCAGACAGATTTTAAAGCATGCTTTAAAATCTGTCTGCTGGGAACTCGTCCGTCCGACATGTCTGCTGGTTAGTACGCTAACCAGCAGACATATCTGTCCGCAAATGCGTCGAATGGATTCGACGCATGCGCGGAAGTGTTTTACTTCCTGGTGCGGTGACGTGGCGGCGTCAACGTCATCGCCACGTCACCGCGCTGTCTTCCGGCGGGGATTTTGGTTTGATCGTGTGTACAGCGATCAAACCAAAATAGCCCAGCAGACAAATCTGATCAAATCGGTCTGTCAGACTGATTTGAACAGATTTATTTAATGGTGTGTACGGGGCCTCAGAGTTGGATTTTTCCCAACTCAAGAAAGCATCCAAATGTAAACCAACTGAAAAGGAAGGATTATCCAATAGCCGAGTGAGATGGTGTCTGTCTTTCAAAATAGAGTCAATCTCAGATGTAGCTGAACTTCAATATGGAGACCCTCAAGGGTGATGAATGTTCAATGGTCCTCCTTAATGGTCCTCCCATCTGAGCTTGCCTATTTATCTTCTCAGAAACTGCATTCATTTAGGGATCGTCCCAGAAGGCGTAGCTTGTAGTAATCACTCACCGAATGGAGGGTGATATTACCAATTACTATTTGTTTGTACAAACACAAGCTCAACTTGACCACCAGGTGGCACTCTAAGACAAGCAATTCCTTAAAGCGGAGCTCCACCCTGATTATTTTTTTTTTTTTTAAATCTAAAAAAAAATGAAATGGAAAAAAAAAAAAAATACTCACTCTAAATAGGCTGTTGCTATGTGGAAGTCCCGAATCTGCCCTCATGATCCGCGGTGTGGTTTTCTTCCTCCTCCTCTTCTCGGTGTCTTCTTGTGAATGGGCCGCGCTGCATTCTGGGAACTGTGTGTATCCCAGAAAGCAGCCAGACCATTCACAAAGCGCCGCGCCGCTCGCACATGCGCAGTAGGAAACGGGCAGTGAAGCCGCACTGCTTCACTGCCTGTTTCCCTGACTGTGGATGGCGGTGCCGGGATCGAGGATCGGCATTGGCGGGGGCCGTCAGCGCGGGCACCTAGGACAGGTAAGTGTCCTTATTCAAAGTCAGCAGCTACACTGTTAGTAGCTGCCGACTTTGAAAAAATAAAAAAATAAAAAAAAATGCGGGTGGAGCTCCGCTTTAAATCAGTTTTCTGGGATAAAATGGGTTTATTTGATTTAATAGGATAAAACGGTTTTATCCTTAGATTAATTTAACCATGTTATCCTATTTAGAGGGTGTACCCCTCTGTAAGGTTATATCCTGAGGCTAAAGTCAAGATCTGGGCAAATCAGTAGCTTGGGGCCAATACTCAAGACCCAATAGAGGGAGACGAAGAACGTATTAATATAAGCAAAGGTAGATAGATGGCAAGAGTGTAGATTAGAATGAACAGTACTTCCATTACTCAGGAGAAACAAGCTGCATAGCATACCCCCAGATTCACGTGGTAGAACAGCACAACACATCTCATCACAGCATGGTGAGTCAGGTGTCAGCAATCCCCTTCGGAGCCTTTCGGGAGGCCCAGAACCCTAACATTATTACCTCTCATGAGATTTTCTGCGTCATTGAACTTTGCTACTAGAAATCTTACCATTTTTTGCAATTCTGTATGTTGCCCTGTGCGATCCCCCGCCGCTGAGATCTGAGTCTTGGACTCTGAGAGGCACCCCCGCATTTTATCCAGATCATTCCTGGTAAGTATTGCACTTTTCTGCCAAGTAAACAATCCTGACCAGTATGCATGTTTTGCTGCTTTCAATTGCAGTTAAGATCAAGTTTTTATCACCCGTTGGAGACAATGGCAAGGGGGATATAGAGGTGGCTGCATAAGGGCTTTCCCCCATGTCATCCTGTAAAGCCTAAAGCCTCTGAAGTAAGATGGTGTCTATGTGGGATAAACCTTATATGGAGGGTCGGGAATTAGACAGATTAAATTACACAGATTAGTCCTGTCAATGTAAGAAGGTGCTCGTAACGACAACTTATTATGTGTATAAAAGACACCTGTCTACAAAATCTTTCTTCCATTCAAACCTCATCCATATGGGAAAGACCAAAGAGCTGTCAAAGGACATCAGGGACAAGATTGTAGACCTGCACAAGGCTGGAATGCGCTACAAGATCATCAGCAAGAAGCTTGGTTAAAAGGAGACAACTGTTGCAGTGATTATTTACAAATGGAATAAATACAAAATAACAATCAATCGCCTTCGGTCTGGGGCTCCATGCAAGATTTTGCTTCAAAGGGTAAGGATGAGAAAAGTGAGAAGTTAGCCCAGAACTACACAGGAGGCGCTTGTGAATGATCTCAAGGCAGTTGGGACCACAGTCAAATAAACCATTAACTAACACAATACACCACCATGGAATGAAATCCTGCAGCACCTCAAAAAGGCACAAGTACAGGCCTGTTTGAAGTTTGCCAGTAAACATCTAAATGATTCAGAGAAGGTTTAGGTGAAAAGTGCTGTGGTCAGATGAGACCAAAATTAAGCTCTTTGGCATTAACTCGCCGTGTTTGGAGGAAGAAAAATGCTGACTATGACCCTAAGAACACCGTCCCTACAGTCCAGCATGGAGGTGGAAACATGATGCTTTGGGGCTGTTTCTCTGGTAACAGAGGGGCCAATGGAGGGGCCAATGGATGGGGCCATATATTATAAAATCTTGGATGAGAACCTTCTTCCTTCAGTCAGAACACTGGAGATGGGTCGTGGATGGGTCACGCTTATCCATTGACCCAACAGACTGTACGCCCCCAGGATCAGGAACAGGAGAGAAGTGTATTTCAAACTACCTTACTGTCGTTCCAGGAAAGGCATACAGGCACAGTACTAATCATTATATGCTTGTTTTTATCATTCTTATGGTACGCATATTTTTAAAGGGTTGGTTGGGTGCTCAATAAACTTTTAAAACTTTATTACACTATATGAGTTTTTTTCCATTATATGGGCTGATATTTGATTGAACACCTGATACTGGCTGACCGGTGGAAAAGTGCATTTCGCTAGAAGATACACAGTTTAGATTCCATGCTCAGCATTTCCTGACTTGTGGTGAGTGCATCCCCAAAAGGGGAGTTTTTACCCCCCACGTGGTGAACAGATCCCCCCCTTTGGTGAAAGGAGCACTGATTGAAGGACTGACTCTGTGTATTGGATTAATTTGCACCATCATCTGATTTCCTATGTGCTTGACTGATATATAGAAGGATTCCAGACTTTTGTTTGGAAGTGGCGCTGCTGCAGTCACCAGAGTAAAGCCTAAAGTGGACTGAAGGTCCGTTTCATTGGTCCAAACCGATCGTGTGTGGGGCCATCGGTCAGTTATCCTTCGGTCAAAAAAAGAGAACTTGCTTTAAAATTTAACCGATGGACGCCTAACCGATAGGTCAAAACCGATCGTTAGTACGCACGACCATCGGTTAAAAAGCTGCGCATGCTCAGAATGAAGTTGACGACCTTTCTCATGGACTGATCGTGTGTACGCGGCCTAAGAAGTGAGTGCTTATTTTCCAATGGGTATACAGTATCCATTTTCGTGACAACTGTCTAGAAGTGGGACTTCCCCACACTTTGTAAAGATTTCCTCTTACTTCGTTATATCTCCACAATAGGAAATTAAGGGAGACACACCAAGAAAAAAAATAAACTGACAGAGGTTTTAACCCTTTACTACTCTATCCAAAACGAAAAAATAAGTTTTGGCTATATGTATAAGTCAATTACCTGTGTTCAGGGTCACATACCTGCTGTATGCGGTAAAAGTGACAATTTAAAGATGAAAATAGCAAAAAGTTACCTATTCTGTACATGGGAAACATGTCTAAAATTTATATTTTTGCTCCTTAAAGCGAAACTTCAATAATTTTTTTCAACTTTTCATATATTACATTTCCTGCCCTTGTTGCTTTAACTTTGGATAGATTTTTTTCTCCCTGTATTAAATACCTTATACAGTCTACTTCCTGTTTCTTGTCTGTTAAAAGCCTAGGCTTATGACATCATGCACAGCTCTCTTTCTCACTCTTGTTTGCCAGGAAGGGAGGGGGGGTGAATCATAAGAAGGCCAATGAGAGCTGCAGAGCTGGAGGTGTGCCTCTGTGTAAATCCAGGAAGTGAACAGGCAGCAGCTTCAGCTGCCCACAGTTAAAATGGTTGCAGCCAGACTCTGTGGAGGGAGATTTCTGCAGCATATTTGGCAATTACAGAATCACAGTATATGGTTGGAGGGAAGCTTCAGAATCACAAAGATGTTTTTATTACAAATTATGTGAGCAGACTGCAGTTCCTCTTAAACCAGCTATAACACAACTACCGCTTAAAATCAATTACCTTCATATGAATGGGTCAATTTTTGTTGGTATAAAATACAGGCCAAATAATGGCATATGCTAACACTAAAGATAATTGCATATCCATTATCCAGGCTGGAACCCCCTTGAGCACAATATTCCATTAACAAAATACAGTCTCTAAATACATCTAATTTCAGATAAATGACTGACTGCTCTTGCTGGTGCTGTTCATTGCAGTTACAACTGTGTATTTAATGAACATGCGGACAAGTCATACTATGCTTGATTTGCTGTAATTGTGAATAAGTGTTATGTTCCTGCACACAAAGCAAGCACATTTTATTGATATAAATTACTTAATTTAGAAGAGTTCAAGTTAAGACATAGCTTAGCCATATACAGGCATAGTAAGGGGTTATTTCTTCAACCTTGATTTTAGAAGTTCTCTTATGGAAGGAAACACAATTTCTTACTTGACTAACATTTTCAAATTTGGAGAGTCATGCCCCGTAAACACATCACTTTTTGTGATGAAAAAATATGTCATTTTTCTTCATGAAAAAAAAACAAAATTTTTCCAACTTCATCTTAAAAAATGATGTTGCCTACACACCATCATTTTTGGAAAATGATGAACAAAACGACGGCACTCTAAAGGGGAAGTTCTATTTGCCTTGTGGCTGCTTTTAGCTGGTTACTTGTTAGTAAAAGACGATTCCTGCTTTTTTGTCTGTTACAGCGTGATGAATGTGCTTACTCCATTATGAATGGTAGTTTTACCTCCCGTCTCCTAACTTGCTTCTAGGCATGTGCGGGTTTAAAACGTCATTTTTGCCCACACACGATCATTTTTATAACACAAAAAATGACATTTTAAAAAATGACATTTTAAAAAATGACATAAAAAATTCAAGCATGTTCAAATTTTTTTTTTGTCGTTTTTCAGAAGACATCAAGGGCCAGATTCTCTAAGAATCTGCGGCGGCGTAGAGTAAGGCATTTGCACTACGCCACCGCAACTTACTAAAGCAAGTGCTGTATTCTCAAAGCACTTGCTCCGTAGTTTGCGGCGGCGTAGTGTAAATGGCCCAGGGTTTCCCCGCGTAAATCGAAGGGGGCGGCTTGTATTTAAATTAAGCGCGCCCCCGCGCCGAACGTACTGTGCATGCGCCGGCCATAGTAAAATCGCAGTGCGCATGCTCCAAATTATGACAGTGTTTTCGACGTGAACGTAATCGACGTAAATCCCCATTCACGGACGAGTTACGCAAACAACGTAAAAACTTTCAAATTCACGGCGTCCATACTTAACATAGGATGCGCCATCTTTGACCTGCTTTATCTTTACGCCGGAAAAACCTTACGGAAACGACGTAAACGACGACGGGGCGGCGTAAAAACGTTTGGGAATCAGCGTATTAGGCTCATTTGCATAGGCAAATGAGAAAACAACATAAAGGCCACCTAGCGGCCGGCGTTGTCATTACATCTACGATCCGGCGGTGTAATTGTTTTACACCTGTCGGAACATTAGTGTATCTATCCGTAAGTGATTCTAGGAATCACATGCATAGATACCCATTAAAAAAAAACTGAGATACGACGGTGTATCTGAGATACACCGTCGTATCTCAGCTGAGAATCTGACCCAAAATGACATTTTGCCCACACACGATCATTTTAAATGACATTTTAAAAAAATTCATTTTTTTTCATCACAAAAAGTGATCGTGTGTACGCGGCATCAGAATTGTAGGTTCAAGAGGAATCCATATATGCATTGAAATGAACAGTAACTGAGGTTCATGCAGTCTCCGCTTCACAAAAATATCAGCGTGTCCCAACAGGCATTTATTGAACTGCATTGTATTGCCAAAAGTATTGGGACACCTGCCTTTATACGCACATAGGGCCAGATTCTCGTACATAGGCGCATCTTTATGCAGGCGTAGCGCATATCAGATGAGCTACACCGACATAACTTCAAGAGGCAAGCACTGTATTCTTAGCGCAAATGCGCCCAATGTTGCGCCGGCGTAACGTAAATTCATTGGCGTAAGCCGGCGTAATTCAAAGTAGGAGGTCACAACTACGCCTGGCGTAACCCCTAAGATACGCCGGCCCACTGCCTACGCCTAGTGCATAAATACGCCCAGACATGCGCCCGTCGAGAGCAAAAGTTTGTGGTGTAAGTACTTTTGCGCTGTGTCTTGCTTTATGCCATGCCTGCTCCTAGGAAGGATAAAAGGAAGAAGAACTTCTCCCCAGAGGAGAGGCGATTATAATTTTGGCCATGGAGAGGTACGATGCTCGCCTCCATGGGGCAGAGAGTGGCACCACAAGTAAGGCTAAGAGGGAGGAGATCCTAAAGAAGATCACCGCACATGTCAATGCCCTGGCTCATGAGGTCAGGACACCCCAGGACATTTAAAAAAAGATAAACCACCTGTGTCGTGTGGTCAGAGGAAAGCTGGGCGAGATGAGTAAGCATGCCAGGGGCACTGGAGGTGGACCAGCCAGTGCGATTAGGTTGACTCCTGAGGAGAAAGTGGTTGCCCGGTGTCTTCAGAAGGAGCAAGTGGAGGGAGTGGAGGGCTTTGACTCAGTTGATCAGGCCTTGAGGACAGGTAAGTGTGTTTTATCCACTATCTGGTGTGGAGCATGTGAGGGGGTGGAAGGGAACATGTGACAACTGTGTGGGTCCACCAACATGTGAATGTTTTGTGTCATCCACAGATGTGCAGGAGGGAGCGGGGCCATCTGCTGCCTGTGGCCGTCCCACACCATCATCCCCGGAATATCCTGTACCTCTGGCTGACCCCCTGGGAAGCCAAGAGTCATTGGTGGAGGGGAGTGCCCAGACCACAACTCAAGAGGTGGTTGAGGAGGAGGTGGTCCATATGGACCAGGAGGTTTGCCTCTATTTGGAGGATTCTTCTCTTTTGGCTGGACCGTCACACACATCCACCCCTATCACATCAAGCCCCTTAGGGTACAACCCCATCATCTCCAGCCCCTCAGGGTCCAACCCCATTATCTCCAGCCCCTCAAGGGCCTCCCCATATGGAAGGGCCCCAGCCACTCCTGGCCCCAGGAAGGCTACCAGAAAGACAAGGGGTGTCCCTGAGTTCCTGCCCTAACATCTCGCAAGGGAACAGGACCGCCAGACTCGGCATATGGGTGATGTTGTGGTGGAGATGAAACACCTGGCATACAGCCTGGCCTCCTCGGGCCCCTTAAGTGACACTCTGCAGGATGTTAGTGGGAACAGTGCTGCGATGGTCACCTGCCTTGGGGAGCTGCAGGCCACAACGGCAGAACTTGTGGCAGAGGTGAAGTCCCTGGGAGTGGCCGTACAGGCACATACAGCTGCCATTGAGGCGGAGGGGAGGCAGACGCGGCTATTGCAGGCGGAGACCAATGCGGTACTCACCTGCATAGCGGTGGCTTTGGAGGGCAGGCAGCCATCCAGAGAGGGACCAGGGGATGCGCCTCCACCCAATGCCCCACCCGCCCCGCCTGAGGCTCCCCCAGGCAACTGAGGGACAGGAGCCTGGGCACCAGGTGTAGCCCACGCCAGGGCAATCGATTCCCTGTTTTTTTAAATATGCTCTGGTGAAGAGTTTTTTTGTTATTTATGCTCTGGTGAAGAGTTGTTTTGTTATTTATGTTCTGGTGAAGAGCGTTGCTGCTCCCAAGTCCTGCATGATGGACTTGGGCTAATCCAATGTGATGTGGATGTGGTGTGTGTGATCTAGGGACCACAGTGGTGTGCATGCGTGCATTGTCCGTGTGCCATGATGAATGTGTGTGTGTTTAACAATCAAAGATACATTCCACGAGGCACCTCCTGACTGCTCTTCCCTCAGAAGACGGGGTATCCTCGAACAGGGGGGCACTGTCTGGTTCAGGGGTCAAGTCATCACGTATGTCAATCTCCAGGCCCTTTCTCACGGCAAAGTTGTGCAGCATGCAACATGCACCGATGATCTGACACACAAAGTTTGGGGAATACAACAGGGCCCCCCCGGACTTATCCAGGCATCAGAAACGGGACTTCAGAAGACCAAATGTGCGCTCCACCACTGAACGGGTTTGTACTGTATGTGTGCATCATTGTATTTTATCTCTCCTCTGGTTTGGGGATTCCGGAATAGAGTCATGAGATGGGGTCCAAGTACATATGCCGAGTCACCTGGAAGGGAATAGACAGGAGGATGTTAGCCGTGCTTGTGCCCCTCGTGATGTCTGCATCATGGGGTCGAACAGTCATGCCTGACACCCATGTCACTCACCAACCAGCCAGCTGTCCCTGTACACGTTCTGTTCGAATTCCGTTGGGATGTTGCTTTGACGATATATGTAGCTGTTGTGGCTGGACCCTGGTGTTTGGCACGGACGTGCCACATGAGGCCTTGGGCATCGACTATCACCTGTATGTTGATGGAATGCCAGTGCTGCCGATTGCGGTATATGTGCTCTGTGGCATGGGGGGGCCGTAGTGCCACATGGGTGCAATCAATGGCCCCACGATGCGTGGGAATCCGGCAATGCTGTAGAAATCCTGCATTGCCTTCATCTGCAGATGCTCCTGGGTGGGTCTGATGATGTGGTGGGACATGCATCTGAGGATGGCAGGGACAACCTGGTGCACACATCTGCTCATGCTGGTTTGTGACATCCCAGCCACGACTCCACTTGTACGCTGAAAAGATCCACTGGCGAGGAAATGGAGTGTTGCCAGTACCTTGACCAGTGGCTGCACTGCATGTGAGCGGTGTGTCTTGCTGGTGATGTCATCCTGCAGTGCTGTGGTTAT
Source organism: Rana kukunoris (assembly GCA_029574335.1). Taxonomy (NCBI): domain Eukaryota; kingdom Metazoa; phylum Chordata; class Amphibia; order Anura; family Ranidae; genus Rana; species Rana kukunoris. The sequence goes on from CM056051.1 coordinate 150,689,106, forward strand.
TTCCTGGATGGCAGCAGGGCTGAATCTGAAGATGCGATACACCTCCGAATTCCCCATGCCAAAGACGTTCATGCGCGTTCGGTATATTCTCTCCCGTGCCCTCCTTCTTCTACGCGCCTCTGCACACACTAGTAGTGACCATGCCTGCCTCTGGAATGTTGGCACACGAATGTGTTGTCCTGCAAGTGTGGTTGCTCAGCTCGTCCGTAACGGTGCTGCTGTATTTGCTCTCCAGCTGACTTGCGCACGTCTGGTGCAAAGTTACCCCTGCTTTATGAGGGGTAACTGTAGGCCGGATGTACGTCTTACGCGCAGCGCGCGTAGCCTGCGTCGGGCACACGTACATTCGGGAATCAGCGTATCTCCCTCATTTGCATATTTGAATACAAAAACAATGGGAGCGCAAGATGCGCCCAGCGTAAATATGCGCTCACGCTACGCCGTCTTAGAAAAGTTGCGTTAGTCGGAAGAAGCCTATTTTCAGGCGTATCTGGTTCTGTGGGTACGGCGCATAGATACGACAGCGCATATTTACACTTACGCCAAGTTCTTTGTGAATCTGGGCCATAAACTTTAATGGCATCCCAGTTTTCGTCTGTAGGGTTCAATATTGAGTTAGCCCACTCTCTGCAGCTATAACAGCCTAAACTCTTCTGGGAAGGCGGTCCACAAGGTTTTGTGTATTTGTCAGGCACCGATGTAGGATGAGAAGGCCTGGCTCGCAGTTTCCACTCTAATTCATCCCAAAGGTGTTCTATTGGGTTGAGGTCAGGACTGTATGTATGCAAGTCATGTTCCTCCAACCCCAAACTCACTCATCCATGTCTTTATGGACCTTGCTTTGTGCACTGGGGAACAGTCATGCAAGAAAAGGAAGGGGCCGTCCCCCAACTCTTCCCACAAAGTTGAGAGCATGAAGTTGTCCAAAATGTCTTGGTATGCTGATGCCTTAAGTGTTCCCTTCACTGGAATTAAGAGGTAATTTAGTGTGGATGAGAGAGTTTGGGGTGGAGGAACTTGACTGGCCTGCAAAGAGTCCTGACCTCAACCTGATAGAACACCTTTGGGATGAACTGCGAGCCAGGCCTTCTCAACCTGACCTCACAAATGCACTAAACCTGGTGGACAGCCTTCCCAGAAGAGTTCAAGCTGTTATAGCTGCAAAGAGTGGGCTAACTCAATATTGAACCCTTTGGACTAAAACTGGGATGCCATTAAAGTTCATGTGCGTATAAATGCAGGTGTCCCAATACTTTAGACAATACAATGCAGTTCCAGGCCTTCTTATCCAACATCAGTGCCTGACCTCAAAAAATGCACTTCTGGAAGAAAAGTCAAAGATTTCGATAGACACAAACTTTGTGGACGGCCTTCACAAAAATAGTTCGAGCTGTTATAGCTGCAAACTCAATATTGAACCCTACGGACTAAGACTGGGATGCCATTAAAGTTCATGTGTGTGTAAAGGCAGGTGTCCTAACACTTTTGGTAATATAGTGTATGCATTTTACTGCCCAATCATAATAATAACAAAAAGCACACAAAATTCCCCCAGACACTGTACATACATAAGGGAACCCAAGTCAGAACATCAATCAAGAAACAAAGACATTTTCAATTTTTGTAATCTTTATTGAACCCAAATATGAAAGCTATTGTATCCATTTTGCAATGCTAAATACATAATGATCTAATCTATCCTGTAAAAGGTGTGTAACGTAAATCGGAAAATAAATGTAAAAAAAGGTCACTTGATGATACAAAATGGCCTAAAATATCCTAAAAATAAAAATGGATCCTGTTCCCTTAAGCATGTTATACAGCACAGTGTTTGTGCTGTGTAATTTGCCCCCCTGAATCACCTGACATACCTGGCTGATCCTGCCTGGCTTTGCGCTCCCACCTGTAAACTGACCACAGTTTATCATGGCTGCTGAGCCCTGACAAAGTGTTCAGTTTACATGCCTCCGTCATCCACAGCCCTGCTCTCTGCTCTCCTATGTCTCCTGTGTCCTCTTCCTCCCTCCCCTCCATGCCTGTTAGCTCTGTCCACTACTGCTCTCATATCTCTACTATAAGCATGCCATCACCAATTTTATATAATGCTGTGTATTCCTATGCCTATGTACAAAAAAAATACAGATTATACCTTATCTCAGAGCATCTCCCGACACTCATGTGACTCCTCGGCTCTCTCTCCTCCTTTCCCCAGCCGGGCAAAGGAGAAAGCAGAGGAGTCACATAAGCACTGGGAGAGGCTCTGAGATAAGCTATAATAAGATTTTTTTTATAATACGGCACAGGCTGTAGGGATGGTATGTTTATACCAGTTTAATAGCTATATAATGAAGGCGAGCTTTAGAAACATCAGGAAATAAAAAAGACACAACATTTTGTCAGACTTTATTTCACTTTTACTTTTTAATATAATTTACAATGCCTGTCTTCAAGATTTTGTTTTCACTTCAAACCGATGACCTCAACCTGAGTCTAAGTTTATTGGTTGCTTTGATGCAGTTAAGAACAAATGTTCTTCTGACTTAATAATTTTACCATTAAATGGAATTGAAAATATAAGTTGGAACCTACAGTAATGAGGAGGTTATGGGACTACACACAATATTTCTTGACCCGGAAAAAAATTATTAAGCCCTTAAAGGCTGAATGCCTGACAAACAGCTACAGCATATCATGGAGTTGTTTTAAAAGCCAAAAGATCTGTATTTATTTCCCTTCATTTCTGAGATTTAAACAGCTCCATCACAGCACAGCATTCCGATAGCAAAAGTCCAATGAGAGCTTTTTAATGGAATTTCCGACCGTGTGTATGCTCCATCGGACTTTTGCTGTCTGAATTTCCACCAACAAAAGATTGATAGCTGGTTCTCAAACTTTCCGACTGAAAAAAGGCCGTCTGTAGCAACTCCGATGCGCAAAATTCTGACGCATGCTCAGAAACAATTCGACACATGCTCGGAAGCATTGAACTTAATTTTCTCGACTCGTCATAGTGTTGTACGTCACGCATTCTTGACGGAAGAAAGTTCAGAGGACTTTTGTGTGACCGTGTGTATGCAAGCCAAGCGTGAGCGGAATTCCGTCGGAAAAACCATTCAAGGTTTTTCAGACGGAAAATCCGATCGTGTGTACGCGGCTTTACAGTTAGGCCACGTACACACGACGACCAGTTTCAGCGGACATATCCGATCGTGTGTACGACCTAGCGGACAGGTTTGTCCAGCGGACAAATTTCAAAGAATTCTACAAACCTGTCCGTCCGACATGTCCGCTGGTTAGTACGCCTAACCAGTGGACAGAAATCTCCCGCATACTTTGAATGGATTCGAAGCATGCGTTGAAGTATTTTACTTCCTGGAGTGGTGACGTGGCGGCGTCAACGTCACCGCCACGTCACCGCGTCCTCAGCCCGAGGGGATTTTCGTCCGATGGTGTGTACACGCCATGGGACCAAAATCCGATGAGACATGTCCGCTGGAAACGGTCCGTCGGACATGTTTGAGTGGACATGTCTCATCGTCTGTACGCGGCCTTAGGAATACAGACGTTTCCTTTCTCAATTCCTGGGCTTCTGAGTGGACAGTTAAAGAGCAACAGCAGACTGATGGAGTCACCCCTCTGCCCACCTGATTGGCTCCCAGTCCTGCCCCTCTCTGAGTGCTGCTCTATAGGAGCTTCTTCCAGCTCAAACTCACACACATACTTCAAGTTGCATGTAAAACTAACAATGACTAATTACTAAGTACAAAGCTGCATTAAATATTTTTAAAGTGGGAGTAAACTCCTAAACATGAATTCTACCTATAGGTACTGTAAATATCTCCTAAACATGCACCGTTTAGAAGATATTTACTGTACATACAGCTGGTGACATCACTGGCGCATGCGCTCTGAAGGAATAGCCTCCAGTCCTGTGCCATAAATGGCGGCTCCTGTGCACATGTATGTTAGTGACATCATTGTGGCTCCGACCACTGACACAGCCAGAGTCCGCGAACCCGGAAAGAAGATAGAAGCCCTGTTAGTGGTGACAGCTCACCATTGGAAGGGCTTCGTTCTAAGGTAAGTTTCACATAATGTGTTGGTATGTGATGCATACTAGCACATTATAACTTTGCCTTGCAGGTTAAAAATAAATACATATTTGCCAGCGATTTACTACCCCTTTAAATGTGCCTTGAGTTTAATTTTAAAGAGAGCTTTTCAACATGGCAATACAAGTGCTGCCATTGCTTACTTGCTGTGAAAACAACTTTTGACCTTGGACAAAGTAACATAGGACAGGAAAGTGTTAGGACATCTAATCTTGCTCTAGGTTCCAGTAACTCACTAAGTAGTAAAGCAAGGGAAATATGCCTTAGAGCCTGAACCTTTAAAAATAAAAGTCAACAGCTTTAAAACATTCTCCCCCCCCCCCTTTTTTTTTTAAAGATACAGCTTTAAAACATTCTATTTAATTCATATATTATTAACCGCTTCAGCCCTGGAAGATTTTACCTCCTTCCTGACCAGAGCACTTTTTACAATTTGGCACTGCGTCACTTTAACTCACAATTGCGCAGTCGTTCAACGCTGTACCAAAACTAAAAATGACACCGAATTAACCCAGACGCTGCAAGAAATATTTAACACTGCCTTGAAACGATAGATAACGACACCGATGCACTTTGAAAGGGTACATAGAATACAGAGACTATACACTAAGGACACCCCAAGGGACACTATAGTAAGGTTCCAGGACTATGAACAGAAGGAGCAAGTCTCTCAGAGTACAAGGAACTCTGGCTGTATGGAGTACAAAGGGGTTAAGTTGCTTATCTTCTCAGATCTGTCCCCAGAAACATTAGCGCGGAAAAGGGCTTTGAAACCTTTAACTAACCATCTTCGGGTTAATAATATAACCTACAGATGGAGTTTTCCGGCTTGTTTATCTGTAAAAAATCAAGGGGTTTAAGCATATGTCCGGTTCCCAGAAGATATAAAGGAATTTTGTAAAAAATTAAATATTCAACATATACAAGTAGAGAACTGGGAAAAGAGACCGCCAGGTTGGAGAAGATGGAGTGACCAAGATTGGCAGAGAGTTTAAGATGACGACATTGGGGGGAGGGGGAGGCCATACCGGTTGTAGACAGGGCACTCTCCACTGTTCTCTGATGGGTATTGGGCCTTCTCAGCTCTCTCCTTCCTGGTTACCTCTTTTCTCTTGCCCATGAAGGTATGGAGATGAAAAGAGGATGTATTCAAATCACCTGGGGAAGGGGGGGTTGATATGCCTGCCCTTACTGCCGGAGCAAGCCCTTACCTGGAGCCGGAGGATAGGGGGGACACATAGACCCCCCAAGAAAGGCCCGCTCGGCAGGATGCCCGGTTGGGCACAGATCGAGGGAGTCTTAACATTGGTATACAATGTGATGGGGGTGGGGGGAGGAAGGGGGGTTTATGTGATTTGTGTGGTCTCAAAATGCTCATAATAAAGCCTGGAAATAACTATAGCTTTGTGTCTCTTCTGCCAATACAATTGGCTACAGGCCCCTGAGATGGTTAGAATCTCTATAAATTCAAAAACTAGAGGAACAAGGGGAGCAATAAGATGGAGGGGAAGGAAGAGGAAAAAGGGAAAATATGGAGGTACTTAAAATAATGACATATAATGTCCAGGGCTTGAATAGCCCAAATAAGCGATTCCAGATTTTGCACGAACTGAAGAAACTGTCAGCTAATATAGTGTTTATACAAGAGACACATTTAAAAATGACATCTAAGACGAGTCTAAACACTAAAAATTACCCCATATGGTATCACAGTTACTCTCCAAATAAGAGATCGAAAGGAGTCGCAATTGGGTTTGACGGGAATACAAGGTTTATATTAGACACTATGGAGATGGACCCAGAGGGGAGATACTTGTTCATTAGAGGATCCCTTTGTAATGTGAAATACACGTTTGTAAATGTCTACTGTCCTAATCTACGCCCAGCAGCATATCTGAAAAGAGTTATGTCAAAACTTCAGAAACCCCTGCGAGGGAAACTAGAGAATTTTAGAGAAGGTAAGGTTGTAATGGCGGGTGATTTTAACTTTGTTTTTGATCCTAAGATAGATACGCAACCGGTATCACTGAGGTCTGGAGGGAAACATCTAAGAGGATTAAAAAATAAGCTGCATCAAATGCATCTTGTAGAAGTGTGGAGAATCCTTCACCCTACAGACAGGGATTTTACATATTATTCCTCAGTTCATAAATCATATTCAAGAATAGATTTTTTTTGTTAGACCATGAGCTGTTGGAAGGATTAAAAGGAATAGAAATAAAAACAATAACACTCTCCGACCGTTCTCCAGTCGAAATGCTGCTGGAAGTGGGGGGGATACTGGAGAACCGTAGACCATGGAGAATGGACGAATCACTTCTGTGCGATACCAGAATAGCTGATGACCTAGAAAAGGACATGAGCTTGTTCTTTAGAGAAAATAATGTTGAAAATGTTGCCCCATCGACGCTGTGGGAGACACATAAGGTGTTCATGAGAGGCAGGATGATAGCGGAAAAATCTAAGAGGAGGAAAATCAGAGAAGCTCAGAGGCATTCATTACTTAAAGAAATTCAGGGTCTAGAGCAGAAACACAAAGGAACCCAGGAGGAGGAAACCTGGACACTATTAATAAATAAAAGAGGTAAACTTTGTGACCTAATGGATCTAGAGACCAAATGGGTATTCGACAATATGAATAAAAAATTCTATGCCCTGGGGAATAAGACAGGGAAATTCCTAGCAAGAACCATAAAACCAAGAAAAGCACAGAACTTTATCTCTAAAATGAAGGACAGTAAAGGGGGCATGGGTCACTCCACTAAGGATATAATCAATATCTTTCAAGAGTACTATCAAAAATTATAAAAGGTTAATGAAGAGCTAAACCCAATAGAGACACAGAATACGAGTAGAAAAATCAGACAGTACCTAGAAAGAGCTAAACTCCCTGTACTACCCAAGGAAACAATTAATTATCTGGAGAAGGAAATATCAATAGAAGAAATAAAACAAGTTATCAGAAGTATTAAAATGGGGAAAAGTCCGGGGCCTGATGGGTATACCTCTTTATATTTTAAAAGATATGGAGAAACTCTTCCGCCTTTCTTCCAGAGATATATGAATTCCATAGGGGGAGGGATGAAAATACGTGAAGAAGCACTAGGAGCGCATGTTACTCTGATAGCAAAGGAAGATAAGGACCCGTCACTATGTGCTAGTTACAGACCCATTTCTCTGATCAATGTGGACATGAAAATCTATTCAAAGATCCTAGCAGAAAGATTAAAACTGTTTATGCCGGCTCTGATCAATAATGATCAGGCGGGATTTGTCCCAGAAAGAGAGACTAGAGAGAATGTGTTAAGGGCACTGTTCTTGATACAGAAAGCCAAAAAGAGTAAAGAGCCAGTGATCTTCCTGTCATTAGATGCCGAAAAGGCTTTTGACAGGTTAGATTGGGGATTTATGCTAGCTACACTGGGGCAGGTGGGACTGGGCCCCAATATGCTTAGATGGATAGGAGCATTGTACTCAAAACCTTCAGCCCAGGTTCGGGTTAATGGTAGTCTTTCAGGAAATGTTCTTTTGTTTAATGGGACCCGGCAGGGATGCCCACTATCGCCTCTCCTTTTTGTATTATCCCTGGAACCATTACTGTCAACAATAAGAAACAATCAGGAAATAGAAGGGATGAAGGTGGGTGGGAGGGAGCACAAGATCTCTGCGTTTGCGGATGACATGATGCTATATGTAGCTAACCCCAGACAGTCACTGCCAAAGATAATATATGAATATGAGAACTATGGAGAAATTTCAAATCTAAAGATAAATAAAGAAAAAACTGAGGCATTATGTGTATCAATAGAAAGGGAGGAACACAGGGATCTGGGTGCCCTCTACCCCTTTACATGGAAGCAGAGGAAGATGAAATATTTAGGAATATTCCTGTCAAAAACTGAAAGATATTTATATGAAGATAATTACGTACTCCTATTGAATAAGATAAAATTAGATCTTAAAGGGTATCATGTGGATAAAGTCTCTTGGTGGGGAAGAATAAACACAATAAAGATGATGATACTACCTAAAATACTATACATCTTCCAAACACTCCCAATAAAAATCCAAGAGGCCTATTTTAAAACTCTGGGTAAAATAGTAAGGAGATTCATATGGAAAGAAAGAAAACCTCGATTATCATTGGAGACCCTAATTAGACCTAGTCGTGAGGGGGGACTATCATTCCCTGACTTTAAAAGATACTGTAATATAGATCAGCAGTACTAAAGAGAATAACTGAATGGCTACAAGAAGGAGATCAAAAGAAAAAATGGGTAGAAGTTGAGGAGAGTTTAAGTAGAAAAGATCTAGGGAAGAGAATATGGATACCAAAACGCTATAGAAAGTTACCTCAGGAGAGTCCATCAATGACAAAAGAAACTTTCAGAATCTGGGATGTAATATGTAAAGAAGGAAAATGGACATATTACAGTCCGCTGATGCCCCTCACGGGTACAGATTTTTTCCCCCCCGGTAAGGGAGGGGGGATGTACCTGCGATGGACAACTTCGGATACATTAAGATTAAGGGATGTGATGAAAAGTAACCTATTAAGCTCCCTAGAGGAAATACGGGAAATATATGGACCTACCCCTGGGGATGAATGGAGATATAGGCAGATTCAACATCTGGTAGCTACCCTTCAGAAACCCCTGCGAGGTATGAAGGAACTAAACCCTTGGGAAAAACTGATAGTACATGGAGGAAAAAGAGGGCAGGGGATATCCAATATTTATAAAATATTGACCTCCTTTGGAGAATCTGGTGTAATAAAAGCATTAGGAGGATGGGAACAGGAATTGAATCAAAACATCTCAGAAGATAAGAAAAGACAGGTATTAGATCTCGTCCATTCCTCATCAACTGATTCTAAAATGAAAGAAATTAATTATAAACTCCTTATGAAATGGTATTATGTTCCAACTAAACTTAATAGAATCAATACTGAAGCATCACCTCTCTGTTGGAGAGGATGTGGAATGGAGGGGACACACGCCCACATTTGGTGGCAATGCCCCTCGATACAGGTTTACTGGGTAGAGATACTAGATATGATTAAAAAGATTAGTGGACAGGAAGTGAAATTAGATCCCTGGCACTGCCTCTTCCACGGAATGGGAGTAGCCAGGAAAAAGTATAGAAGATCACTGATCCCATTCTTTCTAAATGGAGCTAAAGCTTTAATACCTAGGAGATGGAGGTAAAAGAAGGCCCCATTAATAAGAGAATGGATAAAAGAACTGGACAAGACTTGTAAGATGGAGGAATTAAATTCGAACCATAACGAATGTAGGTCAGAATATGAGGTGATCTGGAGTAAATGGATCGAATTTAAGGAGCGGGAGGCTTAGGGGTGGGGGGGATAGAGACAGGGAGAGAGGGAATACGGGAATATGTGAATATATATATTTAAAAAAAAAATTCCCTCCTTTTCCCTGACCCTCTTCCCCCCCCCTTTTTTTTTTTTTTTCTTATCCCTCACTTAGGTCTTGGGTCCAAATATATAGGGGATTTGCTTCCCCCCTCCTACATTGAACACAATATCAATAATTTTTATTTTTGTTTACTACTTAGTCCTAGTGCCCTAAATGTAGGGAACATATCACTTCCCCCTTGTACACAATCACAAAATTGGTAAATTTGCTTTCCCCCCCCTTTTTTTCTTTTTTTTTTCTGTCTCACTTAGGATTTAGGCCCTAATTTATAGGGGATTCATTTCCCCCTTTGTATATTGAACACAATACTATTATCTTTTTTGGTCATTGCATTATTCAGTGTCTGTGCCCTAAATTTATCACAACCACAATATTAGTAATTTTGCTTCTTTATTTTTTCCCTTTTTTTTTCTTTTTTTTCTTTTTTCTTTCTCACTAAGGCTTTCCGGGCCTAACTTATAGGGGATATGTTCCCCCCTTCGCACATTGAATTCAACACTATTATATTTTTTAGTTTATACCACCACTTAGTATTGATGCCCTAATCCTAGGGTACTTACCATCTTTCCCTTAACACAATCACTAAACAATTTTTTTTTTGTTACATATATATATATATATATATATATATATATATATATATATATATATGTTTTTTGTTTTTTTTCTCTTTCTCTTTCTCTCCTCCCTCTCTCACTCCACCCCTCTCCATGCAGCCTGACTCCCGCTCAGTTTCTTAGGATCACCTCATGAAAAGCCGCCCCATTATTTCAAATAATTCTGCCTACCCCGATTAACCACTTTAGCCCCGGACCATGGGGCAGATTCACGTAGATCGGCGCATTATCATTCCGGCGTAGCGCACCACTTTTCCGTTAGACTTGCGCAATCTAGCCGCGTAATCCGGCGATTCACGTAGCTTTTACGCAAGAGCTTGCGCAAACGTAAGGTTTTTTCCGTAGGCGTAAGGAGGAGTAATACAAATTGGGAGGGACGTGGGCGTGTTACATTGAAATGAGCCGTGACCCCATGCAAATGAAGGGCCGGCCGACTCGCGCATGCGCGCGTGAAGGAAACCATGTCAGCTCCGTTGTGCGCATGCTCACAACTCGGGAGCGGCGCAATCATTGAAATTGGAAATGGACTAGGGCAATGTTGTGAACTACGCAGACAGCATAAATAGACACACACAAACGCCCTTCCATTGCAAAAGTACATCCCTTTGTGTCCCTTCCCATTGAATCAAGTGCTTTTGCTCTGTTGTTCGTTAGAGTGTGTTTTGTAGTTGTCAGATTAGTGTTCTGTGTGATCTTGTGCTTGTTGGTAGTTTTGTGAAAGTGTATTTTGATAAGTGTTTGAGACTGTTTGTTTGATTGATAGATTTCTGAGCGTTTGTTTTCTTGCATTTTTTTTTCATCTGATTTTTTTGTGTGTGTTTCTTGCTGAGTGCTAGTGTGATTTTTGGCTGTTCTTTTTCTCTTTGTGTGTGTTCTTGTCTGATTGGTTGTGCTTGTATTTGTGACAGATTTTTGGTGACTGCTAGTGAGTTTGTTTGGAAGTATGACTGAGAGAAAAAGAAAGCTCAATTTTACTGTGGGGGAAAAAAGAATTCTTGCCCGGGCCATTACCGACTATGGGCGTTTTCTCCACGGCCCGCAGAGTGCCACCACCACCCCGGCCAGGAGGAGGGAGATATTGGATATAATCACGGAGCAGGTCAATTCATCGGGGGAGGGGGAGACACGGACCCGCTCTGGGATAGAAAAGAAAATAAATGACCTCCGGCGTGAGGTGAAAAAAAAACTGGCCGCAATAAATGCCCATGCCAGGGGCACAGGAGGGGGCCCACCATGCCGGGTTAGATTTTCAGAGACGGAGCGTGTGGTGGCCCTGACCTTTCACCGGCATGAAGTGGAGGGCCTGCCAGGCTTTGACACAAGTCCGGTCCCCGCGGTGCCAGGTAAGGTTTTTATTTCTCTCAGGTGTGTAGCATGTGTGGGGGAGGGGGTGAAAGGGAATATGTGGCAAGTGTGTGGATCCTCCAACCTGTGAATGTTTTGTGTCATCCACAGCTGTGCAGGAGGGTGCAGGGCCATCTGGACTGACCGCTCCAACCCCAGGACAGCAGCCTAATGAGGCCCCCCCAACAAGGCCAGAGTCCGCAGAGGAGGAACAAGAGGAGGGGGAGGATCATGCGGAGGACGATCATGAGGAGGAGCAGAATCATGAGGAGGAGGAGTCCATGGAAGGCACTGGCCCTTTGGTTTCTGCGGACTCTTCCCCTCTGGCTGCAAGAAGCCTGCCCTCCCTAAGGGTCAGCCCCCCCCCCTCCTCCCCCAACATGGCTCCCCTCACAAGGGCCTCCCCTTCTCCCCGGCCACAACCATCAGCAAGAGCCAGGAGGTCATCCCCAAGCACCAGGGGGGCGCCCAATCTCATGCCCGCCTGTCTGAGAAGGAACCTGGCCACCCAGACCCGCCTTCTGAGACAGCTCTGCCAGACTATGGGGCGGGTGGATCAGAGCCTGTCCTCCATTAATGATAGCCTGGGTAACCTGGACTCCCACTCCCGGGCCTCCACAACCTGCCTAAATGACCTGCAAACTACAGCAGCAGGCGTTGGGCAGGATGTGAGGGCCCTTACCCAGGCTATCCAGGGCAACACGGCAACACTTGGTGCTGCCCTGGACAGAATAGCCGTGGCCTTGGAGGGCAGGCCGCCAGGTGGGCAGATCTCAGGGGCTGCTCCTCCTTCCCCGGCTTTTCCCCTCCCCCATGCGTCTCCCCTGAGGGTCCGGGGCCGTGGCCGGGGGCGCCCCAGGCGTGGCTCAGGCAGAGGGCAATAATTTTTTTTTCCCCCTTTTGTTTGTTTTGAAAGCTTTTTGATTTTTGTTCTCTGCTTTTTTTTGTTTTTTCTAAGCATTTTTTTTTTCAATGCATTTTTGTTTGTTTGACTTTTTTGGCATATTTTGGGTTGTGAATGATGTTTGAATGTGGGGGTGACATTCCTGCTGGAAAAGGGGTGTCACCCTCAATTTTGGTGGAGAAGGGTTCCCCAGGACCAGGGAGAAGTGATTCCCAGGTCCGTGTGAATGGTGTATGAATGTACAGTGACATAATTGGAGCCTTGACGTGGCGTTACTGCTCACCAGTCTTGCATGGTGGACTGGTGCCAATCCAATTTGATGAGGATGTGGGGTGTGTGTGCTAGGGACCATAGTGGTGTGCATGCATGCATTCTCATTGTGCCATGATTAATGTGTGTGTTTAACGTGCAAAGATGCCCAATATGAGCTGCCTCCTGACTGCTCTTCCCTCAGAAGACGGGGTATCCTCGGTTAGGGGTTGATTTTCTGGTTGGGGGGTCAGATCATCACGTAGCTCAACCTGCAGGCCCTTCCTCACTGCGAGATTGTGTAGCATGCAACATGCAGCGATGATATGGCACACGAAGTTTGGGGAATACAACAGTGTACCCCCAGACTTATCCAGGCATCGGAAACGTGACTTCAGGAGGCCAAAGGTGCGCTCCACCACTGCACGGGTTTTGATGTGTGCTTCATTGTATCGTTCCTCTCCTGGGGTTTGGGGGTTCCGGATAGGAGTCATGAGATGGGGTCCCAGTGCATATGCAGAGTCACCTGTAAAGGAAAAGACAGGAGAATGTTAGTCATGCATGTGCCACTTCTGTTGTGCATCACGGGAGGGGATAGTCATGCCTGACTCCCATGTCACTCACCAACCAGCCAGGTGTTCCCATACACGTTCTGTTCGAATTCTGTTCGGATGTGGCTTTGATTGTAGATGTAGCTGTCATGGCTGGACCCTGGGTGTTTGGCACGGACGTGCCATATGAGGCCTTGGGCATCAACTATCACCTGTACGTTGATGGAGTGCCAATTCTTCCGATTGCGGTACATGTGCTCGGTCTCATGGGGGGGCTGGAGTGCCACATGTGTGCAATCAATGGCCCCGATGGTGCGTGGGAATCTGGCAATTCGGTAGAAATCTGCCATTGCCTTGATTCGAAGCTCCTCAGTGGTGGGTTTGATGATTTGGTTGGCCAAGCGTGTGAGGATTGCAGGGACAACCTGGTGCACACATCTGCTCATGGAGGATTGTGACATCCCAGCCACCACTCCACTTGTACGCTGAAAAGAGCCACTGGCAAGGACATGGAGTGTTGCCAGGACCTTGACCAGTGGCTGCACTGCATGTGAGCGTTGTGTTGGGCTGGTGATGTCCTCCTGCAAGGTTGTGGTTAATTCCAGGATGGCATGAGGGGGGAATCTGAAGATGCGAAAGACCTCTGAATCATTCATGCCAAACAGGTGTATGCGGGTGCGGTATACCCTCTCCCGTGCCATCCTCCGTGCCCTCCTCCTTCTTTGGTCATCTATATTCACTAGTGCAGCTATGAGCGACGATGCCCCTAGCATGTTGGCAGTCAAATTGTAGTGCAACACGTGTGTGTGGTCTGCTCCTCAGTAACGGTGTTGCTTTATCTGACAATTAGACTTTTTTTCAAAAGTTAGATCAGCTTTTATGGGCTCTAACTTTAGACAGGACATTTTGCAGTTGCGCACATCGCGTAGCCTGCGCAGCAACTGCGTTTTTTTGTGGATCCCCGTAACTCCCTCATTAGCATATTTGACTAGCAAATCAATGGTGTGTCTAGCGCAGTTTTGCGCGAAGGGAAGCGAATGTCTAACTCAATTACGCCGGACCAAAAAACGTAGATTTCTGGCGTATATTGTTTTGTGAATCGCGTCCAACTATACGCACGCGCACATTTAGACTTACGCACGCGCAACAGCAGTTGCGCACGCGTAATCGCTCTGTGAATCTGGCCCCATATTGCTGTCCAAAGACCAGAGCACTTTTTGTGATTCGGCCCTGCGTCGCTTTAACTGACAATTGCGCGGTCGTGCGACGTGGCTCCCAAACAAAATTGGCGTCCTTTTTTTTCCCACAAATAGAGCTTTCGTTTGGTGGTATTTGATCATCTCTGCGGTTTTTATTTTTTTGCGCTATAAACAAAAATAGAGCGACTATTTTGAAAAAAATGCAATATTTTTTACATTTTGCTATAATAAATATCCCCCAAAAAGATATAAAAAAAAACATTTTTTTTCCTCAGTTTAGGCCGATACGTATTGTTCTACATATTTTTCGTAAAAAAAAAATCGCAATTAGCGTTTATTGATTGGTTTGCGCAAAATGTATAGCGTTTACAAAAAAGGGGGTAGTTTTATGGCATTTTTATTAATATTTTTCTTTTACTAGTAATGGCGGCGATCAGCGTTTTTTTTTGGTACTGCGATATTATGGCGGACACATCGGACACTTTTGACACATTTTTGGGACCATTGGCATTTTTATAGCGATCAATGCTATAAAAATGCATTGGATTACTATAAAAATGCCATTGGCAGTGAAGGGGTTAACACTAGGGGGCGGGGAAGGGGTTAAGTGTGTTCCTATTTGTGTTCTAACTGTATGGGGGGGGGGTTGATTTACTAGGGGAAATCACTGATCTTCCGTTCATACATTGTATGAACGGAGGATCAGCGTTTCCCCCGCTGACAGGAACGAGAGGAATGTGTTTACACACATACCTCGCGTTCCCCGCTCTGTAACGAACGCGCGCGCGTGCCCGGCGGCGATCGCGCCCGCAGGGTGCGCGCGCGGGACTCGGGGGCGAGCGGGGGGCGTGCAAGCGCCCCCTAGTCCCCGCGAATGTCCCGACGTAGAGCTATGGGCTCTCGTCCAGGAGAGCCGACCTGCCGCCGTAGAATGACGGCGGCTGGTCGGCTAGTGGTTAATAACAACGGAAGTAGGGCGTGGAAAGGGAAGATAAAAATTAAGAGAAGTAAACCTCTAGATAGAGGGGATTGTAATACAATTGACAGGCAGCATAGAAAGTAGTAGGATGGTATAAAAATGAGCATTACCTTTGAGACAATGTATATATGTGTTGATGTATAATGTGTATTTATTTGTAGTATCGTTTTTTTTATGTATATTATGTATTTATTCGTTGTATACTTGGAAAATAATGTTTAATAAATACATTTTGGAAAGAAACAAAACTAAAAATGTGTGTCCTTTTTTCCCCCCACAAATAGAGCTTTCTTTTGGTGGTATTTGATCATCTCTGCGTTTTTTTTTTTCCGTGCAATTAACAAAAAACGAGCAACAATTTTGAAAAAAAAATCATCGCACATTGGGTCCCCCGACGTGCAGCGGGTGTGTGCGCGCCCTCTGGTGGACAAAAACAGGTAGGACGTACCCGCACAGGATTTCACTTAGGAGAGCCATTGTGCCGCAGTATATCTGCGTGACACAGTCGGTAAGTGGTTAAATGTGTTTTAGAACTATCTCTCTGCAGCTCTACCAGACAGGGTATTTTTGACTAAAAACAATACACGCCACAGTCTCTAATGTCTGGTAGCCAGGGATCATGTGATCTTAACAGCATAGGCCATGAGCAGGGCCGGTGCTAGACTATTTTGCACCCTAGGCGAGACCACCTACTTGCGCCCCCCCCCCCCCCCAAAAAAGAAATCAAAATTAATTCAATAATTTTAGCACCAGAACTGGTCCAGGTGGAGAGGGGGTTCCGCCAGGTGGAGGGATAGATCCAGGTGGACAGGAAGGGGGGGTGCAGGTAGGTGAAGAGATAGAGCCAGGTGGACAGGAGGGGGGTGCAGGTAGGTTGAGGGATGGAGCCAGGTGGACAAGAGGGGGGTTCAGCCAGGTGGAGAGGGGAGGTGCAGCCAGGTGGACAGGAGATATGGGTACTGCCAGGTGGAAGGATGGGGCCAGGTGGACAGGAGGTGGGGTGCACCCAAGTGGAAGGATGGAGCCAGGTTCACATGAGGGGGGTGCAACCAGGTGAAAGGAGGATATAGCCAGGTGGACAAGAGAGGCGGTGCAGCCAGGTGGAGGAAAGATATAGCCAGGTGGACAAGAGAGGGGTGCAGCCAGTTGGAGGGATGGAGCCAGGTGAACCGGAGGGGTTGCAGCCAGGTGGAGGGAGGATATAGCCAGGTGGACAGGAGGGTGCAGCCAGGTGGAGGGAGAGGGGGTGCAGCCAGGTGGACAGGAGAGGGGAAGTGCAGCCAGGTGAAGGGATGGAGTGAGGTGGACAGGAGAGGGGGTGCAGCCAGGTGGACAGGAGAGGGGGGTGCAGCCAGGTGGACAGTAAAAGGGGTGCAGCCAGGTGAACAGCAGAGGGGGTGCAGCCAGGTAAACAGCAGAGGGGAAGTTCAGGCAGGTGAAGGGATGTAGTCAGGTGGACAGGAGAGGGGAAGTGCAGCCAGGTAAAGGAATGGAGTCAGGTGGACAGGAGAGGGGGTGCAGCCAGGTGGACAAGAGAGGGGGTGCAGCCAGGTAGACAGCAGAGGGGGGTGCAGCCAGGTGGACAGCAGAGGGGAAGTGCAAGCAGGTAAAGGGATGGAGTCAGGTGGACAGGAGAGGGAAAGTGCAGCCAGGTAAAGGGATGGAGTCAGGTGGACAGGAGAGTGGGTGCAGCCAGGTGGACAGGAGAGGGGGGTGCAGCCAGGTGGACAGAAGAGGGGAAGTGCAGGCAGGTGAAGGGATGGAGTCAGGTGGACAGGAGAGGGGGGTGCAGCCAGGTGAACAGGAGAGAGGAAGTGCAGCAAGGTGGACAGGAGAGGGGAAGTGCAGCCTGGTGGACAGCAGAGGGGAAGGGCAGCCAGGTGAAGGGATGGGGTCAGGTGGACAGGAGAGGGGGGTGCAGCCAGGTGAACAGGAAAGGGAAAGTGCAGCCAGGTGGACAGGAGATAGGGGTGCAGCCAGGTGGAGGGAGAATATAGCAAAGTGGACAGGAGAGGGGGTGCAGCTAGGTGGTTGGATGGAGCCAAGTGAAGGGGGTCACACACCAGTGATAAGATATGACTGCAAGCCCTCATCCCCAGCAATTCCCCCACCACCTGACAAGTTCTTACCTTGGGGCACTTCTTTCCATCTCCCTCTACATGTCAGGCAACGGGCGGCAGTTAGTGTCACCAGTCACGCACGGGAGACGTCCTCCAACTCCTTCCCCTTTCAGCTGATAATTCGGTTCCACCCCTGGGCTTTGGCGGCTGGCCGCGGAGAGGCTGGGTAAGCTGCAGGAGCAGCTTTGCTTTGGGCTCCTCACTCCTTCAGGACAAGTGGCTCAGTGGCCTTGGCCCAGCATGTGTCCTGTGGCCAGTCCCGGCCTGGGTGTATTCCATTCTGGGTGTCTCTATGCACAATGCCGCCCGCCCTGCTCCTCCAATGGCTGCACATCACCCAGGGAGGCGGGGCAGGCTGAGAGCTGACACCCACGGCTGCTGCTGAACATCAGCATGGTCACCCCTGGCTTAGTCCGGTGAAGAGGAAGATCTGCCTGCTCCTTCTCCCCGTTCAGCCACTCTGCAGCCAGCCATATAGAGCCACCTTCCGCTACACTCCTCATCAGCCACCACCGGCTGAGAGGGAACCGATCCTCTGTAGGTAACCCAGCAGCTGTGGCTGCGCCCCCAGTTGGCAGTGCACCCTAGGCGGCTGCCTAGTTCGCCTAGTGGGAGCGCCGGCCCTGGCCATGAGTTTGGAATCATCAAATTCATAGTAAGCAGAAAGCACTTATTTTACCGGGAACAATAATATGATTAGATAATCACCTGAATGACATGTGCCTTACTTTTTTCATGAGAAGTTTTCATGTTAAAGTTAGGTTCCTTGTAGACCAAGATTTCGAAGAAAAGAGTGTTACTAGGCCCATGCATAGATATGACCAAGCATAATATGTATGTAGTACCCTCTAGTGTGTGCTAGAAGTAGTGTAGGAGGTGTTAAGCCTCGTACACACAAGAAAACTCCCAGGAGAGCATTTGGCTGGAAATCCTGGCCGTGTGTATGCTTCCTAGCAGTTTTCCCATCAGGAAAACAGCCGAGAATCCAGACAGGAAAATAGAGAACCCTGCTCTCTATTTTCTCGGGTGGAAGATGGAGATACAGTGTTGAGAAGGTCGTCGGTGGCCCTCGGGGGGGAGGGGGTGTCCTGCTTTGGGCCAGGGTTCAGGTGATGGAAGGATCCTGCCATAACACATGGGAGAAAGCCCTTCTTGGAGGCACGGGAGCAAGAGAGGACAGAGTTAGTAGATCAGCACTGCTGGGGACTAACAAGGGGGGAGACTGCCATATGCAGCCAGTCTCCCCGAAAACAGCGGTGTCCTTAAGGCTTCAACTTTTCCTGGGAGATCTGGGAGAGTCAGCCGGGTGGGCTGGTGAAGAGTCAGTCTGGAGGATTGCTGTCGAGAGTTAGCCTGAAGGGCTAGTGAAAGTAGCAGCTGCAGCAAAGTGGGTGGCATTGCCTGAAGAGGTGGTGCTGGGATCTGTAGCCACAGAGGAGAAGTACAAGCTGTTCATTCAAATTTTTGCTACACAACAAGGGGCTTTGAGTTCCTTTCTGGAATCGGCTATTGCTAAAGTCTGACTGTGAGCCTGTCAGATCACCTACAGTGAATCACGCAAGTGTGTGCAGGAGGAAAGTAAAGGAGACTGTATATAGACTGTTTATAGGAAGATGTCCCTGAAGCTGTTGTTGAAGATTTGCTGAAGTCAAGTGGGCATCCCATAACTTCTCGTCCCTATCCACGTTATTAACCCCTAATAAATAACAAAAACAAAGTCAGAGACTGTTCTATGTCTGGAATGCTTGTGAAAATTTGGTGTGCCTGGCTGTGTAGGGGGTAGATGATCCAGTTCATCAGCAGTCCCTATGGGGGTGTACTACATGTTTGTATGTGGAAGCAATAATCCCCCACAATTGAGACCTGGAGACACTAAAAAGTCTGCTGAAGCAAATGAAATCCTAACAAATGAGGAGAGAGCTATGACTTTAAAAGCTTTGTGATTTTATATAAAACAGGCAATTGCAAAAAAAAAAAAAAAAATCTGAAGAAAAAGGCAATCAGTTTCAAACACAGATTATAATCAGAGGTAATATTCTCATCATTAGGGTTTTCTTCACACGTAGGTTCTTAGACCTGTAAGTATTTGAAGATCACTTTCAAGGAAATGTTTTAATCTACTCCAATAATTGTGTTTTTAATGCACGTGGAGAGCATTTTATGAGCAACTCATGGCACTAATCCTTCTATTGGCACTGAGCAGCTCTGAGAGGTAGGCCCGTTGCAACAGGACAGGCAAACCAAGCAATTGCTTGGGGCCCCGAGCTAGCAAGGGGACCCCAAGCTGGCTCGTCTGTCTGCCTCCTGCTATGTTCACAGCACACGAGTCTGTCCCGGCCTTTGGTAAGATCACAGCACTGCCCTCACATCTCATCTTGTGTGAATAAGACAGGCAGGGGGTGGGGGCCCCACCCCCTGCCTGTCTTATTCACACAAGATGAGAGCCTCGGCCGCTCTGGACAAAGCACCGGACTGTTTAAGTTAAGAAGTGGGCGATTGGCTGCTATGCAGCGGGGCGGTCCCAGCAATCAATCACTCACTTTTAACATGACCGTTGTCCAGGGCTGCCGTGCTTCTCATCGATTCGTGTGTGAATAAGGTAATGCTCTGTGAGGAGGGGGAGTGCTGTGCTGTTATGGGGACAGGAGTCTACTATCGAGGGGGGTCTGTGATGGGGGGACAAGTCTGTGAGGGGGGGTCAGTCTATGATGAGGCACCAGTGTGATGGGGGTCAGTCTGTGATGGGGCACCAGTTTGTGATGGGGGCACCAGTCTGTGATGGGGGCACAAGTCTGTGACGGGGGCACCAGTCTTTGATGGGGGCACCAGTCTGTGATGGGGGCACCAGTCTTTGAGTGTGGGTGAACTTAAACTGTATCGCTATGCTGTGGTTCCTGTAGGCTTTGTGTGCATGCAGGGGGTGGGGGGTTGGGGGGCCTCTATGTCAATTTTGCTTGGGGCCCAAAATTCCTTCAAACGGCCCTGCTGAGAGGAAGTAAAGCCTAGGAACATAGGGCCAGATTCAGAGAGCCATTACGCCGGCGTTACAGGAGATGCGCGGCGTAAGTCTAAATCTGCGCATGCGTATCGATGCGCCGCATCCCCAAAACGATATACGCATGAAATTAATTTTTTTTCGACCGGCGTAATTTCGATAGACCGGCGCATCCGTGCACGCAAAACTGTGCTAGACACACCATTGATTTGCTAGTCAAATATGCAAATGAGGGAGTTACGGGGATCCACAAAAGTAAGTTGGTGCAGCGCAGGCTACGCGCTGTGTGCAACAGCTGCATGTCCTGTCTAAAATTAGTCCATATAAAAGGTGGTATAAAATTAGACAATCCGTCTACATGTCAGCTAAAGCAAGACTGTTAGGGACGAGCTGAGCAGTCACACTTGCTGGACAACAAACTGTATGCCAACATGCCAGGGGCATCCATGCTCATAGCTATACTACTGACTTTAGATGAGCAAAGAAGGAGGAGGGCACGGAGGAGGGCACGGGAGAGGATTTTTTTTTCCCCAAAAACTTTTTATTTGCTTTTATAAACATTACAAAAAAAATATACATACATATATACATCAATACATAACATACATACAAATTACAAACACGGTCTCACTATCTTTCAATAGCCCTTTAAAACCTTGATGGATATAATAATCTAATCTAATACAATATTCTTATCTGATACAAGCCCCTCACTCTTCACTTGATATATCACACACGCATAGACATCTTTGGCATGAGGGATTCTGAGGTGTCTCGCATTTTCAGATTCACCCCTCATGCCATCATGGAATTAAGCACAACCCTGCAGGAGGACATCACCAGCCCAACACATGAAACCACCCATGACACCCATGACAGCTACATATACAATCCTAGCCCCATCCCCACAGATTTCGAACAGAACATGTATGGGGACAGCTGGCTGGTTGGTGAGTGACATGGGTGGCAGGCATGACCCCATGATGCAGAAATCACAAGGGACACATGCACTACTAACATCCTCCTGTCTTATCCCTTCAGGGTGACTCTGCATATGCACTGGGACCCCATCTCATGACTCCTATCTGGAACCCCCCATGGTACCCTGTTGTATTCCCCAAACTTTGTATGCCAGATTATCGGTGCATGTTGCATGCTGCAAAACTTCACAGTGAGAAAAGGCCTGGAGATTGACATAGGTGATGACCAGACCCCCGAACCAGACAATCCCCCCCTAACTGAGTCTACCCCATCTTCTGAGGGATGAGCAGCCAGGAGACAACTCACATTAGGCATATTTGCACGTTAAACACACACATTAATCATGGCACAATGAGAATGCATGCATGCACACCACTGTGGTCCCTAGCACAGACACATCACATCCTCATCAAATTGGATTAGCACAAGCCCACCATGCAGGACTTGTGAGCAGCAACGCCACGCCACGCCACGCCACGGCTCCAAGTATGTCACTGTACATTCATACACCATTCACACGGACCTGGGGATCACTTCTCCCTGGTCCTGGGGATCCCTTCTCCACCACAAATGGGGGTGACACCCCTTTTCCAGCAGGAATGTCACCCCCACATTCCAAAATCATTCACAAACAGAACCAAAAAAAAAAAATTTTAAAAAAATGGCCAGCAAAAAATAAAAATGACCAGCAAAAATATAATTAAAAAAAAAAACACAACAAAGAAAACACAGAAAAGACAAAAATCACTCTGCAAAACACTATCCAAAACAGTCACCAAATATCTCAAAGACACGTCACAAACAAACAAACGCTAATAAACAACAGAACAAAAGCACCTTGCTGTATAGGAAGGGATACAAAGGGATGTACTTTTGCAAAGAAAGGGCGTTTGTCTCTGTCTATTTAAGCTCTCTGCGTAGCTCACTAAGTTGCCCGGGTCCAGTTCCAATTTCACTGATTGCGCCGTTCCCGAGTTGTGAGCATGCGCACAGAGGTGCTGACCATGGTCTGCTTCATGTGCGCATGCGCGATCCGGCCGGCCCTTCATTTGCATGGGGTCACGGCTCATTTCAATGTAACACGCCCATGTCCTTCCCAATTTGAATTACTCCGCCTTACGCCTCGGGAATTACGTTGCACCGGCGCAAATTTCTGCGCAAATACTACGAGGATACAGTGATTGCGCCTCTACATTGTGCCGGTCTAACGCAAAGGAGGTGCGCTACTCCGGTCAAAATATGCGCCAATGTACCTGAATCTGGCCCATAGCTTTTAGTCTTTTATATGGGATAATGTGCTGGTGGTAGTTAAGGAGATGTATGGCAACTTTTTTTTAACCAAACAAGGCATATCAGAGTTATTACAGCCTTTATTCTAAGTAAGAAAATATATATAAAAAAAAAAATCTAAAGTTTGTGGAGCAATATGATCTTTTGGTTAACAGACATCATGAATTATACAGAGATTGCAAGAGAATTTAACTGAAGTACTATTTTTGCAAGGATACAGCTGCTAAAGTTATTTCCAAAACACAAGTGAGGCCAATATCATTAAAGATTTCAACTGCCAAAGGTTTGCTTGGATTGTGTCCATCATCTTCAGCATCTTCAGTTAGACCTAAAAGCCCTTTTTATTATCTGATTTCGGTTTACCTTATCACAATGGTTAGAAGATACATTCTTTTTCCTACATAAAACTGAAGTTTTTTTTGTTTTTTCTTGAGAAACAAGAACAGATGGACACAACACAAATTTGTTCCAATCAATTTCTGTGTGTTTTCCAACCTCTTAGCATGTATTGTAATTGTCAAACTCTGACTCATTTGTATACAAAAAAAAAAACATTGTTTCATGATGATAGTCCCTACTTATCCAAAAAGAAGAGGATTACATTTGGAGCAGAATGGAAATATTTTTCCATTAAAAAGAAAGAGAAATATTCTAAAGCCAATCCTTGCTTTGTCTGAAGACCATTTATTGTAAAATAAACACTCATTTGACACTTATATACAACTGGGGTAAATAACCACAAGATCTATGCTTTAATGTTTAATGAATGTCAAAAGTTCAATTTGTGATATTACAGAAAATCACAAATGACTACAACTTGATGCCAGATAAGGGAAATAGTCACCCATAGAAAACTGGAATAAAATATTAGTATTAGTGACTTGCAGAATCGCTGTTCTTAGTATGAATAATGAAAATGCATGTTATGAGAAAGTGTTCTAAATAAAGATATAAATATGGTTTGCCCTTTCACAAACTAAATAAGCACTGTGGTCCTTATTTTGAAAGGTTGTCAAACTATCTGTTTTTATATTTATGAACATTTACATATACTCTAGTTGGTTTTGATCAACTTTATTTTATTTTTTCTTTAGGATTACAAATATATATAAACTTGTGAATTAAATCTTTTAAC
The DNA here is from genome assembly GCA_029574335.1 of Rana kukunoris. NCBI lineage: Eukaryota > Metazoa > Chordata > Amphibia > Anura > Ranidae > Rana > Rana kukunoris. The sequence continues at coordinate 150,713,020 of CM056051.1, forward strand.
TATTAGTAAAAAAAAAAAATCTTTATTTTCCAAGTAAACATTTTTTTTACAGGGTGCATTCATAACAATATCCTCTTTTTATACAGAAAATACGCCTGGCTTCACACTGGTTTACTGAAAGGCTTTCTGGTTTTGGTTACATAAACCAAACCTATTTGCAAAGGTTGTCAAAATATTTGTTTTTAGTTTTACTAAAATTAACCTATAGTGTTTCTTTTTTTTAGGATCACAAACAAATACAGTGGGTATAGAAAATAATCACATTTCGTTGCTTTGCAGCATGCAATGATAACAGGCACAGTTTTTGTTTTATCCCGCTGTATTTACAACTTATAACATCCAAGTGAAAGATATAACACTAACATGTCAGAAAAAAAATGAAAATAAAAAACAGAATTTTGGAGTTGGAAAAAGGATCCCCCCTCATAAAATAACTTGTAAACTCAATCAGATGTAGCTAATTACCTTCTTAATGGCACACAAAGTTATTTGACTTTCAACAGTGATTAGCAGTAGTCTTTTTGATTAGCTCAGCATAAAGAGCTTTCCTGGAGCATTTCAGTCCCAGGTAATGCAACTGAAGCAAACAATCAACTATGGGTGGCAAGGCACTGTCAAAAGTTGTGGACAGTCACAAGTCAGGAGATGAATACAAAACAATTCAAATTATTTATCGATGCCTAGAGGCACAGTGAAGTCTATCATTAAGCAGTGGAATGTATTTGGTACAACACAGACCCTTCCTGGATCAGGAAGTCACTCCAAACTGGAAACTGGTGAGAGAGGCTACAAGAGGCCTACAGCAACTCTAAAGCAGTTGCAGGACATTATGACAAAGAGTTGTCATTGTGTGCATGTGACAACAATATCACTAAATTCTCCACAAATGTGGCTTGTATGGGAGGGTTGCTCCTCAAGAAAGAAAGCCACTCCTCAAGAAAGGCCACATGCAGTCACAACTGAGCTTTGCCAAAGATTCCGAGGTCCCATGGAAAAAGGTGTTATGGTCAGATGAGAGTAAAATTTAATTATTTGGCCTCAATGCCAAAATATGTCTGGCGGAAATTTCATTCAGCACACCATTCAAACTTCACCATTCCTCCAGTAAAGCATGGAGGTGGTAATATCCTGTTATGGGGATGTTTCTCTGCAGCAGGGAGTGAAGCACTTGTCAGGATAGAAGGACAAATGGATGCAGCAAAATACCATCAAATTCTTGAGGAAAATCTGCTGCCCTTTGCCGGAAAGTTATCAGTGGGAAGAAGGTTTACCTGCCAACATGACAATGACCCAAAACACACAGCGTAAATGACAACCCAGTGGTTGAAAGAGAAAAAGGTGAATGTCGTTGCATGGTTTAGTCAGAGCCCAGACCTAAACCTTATTGGAAATCCGTACGATGACTTGAAGACTGCAGTCCACAAACAGTCACCATCAAATTTAACTGAACTTGAGCAGGGAAGAATGGGCAAACATTGCAAAGTCTAGATGGGCTCTAGTTAGTAGAGACATAACCCAACAGACTAAAGACTGTGATTAAAGCAAAAGGTTGTTCAACAAAACACTGGCATAAGGGGGTGATCTAACTAACTCATTGATTCTTTTTTAGATTTTTTAGATTTTTTTATATGACACATGTGTCTGTCTTCATTTGAGGCTGAAGAGCAACAAAACTTGATTATTTTAGGGGGAGGGTGATTCTTTTCTATACCCTTTGTCTATTCAACTACAGTATGTAAACAAATGTGTACCTTGTTACTGATTAATATATGTATGTAATAAAGAAATACCCTGCCCATTGGCTGAGATACCCCATATACTCATAAACTGACTTTGGGTTGCCCTTCTCATATCTAGCACCACCAAGTTCCCGGCCACCTAATAGTAGAAGAGAAAAATGCAACAAGGCCAAACTTAGGGAGAAATCAATAGATCTCTATCAATTGACTAAGATGACTATTCTTGGCAAGTAAATAAATATTTAAGGTTTTCTTTGGTTCAAGTGCTCTAGAATTTGGGTTTAAAGGGGTTGTAAACCCCCCATTTTACTTAGCTGAGCCCTGGGATTTCCCACAGCGCAGATGAGCTGTCCCTCTGCCTGGAGTTCTCGGCTCTTGATTGGATAAATTGATAGCAGCACACCAATTGGCTCCTGCTGCTGTCAATCAAATCCAATGACATGGGTGCCGGGGGTGGGGCTGAGTCCTACTTTTGACGCCTATGGATACCAAATGGTGGACTCGGGAGCCCCAGTTACCCCCGGGGGAGCGCTTCTCCTAGGTGGTTATATGATGCGGGAGGAGCCGAGAGAGGTGCTGAGGGACCCCAGAAGTCGAGGATCGAGGCCACTCTGTGAAAAACTAACTGCACAGTGGAGGTAAAAAAAATCAAAGCTTTACAATCACTTTAACTTTTGCCATAACTAGTCATGAACAAATCAGAGAAAATCTCTTTCTCACGCAGGCTGCCTAACCGCTGATCTACCAAATTAATGAATTGCTTATTATTTACCAAGTTGACATGTTTTGTCAATTTAAAAATAATTTTTTTTGGGCATTTTACATTCCCCTGAATTAAATACCAGTGAATCCACTATGAAGCACAGAAGAACAAATACAGCAAATAAGCTCTGCGTTCACGGTCTTTATGGAAAGGTAGTTCAGAAAATAAATACTGTAGTTCTCTCAGTATTTCAAACTTTTTAAAATGTAGGTTTAACTTATTGCCATTACTAGACATGAGCCAATCATGGAAAATCCACTCCTCCATTTACAAACTTTGTGCAACTATGCTGATCTGCTTTCCTGCCTAAATAATTAAAATTACCTAATATTCACTGACCTGACATGTTTTAGGTTCAGATTCAGGGAGAAGCCTTCTTTTTGTAGATGTTCTTTTGAAATACAAAATAGTTCCCCCAAATTTAACATCAACCATCTTATTGTGAATGGATTTCTGGTTAATTTAAACAAATCTGTGCTTTCCCATGAGCAAGCCAACAGATTTCCTTTAATGCTCCCCTCCCTAAGCAGCACATTCTAGCCTTCACTGTTCTCACCAGCTGCTACAGATATCATAGGAACTATAGGTTATTTCCAAGTATGGAGGGACATGTAACTCACTCTCTTTCCTCCACCAGTAGTTTACAACTGAAGTGGGCGGAGTAACTGTGTGGTTGGAGTGGCTAGAGTAACTGTGGAAACTGTGTAAATCCGTAAGAAAAAGTTGAAGAAGTGATATAGTATAGTATGACTGGTTGGAAAAGTAGGTATGCTTTTAATGTTTTTAAAAAAAAATCTTCAAAAATTATTTTATTTAACCACTTCAATACCAGGCTTTTATACACACCTCAATATTCTGCCTATTCTGGCACTTCTCTTCTACATGTACAAATCATCATTCTTTTGCTATAAAAATACGCAGAACCCCCAAACATTATATATGTTTTTTTTTAATTAAAATTGAAGGCACAGTCACAGTTTAGATATTGCCCTTTAAATTTTAGGTGTCTAGACGGTAATTTCAATGAATGTCTATGGATGGCGTGAGTTGCAAACAAATGGTCATATTGTAAAAATTATCAGGACTATGGCTTAGCCGTGGACATGTGTAGTGGCAGCAGGGATAGCTGAAAGGTTTGATATAAGATTTGTGTAGGTTGGCTTGAAAATGAGGGGGTGGTGGCAGTTTAGAAATCATGTCCTGATTTTTCAGTTTTTGTCAGCTTACACTCTAGTTTTGCCATGGGATAAATGGGATAAATTTTGCTGCAAGAACAACGATATTTTACGAACAATTTGGCAAAACTTTTCACAAAGTAAGAGCCCACCAATCGAGAATAATCCGCACGTTTCAGTATATTACTTGTCTATGTAGTGTAAAAACTGTGGGAGGAGTTAGGGTGGTAAATTTGGCTATAATAATAATATTATATATGTGAGATAACAATAAGTGATCTTGCTATGCAAGAACACTTAAATACTCCAAAGTGCTTTTAGTGCAGGTAGTGATCAGTAGCAGCGTTCCAGGGAATGATGTTCAATATAGTTCAGAAATCCTCTGTGGGGGTACTCACAAAGCACAGGTGCACCGCTCTAAATCAGAACCATAGCAATAAACAAAGATTGGGATATAGTGAAGGTCCTCCACAGCCACAATCAGACTCTCCTGCCGTCCTGTCCCCTCCCCTACGTGTGTCGATACAGGGGGCATCGTATCTTCCTCAGAGGGACGCCACTATTCTTTTAGTGCCGCGTTTGTTTATTTATTTAGTTTTTGCCATGATTTATGAGACGTGTTTCACACTAGCAGCTTGATTTCTTGTTTACATTTTTAGTAGCGGTGGCTCGCAGGATTGTTGCATTTTTAACATTTATTAGTTACTACTTCAGGAAATTTGGCCAATATATATGGAGTGAGATACCACCGTAAATTGAGTTTTTGGGCCATTTCCCAATAATTTGAACATCTTAAGTACTGATAATTATGTGTGATAGTTTTCAACCATTGGTGGTTGGTAAAAGTTTGGTTAAGATCTTTCTTCCATTTAAAAAGAGCTGGGGCTTTACTAAAGATGGATTTGGAGTGTAGTAAGTTTTAAAATAAGGTAAAACCTTTAACTTTGGTATCTTTGGAGTTAAAAAAAAACAAGCTTTCTTTGGTACTTTCACAGATGTCAGTGCATGTTGATGTAAAAACGATGACAACCTGGCATATGTGAAAAATTCTGTTTTGGGTAATGAAACATTTGAATCAAGACATTAAGTGGAATCATTTGGCCTTTGACAATGACATCCCTTAGAGTGGTAATATTTAATTGTTTCCACTTTGCAAAAGACATGCCGGAGATCAGATGGGTTAGAGAGTCAAGAAGATTTTTCTTTTGTTTTCTTGTGCTCCATTCAATTTGAAAACAATATAACATTTTAGTTTTGACCGATTCGAAAATATATATTTGAACATTTCGAATTGCAAAAATCGGTAAATCTGAAGAAGACTCGAAAATTACGAATATAAATTCCAAATCAGAATTGAACAAATCAACTGCATTGAACTAAATTAAATAACTAGATTTACGAATCAAAAAGAAACAAAACACATTGGGCCAGATTCACAAAGCACTTACGCCGGAGTATCTCGAGATGTGCTGTCTAAGTCTAAATTTGCTCCGGAATATTTTTTGCACCGTACCCACAGAACTAGATACGCACCAAAATAGGCTACTCCCGACCGGCCTAACTTGCCTACGCCTGCACATCCTAGGTGCACATTTACTCCGTCCACACCATTGATTTCCTATGCAAATATGCAAATGAGGGAGATAAGCCGATCCACAAAAGTAAGTTTGTGCGGTGCAGTCTACACGATGTGCTTATCAGCTGCACGGAAAGTCTAAAATTAGACCATATAAAAGCAGGTTTAAAATTAGACAATCCATCTACATGTCAGCTAAAGCAACACCGTTAGGGACGAGCTGAGCACCCACAATTGCAGGACAACAATCTATACATGCAGAGCTGCCATCAGGGGGGTACAGGCATTACACCTGTAAGGGCCCCAGATGGCAACCCCCTCTTTTTTTATATATATTTTTCTTTATTTCTCATTTTTTTTGTAAAGGCCCCCCCGCTTCTCAATTCACAGCAGCCCCGCCCCCCCCCCGCTTCTCAATTTCAGGCGGCAGCACCCCCCCCAGTTCTCTGCTCCGGGGGGCCCATGCCTGAAGCTGTGTAAGGGGCCCCATAATTCCTTATGGCGGCCCTGCCAACATGCCAGGGGCATCCTTGCTCATAGCTATACTACTGACTTTAGATGAGCACAGAAGGGAGAAGGGCATGGAGGAGGGCACGGAGGAGGGCACGGGAGAGGATATACCGCACACGCATAGACATCTTTGGCATGAGTGATTCTGAGGTGTATCGCATCTTCAGATTCAACCCTCATGCCATCCTGGAATTAACCACAACCTTGCAGGAGGACATCACCAGCCCAACACACCGCTCACATGCAGTTCAGCCACTGGTCAAGGTCCTGGCAACACTCCATTTCCTTGCCAGTGGCTCTTTTCAGCGTACAAGTGGAGTGGTGGCAGGAATGTCACCCCCCACATTCAAAAATCATTCACAAACAGAAAAAAAAATCAAAAAAAAAAATGCCCAGCAAAAAAAAAAAAAATGCCCAGTAAAATAAAATAAAAAAAACAGCAAAATAAAAAAAAACAGCAAAAAATAAATAAGAACTCAGCAAAAAACACTCTCCAAATCACTCTCCAAAAATCTCAAAAAAACGTCACAAACCAACAAACACTAACAAACAACAGAAGAAAAGCACCTTGCTGTAGGAAGGGAAAAAAATTGGATGTACTTTTGCAATGGAAGGGCATTTCTCTCGGTCTATTTAAGCACTGTGCATAGCTCACTAAGACTGACTGGCCTAGTTCCTATCTAACTGATTGTGCTGTGCCGAGTTCTGAGCATGCTCAGAGAGGTGCTGACCATAGTCTGCTTCATGTGCACATGCCCAGTCTGGCCGGCCCTTCATTTGCATGGGGTCATGGCTCATTTCAATGGAACACGTCCTTCCCACTTTGAATTACACCGCCTTACGCCTCGGAATTTACATTGCACCGGTGCAAATTTGGACGAAAATACTACGAGGATACGGTACTTGCGCCTCAAAATTAAGCTGGTCTAACCTAAAGGAGTTGCACTACGCCAGTCCAAAAATGCGCCGATGTACGTGAATCTGGCCCATTCTTTTAAAGGCCAGAATCTGCGCAAATGGGCACGGCCATATTAGATATTGGAAATTGGCCACTGTACCAGGCCTAAGGGAAACTCTCCTCCGGTTAGTCCCCTGGCAATTTATGAATATCCATAGCCTGGTCACAGCTTTACTAATTATAGTTTCCAATGCTAATAATAGTTGGTTTGTGTGTTGTTGGTAAAATTGTAAGCTTGGCATGAACTGAGATACTTGGACAAAATGATTTATTTATATGGGCCTGAAGAGTAAAATGGAAATAAACTAGGCAACTAATGGATTTTATTGGCAGTTATAAATAAATAACCAAAGCCTTTATCAAAATTATATTTCTAACAGATTCATTACATATACTCATTCAGAAAACCATTTCTATATACTCTGAAATATTTTTCTCCAGTAAATCACGGTTATTCATTAGACCTGATGAATTGGTGTCATTTATAGCCCAAACTCATTTCCATAATAATGTGCTTTCATGTTGAAGTAAAAGTCATTATCTCACCAAGTACATACTGTCTTGCAATACACATCAGTCATGTTTCTACAAAACAAAAGTAAACTCCAACGCTGCAGAACAGCCTAAATAAATATAAAAAATGCTGAGACTGGTAACACTAGAGAGATGTTAATAAACAACACTTGATGTGATTACAAAACAGTGGTTGACATGGAAGCAGGAGCAGCGATCAATGCACAGTTACAATGCAGGGAAGAAAAAAGAATCTGGTACAAGTCAAACATAATGACATTTTTAAGCACTTGATTAGAAAAGCAATCACTTGTAAAACAACACATCCACAATGCTGCCTGTTGATCTGTTGCTAGCTGCGTGCGTATTCCTTAGAGCCTACTGAAGTAAACAAAGAGGTTAATAAGAAATGATTGCTTCTGGCTAACAGAGCATCTGATTTTACCCTTCAACACAGAATAATCATTTAAAATCTAGCTGGAAAAGAACAATAAAGAACTTTAAATTGTACAATTGATATTTCATTTCTGAATTACGATGGTTATTACAGAGAAATTGTGAAGTTATATTTATGTTTTAATTCACAGAGTTAGCATAATACCAGTAGTGAAGAGAAAACCAGTCTTTTAAATTGCGAACTTAGTTTCCTATTGCAAATGCCGCTTAAAGGGGATGTAAACCTTTGTATTTTTTAACCTTAATGCATCCTCGGCGGGGCCTATGGACACCGAGTGTACGACACAGGTGCACACCCATAAGGTAAACCCCTCGGGAGAGCGCTTCCCAGAGGGGGTTATTTAATGCGGGGAGGAGCTGCGAGAGCTGCAGTGGGACGGACTGCACAGTGGAGGTAAGTATGATATGTTTGTTATTTAAAAAAAATTGAACCTTTATTATCACTTTACTGTGTTTTTTGTATTTGTCAAAACGGTATTTGTCAACAAGGTAGTACAATTTCCTGGGGGAGATGGTTCCACCCTTTCTCTTATAACAGTCCTCTTCACGGACCTTAGAGGTCTTCACGGCCCTTAGCAGGATTCACCTTTAAAGTGATTGTAAAGTTTCAGTTTTTTTAGTTAAAAATAACAAACATAATATACTTACAGTATTCCATTTATTTTATGTTACATCTTGTAGGAATGTTGAGATTTTTCCTACTGCAGCAAGATGAGAAAGATTCAAACAAAGGAAGTATAGTTGGAAATTCCAATAGGAGTTCTTGTCCCTAGTGGCTTTGAGACATATAAGAAACTCAGGGTTTACTCTATAGGTATTAAGGCGCTGTTGAAATATAATTTTTTTTCCCCAATCCTTGCTTTTGGATAGCTTAACTGCAGGGTTGTTCCTGGTCACAGCTGCAGACTGACAGTGGTGGGAGCTGGCGGGGTAAGGGACACGCACGGTGGTCAGTTCTACTTCAGATGCTTACATACCTAAAAGTGGATTTATTTATTTTTTTGCTATCACAATGTAGAGTATAAGATTTCCTATCATCTGTGCCCAGTCTTGCCACAAGGAGTTAATCCAGCTCTGAGCAATCCACCTTTCTTTTTTTAGTGAGATAAACGGACAAACAGGAGAAAACTTTTGTCCGTTCTTCCCCCTTGCTGTGAATGACAAGTTATTTACATATCTCATGCACTAGCCTGAGACAGGCATTGTTTTTTAATTTACACCCCCACTCCTTTTCTGAAGTCATGTGGTTACTTTTCTGGATTTTGACTGGATGTTAGTGATCATAGCAGAATTTAGTGTAAGGAATACACAGGAAAAAATGCATGTTGACAAGGGGAGTGTAGAGGTGGGCAGGGAGTCTACTGACATCACGACTCCATCCACCGAGCTCCAGCCAACAGACCCACCCACAGAATGTGCAGTTTTTCAGTTTTTTAACATACAGAGGAGAGACATTTGACAGGTAAGGAAATGTACATGGTAATTTGACTATTTTTCTTTGATAAACTGTGTAGATACACAGAAATGCCTATTGTTATGCAGTCTACTATCAAGGCAAAGAGCTATCAATTAATGGTCTGGCAATGTATAATAAATTTCATCTGCACAGCAATATTTCTTGTAAGTGTTGGCAACTAATCCATGTCTTTGTTGCCTTAATCCAAAAACACCAAAAAGCTTTTAACATTTGCAGCATTTCTCATGAGTTATGAGTCTCGGCTTTTCTTGCTTTATACATTAAAGCCCAAGTTTTTTTTTATTTTTTATATCAAACAACCACCTTGCCAGGAATAGGTGTACTGTAACAGTGTAACTGCAATTTCTTTTTATCACCATTCCTCAAAAAACAGCCCCCCGCACATGCAGTGGGCTGTCTCGCTAAATCAGTGTTGTGGCATTTAACATACAGCATACTGTTATTAGTTATCGCCAGTGTGAGTGGCTGACACTTTTTACATTTGGTGTATTTGGTATAGACACACTGGGAGTCTTCGGCTGCTTTGAGATAGTCTGAGCTTCTTGTGCATTACTGTACCTCTATGTCAAATGGATCAACCTCCAAGGTAAAGCTGGTCATAAATTTTAAGGTTTGTATTTCAGGACCCTGCACGTGAATGCGCTCACCAATGCCTGGGACCAGTTGTCATGTTGTCATGACCTGCAGTCATGTGAAAGTCTATCATTAAGGCAATTCCCTAACTTAGAAACAGTGTTGCCAACCTACCAGATTGAAATTTACTGGCATGACACCCGAAATTTACTGGCGCAGCCACGTTTTTACTAGCATTTCACAAAAGTTACTAAATTACATTTTTAGGTGCAAATTTCAATATTTAGGCTACAAACAAGTACGCTATGCAAATAGCAATGTGATTTAAGGTATATAGTAAAGTAAAAGTAAAGTTATTTTCGATATAATAAGGGCAAATTATTTAGTCCATCGCCCCCTGCCTCCATCCCTCTCTGCCACCAACACCCCTTCCCTTCCCCCCCTCTGCGGTGCCACAATCTCCCCCTGCATCCAATCTTTCCCAGGCCCCCTACCTCCAATCACCCCCTGCCTCCAATCACCCCCTGCCTCCATCCCCCACCCTCTGCGGTGCTACCATCCCCCTCTGCGGTTCCACCAACGACACCTGCCTCCAATCATCCCCTGCCACTAACACCCCCTGCCTCCAATCTCCCGCTGTCTACCTACCTCTAATCTCCCGCTGTCTACCTAACACCCCCTGCCTCCAATCTCCCTACCTCCAATCACCCCCTGCCTCCAATCACCCCCTGTCTCCATCCCCCACCCTCTGCGGTGCTACCATCCCCCTCTGCGGTTCCACCAACAACACCTGCCTCCAATCACCCCCTGCCACTAACACCCCCTGCCTCCAATCTCCCGCTGTCTCCATTCCCCTCTGAGGTGCCATCGCAGCCACCATCACCCCCTGCCTCCAAAACCCCCCCTGCTTCCAATCTCTATGCGCAGTTTCAAGCGAACCGATCTCGGCTATTTTTACAGGCACATTCCCGCAACCACGGACATTTACGAACAGGGGAAAAAAGTGCCAGTTTTAACAAACTGTTCGTAAAAATACGGACGGTTGGCAACACTGCTTAGAAAAGAGCTGTGTCACTGTGTGTTGTAATAAAAGTACACAGTTCCTCTGAAAAGTGCTATCCCATACCAGTGCTTCACCAGCCCAATACCTAAATTTCCTCACTCCCAGTAACATAATGGGGTCTCGCCTTGCACAGTGTGTGCCTGATGTATGCATTTACTTTATGTGATTGTAAACACCACTTGTACCTACAGGTAAGCCTATAAAAAGACTTACCTGTTGGTACTGTGAATATCTCCTAAACTAACCTAGTTTAGGAGATATTTAGAGTGCATGCGCTCAGAAGGTCTGGCTTACAATGTCGATCCTTCAGAGCCTGTGTCGAAAATGATGGCACCCACGCATATGCAGGAGTTATGTCATCGTAGCTTCAGCCACTCATATAAATAAAACTCCAGGGAATATGTCAGCCCTCTCAGCGATGTCAGTTTGCCGCTGGAAGGGCCTCTTATCAGTTTAGTTGCCCTTCTCTGCACTTCCTCCTGTTCCCCGATATCCTTTTTGAGAACTGGTGCCCAAAACGAAACTGCATATTCCAGATGAGGTCTTACTAATGATTTGAACAGGGGCAAAATGATCTCTCTCTCTGGAGTCCATACCTCTCTTAATACAAGAAAGGCATTTGCTCGCTTTGAAAACCACAGCTTGGCATTGCATGCCAATATTGAGCTTATGATCTACCAAAACCCCCAGATCCTTCTCCACTATGGATCCCCCAGTTGTACTCCCCCTAGTATGTATGATGCATGCAAATTCTTAGCCCCCAAGTGCATAACTTTACATTTATCAACATTAAACCTAATCTGCTACATAGTTGCCCAATTAGACAGAGCATTGAGGTCGGCTTGTAAATTGGCGACATCCTGCAAGGACGTTATTCCACTGCATAGCTTGGTGTCATCTGCAAAGACATACATGTTACTTTTGATCTCAGACCCTATATCATTTATAAAGATATTAAAAAGTAAGGGTCCCAACACTGAACCTTGAGATACACCACTGATAACCTTGGACCATTTAGAGTAATAATAATTAACCACTACTCTCTGAATTCTGTCTTTTAGACAGTTTTCTATCCATTTACAAACTGATATTTCCAAGCCTGTAGACTTTACCTTACACATGAGCCGTGTGTGGGGAACTGTATCGAACGCTTATGCAAAATCCAAGTATACCACGTTCACTGCCACACCTCTGTCCAAGGTTTTACTTACCTCTTCATAAAAAGAAATCAGGTTTGTCTGACAACTTCTGTCTTTCATGAATCCATGCTGTCTGTTGCTTAAATAGTTTTTTTTTACCAGCAAGAACGCATCTATGTGGTCTTTTATTAAACGCTCCAGTATCTTCCCAACTGTAGAAGTTAAACTAACAGGTCCATAGTTACTTGGTAGAGACTTTGGGGCAGATTCACGTAGATCGGCGCATTATCATTCCGGCGTAGCGCACCACTTTTCCGTTAGACTTGCGCAATCTAGCCGCGTAATCCGGCGATTCACGTAGCTTTTACGCAAGAGCTTGCGCAAACGTAAGGTTTTTTCCGTAGGCGTAAGGAGGAGTAATACAAATTGGGAGGGACGTGGGCGTGTTACATTGAAATGAGCCGTGACCCCATGCAAATGAAGGGCCGGCCGACTCGCGCATGCGCGCGTGAAGGAAACCATGTCAGCTCCGTTGTGCGCATGCTCACAACTCGGGAGCGGCGCAATCATTGAAATTGGAAATGGACTAGGGCAATGTTGTGAACTACGCAGACAGCATAAATAGACACACACAAACGCCCTTCCATTGCAAAAGTACATCCCTTTGTGTCCCTTCCCATTGAATCAAGTGCTTTTGCTCTGTTGTTCGTTAGAGTGTGTTTTGTAGTTGTCAGATTAGTGTTCTGTGTGATCTTGTGCTTGTTGGTAGTTTTGTGAAAGTGTATTTTGATAAGTGTTTGAGACTGTTTGTTTGATTGATAGATTTCTGAGCGTTTGTTTTCTTGTTTTTTTTTCATCTTATTTTTTTGTGTGTGTTTCTTGCTGAGTGCTAGTGTGATTTTTGGCTGTTCTTTTTCTCTTTGTGTGTGTTCTTGTCTGATTGGTTGTGCTTGTATTTGTGACAGATTTTTGGTGACTGCTAGTGAGTTTGTTTGGAAGTATGACTGAGAGAAAAAGAAAGCTCAATTTTACTGTGGGGGAAAAAAGAATTCTTGCCCGGGCCATTACCGACTATGGGCGTTTTCTCCACGGCCCGCAGAGTGCCACCACCACCCCGGCCAGGAGGAGGGAGATCTTGGATAGGATCACGGAGCAGGTGAATTCATCGGGGGAGGGGGAGACACGGACCCGCTCTGGGATAGAAAAGAAAATAAATGACCTCCGGCGTGAGGTGAAAAAAAAACTGGCCGCAATAAATGCCCATGCCAGGGGCACAGGAGGGGGCCCACCATGCCGGGTTAGATTTTCAGAGACGGAGCGTGTGGTGGCCCTGACCTTTCACCGGCATGAAGTGGAGGGCCTGCCAGGCTTTGACACAAGTCCGGTCCCCGCGGTGCCAGGTAAGGTTTTTATTTCTCTCAGGTGTGTAGCATGTGTGGGGGAGGGGGTGAAAGGGAATATGTGGCAAGTGTGTGGATCCTCCAACCTGTGAATGTTTTGTGTCATCCACAGCTGTGCAGGAGGGTGCAGGGCCATCTGGACTGACCGCTCCAACCCCAGGACAGCAGCCTAATGAGGCCCCCCCAACAAGGCCAGAGTCCGCAGAGGAGGAACAAGAGGAGGGGGAGGATCATGCGGAGGACGATCATGAGGAGGAGCAGAATCATGAGGAGGAGGAGTCCATGGAAGGCACTGGCCCTTTGGTTTCTGCGGACTCTTCCCCTCTGGCTGCAAGAAGCCTGCCCTCCCTAAGGGTCAGCCCCCCCCCCTCCTCCCCCAACATGGCTCCCCTCACAAGGGCCTCCCCTTCTCCCCGGCCACAACCATCAGCTGGAGCCAGGAGGTCATCCCCAAGCACCAGGGGGGCGCCCAATCTCATGCCCGCCTGTCTGAGAAGGAACCTGGCCACCCAGACCCGCCTTCTGAGACAGCTCTGCCAGACTATGGGGCGGGTGGATCAGAGCCTGTCCTCCATTAATGATAGCCTGGGTAACCTGGACTCCCACTCCCGGGCCTCCACAACCTGCCTAAATGACCTGCAAACTACAGCAGCAGGCGTTGGGCAGGATGTGAGGGCCCTTACCCAGGCTATCCAGGGCAACACGGCAACACTTGGTGCTGCCCTGGACAGAATAGCCGTGGCCTTGGAGGGCAGGCCGCCAGGTGGGCAGATCTCAGGGGCTGCTCCTCCTTCCCCGGCTTTTCCCCTCCCCCATGCGTCTCCCCTGAGGGTCCGGGGCCGTGGCCGGGGGCGCCCCAGGCGTGGCTCAGGCAGAGGGCAATAATTTTTTTTCCCCCTTTTGTTTGTTTTGAAAGCTTTTTTATTTTTGTTCTCTGCTTTTTTTTGTTTTTTCGAAGCATTTTTTTTTTCCTATGCATTTTTTGTTTCTATGCATTTTTGTTTGTTTGACTTTTTTGGCATATTTTGGGTTGTGAATGATGTTTGAATGTGGGGGTGACATTCCTGCTGGAAAAGGGGTGTCACCCTCAATTTTGGTGGAGAAGGGTTCCCCAGGACCAGGGAGAAGTGATTCCCAGGTCCGTGTGAATGGTGTATGAATGTACAGTGACATAATTGGAGCCTTGACGTGGCGTTACTGCTCACCAGTCTTGCATGGTGGACTGGTGCCAATCCAATTTGATGAGGATGTGGGGTGTGTGTGCTAGGGACCATAGTGGTGTGCATGCATGCATTCTCATTGTGCCATGATTAATGTGTGTGTTTAACGTGCAAAGATGCCCAATATGAGCTGCCTCCTGACTGCTCTTCCCTCAGAAGACGGGGTATCCTCGGTTAGGGGTTGATTTTCTGGTTGGGGGGTCAGATCATCACGTAGCTCAACCTGCAGGCCCTTCCTCACTGCGAGATTGTGTAGCATGCAACATGCAGCGATGATATGGCACACGAAGTTTGGGGAATACAACAGTGTACCCCCAGACTTATCCAGGCATCGGAAACGTGACTTCAGGAGGCCAAAGGTGCGCTCCACCACTGCACGGGTTTTGATGTGTGCTTCATTGTATCGTTCCTCTCCTGGGGTTTGGGGGTTCCGGATAGGAGTCATGAGATGGGGTCCCAGTGCATATGCAGAGTCACCTGTAAAGGAAAAGACAGGAGAATGTTAGTCATGCATGTGCCACTTCTGTTGTGCATCACGGGAGGGGATAGTCATGCCTGACTCCCATGTCACTCACCAACCAGCCAGGTGTTCCCATACACGTTCTGTTCGAATTCTGTTCGGATGTGGCTTTGATTGTAGATGTAGCTGTCATGGCTGGACCCTGGGTGTTTGGCACGGACGTGCCATATGAGGCCTTGGGCATCAACTATCACCTGTACGTTGATGGAGTGCCAATTCTTCCGATTGCGGTACATGTGCTCGGTCTCATGGGGGGGCTGGAGTGCCACATGTGTGCAATCTATGGCCCCGATGGTGCGTGGGAATCTGGCAATTCGGTAGAAATCTGCTATTGCCTTGATTCGAAGCTCCTCAGTGGTGGGTTTGATGATTTGGTTGGCCAAGCGTGTGAGGATTGCAGGGACAACCTGGTGCACACATCTGCTCATGGAGGATTGTGACATCCCAGCCACCACTCCACTTGTACGCTGAAAAGAGCCACTGGCAAGGACATGGAGTGTTGCCAGGACCTTGACCAGTGGCTGCACTGCATGTGAGCGTTGTGTTGGGCTGGTGATGTCCTCCTGCAAGGTTGTGGTTAATTCCAGGATGGCATGAGGGGGGAATCTGAAGATGCGAAAGACCTCTGAATCATTCATGCCAAACAGGTGTATGCGGGTGCGGTATACCCTCTCCCGTGCCATCCTCCGTGCCCTCCTCCTTCTTTGGTCATCTATATTCACTAGTGCAGCTATGAGCGACGATGCCCCTAGCATGTTGGCAGTCAAATTGTAGTGCAACACGTGTGTGTGGTCTGCTCCTCAATAACGGTGTTGCTTTATCTGACAATTAGACTTTTTTTCAAAAGTTAGATCAGCTTTTATGTGCTCTAACTTTAGACAGGACATTTTGCAGTTGCGCACATCGCGTAGCCTGCGCAGCAACTGCGTTTTTTTGTGGATCCCCGTAACTCCCTCATTAGCATATTTGACTAGCAAATCAATGGTGTGTCTAGCGCAGTTTTGCGCGAAGGGAAGCGAATGTCTAACTCAATTACGCCGGACCAAAAAACGTAGATTTCTGGCGTATATTGTTTTGTGAATCGCGTCCAACTATACGCACGCGCACATTTAGACTTACGCACGCGCAACAGCAGTTGCGCACGCGTAATCGCTCTGTGAATCTGGGCCTTTGTTCCCTTTTTAAATATAGGCAGCACATTGGCCCTGTGCCAATCCAGTGGTACTATTCCCATCATTAATGAGTCCTTAAAAATTAGATACAATGGCTTTGAAAGTACAGAGCTCAATTCTTTAAGGATCCGTGGGTGTATGCCATCTGGTCCAGGTGCTTTATCCACCTTTATTCTGTCTAAATATTTCTGGACCATATCACTTTTGAGCCATTGTGGATTTGGGGCTGTGTCACTACCACCCCCATTATGGACATGAGCTCCCCCATGCTAAATTGTATACACAGAGCTGAAGAAAGTATTTAATAAATTAGCCTTTTCTTTGTCCCCAGTCACCCACTCTAGATTATTTTGTAAAGGGCCTACATGCTCAGACCTGACCTTTTTACTATTAATATATTTGAAGAATTTCTTGGGGTTTATCCTACTATCTTTTGCAATCTGTCGTTCGTTTTGAATTTTTGCATCCTTGATTTCCTTTTTACATATACTGTTAGGCCTCGTACACACGATCAGTAAAAACCGATTAAAACGGACTGAAGTTCAGTTTTATCGGTCCAACCCGACCGTGTGTATGCCCCATCAGTCTGTTGTCCTTCGGTCCAAAAACAGAGAACTTGCTTTATAATTGGACCGATGGACGCCTGACCGATAGGTCAAAACCGATGGTTAGTATGCAAAAGCATCGGTTTCAAACCTGGGCATGCTCAGAATCAAGTTGACGCATGTTTGGAAGCATTGAACTTCATTTTTTTCAGCACATCGTGTGTTTTACGTCACCGCGTTCTGACACAATGGGTTTTTTAACCGATGGTGTGTAGGCACATCAGACCTTCAGTCTGCTTCATCGGTGAACCGATGGAACTAAACTTCAGTCCGTTTTCATCAGTTTGAACTGATCATGTGTACATGGCCCTATATTCTTTGTAACATTTAAATGACACTAGTGTTCCTTCATTTTTATATTTTTTTAAAGCTCTTTTATTATAGTTTATAGCTTTTTTAACTTTGACCGTGAGCCACATAGGTTTTATTTTAACTTTTTAAACGTATTGCCCGTGGCAATATACTTTGCAGTAAGGTCCCAAACAGTCTTTTTGAAGAATTTCCATTTCTGTTCTGTGTTTATCGATGCCAATATTCCCTCCCAGTCTAAGTCCTGGAGAGCAGCCCTCATCCTTGGAAAATTAGCTCTCTTGAAATTAAGTGTTTTTATCTTTCCTTTATCTGAACATTAGTAATAAGCTCTGCATGGTTTGAGATTATCAGGTCCAACAGAGCATCAATCCTAGTTGGGGCCTCAATAAACTGGACCATAAAATTGTCCTGTAATAGGTTTGTAATATTATGCTCTTTAACTGTCCCAGCAGTGCCATTACTCCAGTCACTTTCTGGGTAGTTAAAATCCCCCATTATTATCACTGTCCCAGCCCTTTCAATCTTTGCAAGGAGCTAAATCTTCACCTCCTCATTAACATTGGGTGGTCTATAGCAAACTCCAATGATTAACTTTAAACTACGCAAATCTGTATGCAGTTCCACCCATAATGCTTCAGCCTCATCACACTCTCCTTCAACCAGGTTCTCTTTTACGCTTGCTTTGAGATCACTTCTCACTTTGAGACAGACCCTGCCACCTTTCCTTTTTACCCTGTCTCTCCTAAAGAGTGCATAGCCAGGAATATTAATAGCCCAGTCATGTGAGGACTGAAGCCAAGTTTCAGCAATACCGATTACATCATAGCTCTCCTCATGCACCAGAGCTTCCAACTCATCTATTTTGCTTGGCAGACTTTTGACATTGGTGAACAAACACTTTAATCCATTATTAAAAAAAAATCTGGTGTTTTTCATATCATTTTTAGTAGTACAATTGGCACTATAGTTTCCAATGGCTGTTTGCAACATGGGAACTTTCTTGTCATCTGCCATAACCCTCCACCCATCGATTCTCATTCCACTATCCATTAATGTCTGACCCCTAACTGACCTATGTGCCCGATGTAATTATAGTTCACCCTGTTGTCTAACATAAACATCAAAATAGCAAAAAATTACAGCAACTCAATTGTTCACCCTGTTGTGTAATATAAACTGTTGTGTGACATAAACATCAAAAAAGCAAAAAATTCCGGCAACTCAATTGCTTCTTCTTAAATCTTTATTGAGCACTAACAGCAGTGCGACATCTAAAGGGTTAACATGTTTCAGCTGGAGCCTTCTTAATAGCAATGAGAAGGGCTCTACCCGAAACATGTTAGCGCTTTAGATGTCGCACTGCTCTTAGGGCTCAATAAAGATTTAAGAAGAAGCAATCGAGTTGCTGGCATTTCTTTCTATTTTTATGTTAATTTGAAGAGGTTAGAAGAGCATCCTGGGCGCTAGAATAAATTTTACTCTTGTATGCATGTACACATAAATATGTGCGCAAATACGCACAAAATAAATACAAGACATTTAGGCTAGAAATATCAGTAGCGTGTGCAAGTACCCTAAAATGACACACATTTTGTAAAAATATTATATTTCTTTAAAAGTATGCTCTTGACATAACCACAGGCTTTACAGATGATTTAAACGTGCATTGATGCATGTACATCTCTGTCCAAATGTATCTGGTGTCAAAACATCCAAAGTGAAGATTGTGGCTTTGCAAAGATAAATAAATTGTCTTCTAAAACACCTCTAAACAATTCTCCCTGACTGTGTCTATTAAAAAGAATCATGGTATGAGAAAAATCAATTCATTTACAGTAACCCACAAATCCATTACCTTTTTGGGGAAAAGGATATCTGCTGTTTACTGGCACATATTTCATTTAGAAAGCTGTTAAGATCTCCACTATTGTAAAATGAGTAACAAATACTGATATTAGAGACTGAGTTGCAAAAGATTGTTTATACACTGTGTATATGGCAAATTAAACAAATTACAAACAGATATGAATAAATCACGCATGTTTATACTGTAGATTAATGTATAAACTTTAGAGAATAGTGGGTATTTGTGATCATTCACATCTGCATTTTATGAATTGTTATATTAGTGTAGCCTCACCTTTCAGTGACTAGTTTTTTATTTGGCTATTTTTTTTATTCTCGTCAGATTATTCCTTATTACCCCTACACAACCCTTCACAAAACCCCCCCCTCCCATTCCACCTCTCCCTCCTTCCCTCCCCCAATTCCCTACTTTCACATATGCTCTAGATTCCTGACTCCTTGAACTCCTGCCATTTCTCCCATATATTCCGGAATCTCTCCAATGAGTCTTCCTCTATGTGGATCGTTTGTTCTATAACTCTTATCATTTCAACCCTTGCAGCCCAATCCTTCATACTGGGGGCTTCATGAGACCTCCAAAAACTCTGTGTCAGCCTTTTGGCCGCATTTAAGAGAAATGGAGCTAAGGTGTTCTTATATTGGGGGGCCGTTTTCCTTGTATCATGAAATACTCAGTTCCAGGGGTTCCTCTGAATCTGTTCTCTTGTAATTTGGTAGATTACTGCCAGAGCTCCATCCCAATAGGGTTGGATCTTTATGCATTTCCACCAGAGGTGTGCAAAGGTTCCCGGGGCATCACATCCCCTCCAACAAGCTGAGGGCCCCTCTGCCCCGATCCTGTACACCCTCTGGGGGGGTTGCATACCATCTCGCCAGGAGTTTACAGCACATTTCACTGTTTTTTCTATCTCCCGAGGAATAGCACCCCATTCTCAGAATTTTCCTTCTGTGTTCCTCGTCTGTAAGCGGGCCTATCTCCTCTTTCAATTCTCCAGGTATGGAGGGAATTCTGGTCCAATTTCTTTAATTAATATTCTATAGATTTTGGATATACTTTTCTTTAAGCTAAGGGGAAAGTGAAAAAGTTTCTCTATTGTCCTCATATATCCTTTTCCCTGTAACGGTTGTGGCAGTGCTTGTGTAAAATGCTGTAATTGAGTGTAACTCATTTATCTAGTGGCATATTTCCCCATTTTTGTGTAATTTCCTCATATGTGCAAATTCTGTTTCCTTTCATTACATCTTGTATTATAATATTTCTTATTTTTTTGCCCATCTGGTGAAATATATGTGTTCCTCTTTCCCAGGCTTAAAGTAATTTGTGCCCAATATCGATAATAATGGTGAATTGTTATCCCAATGGTGCATCTTTCCTAAATCATCCAAAATTGTAAAAGTGTTTCTAGTTAATGGATTTGTGCTATTGGCCAATTCTCGGTACTGCCGTGGTATCCAGACCATCTTGCCTAGATCTACCTTACTTTGTGAGATCTCAATATTCACCCAGCTTCTCGCCTCTTTATTCTGAATCCACTTTAACATCCGAGAAATACAAATCGCCTGATAATATTTTTTCGAAATCTGGGGCTGCTAATTCTCCCACCCTTTTAGCTTTTATCAATATTGCATATGCAATTCTAGGCCTTTTATGTGCCCAGATATATTTTAATGTTATTGATCTTAATTTCTTAAAATAATCCTGGGCTACTGTTATTGGCATCATTTGGAAGATATGTTAGCCTTGATAGAATATTCATTTTTACAGCATTCATTCTTCCTATCCATGAAAAAGGGTTATGTCTCAGATTCTCCAAATGTTCTTTAATTTTATTGAGCACTGGTATATAATTGGCCTTAAACATGGTCCCTATGGATGCAGTCAATTTTATTCCCAGATACCCCAATCCCTCCTTACACCATACAAAGTAGAATTTAGGTTGGATCGCTCGCTGTTCCTACCTTGAGACAGTAATATTCAAGATCTCTGATTTTAGACATATTTATTTTGAAGTTAGTCAGTTTTCCATACCTAGTTAGCTCATCTAATATGACTGGGATTGTTACTCTAGGGTTAGACATATAGAAAAGCATATCAGCATACTATCACATGTCTAAGTATAGTAATAACAGGCACTCAAAAATCTGACAGTTAACAAAGGTGATGTTAGGATTACAAAACAAGTCAACTAAAGGCTTGTTTAGCCTCTTCAATACTGGGGACTTTCACCCCCTTCCAGCCCAGGCCAATTTTTAGCTTTTAGCGCTGTTGCAGTGTGAATGACAATTGCGCCGTTATGCAACACCGTACTCATATGGCATTATTTTTTTTTAAATCACCCAAATAGAGCTTTGGTGGTATTTAATCACCATTTGTTTTGTTCTTTTGCTAAATAGAAATAAAAAAAAGACTGAACATTTTGAAAAATGTTGATTACAATTTCTCTTGATTTTCAATTTTTAGACAAACATACCAAAAAATATATGGATCACTTGTAGTATTTAGATATTCTAATATCTTAATAAAGCAAACAGTATATTAAAAATTCTCCTTCATCTTATGCCCTGTACACACGATCGGTTCGTCTGATGAAAACGGGCCAATGGATTTTTTTCATCAGATATCCGATGAAGCTGACTTTCATCATTCTTGCCCACACACCATTGGTTATAAATCCGATCGTGTCCAACGCGGTGACGTAAAACACAACCACGTGCTGAGAAAAATGAAGTTCAATGCTTCCGAGCATGCATCGACTTGACTCTGAGCATGCATGGATTTTCTGACCGACACACAGACGATCGTTTGTTTTCTATTGTTTTTTTTTAACCATAAGAAAAATGTAAAACAGGTTCTATTTTTTTTCAGCGAAAAAAAATTATGGGGCCCACACACGATTGGTTCGTCTGATGAAAGTGGGCATTACTATAGTTTCCCTCTTCTTCTTTCCCTCTTTTTCTGTAATGTATTAAGGCATTCCTTATACTGTTCTCTCTTAGTTAATATCTACAGCTCTATACATACTACTAAATGACAGAACAAGCACACATCCATCACACACACTCAACGAAGGAAAAAAAAAAAAGGGGGGGGGGTTCCGGTCTATCATTACTTTAGATCCTGTATGAATGTTGTAGGGGTTCAAAATTCTTTCTATTGTTGATAAATTTCTATTCTATTAAAATTAATTCCAGCAGGAGTCTCATCTCGCGCATTTCCCACACCCATTCTGCTATTGAGGGGCATGTCGTCTTTCGCTAATTTCTGGCTGTTACTGTCTGTACTGCTACAAGCATATGACGTGAAATATCTCTCTTAATGGATTTCATTGACCCTGGTATAAGTGATTATATTGCAGTACAGATATTTAATTGTATGTTAGATTTTGTAGTCCTATGATAAATATGAAATATCTTTACCCAAAAATTCAGCACCATTGGGCAGTAAAACCATATATGTACATCTCCAACACATCTCCTGGTTACTATTGTTTATATTATGTAAATCTACTGGACATCGATACATCTCATCATAACTTTGTAATTTCTTTCTTGATGTTTAGCAGATAGCGATATTTTATGTGTCAAGAAAAAAAAAATCCCACTCTGATCGTGAAATCGGTCTCTCTATCTCAGATTCCCATTTTTTCATATTTGGCATTCCAGTAAGAGGAATAGTAGGCAGCAAGAGTTTTTACGTTATTGATAAACTATGTGTTTGTTTCTGCGCTTCCACTAATAATTGCTTAAAGTTTGTTAAGGGTCTATTTATTGGGGAGGTATCTAATATATGTATATACCTGTAGTTGTTGATATTGCATCCACTTAGATCTATTCTCAGGCCTCAGGTCAATCAACTGAGAAAGTTTACCATCCACCAGTCTAAGAAACTCTTGTATCTTCACAACTATTCCACCTAATGAAAGAGAGTCATAGGCCCGATTTGTGTAGAGAGATTCTTTTTCTTTAGTATCGAGTCCCATATTTTTAATGTTGACAAGATAAAAAGGTGACATATCTTTCATTTGGGGTCGAAACTGAGGCTTATCCCATGGAAGTGGTTTCAATTTTACCGCGGCTATATCTACCAGTGTCACCAGTGTCACCCACTGTTTAGATTTTACATTATGAAACCAGTCAATAATCCTTATCATAGATGCTGCTCGTGAAAACGTAAAGTCTGGAAGCGCGAGGCCGCATACACACAACCGATAAAAACTTGACGGGTGAAACACATCGTTTTCCCCATCGAGTTCCTTGTTCGGCTGTCAAAAAAACTTGTCGAGCCAAATTTTCCCATTGCCCGTCGAGGAAATAGAGAACATGCTCTCTTTTTGGCTCAACGAGTTCCTCGACAGTTTTCTCGGTGAAAAGTGTACACACGACCGGTTTTCTCGGCAGAATACGTCTCCCATCGAGTTTCTTGCTGAATTCTGCCGAGAAAACCGGTCGTGTGTACGCGGCCCAAGACCCCCTTTATTTTTTATCCTAATTAATGTTTCAATTTTAATTTGCAGGGATTTCCAAACCCAAATAAACCTTCCTAAAGCTGTACATAATTGACCCAGTAGAGCAGTTGGAGGATTTATTTGGACTGTTTGGAACACATGCAGTATTTTTGGTAATATGTCCATCTTTACTATATTAATCCTCCTAATTCAAGAAAAAACTGATATCATATTTTTGAATAAGTCTTATTGCATTGCAAATTTTAGGGGGATAATTTAACTCCTGCAATTTAGTCAAGTCTCTTGGAATATACACCCCTAAATATTTAATGAATACTTATTGCCATTTAAAATATTTTTTTTTGGAGAAACTGTTGGACTTTAGTTGGTAGTGAAATGTTTACCGCCTCCGACTTCTCTTAATTAACCCTAAAATTGCTTACTGCTCCAAAGCGATAGAGTTCATATATGAGATTTGGTACTGTCACTACCGGATTAGTAACGTATATTATTAGATCATCCACATACAGTTGTGCTCATAAGTTTACATACTCTGGCAGAATTTATGATTTCTTGTCCATTTTTCAGAGAATATGAATGATAACACAAAAACATTTTTCACTCGTGGTTAGTGTTTTAAAGCAATATTAGGGAACATAAACTACCCAAATTACCCTGATCAAAAGTTTACACACTCTGGTGATTTTGGCCTGATAACATGCACACAAGTTGACACAAAGGGGGTTGAATGGCTATAAAAGGTAACCATCCTCACCTGTGATCTGTTTGCCTGTAATTAGTGTGTGTGTGAAAAAAAGGTCAATGAGTATCTGGACTCCTGACAGATCCTTGCATCTTTCATCCAGTGCTGTACTGAGGTTTCTGGATTCTGAGTCATGGGGAAAGGAAAAGAATTGTCAAAGGATCTGCATGAAAACGTAGTTGAACTGTATAAGACAGGAAAGGGATATAAAAAGATATCCAAGGAATTGAGAATGCCAATCAGCAGTGTTCAAACTCTAATCAAGACACTGAGGTTTAAACCAAACCACGATCAAGTAGACCAACTAAAATTTCAGCCACAACTGCCAGGAAAATTGTTTGGGATGCTAAGAAAACCCCCACAAATGACTTGAAGAAAGATGGGCTGCATGGTTAAGTCGGCCAGAAGAAAGCTACTACTATGCAAATGCCACAAAGTATCCCGCATACAATATGCCAAACAGCATAGAGACAAGCCTCAAACCTTCTGGCACAAAGTCATTTGGAGTGATGAAACCAAAATTGAGCTTTTTAGCAACAACCATAAACACTACATTTGGAGAAGAGTCAACAAGGCCTATGATGAAAGGTACACCATTCTTACTGTGAAACACAGAGGTGGATCGCTGATGTTTTGGGGATGTGTGAGCTACAAAGGCACAGGAAATTTGGTCAAAACTTATGACAAGATGAATGCAGTACCGTATATACTCGAGTATAAGCTGACCTGAATATAAGCCAAGGCACCTACTTTTAGCCACAAAAAACTGGGAAAACGTATTGACTCGAGTATAAATATAAAGTAAATAGTGCAGCGCTAAACAATCAATGGTGAATGATATAAATACCACAATGTGATAAAAAGAAATATGAGTTAAAAAATATTGAGGGAGACTTGAGTATAAGCCTAGGGTGTCCATCTGCATGCCTCACTGTGCCTCACTTTGCCTCACTGTGTCCATGTGCATGCCTCACTGTGTCCATGCCTCCCTGTGCCCATACCTCACTGTGTCCATGCCTCCCTGTGCCCATGCCTCACTGTGTCCACGACTAGTCTTACGTTTAACATGGGAGTATATAAAAGGGGTGCCTGGCTTTGAAAAATCGGTGCTCCGGGGCCATACAGCATACAGCAAAGGAGAACTGGGGCTACATGTGTGCCAATTTTCGGGTCCAGGGGACTTATGGCAGGTTGGTACCGGGTCCCCAAAGTTACCAGAGAAATTACCATTTAACATGGGAGTCTATGGAAGGGGTGCCCAAATTTGAAAAATCTGTGATATATGTGTGCCAAGTTTGGGGTCCAGGAGACCTACGGCCAGCCGGTACTGGGTCCCCAAAGTCTGTGAGATCAGGCACAAAAAGGTGACTCGAGTATAAGCTGAGGGGGCATTTTCAGCACAAATAAATGTACTGAATAACTTGGCTTATACTCGAGTATATACTGTATGTTATCAAAAAATATTGGAGGAACATTTGCATTCATCAGCCAGGAAGCTGTGCATGGGACGTACTTTGACATTCCAACATGACAATGATTCAAAACACAAGGCCAAGTCAACCTGTCATTGGCTACAGCAGAATAAAGTAACATTTCTGGAGTGGCCATCTCAGACTTCAGACCTCAATATCATTAAGCCACTCTGGGGAGATCTCAAACATGCAAGACAGCCCAAGAATTTACAGGAACTGGAGGCTTTTTGCCAAGAGGAATGGGCAGCTTTACCATCTGAAAAGATAAAGAGCCTCACCCACATATACCACAAAATACTTCAAGCTGTCATTAATGTTAAAGGGGCAATACTTGGTATTAAGAACTGGGGTATGTAAACTTTTGATCAGGGTCATTTGGGTAGTTTCTGTTGTCATTATGATTTAAAAAGAGTAAACACAGTTGATTGATCATATATGGCTTCAGCCAAATAATAACCATGGATGAAAGAAACGTTTTTGTATTATCATTCATATTCTTTGAAAAATGGCCAATAAATCATAAGTTCTGCCAGGGTATGTAAACTTATGAGCACAACTGTAAACTGACATTTTATATTCCTTTAATTGGAATCCCTTGAATATCTGTATTATTGCTAATGACTGTAGTTAGATGTTCCATTACTATTATATATAAAAGAGGTGACAAGGGACATCCCTGTCGGGTATCGTTTGAAATCTCTATAGGGTCCGCCATTTATACATAGTTTTTGGATTGGAGTAGAGGGCCATAATCCTCTGAAGAAGTTGAGGGCCTATTCCCATCTGTCTCAAAGTTTCTTCAAGAAAACACCATCCCACTGAATGCTTTTTAAGCATCTATTGATAATAGACATGATGGGATGGTGTATTTCTGGGCACATTCCATTAATGTAAAGGTCTTTATTGTATTGTCCCTAGCATTTCTAACCATTGTAAAACCTACTTGATCTAATGGGTATATATTGAAAGAATGGGCGTCAGCCTATTTGCAATAATTTTAGAATAAAAGGGCAAATCTATGTTCGTAAGGGAAATAGGTTGGTAATTATTACATATCGTATGATCTTTATTTGGTTTAGGGATAATTGAAATATGTGCCTCCATGCTCTGTGGAACAAATAACTGTGATGGATTTAAATATCCACTTAAGAATCAAGTGATCAAGTCACCTTGAAATATCTTATGAAAACGAGGAGTACATCCATCTGGACCCAGGCTCATTCCCAGGACCAGTGAAGATATAGCTTTTTGTATTTCTACTCTCAAGATATCCCTTCCAAATCCTCCGCTAATTCTCCCGGGATAACAGGCAATGCAATTTCCCTAATATATTAACATACTTTTTTAAGAAATCCTTCTGGATATACAGTATATCTAATTGCTGAGTTGGTATGCTATATAACTTTGAATAAAATGTATGGAATGTTTTAGAGATCTCTATAGGATCGTATGTCAACACCCCAGTGGCCTTTTGGATTTTTAATATAGGAGTCGTAGGCATACAATGATGTAAAGCCCTTGCTAATAATCAACCAGGCTTATTCCCATGTTGATAATGCAAGGCTCAAGTTGTATCCCTAAGTCGCAGAGTCTGTTTATTTAATAAAGTTTGTAACTCAATGCGCTTATCTGTCACTGTTATCAAATTTGCCGGGGTAGGATTTTGCTTATGTGTGTTCTCTAATACTGAGATATCCTTTAGTAAGCAAGATATTTTAAAGACGTATCTGCCTACAATCTAGCTCTGTGTTAAATAAAAAGACCTCTCAGCACACACTTCAGTGTCTCCCATTGCAAAGGAAGAAAGGTTGTATCCTCTTCGTGAATCTGTATGATATCATTTATCGCTGAGCGGATTTCAGCCCATCAATCATCCTTAAGCAGATTATCATTTACTCCAGGACCAGCTCGGTACCTTATGACTTGATAAAAATAATTCCAAACACTGGAGTATGGTCCGACCAAAGAAAATCACCAATTTCAGAGGTATCATTGTCAGTTCCATGTGACTAATGAGAATATAGTCTAAATTATGGTAATTGTTATGTACTGTCGAGTAGTATGAATAGTCTTTGTCTGTCGGGTAGAGAACCCTCCACACATACACTAATTGGTGTCTATCTAATATATGTTTAAAGTCACTTAATAGATTAGTAGATTAGTAACTTTAGGTCGAAAACAATATTAAAATCCCCTCCAATTAGAATTGTACCCTCTGCTTTTTCTATAGGTTCTGTAAGAATTTGTATGCCCATTTTAATCTGATCATAGTGTGGTAGATATAGATTAATAATTGTGAATTTTTTTCCATTTAGTGAGATTTTTTGAAGAAATGTCCGGTTCTCAAGAGTGAGGTACATTTTTATGAATTGCAATAGCGACTCCTCTAGACTTAGAATATGAAAATGAAACAAGACTCCATACTGGGTAATATTTATTCTGTATATCGGATATGTGATCTAAATGAAAATGCGTCTCTTGGAAAATATTAATATTGACCTTTTACTTATGGAAAGAATTTAGAATTTGCGACCTTTTAGATGGAGAATTAAGCCCTCTAGCATTTAAAGAACATATCTTCCCCGTACCTATAACAAAAGAAACACAGAAGAAGGGGGAAGGGGAATAAAATACAAACAACACTCAAATGAATGTACACACAGATATTTAAACTAAATTACTCTTTCTGAGTCTACCTTACAACAGTACCAAGTACCAGTACCAGTACCTCTACCAAGTCGACCACACACTGCTGTCTCAAGCATGCTTTATATAAATATTAGGAAATTAAGCAGTTAATTTAATAGCCTACATTTCAAATGACCTCATAAGTCTCAGGTATCGAGAAAACTGATCTGGTTAGAAAGGAGATGGTTCCTTCTCTTATCCCTCTCTCTATCTCCTCCAATTTCCCCAAAAAGAAGGAGGCAAGGGGAGAGTAGAAGAAGGAGTTAATGTAGTGGGGGGGGGGGATCTGGAGGGAGGGGAGTATAGTTGATCACATACTTTATACATATACTAATATACTCATAATGTGGAGATTAGAAGGAGAAAGAAGAGAGAGAAAAAAAAGAAGAGGCCCCTTCATAAGGGGGTGTATAGTGATCCCTACTGTGTATCCATATACAGGCGGTTCCTGGGTTACAAACAGGAAAGGGTCTGTAGGTTTGTTCTTAAGTTGGATCTGTTTGTAAGTCGGAACAGATACATTTTTTAAGTGTACATTTTTTAAGCTCCAGACAAAAAAAAACGATTTTAAGCTTTTTGAATAGCATAGGGAAGTAGGGATGCAACCATATATCGGTGGCAGATACATATCGGCTTGAAAACAGCTGTTTTGGGGACATGCCGAAACAGCTTTAAAATTGCCGATATGACTAGTGGCTGCAGAGCGGTAAAACACACACTGAAACTGTCTCCGCTCTGCTCGCACACAGCCCCGCCTGCTCCTAACCACTCTGTGATAAACAGAATGCCGTTCTAATGCTGAGATGTGTTCTGTCTATCACAGCGTGGCGTTAGGAGGAGGCGGTGGTGTGTAGCAGAGCGGAGACAGTTTCAGTATACGGGCGGCGGTGGGTTGCTTTCTTTTCTAGCAGACACCCGTCCTTCCCCCCCCCACATACCTCCCTCCGGCTGGCTCTATCTTCGGGACTCTGTCCCCCCCCCCTCCTCTCCAATATTGATATTGGGATGTTAATACAGGCGGATCCCTAGTTACAAACATCTGACTTGTTGAAAAAAATCCTTAATGAATGAATGAATGAATGAAAACTTATATAGCGCGGCACATACGAACTGAATCGCCTCTTGGCACTTGTTGTTCCTGTCTCCTTTGGTATTAAAAGAGATGAGTCTTGATCTTTCTCCTGAAAGCTAGGTGGTTCTCCTCCAACCGAATGCTGGTTGGTAAAGCGTTCCATAGTCTGGGACCTTGGACCTCAAATCTTCTATCTCCTTTGGACCTGTAGTTGGCTTTCGGTATCTGGAGCAGATTTTGATTGTTGGATCGCAGAACGCGATTGGGATTGTGACCTTTTATTTTTTCGCATAGATAATGGGGGGCATTCCCATGGACACATCTATGCGTTAGACAGAGTGCTTTAAAAGTGATTCTGTCTTTTACTGGTAACCAGTGAAGGGATCTCAGTGAAGGTGAGATTGATTCCCAAGGTTTTTTCCCAGTCACAAGTCTAGCGGCCGTGTTTTGAACGACTTGAAGACGAGCGATTTGGTACTTGGGGAGTCCGAGGTAAAGGGCATTGGCATAGTCCAGTCTGGAGTTTACAATTGTTCCCACCACGACCGCTATGTCTTCTTTGGGGATGAAAGGAGTAAGTCTGCGTAGTAGGCGCAGCAGATGGTGAGATCCGCTGACTACTGACCCTATTTGTGCGTCCATTGTCATGTAGGAGTCGAAAATGACCCCAAGACTTTTGACTTTGGCGCTAGGGGAGATGATTTTGCCCAGAATGGGCGGGGGGGTCCATGTTGTAGCAGGTTGATTCTTACGCTTGGCGTGAAACAGGAGAAGTTCTGTTTTCGCTCCGTTGAGTTTAAGATAACTCTTTGTTATATCTGTTGTTTTGGACTGATTGAGTCCCAATAGAAGTTGTAGTTGAACCCCCAGATGCTCTTCATTTCATTTCCCTCATTGAGAATTGGGGGTTTTTGGTGGCATGCTGGCGTTTTGGATGATAGGGTTAATTCAGGGCATTATAGTTTAGCTCTCTGTCACATCTTCTCTTGAATCCGCCAGCCCTTCACCAGCTTCCCAGCCCAAAGACATCTCACCGAAAACACCTCCTCACACAAGCGGGCTGCTCACCGCCTCCACAAGCCTCTCATAGGCCATTCCCAACATCGTTGAGCCTCTTCGAAGAGGCGTGTCCCTCTCCACCGAACTGAGCCAATCCGAAAGATTCAGCACTCAAACTCCAGTCTCCCCTTTGGACACACAGCCGAAAGAGCTCCACTGATGGCCATATTCCTCTCCTGGCCCTGCAGCCCCTCAGGTACAACAGGACACTGCTTTATGCTAGGTACCCCCTAACAGTTCTGCTGGACTCGCCAGATCTGTAGGGAATAATTTCAGTGGTCAGCAGTGCATACCTCTCAGTTACATAGGAAGCATGCTCTGGCCTGTAGGAGGTGGTTCAGTCCGTGGCCATCTTGTCCAGATGCTCCACCCCCCTCCTCGTGGCAGACCCTTACCTTTTTTAATTTTGAAAAAAGGAACATGTTTTCCTTAATTTCTGTTATAACATTTTGAAAATAATGGTATATACGTACGTCTGAAATCTGATCAATCCTGATGGCCTATCTCATTTCTTGAGGCCCGAAAATGCCAGGATAGTACAAATACCCCCAAATGACCCCTTTGTGGAAAGTAGACAGTCCAATGTATTAAGGAAGAGGCTTGGCAAGTTTTTTTATGTTGTCATTTTTGTCACAATCTTTTGGAAAATTAATGGGTCACTAAAGGAATTTTTTTTAAGCTAAATAGCCTCCTTTACCTTACTGCAATCCTGGTTTCATGTCCTCATTGGTCTTTTTTGCTTTGAAGTAGCTGTAATACTTCTCTGATCTGTAATACTTCTCTGATCTGTAATACTTGTAATACTTCTCTGATCTCCACACTTCCTGCTTGTCTGGTTTCTTATGAAAAAACTCATTCTAGCTTTTCACTGTGGTCCATGATCAAAGAGGTGTGATTACTATGGGCCAGATTCAGGTAGATTCAGGTAGAGTTACTCTGGAGTATCAGTGATACTCCAGCCTAACTCTCACTTTGAGCCGGCGTTTCTGTAGTCAGAAAACAAGAAACGCCGGGTTGGAGTTCCTATACGAGCGGCGTAATTGTATTTCGCCGTCGTATCGTAACTGCAATTTTAAAAATGGCGCTGGGGGCGTTCCCGCTGATTAACGCCGAGAATATGTTAATCAGCGAGAATCGGCAATTCACGATCGTATTCGGGCCCGACGCAGTGACTTTCCGACGTTTCCATAAGAGATACGCGGCGTAAAGATAAAGCAGCCCCCTAGTGGAGTATCCTATGTTAAGTATGGCCGTCGTCATCGCGTCGAAAAAAAAAAAATTTGAGTCGTTTGCGTAAAACGTCCGTGAATGGGGATTGACGTCATTGACGTTCACTGACAGAATTTGGAGCATGCGCACTGACAGTCGACGCATGCGCAGTACGTTCGCCGCGGGATCGCGCCTAGTTATAATAATACACGCCCCCCTACCTGCCCAATTTGAATTCCGCCGGCTCATTTTCGATACGCCGCCGCAACTTTAGGAGCAAGTGCTATGTGAATAAAGTTTCTCCTAAAGTTTCGTCGGAGTAACGTAAATGAGAAACGTTACTCCAACATAAAGAATTGCCCATCTACCTGAATCTGGCCCTATGTGTCTAAAACTCCTCAGAACCAATCAGATTCATTTTAAAAACAAACATTGCCCTCTATTTGTTTGTCTTTGTTCTGTGTGTCTCTTTACTTCACAGAAACATGAAACCAGTTTAAAAATGAAACTGAAACTGTAGGCACATTATATGATTGATTTTTATCTCTTTTTAATCATTTTTAAAAGGAATCAGTTAACGTGTATGTCTATATAGCCTGTAAACAGTCATTTCAGCAAAAAAAAACCTTTAGTGACCGTTTAAGATGTGAAAAAATGTAATAGTTTTTTCATTTAAAAAAATAATAATAACTTGTTACTTATTTTTTATGATTTGTTTAACACAGTATGACCAGAGCAATACAGTGTTACCATAGTAACACTGTACTACTCTGGGGAAATGATCAGAATTTTTTTAAACATTATGATTGCTTATACCACTGAATTTTACTGGTATACTAGCCGTTTTTATTGAATGGAACTGATTAATTCAGTGTGTATTGTTGTGATTAGCTGTGATTGACCACAACTAAGCATCTGGTACAGATGGGCTGTGATTGGCTCTGTCTGTACCTTGTGATTACTGTGACCAATCACAGCTAGCAACACAATCATACACAATGAACTGCTGTGATTGAGAATCTTCATTGCAAAAAAAATACCATAAATGCATAGTGCATAGTTGGCTTTTCAACCACCAGTTACATGGAGTATATAAGTACAGTATTGTTATAGTGCATAGTCATGTGGTTTTACTGCAAAGTTGTTCTGTCTTGTGTCTAGCCCTTAACTTTTTTACTGCCCACACCTTAAATTCCTCATTTATCTTGGCTCATTTTCTTTTTGTAGTTTGTTCATATTATTTATTTATTTTATTTATATGTATTTTACGTTGCACATTTTAC
Source organism: Rana kukunoris (assembly GCA_029574335.1). Classification (NCBI taxonomy): domain Eukaryota; kingdom Metazoa; phylum Chordata; class Amphibia; order Anura; family Ranidae; genus Rana; species Rana kukunoris. The sequence continues at coordinate 150,746,048 of CM056051.1, forward strand.
TCTTTCACATTTACATTTTTCTCTTATTCCAAGCATTGCCCAATGCAGTATTAATGCAAGAACAAGTTAATTAGCCTTATGTTCTATGACTTCAATTTATAGCAACATGCTGTGTGGTGTGCACTAAAAATAGGTAAGACATATTTCATTTTTGTGCAACATAGTACATTCCATTACTTTTGTAACACATAGAAAAGCACTGCAGTGCACAGGAATCATATATATTTTAAATAAAAAGTAACGCACATGAACATGCTTGTGCGCACACAATTGCACATTATGTGGTGAATAAGTGCTAATGGTGCTCGCCCCCATGCGTCCAGCCTCCTCATCTACATACAGGGTGCTGGACCATGGATTTGAATGGGGGGGAGTGTTTTTTTGAAGCACAAGATTAAAGCCAGAGGCTCTAATAGGCTTAAAAAAAGGGTGGGCTTGGGTTGCAGAGCACTGCACTCCCAGTTTACCCAGTTGTGTGACAACAGCGAATGAATATTCGCTATTATGCCACTGATTCTCTTCATGGCCGATCAGGAAGCGGGTCGTAAGACTCTTTTCCCGATTGGCCAAAGGAAAAGCCATCCTAATGGCTTATGAGGACGAGATGTATGGCTGAGAAGATGCATCCTGGGACACAAAGGAGACGCATCCTGGGACATGGAGGAGATGCAACCCAGGACACGGGGAGACACATCCCAGGACATGAAGAGACTGAGGGGGGGAAGCTGCTGCACTGTCAGCACAGGGTGAGTGCGGGGGGTGGGTGCTTAGTTGTGTGGGCTGGAGCAAGGGGGTGTCAGGTCTGTCTGCCGTCCCCCCAGCTGATGAAGCAACAGATGCCACTGTTCCCTATATAAAATTAACAGAGTGATTCATGCAAGTCCATGATAACTGATAAACTGCAAAAGAAACCCGCACAAGAGGCTCATTTTCTTTTTTTTTTTCTCTTTCTTTTTTTTATTTTTTTCCTCTCTCTCTTTTTTTATCAAGACAGGTTAAGAGTATATTAGTCTATAAATGTATTAAAAATTAGCCCGTAGGAAAGAGGAGGCTAGGGAGCGGGAAGGGAAGTTCCTGATCCTCCTCTCTCAGTTCCCCACCCTCCTGAGCTATTTATATCTTTGGATTTATCATGTTTGCATGATATTATAATATTTTCACTGTGAAGCTATAATGACTACAACATCTTTATTACTCAGGTTCTCAGGCGGCATACACACGACCGAGGTTCTCGCTGGAAACCAGCGAGAACCTCGCTGGAAGCTGCATTCCAGCGAGGACCTCGGCCGTGTGTACGCTCTCGGCGAGCATCCCGTCGGGAATCCCGTCGAGCAGAAATAGAGAGCACGCTCTCTATTTGCTCGACGGCCCGCCTGGATGAATGGCTGGTTGCCATTCCCGACGGGCGGGTCGCCGATTTCGACGGCCGGCAGAGAACCTCGACGGGCGGAACGATGTGTTCTGCCCGTCGAGGTTCTCTGCCGTGTGTACACGGCCTCAATGCTTTTTTTGTATAGTTTCATTGTCCTCATAATTAAAATGCAGCAAGTGACACAGAATTATGTTATTCTAAACAATCACATTGTAGACCCTACCAGATCCTTTGTTAAAGAGTTACTTAATCCAGGACCCTGCATTCACTATATCTGGTCTTCCACAGTAAACACAGAGCAGGGAAATTCAATAATTTCAGTAAATATAAACTGCTAAATACCTTTTCTCATCAGCAATATACAGTATAGCAGTCTTGTGACTTCTATGAGTGTCTGATTAAAGCTTGTAGGAGGAGTTTTCATACTGCACTGGCTGTCCTATCAGGATGCAGGACACCTGACCCTCTGTCTGGACAGTGCTGATTGGCTCTGTTCTTATCACACACACTCTAAAAAAAAACTCTCAAGCAATACACACCAAACTGAGCATGTGCAACCTGACTCCAGTAACTCTGTCTTATCTAGACCTGTTTTGGAATCAGTAGAAGAAAAGGAGGATCTGTGCATACAGGATCAAACAGCCATTTTACACAGGTGCTTTGATTTAGGACTTCCTCTCACTTCATCTAGGTCAGACTCATAAATAAACATATTGTTATGACTAATCTCTCAAAGTGAAATTCCAGCCAATCTTGCTTTGGCAGGTGTTATCAGAATAGGTGCATCAAATGGGGGGACACTCCTCTACTTCCTTCCACTTGAGAATAAGAACTTGGACACTTCAAAAATAACCCAAAAACATCAATTCAAACCCTTTTTCCACACCAAGTAAAACTAAAAAACTTTTCACCAGAGATCGACTGAATTCTGAGCAGATCAAAAAACACAGTTTTACAATTAACAACGCAATTTGTGTATTCCCTAAAATCAATACCGTATTTATCGGCGTATAACACGCACAGGCGTATAACACGCACCCTAACTTTAAGAGGGAAGTTTCAGGAAAAAAATGTTGACCAACCCCCGGCATATAACACGCAGGCACAGTTTACCCTCTATTTTTCATTTAATTGATGCATACTGTACTGTACATATCATAAGTACTTGAAACTGTCTTGATATCAGCCTAATGTCAACCCTTGCACACCAGCACTTAGACTGGAAGAGGGAGGCTGATCATCTATGCTGCAGGCATATTTGCTTTCCAGAGGAGAGACCTGAGTGAATAGAATTGTTGTATACTACTCCTTTATTGCCCAATCAGCAGGGTGGAGGATAGGTAGATGACACTAATGTAGTCCCTAATTTACAGAGAAAGTGGTGTTAACCCCCGTTTAAACCCAGATATAGATTACAAAAATGGCTGGACAAAATCGCAAATCTAAAAGCAGATAGGACTTTTGACCTATTTACATTTCAAATGTGTATTTAGCTGTTAGCCTGGACTAACTGCTATCAATTTGTCATGTGCACTATTTCTAGCAATATGCAGCATGATGAGTTGACTTTATCATTTTCTGCTGATGCCAGCAATACTGAAGTACCAAAGATGGGGTAACCACATTTCTAACAACTGTACTTTGTATTTATCATTTGCAGTTTCTCAGTGTTACAAACAAATTGTCTTGCATGCACTCCCGATATACTACAATGCAATGTGGAAACAACAACACTAGCGTCATTATGGCATTCTTTCATTTAAACTAAGAGCATTTAACTAGGACAAAATGTTCCAGCTCATTGTATTTCTTTGTAAACTATATTTTATATTATACGTGCCAGTTTATCATGTCCGCACGGTAGGAGTAGGTGCTCAAATTAGCGATCAGCTGCTACTGTTTCTTAGATACAGTTGCTAAGTGGATGTTTCTAGCTAACCCCAATGGAAAAAAGGTGCCACAGAGGAGCAGTCATTTATTATATACAGTTCTAACCTTTTGAATGTAGGTTCTTTTTTTTTTTTTTTTTTTTAAGAAAAAAAGTGTGCCATTGTTTTTATTATTAATTTAAACATTAAAAAAAATGCTAAATATAGACACTAACGAATATCTAAAAAATACAAAACAGATGACAATAATAATGTACAATAATAATAATAATAGTTTTTCTGTACTAAAGGATATTTATTACAATGTATTTTTTCGTCTATGGCTACTTTTGGGCCTGGAAATGTACTATCGATGCTGCCCTGAACTCCTTAAAACTGAAGTTAAGTTTAAAAAAACACAATCTCAATAGCTTCACAGAAAATCCAAAGCTTTTAACCCCTGCAATGTCATAAGTTCAGACAGAGGAAAAGATCGGGGCATCCCTGCAGTAAGGATTTCTACAGGATTCAGATGCCTACATAAAATGGGACATCCTTCATTACAGGTATATTAGCTCACTAAAGCCATAGGGCCAGATCCACAAAGCCTGGCGTAACTCTCTGCCGGGCGTAGCGTATATCATTTACGCTACGCCGCCGTAAGTTAGAATGGCAAGTGCCGTATTCACAAAGCACTTGCGTCCTAACTTACGGCGGCGTAGCGTAAATGGGCCGGCGTACGCGCGTCTAATTCAAATGGGGAAGAGGTGGGCGTGTTTTATTTAAATTATTGATGACCCGACGTAAATGACATATTTTTTTTTACTGCGCATGAGTCATCCGTGGAGGTATCCCACTGCGCATGCGCAAAATCACGTCGCAAATAGTCAATGCTTTTGACGCGAACGTAACTTACGCAAAGCCCTATTCGTGAACGTTTTACGCAAACAACGGAAAATTCAACGCTGTCCCGACGTCCATGCTTAACATTGCGTACGCCTCTATAGAGCAGGGGTAACTTTATGCCAGACATACGCTTACGCAAACAACGTAAAAAGAATGCGCCGGGCGTACGAACGTTTGTGGATTGGCGTATCTATCTCATTTGCATATTTTACGCTGAACATTTACGGAAGCGCCCCTAGCGTCCAGCGTAAATATGCAACTAAGATACGACGGCGTAAGTCTAGACTTACGCCAGTCATATTTTAGCGTAATTCCGGCGTATCTTGTTTTGTGGATACAAAACAAAGATACGCCAGCGCAAATTTGAAATTATGGCGGCGTATCTGGAGATACGCCGCCGTAATGCTTTGTGGATCAGGCCCGTAGACTATGTTTTCTTATGACTAAACTTCAAATCAATTGCTGTGCAAACAGTTTACAGGTGCAACTGTCATGTTTTATTGCCACCTACTGATAATTTGTGCTTCATAGAAGGCATATTCACTATTAGTTCCTTTTAAGTATCATAATTTAATAATCAGCTTTTCAAATCTTTCTATTGCCCTCACAACTAAGAAAATCTCCACTATATTGTTAATGTGCTAAGATGCGCTAAGATGTCTTAAACTGCATAAGCTATAATGCTAGTTCTAAATTTACCCATAGATATTGGACCCGTATAATCTTAGACTGCATTCACACCTAAGCAACGTTGCCTGCTGTTGCCAAGTTGCATGCTGTAGCTGTAATTACCTTGCAATTACCCAGAATGCCTTATGCAATTAATTGTTAAAAATATATTTTTTCATTGCCATTGCTGCATTTAGGACTTGAAGCTATGAACACTGACATGAAGATGCTAGCCTTGCCTGTGCAAGCAACTTGCATATTTTCTAAGCAATGGCCAATTCCAACCATGAATTAGCCCACTGTCTCGAAAATACTGTCATCGATTTAATGGCCATGGTAAAGTTCACTAGTAATCTAGAGCATCCTTTTTCCAGTACATCTATTGTCAGGTCACCTGTGGCCAGATGACATATGCATCCCGTTGGAGTCAGGAGTGAACCACAAGGTAGTTAACCCTATGGCAGACTGCTGCGGATGGACCACAGAGTGCATATGGAGGACAGGTCTACTGGAGCAGAAACAGGGATCCCACAGGAAGCTTGAGCCCAAGATTCCCCAGGGCACGGAGTCTAAGATCCAGCTGGTATTCATCAGAGCCTCTAGTGGTGAGGATGGCCTTAGCTGCAACTGAATCCAGGTTGCGGCCCCCAGAGTCCCCTAGGTCATGCTCTGTAGGAAGAGAGGGGAAGCAGCCACTCAGGACGCAAGAGATAGTGAAGGGTTAAGCCAAGGTCAGGGCGACAAGCAGACAAGGATAAACAAGGGACAGGCCAAGGGTCAGGGTCACAGGCAAACAGGAGTAGTCAGGGACAAGCCAAGATCGGTACACAGAGATAAACATAGCACACAGCAAGCAGGAACACAATGCTTAACAAACAACATTGATCAGCAAGGCAGACCTGCAGTGCACTGGTTAATATAGAGTTCCAGGAATGGCCTGGGGTGGAGCCATACAGGGAGGAGAGATGATAAAAGCAGCCAGATAAGAGAGTCTGGCCTCTAAGGTGAACACATAGAGAGAAAGGTAAGCTTCCAGACATTACTGCATATCCATGACATCCATTTTCCCTTACAGTAGTTGTAAATTCTGTTACACCACTTGTTCCTACAGGTAAGGCTATAATCAGGCTTACATGAAGGTACTGTAAATACTAGCTGATTATGCCTTTGTCTTGCAGCTTTTTTTTTGTGGGGGGGGGGGGGTTCCCGAGGTTTATAACCTCTTTAACCACTGCAGGCTGGTAAAGGATCAAATAGGAGGACTTTTTGGTGATGGGAGGAGTGCAAAACTGTCTGGAATTTATAGAATGCCTTCATGTTGCAAGCACAATTAAGCCAGAGGGAGGGCATTTCTCTCCACTCCATGATTCCCACTTTTTACATCACGAGTGCAAGCACAGGGCTTGATTTACTAAAACTTGCGAGTGTAAAATCTGCTACAGCTCTGCATAGAAACCAATCAGCTTTTTTGATCAAAGCTTGATTGAACAAGCTGAAGTTAGAAGCTACCATGCAGAGCTGTACCAGATTTTGCACTCTTTAGTTTTAGTAAATCAACCATACAGCTTTTTCTGGATGTTGACACAACACCTTTACCATGTTTCAGTCAACCCTGAATGACAAATTCCAGCAGGTACAGATGGCGAACGGCTTTAGGATCAGTAAAGTTGACCTATCTGGGTTTGGGCCGATTTAGTGGCTGTGTTTTCCAAGTCTGTATCATGTAGACTTGTAGGTACGAGTGTTTCGCCAGTTGAGTTTGTAGTGATATATTGTTTAGTGGTTAGATAATTAATATTTAGTTATTATAATGATGTAAGCAATTTTCCAGCAGCAACCCGATTCTTCCAGAGAGAGCACTTTATTTTGACTTCCTACACAGAACAAAGTCCAATACTTGCAACAGATGACAAAAATCCAGGGATTTTTTTCAGGGGGAACTTGGGGGAACTAAGTTCCACCACCTCTGGCTCAGACCCTTTGGTGCCTGCTCACCACAATCACTTGTAAACACAGAAGTCTGGTTTCTGTGTTTAGAAGTGACAGCTCTGCACTATGTGTGTAACCCCCTGAACTCTGCACTCTGTATGTAATGCAATCCTGGTATTTAATGCACCTTTAAGACCCTTCTACTGTTTGTGAAATCTGAACGGGGTCGTGGTTGAGTTCCTGCACCTATTTTCAAAAAAAAAAAGAAGCTCTGCATAAATCCAACAAATATGACAAAGAATAGTAACTTTAGAGTCCCATCTTTCCTAGATCTGTGCCTTCATAAATCATCAGAGAATGACAAGACAGAACTCCAGATTATATTGCCTATACACTGAATGGCTGAGCAATTTGATTGGCCGTCTCCATTAGGTCTTTGCTCTACCCTCTGTCTTTCAGAGTGACAGATAATGACCCCCAGCCGGAAACCTACTCTAAACTAGAAGGGTGCCACAATAATCACAACTTGGAACTACACAAAGCAATGTAAGAATAATGGAAAATTGTATACTCACCTTTCCGTAATTTTCCTTTCCTGACGCATCTTCATGGCAGCACACACTGGGTTGTGACTCCGCCCCCACAACCTGACAGGATTGATTAGCTATAAATTTGAAGGGGAGACGCCCTGCACCATTCTCTGTATATATCATCATTAAACAGTAGGGTGGGCATCTGTGTGCTGCCATGAAGATGCGTCAGGAAAGGAAAATTACGGAAAGGTGAGTATACAATTTTCCGTTTTCCTGACGCATTCATGGCAGCACACACTGGGAAATAACTCGCCAGTCGGGAGGGTGCAAGAAAACAGTAATATTTATTCTTTATAGCGCTGAGGAATTGGCTCTAACAACAGAACTGCCAAAGTCGGCAGTAGCTAAGTGAGCAGAAGTCACTCCGTAGTGAGAAATGAAGGTGTGCCGAGAAGACCAGGTTGCTGCTCTGCATATAGTCTCCAGGGAAATCCCGCAATATGCTGCACATGAGGTATCCACTACCCTTGTCGAATGAGCCGTGATGCCCTCAGGAGCTGTAAGTTGCTAGATGGAATACGCCTCTTCGATAGCTTTAAGTAACCAGGAGGCGATGGTACGAGAGGTAGCTGCTTGGCCTCGTCTGCTCCGTGTGGGATAATCGACAGAGAATCCGACTTCCTCCTCAGATGAGATGTAGCTGCGAGGTAACTGGAGATGGTTGACTTGACATCCAAGGCATGGGGCTCGCCCCTCCCATTAGTGGAAGACGGAAGGACGATGACCTGGTTATAATGAAAGGAGGAAGCTACCTTTTGTCTAAATCAGTCTAAAGGTTTCAGTACCACTCTGCCAGGGAAGAACACTAAATAGGGTTCCGTAGCCATAGTGCTTAAATCTCCGACATCCTTTTAGCTGAGGTGATAGCAATAAGGAAAGCCAGCGTCAGAGTTAGGTTCCACAGTGAGACCAGGTTAAACTAAACAAACAAACAAAATGGGTGGATTGGAAAAGGCCTCAAGAACTATTGAGAGATCCCATGTTGGAAAAACTGGCTTCCTAGGTGGTCCGATCTTCATGCAGGCCCTCAGAAATTGAGTGACCAGAGGGTTAAGAGCCCATCTAGTAACAGTCTTGGCAGAAAGAGCGGATACTTGCACCTTCAGGGTATCCGAGCTCAGGCCCTTGTTAAGCCCTGACTGAAGAAATTCAAGAATTTGAGATGGTTCTGGCGAGATAGGATTCCAATCTCTTAGTTGTGACATTGAAACTAACCTCTCCCAGATTCTAATGTAGGTGGTATTAGAGGAGCTTTTTCTCTAGCTGCATTAGGGTCGATATTACTTCCTGGGAGCATCCTTGTTCCCTTAACCTAATCCTCTCAACTTCCATGTTGCCAGATGCAGCTTCTAAAGGGCTGGATGGAAGAATTGTCCTTGATATAGGAGATCCCTGGTTATTGGTAGCTGAATTGGAGGCTGCGTACTGAGTTGTACCAGGCGTCTGCGCTCGGCAGGGTAATGTGTCTGTCAAGTCGCATCATTTATCCGATCTCTCCCACTCATCTTTTTTGAGGTCCACCAGTTCCTTTATGAAGGGAAACGATTCAGGATCCCTTTTCAGTTCTGGAAAATACTTCTGAACCTTCTGCGGTTGTATCTCACCTTCCTCCCAGCCAATTGCTTCTTTGACTGAGCGAGCAATCGGTTCGACTAAGCAGAAGTGGAACCCGGACGCTGACTTGCGTTCTTCATTTTCAGAGAGGGTTTCTGAAGCTTGTATGTAGTGACAGGGTACCGGTGAAGTGCTTGGGGTAGGATCGTTTATCGGCGGAGCCGTAGTCCCCAAAATGTACTCTCATGCGACTGTCGCTACTCTGGTGTCTGGCTCCTTCTCCTTGGTTGCTTCGTTGAAGCAATGTCTGGCAATGCTGGAGCCCCGCATACCCAGCAAGCGTTTGCTGCGGGACGGGTATGGTAGTTCCCATCATGGTGAGATGATGGTGATCGTCTGCGGTGAGACCGACTATCAAGGGATCGGCTATGACGCGAGCGGCTACGTCTTGAGCGATGATAGCAGTAGGGTGATCTTGAGTGACTTCTGCGTGACCTTCTGCCACTGGATGCATGACTTGATCTCCCTCTATGCCGCGAGCTTGCGTCTCTTGACCTGGTAGGGCTGCCAAAGAATGCAGCGTTGGTGGTCAGGCTCTCTTTTTTGTCTCTTCTCTACCTACCTTTTTCGGATGGCCTCTATACCTAGCTGATGGTGGTCTGCGAGGGCAGTGGTCTCCATGAAGGGTGCAGAGGATACAGTCTTGAGGACAGTCTAGAGAAGATGAAACAGTACTACTAAAATAGGGCAGAAATAAAAGGAGTACTATAGAAAAAAAGAGCCAAAGAATCCTGCCAGGGAGAAAAAATGTGTTTAAATGTAATCAATCTCTGCAGAGCAGCCGCCTGTAACCCTATAGCAGAGAGTGCTGTGTTTTTAAATTTGCCGCTGCTATAGTGGTGCTGAAGACACGCACACGCATGCACAGAAGCGGTCCGATCGTTCCGGCGCCATCTTGGGTGCGGGCAGAGGGAGCTGCCGGCGTCATCACCTTGTTGCACGCATGCGCAGAGCGATGGACAGGAGCGACAGCGCACACACACAGAGAAAAGTAAAACACTCAGAAAAGATTATAGTTTTGGTCTAAAATAGTAAGGAGGAAATATAGGTACAATGTGGACCATAATGGACCAAAAGACATAGAAGTGGAGACCAATGCAAACATTTTAAGCTTCTTTAAAGCCTGTTAGATTGCCAGTACTTGCTGTTTGCAAAATAGTAAGGAGGAAATATAGGTACAATGTGGACCATAATGAGCCAATAGACATAGAAGTGAAGACCAATGCAAAAATGTAAGTTTCTTTAAAGCTTATTGTCACATTGCCAGTATTTGCTGTTTGCAAAATAGTAAGGAGGAAATATAGGTACAATGGGCCAGATTCAGCAACACTTGCGCTGGAGTATTTCGATATGCGCCGCGTAACTGTGAAGATGCGCCATCGTTTCTATGTGCCCGTACCCACCAAACTAGATGCGCCCAATAACGGGCCATTTGCGACCGGCGGAACGTTCCGACGCCAGAGTATCGTCAGCGCTTAATTTCGCTTGGCGCATCAGTCGCGCCTATTGATTTCCCCTGCAAATATGCAAATGAGGGATTTTTCCCAATTCACGAACGGATTAGCACCATACGCTGGCTACATGCGCCGCGCGTATCTCGTCCGTCCGGCGCAAAGTTATTTCTACAAAAGGCTGCTTTATCTTTACTCCAGATGGCCACAGGTCAGCAGGAGAGCAGCTACAGCAGCGTTACCGACGATAAGAGCTAGCTGAGCACCCCCACTTGCAGGATAACACCTCTGTCCATGCTTGTCTGTCAACTTTTACAGCCATGGAGGAAGACATCATAGGTCTCCATAGCCGAGATGACGGCTGACAGCTCCTGGCCATTAAAGTTCAGCTTTCTCCTGTGTGTTTGCGGGGAACGGGAGCAGCCATCTCAGAACAAAAGTAACATCACTGCGGGGAGGGGGAGCAGGATATACTTTAGTGCCGGAATGGCGCTTCTACGGGCGCATTTAAACGCCCAACGGAAGGCATTGCGCTGACGTTTCCCGTGAAGTGGTGCCGACGGAAGTTGTGAGCATGCGCACAAAGGGGGCGAGTGGAGCCTCACTCACTGCGCATGCTCCGTGGTTGATGCGCTGAACGTAAGCCTCTGCGCTGGGCTCCGCCCATCATTTACATATGATCACACCCACTTCCCCTTGCGTCGGGTTACGCCAGCGCATTATCGATACTCTGGCGCGAGTTTATGCGCAACTGCTATGTGAATAACAGTACTTGCGCTGAAAGGGTCGTCAGAGTAATGTAAATGAGAAGCGTTACTCTGGAGCAAAGATGCTCTCATCTACCTGAATCTGGCCCAATGTGGATTGTGGACCATAATGAGCCAATAGACATAAAAGTGGAGACCACTGCAAACATGTAAGTTGTTTTTTTTTTTTTTAAAGCTTGTCACATTGCCAGTACTTGCTGTTTGCAAAATAGTAAGGAGGAAATATAGGTACAATGTGGACCATAATGAGCCATTAGACATAAAAGTGGAGACTACAGGGAGTGCAGAATTATTAGGCAAATGAGTATTTTGACCACATCATCCTCTTTATGCATGTTGTCTTACTCCAAGCTGAATAGGCTCGAAAGCCTACTACCAATTAAGCATATTAGGTGATGTGCATCTCTGTAATGAGAAGGGGTGTGGTCTAATGACATCAACACCCTATATCAGGTGTGCATAATTATTAGGCAACTTCCTTTCCTTTGGCAAAATGGGTCAAAAGAAGGACTTGACAGGCTCAGAAAAGTCAAAAATAGTGAGATATCTTGCAGAGGGATGCAGCACTCTTAAAATTGCAAAGCTTCTAAAGCGTGATCATCGAACAATCAAGCGCTTCATTCAAAATAGTCAACAGGGTCGCAAGAAGCGTGTGGAAAAACCAAGGCGCAAAATAACTGCCCATGAACTGAGAAAAGTCAAGCGTGCAGCTGCCAAGATGCCACTTGCCACCAGTTTGGCCATATTTCAGAGCTGCAACATCACTGGAGTGCCCAAAAGCACAAGGTGTGCAATACTCAGAGACATGGCCAAGGTAAGAAAGGCTGAAAGACGACCACCACTGAACAAGACACACAAGCTGAAACGTCAAGACTGGGCCAAGAAATATCTCAAGACTAATTTTTCTAAGGATTTATGGACTGATGAAATGAGAGTGAGTCTTGATGGGCCAGGTGGATGGGCCCGTGGCTGGATTGGTAAAGGGCAGAGAGCTCCAGTCCAACTCAGACACCAGCAAGGTGGAGGTGGAGTACTGGTTTGGGCTGGTATCATCAAAGATGAGCTTGTGGGGCCTTTTCGGGTTGAGGATGGAATCAAGCTCAACTCCCAGTCCTACTGCCAGTTTCTGGAAGACACCTTCAAGCAGTGGTACAGGAAGAAGTCTGCATCCTTTTAAGAAAAACATGATTTTCATGCAGGACAATGCTCCATCACACGCGTCCAAGTACTCCACAGCGTGGCTGGCACGAAAGGGTATAAAAGAAGAAAAACAAATGACATGGCCTCCTTGTTCACCTGATCTGAACCCCATTGAGAACCTGTGGTCCATCATCAAATGTGAGATTTACAAGGAGGGAAAACAGTACACCTCTCTGAACAGTGTCTGGGAGGCTGTGGTTGCTGCTGCACGCAATGTTGATGGTGAACAGATCAAAACACTGACAGAATCCATGGATGGCAGGCTTTTGAGTGTCCTTGCAAAGAAAGGTGGTTATATTGGTCACTTATTTGTTTTTGTTTTGTTTTTGAATGTCAGAAATGTATATTTGTGAATGTTGAGATGTTATATTGGTTTCACTGGTAAAAATAAATAATTGAAATGGGTATATATTTGTTTTTTGTTAAGTTGCCTAAGAATTATGCACAGTAATAGTCACCTGCACACACAGATATCCCCCTAAAATAGCTAAAACTAAAAACAAACTAAAAACTACTTCCAAAAATATTCACCTTTAATATTAATGAGTTTTTTGGGTTCATTGAGAACATGGTTGTTGTTCAATAATAAAATGAATCCTCAAAAATACAACTTGCCTAATAATTCTGCACTCCCTGTACTGCAAACATGTAAGCTTCTTTAAAGCTTGTCACATTGCCAGTACTTGTTGCTTGCAAAATAGTAATATATAGGTACAATGTGGAGCAAAGAGACATAGAAGTGGAGACCACTGCAAAAAATGTAAGCTTCTTTAAAGCTTGTCACATCGCCAGTACTTGCTGTTTGCGCCCCTGAGACCACCAGAACGGGGTTCCCTCCATAGAAGCTCCTTTAGAGACTGTACAGGAGGGACTTCCAAACAGGAGAGGCTGAACCTGCTGGGGCGATTTGCAGTAAGAGGCATGCTTGCTTGTTCATCCAATCTGTCAGGTGAGGATAAAAAAGGAGAATGGTGCAGGGCGTCTCCCCTTCAAATTTATAGCTAATCAATCCTGTCAGGTTGTGGGGGCGGAGTCACAACCCAGTGTGTGCTGCCATGAATGCGTCAGGAAATAAAGTTTGGTGGACTTTTTATGTAAGCTATTTCCTACCAGGATATCTTTACAGAATTTATATGATATTAGTGCAGAAATAACAGAATGAACTGAGCCTTCAAATAGAATCTGATATCACATTTGTAGACCCGAGCTGCTCCCTCAATGTGGTCAACCCCTTCTATTTATCAGTAGTTCTTTTAGGAAACCAAAGTTTACATTCAATCTAGATTTTTTCAATCTAGTTATAAACAAATAAAGGGTATATTACCATAAGTGGAGCTTTGCATGAAAAAACATAAAGTATACAGTAAAACCTTGGTTTGAGAGTAACTTGGTTTGAAAACATTTTGCAAGACAAGCAACATTTTTAAATAAATGTTGCCTTGATATACAAGTGATGTCTTGATATACAAGTAGCGTCATGTCACAACTGAGTATAAAAGGGAAGAGAGGCGCCTCTAAGTGTAGCAATATAGTTAAATTTAATGAAGGTACAACATTTAGCAACATATTGTTACACTTAGAGGCGCCTCTCTTCTCCTTGATTCTCTATTGCTTCTGCTGGGTTTTGCTTCTAATCCCCTTGTGGAGGCTTCCATTTGTGGATGGACATTTTATGGTTACACAATCTATGACAGGCATGTCCAAAGTCAGGCCCGTGGGCCAATTGTGGCCCACGTTACGGTTTAATGTGGCCCCCCTGGTAATTTGTGTGTGTGTGTGTGTAGTTCTACAAAAGATATGTACTGTATTTATCAGTGTTGCCTCGGAGGGGACAGGGAGGGGGCACTGTCAGATTACATACAGGAGAATCTCCTGTTTACTCGGCGGCATCTGTGAGGCAGCATTCATGGCAATGGCGAGGCCGCATTCATGCCAATGGCTGGGCCGCATTCATGCCAATGGCCTGGCCGCATTCATGCCAATGGCCGGGCCGCATTCATGCCAATGGCCGGGCCGCATTCATGCCAATGGCCGGGCCGCATTCATAGGCACGGATTAGGCTGCATTCATGGGCACTGACCTTATTTTGCTTCACAGTTCGTTATTTAGCGAATTGAAGGTGTGTGTTATACGCTGATAAATACGATATATCCAAATAACACGCCCGAGCTCATCTCTTTACTCACACAGCCACAAAGGCAGGAGAATTCTTGTCGCCCGTGTATTGGTGCTCGGAGGAACACACTTAGACCGAATTTTAATGGTTGGAAGAATGTCAGGCAAAATGGTCGGCCCTCGCGCATGTTCACTTCATCAAATCTGGCCCTCTCTGAAAAAAGTTTGGACACCCCTGATCTATGACATTGCTATAATCTTTTTATATGGAGTATAAACTGAAGGACCTATGAATAAATGGTTGTGGAACGAATCATTTGAGTTTCCATTATTTCTTATGGGGATATTTGCTTTGATATACAAGTGCTTTGGATTACAAGCATGTTTTCGGGAATGAATTATGCTTGCAATCCAAGATTTTACTGTATTAGCAAAAGACCAGTCAAGCTCCATAATTTTATTTGTGATCCTGCACAGATTTATCTTGAAATCTCCCCACTCATGCCAAAAAAAAATCTGGCTAAGAAGACCTGTTGATAAATCCAGGGCAACAGGCTTGCTTTCTGACACTTGGCAATGCATAAGAGAGGAATTGGCAAGCAACATTTTAGACAACGTAATACAGGAACTTCTTGCAGCAAGCTGACAATGTTACATATACCCAAATTGGCATCTGTGAGTTATTATATCATTAAGAGTATTAGGCTTGTGGTTTATTCAGGCTCCACATCCCCATCAAATTATAATACACCACAAAGAATTCTTAATCATAGAAGTGCCTTTTAAAGCGATATTAGGTCCAAAGTAAACATTTATTATTTCCTATTATTATTGCGGCTTACCAATTCTTATATGTGGAGGCTGTTTTATTTATGATTTTTAGGCTTTTTTTCTTCTATTTTCACTTGGTGATCAAGTCAGTAAGTATGTTGTTTTTCAAAAGAACAAACTCTCTTGCTGATATAGCAGTACAAGGGATGAAACAAATCATTTACCACTGAAATGGGGTGCTTACAGTGATCAGCTTTTACCTATTTATTAATTTATGTAAAACCTTTATCCGAAAAGGATACAAAAATGCTGTAACTGCTTCTTAAGTGTTGGCTGGCGTTTGGCTTAATTTTGTTCAGTGTATTTAAGTGGGCTAGTACATTCAACACTACCCTCCCCCACAGACTGACGGTGGTGCTATCCAAATGTGCCCCCTGTTCTCCTTCATCCAGAGTGATGTCTCTCTAAATCAGGAGGTGTGTTACTGGCCAGATCACCAGATGAAAACAGAGGGAAAAGGCTTAAAAAATAAAACCAATGCAACCGCCACATCTAATAATTGGTAAGCTGCGATATATTAAATTTTTGGTTTTGAATTTAATACCACTTTAACCCCCCTGGCGGTATTCCCGAGTCTGACTCGGGGTTAAATTTCTGTGCTGCGATCGGTAACCCCAAATCAGACTGGGGCTCGCCTTGCAGCATCCATAGGCATGGTTTACTTACCTTGTCCCTGGATCCAGCGATGCATCCCCGCTGTGTGAGCAAGCGGGTCCTCGCTCGATTCACACAGTGTCCCTGTGTGCCACCGATCTCCGTTCCCTGCGACGTTACGGCGCACGGGGGCGGAGATCGGCGCCAAATTCCAAAAAGTAAACAAACACATTACATACAGTAATACTGTAATCTTATAGATTACAGTACTGTATGTAAAAAATACACACCCCCCCTTGTCCCTAGTGGTCTGCCCAGTGCACTACACGTTCTTTCGTATAATAAAAACTGTTCTTTCTGTCTGCAAACTGTAGATTGTCCATAGCAACCAAAAGTGTCCCTTTATGTCAAAAATGGTTTTGAAGCTAGAAAACAGCGATAATAAATTATAATCACTTGCAGAATTGAGCGATTTGTGGGGAAATTCGTCATAAAAAAATAAAAGTAATGACAGCGACAATTCTGCAACTGAGCACATTTCAGTGATTTTGAGTTGATTACATTATTGAATCATTTTTATTATAATTATATAATTATTTGTTATAATTATTTATAATTATTTATTATATTATAATTTATAAAAAATAAAAAAAATCTTAGTTATTCCTAAGAATTACATGCCTACAGTATAAAACGCCAAATTCCCTTGCAAATAATTGTACCACATTTAGCACCTAAAATCTGAAATAATCATACCGCCAGGTAGGTTAAAGTAGTTTAAAAAGCAGAAGGTTTTTTAACCTTAATGCGTTTAATGAAAAACAATTCTGGGTGCAGCCTGCCAGTGATGTGAATGAGAGCAGAGGCTTTCCTGAGTCTCTATCTCCTCACTGGCTGACACAGCATCAGGAGTCATGGGCTCTGCTACTGTCAATCCCAGCCAGTGAGCCAATGGGGAAAGAGCAGGGTGGGGCTGAGCACAGTCTGTGTGTGAATGGGCAGCCTGTTCAAGTGCCCCCATAAATGTACTTTATACCATCATGGCCAAAATTGTTGGCACCCCAGAAATGTTTCCAGAAAATCAAGTATTTCTCACAGAAAAGTATTGCAGTAACACATGTTTTGCTATACACATGTTTATTCCCTTTGTGTGCATTGGAACAAAACAAAAAAAGGGAGGAAAAAAAAGCAAATTGTACATAATGTCACACAAAACTCCAAAAATGGGCTGGTCAAAATTCTTGGCACCCTTAACTAATATTTGGTTGCACACCCTTTGGAAAAAATAACTGAAATCAGTCGCTTCCTATAACCATCAATAAGCTTCTTACACCTCTCACCCGGAATTTTGGACCACTGTTCCTTTGCAAACTGCTCCAGGTCTCTATATTGGAAGGGCGCGTTTTCCCAACAGCAATTTTAAGATCTCTCCACAGGTGTTCAATGAGATTCTTACGTTTATTTTTCTTCACAGAGACAACAGACACAAGGAAATGGCACCTCACATTAAGGACTCAAGTGCTATAAAGGTGATGAGTTTCACATATGTTTGGCTGACACTAAAGAACGTTCTACTTCAGATAAACAGTTTGCTTTTACCACTCAAGCTGAATTTAATTGAAATGTTGCACATTCCACTAATCACACACTTGATGGAGGCGATATCATTATATTAGCACAAATCTATTCAGGGGTAAGGAAATCATGCATAATGCTATTGTTTCTTATGGCCCATACACACGATCCGAATATCGGCCGAAAACGATCGTGCGATGATTGATCGGCCGATATTCGGTTCGTGTGTACACTACTTTCGACACCCGATTCCGATCGTGGAACCGACCAAAATCGACGGAGCAAGCTCCATAATTTTTATCATACGATAGCAGAACGTACGATAATCGTGTAATTTGTACAGCGATCGTACGTTCAAACTCGTAAACGACCGAGTGCGCATAACCGGAAGCTGCTAATAACCCCGGAAGGACTATGACATCTAACCAATCCGAAAGCAGCACATGTACACAATCAGCGTCCCGAAAGAACGTACAGCGAAAGATCTTTCATTAAGCAGACTCTCAGCGCATGTGTCGTAAGCTCCGCCCCTTTGTGCCTCGTGATCACACAACACAGTCTGCGCCAGGGCGAGTCAGCAGCAGCATGCAGAAGGTAGAGGAGAAAAAGCCTGGGCCTACAAAAATGAAGGTGATAAAGAAGATCAAGAAGCCATTGAAGGCCACAGCGATGTCCAGACAGAAGATGATAGAACTTGTCAGCTTCATGGAAACGTATGACTATGATGGGAAGCTGAAAACTTACCAGAAACCAAATGCACGGAAGGATCGCATCCTCGAAAAAGTAATACAAGTAATCAACAAGAAACATGGGATTCTGCGATCAAAAGACCAACTAAGAAAAAGGTGGTCCGATCTGAAAAATCGCGAACAAGGGCAATTAAAAAAAATCCATGTGCTCATTCAAAAACGTAAGTTTTAATGTTATGTTAGTAATGTACCCTTTTTCTTTTGGTTGTTGGTTTTTTCTAAATTAATTTTTTTTTTTCAGGGAAAAATAAGCAACCAAACCCCCAAAGAAAAAATCCAAAAGAAGAAAAGGAAATGGATCTTTTGCTGCAACCTTCCCCAGGTATGTGCAAACAACAACATTGTTTTTTAAGTGTACAGTATATGTTTTATCTGACATTATTCATGCAGCAGCATTCACATTTTTTATTTTTTTATTTCTACGAATAATCTTACCATTCATCACTTTCCAATTTTTGGCATATTTTTTGTGAGTGACAGTAATCGTAACCACTTGCCTCATGTGCACATACACCCCCTTCCTGCCTTGACTACATTTTACCTTCCGGCAATGTGTCGCTGTAACTGACAATTGGCAGGCTGTACAATGTGGCTCACAATCAAAATTGGAGCCCCCCCCCCCAAACAATAGAGCTTTCTTTTGGTGGGATTTGATCAGCTGTATGCTTTTTTTTTTTATTGTAATGTTGTTTGGCCTAGGAACCAAGAAACATGTTTGAAATGTGTTACATCATAATATGTTTTACTTTTTGGTTTACTAATTATCTCTTTGCCCAATATCCATTCTTCAACATTGGACCCAAAAAAATTAAAATTAAGAAACCTCCCAATAAACCATATAGTGACTAGTTTGACAAACAGTTCTATTGCCTGCAAAACATGGGACAATGTATTTTTCTTTTTTTCTTTTTTAAGCTATGAATGGCGCCGATTAGGTTTTTCTTTCAAAGCTGCAACATTATAGCAGACACATTGCACACTGTTTTCAATTTTTCCGGATCATTCACATTAGACAGTGAACAGTGCTATAAATATGCAGGGTTTACTGTATTCATGTGATTACAAGAGAAGGGGTTAACCAATGGGGGCTGGGGAAGGGGTTAAATGTGTAGCCTAAATAATGAGTTTTCTCACTGTAGGGGGAGTGGGGGTGACTGGGGAGGTGACAGATGTGTGTCCCTATCTAGAAGGGACATAGCATTGATCACCTCTGCCTGACATAACGTGGAGCTCTGTGTTTACACACCAAGCTCCACGTTAATGCGCGTGCCAGGCGTCCGTTGACCATACACGCGATTCCCCAGAAAATGACCAGGAACGTGTATCTCTGTATGTAAACACAGAGATCCACGTTCTGTCAGGGAGAGAGGATTGATGCTGAGTTCCTTGTACATGGGGACATAGATTCTTCCCCCACCCCCTCCCATTACAGTTTTAATTCCTCACTAGGCTATACACATGTAACGCCTTGGTGATCTAGTGTTTAACCACTTTCCTGTCTGTCCCATTTATATAGTAAATAATGCTTAATTATAGCACTGTTTACTGTAAAAATGTTAATATTCCCAAAAATGACTCTAAAATAACATGTTTGTCTGCAGTAGTGTTGTAGTATTCCAAAAAAACACAGATACCCGCCATTCCTATTAACACAAGTGAATTACCCCTAAAAGTATAAATTTTCTCCCATATTTAGTAGGAGCAGTAACTTTTGCAATAACCAGTGACTATACGTGTAATTTTTAAACACCCAACCAAATGGATGAACAATACGGAACGGCCTATGATTGACCATATCTAATTTAGTGACTGTAGATTTAAAACAGGCAGATAACACCTTCTTGCACACACGGATCCCCTGTCCAGCCACACATTGGACTGTGATGGATTTTGATATCTGTTGGGTTTTTAGATTTATAAATTCTTTGGGGGGGGGGGGTGTTTGGTGCAGTGAGTAATTTCTCAATTTTCTATTTTATTTAGGGTTGCAGTCTAATTTTAAGTGTTTTTTGATGAAGAATTTTTTTGGCACTAACATATTACTGCTCCAAAGCATAGTCCTTCTTCTTGAAACTCATCGCTTTTGTGGAGAAAGACTCTTAAGGGGGCGAGCAGGAATGTCACTACGCCAACTAACACAAAGCTATTTTATTTGTCTGCAAAGTAGAGAGTGTAATGCCACTCCTTCTCGCCCCCTCAAGAAACCTCCTCCACAACAAGAACAAAGACTCACATATAAGTGTGTGGAGTTATAGACAGAAGAACAGGAAGTGAGGTTTTCTACATATATGTGTGTGTGTGTGTGTATATATCTAGATATAGATATATATTACTATAATAATCAGTTTTATTGATCGTGACAGGGCTGTTTGCTTTACCCTAGGCTCATCGTCTAATCCCTCAGTGACAATTGTACAAACCAAGAACATAATAACAATTTCCCCTACCCAAGATTCCAGTCCTGAAGGTTTGTAAACCGAATAAAGTAATAATGTGTATTTTTTGGTTGGAATTTAGAGATTTTATAGCAAATTCCTAATCATGTTGTATGCTATTTACAGAAAGCCAAACATACCATCTAGTGGGGGAAGAGATGCAGATTCAAGATCCAGGATTGGAGGTCTGGGATCATTCCCTGAGTGGAAGCAACCAAGACCTGCAACTTATTGATGTCACCCCTTTAGTGGAGGATATTCCAACTGACGAAACTCAGAATATTGTGTCCAGCACAGGTACGTTTCAAGATGTATTTTGTGGCTTTATCTCCAATCTGTCCTAAATGGATTATTAGTAATTATTATCCTTCACAGGTCATCAGCTGGACAGTACTACCATTTCGCATTCCAAGATGGATATTTTGCATTGTTGTGCCGAACTAGAGAAGATTAAGAGATCAGCTGCAGCACTTCAGCAAAAGTTGAAAGACTTCATTGATTTGCTGAACAAATTATAAATGCTGGACCTGTTAACTTTTTTTGCACTTATTTTTATATTTTGTTACAACTGTTTTGCACTTTATAGAAATTTTTGCGTACTTGGATTCGCATTGCATGCTGTACTACTTGTTTACAGCGGGTGTTCCCCCCCAAACCAAACAAGTTTCAACCTTACATTCAGCCTAGTTGTCCGATTGACATTAGGCTGTTTTTTTTTTTGATTGCCGTACATCCTTATTTTTCACCCCAGCTTCCGGGTATGTGATCAGTGGGCTTGGCCGTTCCCACCGGTGCATAGAGTGCGTTAGGAGTTTGCGAAAGAAGCTGGACTGTGAGTCGCCTCTATATGCCATTTGCGCACCAATGTTTGTCATCTTTCCGCAATTTCCTTAACACGCTGTATGCACCGGTTGTAAGGATCTCAACCAATTACGAATATCCAGTACCGCAGATTACATACCCAGGAGCGGTGGTACAAATACTGTATGTATGGCAAAGACTGTTAAGAAAGAATCAGTCATGTCGACTACTTTGTGCAATGTAATGTTACTAAAGTTTTTTTGGGGGTTATCCCCCCCCCATTTGAAAGCGTAGGAGAACGCAAAAGCCTAAAAACAATTACAGGCAGTATAACTAAGCAAATATTACTGTATGTAGGCTTTTTTTTCCGCCCTACATTCATTAATATAGGCTTTTTCCACAGGGCATACTGATTTTCTTAACTGCGGTAGTGGACGTTCCTATCCTTTGATTAGGTGTTTGACAGCTTGTGAAAGAGATACCCTGTCACACAACGTGTGTCACCAGATTTTGTAAAATTGTTGAGCTGCGAGTCGGCACTGTACGCCACATACGCCTACCGATGTAGAGCAGACTGCCAGGTAATGTATAGTGCCGACTTTTATCAAGGCTATTTTTGACGAAATCTGGTGACATGCATTCTGCGACAGGGGGACAGTTTCACAAGTTGTCAAACATCTAATCCAAGGATAGGAACGCCCAGTACCGCAGTCATAAGAAACTGTAATCCCACTCACTAATTTTTTTTTTTTTTTTTTCAAGATTTTAAATACAGTATAATACGTTGTTTCTAATTTTCACATCCATTTTTTGGATTTGAAAAGTGTTTCACAATGAAGCTGCTCTAATGCAAAGTTCTTACATTTTTTGAAAAAGAACAAGAATATAATGCAAATATCTCATGTTGAGTATGGGGTTTAATAGGTTACACTATTTCCTGTAGTAAATGTGAGTGTGTATGTTACCCTACCTCATAATGTTAAAGATGTTTGTTCTTAAAGTCTCCGGAGGAAGACCCTCCCAAAAAATTCTAGGACGCCATGGCCCCCACCCACCCGACTGGCAGTTTAATTTTTTTGTTTTTATTTAAAGTTACGGTTTTAACGACTGTCTTGCCAATCACAGGGTGTGATTGACGTCCCTCAGGCGGGCACATACAGCACATCACTAGATGCCAAAGGAACCCGAATGTCTGTGCACAGTCGCTGTATAGGGACGCACAGATGTTTAGGTTTCTTGGGCATCTTGTGATGCACTGTATGCGCCGTGTTGAAGGACATCAATCACAGCCTGTGATTGGAAACGCCCAGTCCCTCGGGATCATCGAAGGTGAAGAGAGCCCGTAAGAAGCAAAGAAATGATTTTAAAAAAAACACGAGCAAACTACCAGGGTGGTGTCCGTGGCATAATAGAAATTGTTTTGGAGGGTGAACCTTCACTTTAAACATTTAAGTCTTAAAAATTGCACAATGTTTGTGTATGTTTCACATATATTTTATTTTTTATACTATGCAGATTATGCCTTTATATGGAAGTTTTGAAAGCAACATGCAAAAAAAATTAAAAATAATAATGTTTAAACTTCACATGTCTCCTTGCATGTTTTTGGGAAGAGAGGGGGGGTGTTCTGGAAAAATAAAGAGTACAACATATTTCTGAGGAAACATAATAAAAGAAAAAAATTGAAAGCACTTTTGATATGAACAAAATAATTTAAAAATTAATTTTCTCAATAGAGATAACGCATTAGTTGTCCAAGATTCAAACATAAAAACTGAAACCATATACTGCAATTGCCATATTAGAAAACAAAATTAAAGATTGGTATAATTATGGGACCAAGGAGAACTGTGAACCTGGTCTGGGGAATATTGCCAATGCCCTGCTTGGTGGTTAGATTGTGGTTGGGCTAAATGCGTCGGTGGGTGGTAAGGTCTTGGTGGCTGTTCCTCTATTAATTTTGTTTGCGCACTCAATTCTCCTCTGAGACCCTTTCCAAGAACTTCGAGAACAAGTCTCTCTACAAACTCTTTCTGGGGGTCACTTATTCTTCTATGCTTGCTTGCAATCATGATTCCAAACCCATCAGATTCATCGGACTTGTTCTTTTAGGCAAATGCAGCCTTATCCAGAAAGGAATATGTAGCTGAATCTAGATTATTTTATTTTTTTCTAGTCATGGATGTACGGACAGGCCTGGATGTGGAAATGTCTTCTTGGGATTCTTGCTCCTGCAGAAGCAACAACAATTGAACATCAATTGGATTGAAGTTCTCATTCAATTCAAATTGGTCTAGTATGGTGCAGTTATGGTTCTAAAAAAATCAAGCTAGCAAGATATATCTATCTAGCTAGCTATAGCTAGCTAGATAGATAGCTTGATATAGATAGATAGCTGGATATAGATAGATAGATTTATCTATCTATCTATATCTGGTTTTGGAGTGCATCAAAACACATTATACAGCTGTAGTTGAATGAAAGTTGCACATATGTGTTTGGTGTGAGCCAACCAGTTTGATTGAGCAAAGCATAGAAAGTCCTGAAATTATCATTAACCACTTAAGGACCACCGCATGTACGTTTTTTTTTTTTTTTTTTTTACTAAAGACATGTGGCTAAATACATTTTGGCCTAAATGTTTGACTAAAATTAAGTTTATTGATTTTCCTGATAACAAAAATTAAAAAATAATTATTTTTTTCCAAAAATTTTACTCTATTTTGTTATATAGCGCTAAAATAAAAAAATCGCAAAGACAAAGAAATACCATCTAAAGTAATCTCTATTTGTGGGAAGAAAAGGACACAATTTTTTTTTGGGAGCCACGTCGCACAACCGCGTAATTGTCTATTGAAGTGACTCAGTGCCGTATTGTAATAATCCCTAGGGTTATTTAGCAGCGTATTGGTCTGGTCCTTAAGTGGTTAATCTATGTTAAAATCAAAGTTCCCTATCGAGTTTTGAAACACTCAGCCAGGTATTGGAACATTACATAATGATCAACATGCAGAGGTCCATCTCTATGCGGAGATACTCAGATGCATGAACTGTTCTGCCAAAATCATCACTGCTATTCATGTTACTAAACGAACAGTACATATATGACTGTCATTGAATGAAAGTCGGGTGTGATCAATCAGCCAAGGGATTGCAACTGCAGTTAGGTTTCCCCGAAGTGAGCGCATGGAAAAGCGTCCAGCAGTAAAGGCATATTTAATATTTTTGTTTCACAGTTATGTGACACATAATGTGCTAGTATGTTGATACTAACACATTTATTTTCGAAGCGTCAGAAAAAACATTAGTATCATATGGCTAAATGCACATTATACACTAACCTGTGATATGGGAAGATCATCCACATTGTCCTGTTCCTCATCCTCTGGCTCTGGTGATGCAGCAGATGTTCCTGAAAGGCTGCACAGGGATTCACTGGAATCAAGCTGGTCTGTCAGAAAGCGCAGGCTTTCATAATACCAAAGCCGGGGTTCATAAATCTCATCTGTTCCAGCCCCAGATTTCTGTGAAGCACGTACCTTGTTGAGTTCTTTTTTGAATACGGTTCTTATATTCGCAATTTTATTTCTGACATAGTCGATAGTTGGATTTGGGCATACCGCTTTGCACAGTTCAACCAGTTTACTCAGGGCCTCATGTTTTTTATTACGGTTGGAATAATCTTTGGTAGAAACTTGCCATAAGCAGAGAAGCTGCCTGTACATGTCGATAAACTGTGTTAAAAAATCTGGGGAGGTGAACTTGTCTGGCATGATTCCTGCAATATAAAGTTTTAATAAGCTTGGAAAAATGTTTAACTTATACACTGTTTACATAACATACAATAACATTTTCATAAGTTTTTACCTCAGTTCGTGGAACACTATATTTCGTAGCAGCGTTCTTTCCGGGAGCGTTCGTGGTTGCCGTGGACGGTTTTCGTTCGCCTCACGTGCGTACGCCTGCCGACCGTTTATGATGACGTCATTGCAATGCGAACGTAGTGTGTAGGCGACGTCTCTTCGTGGGCTGCACGCACGAAATGTGTGTTGAACAGTTTGATAGTTATGGTTTGGTCAAATGTTGGATTGGATGTGCAATTTATCTTGTTTGACTGTTATTGATCTCCAAACGTGCTTGCTGGGTACCATAAACCACACTCATTTTTTTTTTATGCAAAGTTTTGACAATGTGGGCATTGATAAGGCGGCACAGTTGGGCACTTAATATATTATACTGGAGTGTAGTTATAGGTGACCACGGAAATGCATTGTTAGAGCACTTAGAGGTGACACTAGTGGGCATTGCTAGGTGTCCCCAGTGGGCAGTGATAAGTGGCACTTGTGGGGAATTATAGTTGGCACCTAATGATTTGCCTTTTTTTTAGCACTCGATGGGCAATGTGAGGTGGCACTATAAGGTGGTACTAATGACCACAGATGTTCCAAATTTGCAGACACCTTTTAGACTATATTCAACACAAACAAATACTCAGGATGTATGCTTTTTTTATTAACATGGAAACGCCATGGAATAGGTAAAATAAAAAAATATGCATACATTTGACAATCATTTTAATAAATGGAGTTTAAACCGTGGATTTTTCCAGCACAAAAAGATCTCACATGTCATTCTGCCATGACACTGCCCCTTGACCTATAAAATAATTCATATAGCCCAGGCGGCATTGACGGGCAGTTTGAGATGGCAGCCTGGAATGTGGCAGAGCCAGTGGTGTCAATTGGCTCATTCTGGCATTGCTGTTGTCTCGCACACCTTGAGTTGATGATGTTGTTCCTGTATCATTTTGCTGTTCCACTGTAATGTAGCCCTGTGCATGTCGCCGCAAGAAGTTATGCAATACACAGCAACATAGCACAATTTTATTAAGTTTTTCTAAAGAAATATTAATGTTGTTTGAAATATCCGGAAACGGTTGGCCAATATTCCGAAAGCGTTTTCCACCACTCTACGTGCCCTTGATAATCTGTAATTATATATCCTCTGGTCAGGGGTCATGTTACGCATTGGGAAGGGCTTGAGGAGATGGTCTCCTAAAGCAAACGCATCGTCTGCAACAAAAACAAAGTTCAGACCTTCCACGGTCTCATTTGGGGATGGGAGATTCAGAGACCCACTTTGAAGTAATTGATAGAATTTTGTGTGTTCTATCACACAGCCATCGGAATTGCGTCCATTTTCCCCAACGTCTACATATAGGAATTCATAATTGGCATTGACAACGGCAAGAAGAACAATACTGAAAAAGCCTTTATAATTATAAAAATACGAGCCAGAATTGGGGGGTGGTGAGATCCTAATGTGTTTCCCATCAATTGCGCCCCCACAATTTGGGAAATTCCATTGCTCGTGAAATTTCTGTCCAATCTCCATCCATTCCGCAGCATTTCTTGGAAACTAGGAGGAAAAGAGAGATAAACAGTGTTTAATTCCGATTCTGTATGCCAAGAATAAAGGTATAGTTTAATAAAATCAAGCTTTACAACTGCTGAGGGCTTGTTAGTTCACCTGCATTTGCATGTTTTTTAAAAACATGTCACTTTAACTTTAGGGGTGGTTTCCGTGTCATGTGTTTCCTAGTCTAATTAAGCACAAGCCTGCTCATATATGTGGATATTAGCCTTAAGAATTGTCATCACAACCAAAAGTGGCAAAACCATGACACTTTACATTTTCAGCGAAATTGCTGCAACACTACATTGAGGTTATGGTAACAAGAATGTCAGCGTTGCTTGACCACAATAATTCTAAAAATACATAGATAATAAACGTCACTATACCTTTAGATATTCATCCTTGAGTGTCTGGATAAGAGCTTCACAGGTTTCCGGGATGATCTTGCAAAGTGACTGCGGAGATATTCCGGTAGTGAATTTTAGATCCTGCAGACTGCGTCCAGTAGCCAAGTACCGTAAAGTTGCTATTAGCCTTTGATCGGCACTTATCGCTTCTCTCATCACAGTGTCCTTCTTCTGTATATATGGTCTTACACATGTTAGTAATTGCTGAAAACACTCATCGTCCATTCTAAGATAATTTCTGTAATCTTCAGGATTTTTCTCTTGAAGATCCTTGAGCAAGGACATGTGGGAGTATTTGTCACGATTCAGAAGCCACTCTTTTGTCCATGTCCTTCTACTTTTTTTTTTTTATGTTTAAGGACCTTTTGTATGGCCAGGACTCCAATCATTGCAATTGCAATGTTGGTTTTTTGTTGCCCAAGATCCATCCGACCGAACGTGCCAGTCTGAAAGAAATTACGTATTGGCAAGAAAGAATGCAGTGACCCGCACGAACTACCGTAGTTCGAAGGAAAGTACGTAGTGGCCCGAAGGAACGGTGGTTCAGAACCACTATGCTGCGGGCGTGGCTATAGGGGTCAACCGTACATTACATCACTACGCTACGACGTAAGTCCGCAAAGAACGTAGTCAAGTTTCCTCGTACGATTGTAATCGGCAGTATTTTAGTGTATTCTGGTCCCGATTCGACCAGCAAGCGAGGAATATCGTACGATCCGTCGGCCGATATTCTGATCGTGTGTATGGGCCATTACACTAGCACATTGGGGCAGTGTCCAAACAACCCTCTTTTTAGGCACATATAAGGATAACACATCTGGATCAGTAAAGAAAAAGTAGGAAACTGAACAATTTGTCATAAGGACATAAGGACAAGACAAACAAGAAATTATTATTCTATCATCTTACGTTCTTTCTCAAGAATAAAAATAAGTCTTATGCCGCGTACACATGATCGGTTCGTCTGATGAAAACGGTCTAGTTTTCATCAGATGAACCGATCGTGTGTGGGCCCCATCGGTTTGTTTTTTTCCCCATCGGTGAAAAAACGTAGAACCTGTTTTAAAATTTTCTGATGGTTAAAAAACCGATAGAAAAAAAACGATCGTCTGTGAGCAAGTCCATCAGTTAAAAATCCACGCATTCTCAGAATCAAGTCGACGCATGCTCGGAGGCATTGAACTTCATTTTTCTCAGCACGTCGTTGTGTTTTACGTCACCGTGTTCTGACACGATCGTCGGTCCGTTTTCATCGGATGAATCGATCGTGTGTATGTGGCATTAGCATTAGGCTTCAATTTTGGCGTTTATCAACATACAGCCGGAAAAAAAAATGTGCATTTATTTAATTTTTTCACAGTAGCCTGTAAGCTTTGCACCCAAGATCGGTAAAT
This sequence comes from Rana kukunoris, assembly GCA_029574335.1. Lineage (NCBI taxonomy): Eukaryota > Metazoa > Chordata > Amphibia > Anura > Ranidae > Rana > Rana kukunoris. Next base: position 150,774,733 of record CM056051.1, read on the forward strand.
AAAATAGCAGGTGCAATGCCAGGCTCCTGTAGACTCTTCCTCCAGCTCTCTATAACCAATCTGTACTAGGGGGTGGGAGCACCATTTGTACATCAACACATTGTCCAGGTACATTGTTAAAGTATTCACCTCCCACCTGACCAGGGCATTTTTTCAGTTTTTCAGGGCTTTTACACTTTAAATGACAATTACTCAATCAAACAACACTGTATCGAAATAAAATTATCAATTTTGGTGGTATTTGGTGGTAAAAAGACTGAACATTTTGAAAAAAATTAAATAAACAAATTTGTTAGTTTTTGCTATACAATTTTGCAAAGAAATAATTCTTATTCATACATGTAGATCATATATTTCTTTTGTAAAACCAAAATCAGTGTATATTACTCTGTGAGGCTGGGTTTACACCTATGCGAATTGGATGCGGCTTCCACCGCATCCAATTCACATAACATTTTAAAATACATTCATTTTAATGAGGCTGGTTTACATATCTGCGGGGCATTCACACCGCACATTGCCCAAAAAACGTGTGCGAATTGTCTGCACATTATCTTCTATGGTTCCATTCTGAACACAAATTCTCTCCCTGCTCACTACATGTCCCCCTCCCCACCCCCCTCTTCCAGGTCAGCTGATTTGCAGCTACAACCGAGAGGAACCGCTAAACAGCTGTTTTTTCTCTTCGCAGAGAAAACAGAGCTGGAATTCGCACCGCACATGTGTGAACCCAGCCTGAAAGTTGTAGAGTCTGAAAACTATGGTATATACAGTATATTTTTTAAAGACTGATCAGTCCTGATGTTCTGATGGTCTATCTCTTTTCTTGAGGCCCACAAATGCCAGGACAGTTCAAATACCGTATATGTATTAATCTCGCACCAAATAATAGTTATTATAAGTGCAAACAATAGGTAGATAAATGAATATCTATAAAGTAAGCTGCTCCCCAAAAAAAAAACAGTGAACTGACGTCAATTGGTAATTGGTGCTATATAGGGGGCGCTATATACAATAATGAAAATTAATACAAGTGTTACAATATTTATAAATAAATAAATGCCCAACAATTATTGGCTAAAAATTATAGGAGGACCACCCTATAGATGGATAACATACAAAGTGCTAAATAGGTATAATTTGCAAATGTCCATATATGTGATCAATCAGATCCTGCTCAAATACATATAATGTCCATACACAGTGAAAAATTGATAAAATATAGAACTGGTGAAATAAATATTAAAGTGCATTGTGCTCAAATTTCTTCAGATTGCTCGGTGCAGAAGAATTATCCACCTTCACCAATGTAGGTCACCATAAAAATGCGCAAAAGATAGCCCCTTACCAGATGGTGTTGACCTATTTTTACAAAAAGGTCAATAGTAGCTTTGTGTCACAATGGACTAATGGCAGCTCGGTTCTTTAAATGCAGCTAGACTCCAACGTCATACAGTGGGACGAATAAATATGGGTCCAGTGCGTGTACCAGGTACGCTTCCTGATGACTTTATAGACGAAACATACGTCGAGGCGGTACCTGGACACGCACAGCTATTCACTTCCGGTCCCGCTGGTTCTCTGCACCTAGAGCACGGCAGCTTCCCCAGTGAGGAGCCATCTCTCACTACCATACAAGCCACACAGCCTCAGTGCCGGGATACGGGCACAATTACAAGTAAGGAGCCACTCGGCACTGTGTTCTTTTATCTATTTTAATAAATTAAATCACACTTTGGCGGCTTTCTCTTCTTTTATTTGTCCCACTGTCACCTTTTTGTAGACAGTTTAAAGTATTTAGTAAGAGGCATTAAAAGAAAATGTTTTTTTTCACAACTTGGTCAATGTAACAAAATATTTCTCGCAAACGACATTGGCAAACTATGTTCAGGGCTGATGCAAGGATTTTTGACACCCTAGCTGAAACCTAATTTTGCCATCGCCCCCCCCCCCCCTTGGCTCCACCCCTGACTCCACCACCACCACCCGTACCACCGCCATCGGTACCACCACCACCCGTACCACCGCCACCACCACCCGTACCACCACCACACATTCCTGACACTAATACCTTCATCTGTACCACCACATAGGCCGCCACCACTACCATTAGCAGTACTATTACGCAGGCCCACCAATAAGTACTGACATACTGCCATAGTGTCCCAAAAGCTTTTCACACTTGAGGAGGCATATGTCATTATGCCCACCATGTCGGATGATGAGCACAGCGAGGAGCCCCCATTATCCGATTCTGATTCGGAATATGAGCCAGTGGAGGATAGTGGCTCAGTCAGAGTCCCCGGAGGAAACCGTCCCTCCCAAAAGAATGTGATTGGGACCAAGGTCAGGACCAAGATCAGGAGATCTGCCCAGCACCAGCAGCGCTATACCCCAGGAAGAGGAGCCCAGTACTAGTAATGGAAATCCACACCCAACCCGAAGAATCCTGCCCCAGTCCTACCTTCCCGATGCCCTGGCAAACCCCTTATGGTTGCCTGCTAACTCAGGATCGCTATCATCCCCCCTTTCACCGCACAGCCAGGTGTGCAGCCCGACACTACAAATTTTTCTCAATTTGATTATTTTTGTTTATTTTTCCCAGAATATTTTATGCAGAATACAGTGGATCAAACCAATATATATGCATCCCAATATATTGCCGCCAACCCCAATTCTTCCTACGCCCGCATGTTCCACTGGCGGCGTCTAACATTGGAAGAATTTAAAACATTTTTGGGCCTTATGTTCAATATGGGGCTTACAAAGAAGAACGAAGGCCATTCATATTGGTCTACACGCCCCATCCAACACATGCCTATATTTACCGCTGTCATGTCTAAGACAAGATACGACATGAAAATGCGTTTTATCCACTTTAATGACAATTCACAGTGCCCTCCCCAAAATCATCCCCACTACGACATTATACAAAATACCCCCCCTAATCGATGCCTTTTCCAAGCGATTTGCAGAAGTTTTTATCCCAGACCAAAACATTTGTGTTGACGTGTCCCTTATACATTTCACTGGCCGACTGCACTTCAAGCAGTACATCCCAAACAAGAGAGCCAGGTATGGGTTAAAATTAAATAAATTATGCGATCGAGCCACTGGATATGTGTTCACATTCAGGATCTATAAAGGCAAAGACTCCCAGCTCCAGCCCCGTGATTGCCCAACATATATTGGAACCAGTGGGAAAATTGTCTGGGAGTTGGCATACCCCCTGTTCAGAAAAGGCTACCATTTATATGTTGATAATTATTATACCAGCCTGCCCCTTTTTCGTCACCTTTACAGCAAGCAAACCCTGGCCTGCGGTACCTTAAAAAAACAGAAGGGATTCCCACAAAATTTGTTGACCAAAAACTTGAAATCTGGAGAATCGTCATTCATGAGGAACGAGGAGGTGTTGGCCATGAAGTGGAGGGACAAGAAAGATGTCCACATCCTCTCTACCATCCACAATGACACCATGGTGGAGATCCAAAAAAGAGGCAGACATATTGCCAAGCCTGAATGTGTTCACGATTACAATTTGTACATGGGGGGGGGGGGGGGGGTGGATTTAAATGACCAGATGCTACAGCCCTACTTATCAACAAGAAAGTCCTATTTTTGGCACAAGAAGGTTGCGTTTCACCTGTTTCACATGGCCCTTTTTAATTTGTTTGTCTGCTACCAAAAAGACAATCCGCCAACTGAAAACCCACAAATCTCCTACCTCAAGTATATCGAAGATATCATTAAAGCCCTCATTTATCAACAAGATCCCGTCCCAGGAAGCATTCGCTCTGATTGTGTGAGTCGTCTTCACGAGCGACACTTTCCCTCTAGCATCCCCCCCACAGAATCTGGAAGAAGACGCCAAAAAAATGCCGTGTATGAATGAATGAATGAATGAATGAAAACTTGTATAGCGCGGCACATGCGAACTGAATCGCCTCTGGGCGCTTGTTGTTCCTGTCTCCTTTGATATCAAAAGAGAAAAGTCTTGACCTTTTTCCTAAATGCTAGGTGGTTCTCCTCCAACCGAATGCTGGTTGGTAAAGCGTTCCATAGTCTGGGACCTTGGATCGCGAATCTTCTTTCTCCTTTGGACTTGAAGTTTGCTTTTGGAACCTGGAGTAGGTTCTGATTCGTGGATCGCAAAACGCGATTGGGATTATGCGCTTTTATTATTTCGCATAAATAAAGGGGGGCATTCCCATGGACACATCTATGCGTAAGACAGAGAGCTTTAAAAGCAATTCTGTCTTTGACTGGCAGCCAATGAAGGGCTCTCAGTGAAGGTGAGATGGATTCCCAGGGTTTTTTCCCAGTCACAAGTCTGGCGGCCGTATTCTGAACGACTTGCAGGCGAGCGATTTGGTACTTGGGAAGGCCGAGGTAAAGGGCATTTGCATAATCCAGCCTGGAGTTTACAATTGTTCCCACCACGACCGCTAAATCTTCTTTAGGGATGAACGGAGTGAGTCTACGTAGTAGGCGCAGCAGATGGTGAGATCCGCTGACTACTGACCCTATTTGTGCGTCCATTGTCATAAAGGAGTCAAAAATGACCCCTAGGCTTTTGATTTTGGCGCTAGGGGTGATGAGCTTGCCCAAAATAGGCGGGGGGGTCCACGCTGTTGAAAGTTGATTCCTGCGCTTGGCGTGAAACAGGAGAAGTTCTGTTTTCGCTCCATTGAGTTTAAGATAACTCTTTGTCATCCAGTCCTCTATCAAAGAGAGGCATGTCTCTAGATTGAGGTGGTGATCATGCCTATTGCAGATGCGGAAATACAGTTGCGTATCATCTGCATATGAGTGGTAGAGCAGTTTTTGGCTGCTGATAATCTCAAAAAGAGGACGAAGATATATGTTAAACAGCACTGGTGACAGAGGCGATCCTTGAGGGACTCCGCATGTTACTGTGCGTTTTTCAGACGTAAAAGGTCCTAACTTCACTGTTTGCGATCGGTTTTCCAGAAAAGAGGAGAACCAAGATAAATCGCCTTCTGCGACTCTGGCTACTTCATCGAGCTGAGTCAGTAACAGTTTGTGGTCTACAGTGTCGAAAGCGGCACTTAGGTCCAACAGAACTAGAAGACAAGATTCTCCTTCGTCTGCGGCCTTGAGAACATCGTCCCATACTTTCAGCAATGCTGTTTCCGTCCCGTGTCCGGGACGGAAGCCTGATTGCAATGGGTCAAGTAGCTTGTAGGTATCTAGATGCTGTTGCAGCTGTTGTACCACTACTTTTTCCATTATTTTAGAGAGTACGTTGAGGCTTGTTATGGGACGGCGGTGGAGTGGGTCCTTGGGGTCCAGGAAGGGTTTCTTCATGATGGGTAGGATTATACCCTCTTTCAACTGTGAGGGCACTATGCCCTCCAAGAAAGACTGGTTGATAAGCTGCGTGATGGGAGGAGCCAGGATGTAGGCGCATTCCTTCAGCAGTTTTGTGGGGATAATGTCATTTGGCGCTGTGCCATTACGCAGAGTACAAATGACATTCTTAGTGGTCTCGATGGAGATGGGTTCAAGGGTAAACTTACCTGATATAGGAGAATTACTATGGGTGCTGTGTGAGAGGCTGCAGGGGGGGCTGAGGGGGGAATTGTTTTGCTGAATGCTTTCACGGATTGCCTCGATTTTATTAATGAAATAATCCGATAGTTCATTGCAAAATTCTTGTGTGTCCGAACTGGGGGCTTCAATGCAACTTGGTATCATGGTCTGGGTGACCATCTTGAAAGCAGGAGTAAGAAAAGACACCACCTGTTACTGTCCCGATTGTCCCTCCCAACCTGGCCTGTGCCTGGGACAGTGCTTCAAAAAGTATCATACATCCATCCAATATTAGTTCCCCTTATTAACAGACTGCCATTTCCCCATTTGCCTGCTACCATGTTAATTAACTGACCCTGGCCTGTTTACCGACGATGTCTTTGCTTGCCGATTTAAACTACGTTTCTGACCTCCATGTGTACCAACCTCAGCCTGTTTACCGACGATGTCTTTGCTTGCCGATTCAAACTACGTTTCTGACCTCCATGTGTACCAACCTCAGCCTGTTTACCGACGATGCCTCTGCCTGCCGATTTAAACCACATTTCTGACTTCCACGTGCACCGACCTTGGCCTGTTAATCTACCATGTTTTTGCCTGCCACTTGGACTGATCTTTTGGCCATTTACTTTTAGTACTCAGGGGTCTCACATATGTGAGGGGATTCAGAAAAGCGTTCTGAGTAGAGAAAACCAGTTTTTCATTTTCTGTTCTCCCAGAACAGGGTCTGGTTGCCCAGAGGCTTCAAAGCGATTTGGGTGGGAGAAGCCTCTACCCCTGTCCCCCTGGCCCTAAGCTTCATGGTCTTTCCTGCTGCCTGGACCAATACTTTGGCTGTGCTGACCATATTACTGCCTGTAATGACCCATGACATTATGGACCATGTTTCTTCCTACTGCTTGGACCAATACTTTGGCTGTGTTGATCATATATCTGGCTGCTACCTCTACTGACTTTTCACAATATTTCTGCTAAGACACCTCGGCCTGCTACCTGGACCTGTACTTTGGCTGTGCTTTGGCTGTTCTCTGGCTGTGCTGACAGTATCTCTGCCTGTACGAACTATGGACAGTATTCCTGCCTGCTGCTTGAATGATTGCTTTTGTTGTCGCTGACCTCATCCCTGCCTGCTGCCTGGACCGATGCTCTCCTCTGTGGACCACTGCACTACTAAAACAAACAGGTAATCTTTTGTTATTTGGTATGTGTATGCTATGTGTTAGATATATGAAGGGCCTTCAAAAATGTGATCGGTAGTCAGAAAATGATATGTGCAATTTATGCTTGAAGAACGCCTGAAAGTGCTACTTCAATGTTGGGCCTCTGTATGTGGCCAGGCTGTGTAAAAGTCCCACACATTTGGTATTGCCATACTCAGGAGGAGTAGCGGAATGCATTTTGGGGTGTCATGTTTGCTATGTATATGCTATGTGTTAGAAATATCTTATAAATGGACAACTTTGTGTAAAAAAAAAAGCATTTTCATTTTTTTTCCACATTTTCCAAAACCTTCTGGAAAAAAATTAACCGCTCAAAGACTCATAATGCTTCATAGATTATACGTTGGCGTGTGTGCTTTCCAAAATGGGGTCATTTTGTGGACAATTCCATTGTCCTGGTGCTCCAGGGCCTTCAAAAGTGTAATAGGTGGTTGAAAAAGGATTTGTGCAATTTTTGCTTGTAGAACGCCTGAAAGAGCTACTTCAATGTTGGGCCTCTGTATGTGGCCACGCTGTGTAAAAGTCCCACACATTTGGTATTGCCATACTCAGGAGGAGTAGCAGAATGTATTTTGGGGTGTAGTTGCAATTATGCATATGCTGTGTGAGAGAAATAACCTGTTAATATGACCAGTTTATGTAAAAAAAAAAAAAAAAATCTTAATTTTCCTAAGAATTGTGGGAAAAAAATACAACTTAAAAAAAAAACTCACCATGCCTCTTAATAAATACCTTGGACTGTCTACTTTCCAAAAATGGGTAATGTGGGGGGTATTTGTACTTTCCTGGCTTGTTATTGTCTCAAGAAATTAGATCGGCCTTCAGTACATTAGGTGTGATCAGATGTGATCAATTTTCAGTGATTGGCACCATAGTTTGTAGACTCTATAACTTTCACAAAGACCAAATAATATAAACTAATTTGGGTTATTTTTTACCAAAGATATGTAGCAGTATTAATGTTGGCACAAATTTATGAAGAAAAATCACTTATTTGCAAAATTTCACAATATAAACTAAAAAAAAAAGTGTTTTTTTTTTTAATTTTCGCAGTTTTTTTGCTTATAGCGCAAAAAATAAAAAACCCAGTGGCGATTAAATACCACCAAAAGAAAGCTCTATTTGTGAGAATAAAATTATACAAATGTGGTTTGGATACAGTGTAGCATGACTGAATAATTGTCATTCAAAGTGTGAGAGCTCTGAAAGTTGAAAATTAGTCGGGGCGGGAAGGTGCATAAGTGCCTGGTATGGAAGTGGTTAAGAATGGCTTTTTTTCAGAAAGTTTGGACCACTGGCCAGGTCCACCATATCTACATATGTGTACCTGGTTCTGAGCAGCCACGAAAGCAGCGGGCTAAATAGTTGGGAGCAAATTTGGCTATTCTCAATGGGAAAGGGTACCATCTTTAAACTTTAAAGTTGGTTTCCGTCGCAAGCACATTGGGCGTAGACCATTTGGTCGCTGACCAGATCTCTGACCATATAGGCTAGTAGAAAAAGGTTGGAAGCATCTGAAGGTAATTGTATGCCAAGATACTTCAAAGATGTCTTTTACCAATTGAATGGGAAGGAATGCTGTAATAGGGTCACTTCCTAAAGTCGACCATACATGGATCGAAATTTGTCTGGTCCCTGCTGATGTATGGACTTGCTGGTTGGACACAAGTCAATCTATCAATTGACTTGTGTCCAACCAGCCTGTCAGGTTTTTCCCAAATGATCAGTGCTGCTGGCTAAAGCTGGCAACACTTATCATTGTATTCTGCTGGTGGGGAAAGCCCCCTGCCAGCAGAATACAATAGTTGAGTAATTCTTCTATCCACATCAAATTGGTGAATGGGGGAATCAGATATTTTTTCAACCCACTTGTTGAATGAAAAAAAAATAATCATGTATATAATCCCTTAGTAGGGAAGGTGATATTAAAAAGTTTGTATTTATGCAGACCTACTTTAAAGTTCCTTAAAGTACTAAAGGTTTTAGATTTCTAAAGAATGGCATAAAGTCTTGTTTCAGGAGCCGTCACATAAAATAGCAAATCGTTGGCTTAAAGAGCAATATTATATTCCTTGGACACAAACTGAAGGCCTCAAATTAAAAGATTATGCCTGAGAGCCAATACAATATGGTCTACTGTAAGAACATACTGTATAGAAGCTGGGAGTGGGGGCATCCTTGACAGGTTCCATTCGCAACCTTAAAACTAGGAGAAAGTAATGCTGCGTACACACGATTGGTCAATCCGATGAGAGCGGTCTGATGGACCGTTTTCATCAGACCAAACTGATCGTGTGTGGGCCCCATCGGTTATTTATCCATTGGTTAAAAAAACTCAAAATTGTTTTAAAATTAACCGATGGATACCTAACCGATAGGAAAAAAACGATCATCTGTAGGCACGTCCATCGGTTAAAAATCCATGCATGCTCAGAATCAAGTCGACGCATGAGATCAGACCGTTCTCATTGGATTGACTAATCATGTGTACAGGGCATTACACATCTTTTTGCACCCTAGCCTGAGGGGAAGTATATAAAACATTTTTGAGAGCACAAATCCATCTGGCTCAAGATTTGCTAGAGTCAGCCTAAGAAATTCCCAATCTACCAAAACAAAAGCTTTTTTAGCATCGATGAATAAAAGGCAGAGTGGTACCTTCTTTACTTTGGCATGATGTATGGTCTTGATTGTATTATATCCAGCCTCCTTATTTGAAACAAACCCTACCCGATTTCTATAAGATGGAAGCAAAATTTGAATCATTTAGCCAACATTTTGGAATATAATTTGGCATCTCTGTTTAAGAGCAAAGTTGGGCAAGCAATCAAAATTATTGAGATTTGGGTTTCCAGGGCTTAAGGGCAAAAGGAGCATTCTGGAGTTTTAGCACTGAAAGATTTTAGGGGCCAATTCCTGTTGGTACTGTTTATAAAACCTATCCGGCCCTGGGGCTTTACCATTAGGGGAATGTTTGACAGTGAACAAAAGTTTGTCCTCTGAAAAAGGAGAATGAAGATGTTTCAAGCCTTCAGCTGTTTCAAGCCTGGAGTTGGTATTTCAGTGTTGTTCAGGTAGGAAGAGATTTTGTCCGAGGTGCTAACATTAGAAGAAAGGCTGTATTTATAGTTTAATATATAAAAATTGGAAAAATAATACTTAAACACATTTAGAATTTAGGAATTCCAATGTATGAGCTCCAAAGTTGTTATACACATTAACTGGTTGCCGACCGCCCGCCGTCATATTACTGCGGGACGGTGGCACTGCTGGGCGAGAGCACGTAGCTCTACGTCCTATCTTTTTCGGCCACTAGGGGGCGCGCGCCTGCCGCAGGCAGCCCGCGCGCGCACCCCTCGCACGCCCCCGAGTCCCGCGCGTGCCCGGCGGGCGCGATCGCCGCCAGGCACGCGTGCGCGTTCGTTACAGAGCGGGGAACGGGAGGTATGTGTGTAAACACATTCCGCTCGTTCCTGTCAGTGGGGGAAACGCTGATCTCCCGTTCATACGATGTATGAACGGAAGATCAGCGATTCCCCCTAGTGAGTCAATCCACCCCCATACAGTTAGAACACACCAGGAACATACTTAACCCCTTCCCCGCCCCCTAGTGTTAACCCCTTCACTGCCAATGGCATTTTTATAGTAATCCAATGCATTTTTATAGCATTGATCGCTATAAAAATGCCAATGGTCCCAAAAATGTGTCAAAAGTGTCCGATGTGTCCGCCATAATATCGCAGTACCGAAAAAAAACGCTGATCGCCGCCATTACTAGTAAAAAAAAAATATTAATAAAAATGCCATAAAACTACCCCCTTTTTTGTAAACGCTATAAATTTTGCGCTAACCAATCAATAAACGCTAATTGCGATTTTTTTTTACGAAAAATATGTAGAAGAATACGTATCGGCCTAAACTGAGGAAAAAAAAATTTTTTTTTTTATTTCTTTTTTGGGGATATTTATTATACCAAAATGTAAAAAATATTGCATTTTTTTCAAAATAGTCGCTCTATTTTTGTTTATAGCGCAAAAAATAAAAAACGCAGAGATGATCAAATACCACCAAAAGAAAGCTCTATTTGTGGGAAAAAAAGGACGCCAATTTTGTTTGGGAACCACGTCGCACGACCGCACAATTGTCAGTTAAAGCGACGCAGTGCCGAATCACAAAAAGTGCTCTGGTCTTTGGACAGCAATATGGTCCGGGGCTAAAGTGGTTAACAAAATGCAAAAGGGCAACCAGAGAAAGTCAAAGAGGGTGTTGCTAGCATCCCTATGTACAATGGAAGAGACATAGTAACCCCCAAATACTCTATGGAATTTTAAAGGCAACGTGGAAAATTACCAATGAATTTGGGTTAAATACGTTACATCCATATAAAGGTACAACAGTAATTTAAACAACTTGTATAATAAGGAGCAAATAAATAAATAAATAAAGACTTTATTAGCACAAACTGTATAAAGGGCCATTGTACCTTTATTTTTTACCCTTTCCACTAATAATGGATCATCTGGTTGTTCAACTTTGTCACCCCTGAACCCTGCTTTAATATTACCAATGGCTGTATGATATGGAGTTTATCTTGAATGGTACGTTATCATTATCACATATTCTAGTGGAGTTCATGCCTTCATGATGTTGTTGCTTCTTTATAACTATTGTTATGCTTTGTTATATAAATTGAAATGTTTGATCTTTTCCTTATAATACCCCTGAAGAAAAGATTGAATTCTTCCTGAAACACGTTGGGGAACAGAGAAGTCAGTATCATATATGTATATTGCTCTATCAATTCAGTCATTCAAAGAACGTAACTCACGCATTTATTACTATATTGATATCTTGTTTTCAAAAAATGATTGCAAAATTTGAGAGAGTAATGATCTAAAAGAGTAAGGAGTTGCTTTCACATCTTACTTAAGTCTGCATAAAAAAGATTGGTTCCCTAATTACGATGATTAGTATATAGAGCTGTCATGTGTCAGAGGCCATCTATTTCTTTATTATGGATCTTTTTAAGATATGCTCCTTGTGAGATAAAAATTATTCGTAAAACACATTTTAATTTCTTGCACTGCACTGGAAGTGATGTATTATCTTCATGATGATTAAATTAGAGGTCTCTGTTAGCTTCTTTACTTTCAGCTGCCCATACCACATCTTGCAACAAGTTGTCATTTTAATGCCAGATAAAGGGCCTAGGGCCTTGTTCTTGTAATCCACTACTTAATAAAATGTAGTAGTGAACCAAATTTTTGGGCCTATACAAACTTTGGGTTGGGCATCTAGAAGCCCTTGCGTAATGAAGATTTAGTATATTTTCCTATGTGTATAATGGCCATTTGAATAATAGGAATAGTCACTATCTGAGGGATGTAATATTCTCCAATGTTTAACCACTTCCGGTCCGCGCTATTGACATAATACGTCAGCAGCGCAGACCTGAGGCGCCGGGGTCACGTCTTTGGACGTGATTTGCTTGTAATTCCCCGCGCGCGCCACAGGGTGGCGCGCGGCGGGGAAAAACAGTCCCGACGCATCACCGAGGATTCGATGCGTGTACCCGGCGGCCGCGATGTCTATCAGGTACACGCGATCGTCGGTGACAGAGCAGGGACATAGAGCTCTGTGTGTAAACACAGAGCTCCACGTCCTGTCAGGGAGAGGTGACAGATGCTGTTTCCCTTGTACATAGGGAGACAGCATCGATCACCTCCCCCAGTCACCCCCTCCCCCCACACAGTTAGAACACACCCAGGCAATACATTTAACCCCTTCCTCACCCCCCTAGTGTTAACCCCTTCAATGCCAGTCACATTTATACAGTAATTGGTGCATATTTATAGCACTGGTCGCTGTATAAATGTGAATGGCGCCAAAATTGTGTCAAAAGTGTCCGATGTGTCCGCCGCAATATCGCAGTCAAAATAAAAATCGCAGATCGCCGTCATTACTAGTAAAAAAAAATATTAAAAAAAAATCATAATTCTGTCCCCTATTTTGTAGGTGCTATAACTTTTGCGCAAAGCAGTCACTTATCGTGATTTTTTTTTTACAAAAATACGTAGAAGAATACGTATCGGCCCTAACTGAGAAAAAAAAATATATATATTTTTTTTTAAATTGGGATATTTATTATAGCAACAAGTAAAAAATATATATATATTTTTAAATTGTCGCTCTTTTTTTGTTTATAACGCAAAAAATAAAAACCGCACGGGCGATCAAATACCACCAAAAGAAAGCTCTATTTGTGGGGAAAAAAAGGACGCCAATTTTGTTTGGGTGCCACGTCGCACGACCGCGCAATTGTCAGTTAAACCGACGCAGTGCCGCAAGCTGAAATTTTGCCTGGGCACGAAGGGGGTTTATGTGCCCAGTAAGCAAGTGGTTAAGCAATTGTAAGTGAGCTAGCCTGCATTTAAATCTCCCAAGATCTTTTTTATTTTAAATATTTGATCTCCTGGAGGATGTATCTTGTACTGAATCAAGATGAAGATTGAAGTTCCCCCAATATAATTTGTCCTTCTGCAAACTGCTTAAGAGCAGAAAGGTATTGAAGATAGTGGAAAACTTGAGAAACCTTAGGTAAGTACATATTTGCAATAGTAAATGTATTCTGTAACAAGCGTTTCAAAAAAGAAGTATCTACCTGATTGGTCTATCTTCGTGTCTAAAATTTTGACCTGTAAGCAGTGCTGGATTTAGACCTTGGGGGGAACTTTAAATTTGGGGGCCCCTCCACATAAAAATAAATTATATGAAGGTACTTTATTACCATTACTTTCATTCGACACTCTGCTATGTCATTCTGGCCAAATTATGATCCAGGGTCATGCCTGACCCCAATTCAACCAATCTCGTAATTTCAGGTAAAAATTACTAACAAGGTTTTACCCTATTCGCGATCGCGGAGTATTGGATTAACACCTTGACCCAATCTGGGTAAAGTGAGGGATTTGGCTTCTCTCATATTTCTCACTGCGATAAATCGATTCTAGCCATCTTCACTTCAACACAACGGGGTTAGAGCTATTGCCTGGCACTTTCCAAAAAAAATTTGAACTTTTCTTTTGTCCTGCCCACTTGTCTCTTGTAAACAAGGCAATAAATTCTGTGACACAGTCATATTAAAACAAATAGTAAAATAATATGAGAAGTTGAAATATAAAACATTTGTCAAAAGCCCTCATACCTTTATTTCCACCTAACTATTTCGTATTCTGACACCCACACAGACTTCATTAATTTTTTTAGTGATGAAACTAATTTAATTAAGGTTGGAATGCTGGCTGGAAAGGACTAGATTTGTATCCAGTAAAAAATAACTCAGACTGTGGTGTATGTGCCATATATACTGTACACTTATTGTTAACAAGTGAATAGCAAACAATGGTAACATTAATAACAAATAATGAAGTGCAGATAAGCAGTCAATCATGAACAGAAAACTACCTAAGTTAAACATACAACTCAGTACATTCAACTATATTCAAATGTGCATTGCAGTGAAAGAGAACTATAGGAGAAGATCAAGCAGAGCTCAGCAAAACTAGACCTTGACCAGGTTAAGCAGGGTAGCAGGGTAGCAGAAGTCCTACACAAGTAGTGTGTCAGGAATACATGCAAAATGCTAAGGCAATGAATAAGAGGCTGGGCGGGTGAGTAACTCAGGGACCAGGCCCAGGAGTGCTTTATGGTAAAAGACCAATGACTGCTGGGAGACTTGCAAATGTAACAATGTAAACGTTTTTGTTCATGACTAGTGTTGAGCAGAATATGCCATATTCGATTTTGCGATATATCTCGAATATATAGTCGAATATTCGAGATATATTTGTTAAATGCGAATATTCGCGATATTTTTTGGAAATGAAATGATTGCGAAATTTCGCTATTGCGAATGCGAATGCGAATTGCGAATGCGAATGAAATTTCGAGAAATGCGGAAGGAGCACTCTGATTGGCTCAGAATATTCGTGATATTTTATAATACAAAATAATTGCGAAATTTCAAGAAATGCGGAATGGAGCACTCTGATTGGCTCAGAATATTCGTGATATATTACAATACAAAATAATTGCGAATATTCGGCAAATGCGGAAGGAGCACTCTGATTGGCTCAGAATATTCGTGATATTTTATAATACAAAATAATTGCGAAATTTCGAGAAATGCGGAATGGAGCACTCTGATTGGCTCAGAATATTCGTGATATATTACAATACAAAATAATTGCGAATATTCGGCAAATGCGGAAGGAGCACTCTGATTGGCTCAGAATATTCGTGATATATTACAATACAAAATAATTGCGAATATTCGGCAAATGCGGAAGGAGCACTCTGATTGGCTCAGAATATTCGTGATATTTTATAATACAAAATAATTGCGAAATTTCGAGAAATGCGGAATGGAGCACTCTGATTGGCTCAGAATATTCGTGATATTTTATAATACAAAATAATTGCGAAATTTCGAGAAATGCGGAATGGAGCACTCTGATTGGCTCAGAATATTCGTGATATATTACAATACAAAATAATTGCGAATATTCGGCAAATGCGGAAGGAGCACTCTGATTGGCTCAGAATATTCGTGATATATTACAATACAAAATAATTGCGAATATTCGGCAAATGCGGAAGGAGCACTCTGATTGGCTCAGAATATTCGTGATATTTTATAATACAAAATAATTGCGAAATTTCGAGAAATGCGGAATGGAGCACTCTGATTGGCTCAGAATATTCGTGATATTTTATAATACAAAATAATTGCGAAATTTCGAGAAATGCGGAATGGAGCACTCTGATTGGCTCAGAATATTCGTGATATATTACAATACAAAATAAATGCGAATATTCGGCAAATGCGGAAGGAGCACTCTGATTGGCTCAGAATATTCTTGATATTTTATCGTAATTTCGCAAAAATGCGAATGAGAAATTGATTGCGGAATTTCGACAGTAACACTCTGAAATCGAATATATGTGTTATTTTAGCTAAAAACAATATTGCGAATTTCTCAAAAATAATCGCGCGATATCGCTATTGCCGAATAATCGCATTGCGATTTTTCGGTAATATAAAATGATCGCTGCAGCTACTCGGCCCAAGGTCTCTAATCATACCAGCAATGCTTTTAGACGTCGATGGGGATCTCTAGGATGTGATCTGTTCTAAATAAAAAATTGAAAAAATATGAATATTCGAAATAGCGAATATTCACCGCGAAATTCGGAATATATCGCGAATACTCGAATATGCCATATTCGAGCCGAATATTCGCAATACGAATATTCGTGAGCAACACTATTCATGACACTAAATACTAGAAAAGTAGATCCTCCATATCTGCTTGGTCCTGTTGTGCCTCAGTGATGGAGGAACAGAAATCCTTGACCCACCAAAGACACTTGACAATGCAAAGATAACAGTGTTTTCTTTTTTCATTCAGCATAAATGAGAACTTAGAAATATTAAAAAACATATTTCTTTCCTTTCTTTTTAACAGGATCGTATTGTTGGAAACAGGGGCGGATCCAGGGGAGGCAATAGGGAAATTGCCACCCCCAAGAAATGTGTTGTGGGCCGGGCGCCAGGCAGATGAGAGAGCGGGCGAGTCGGGTCTCTCCGTGGACAGAGGGGCGGCATAGTTTACAGGCAGACGGTGCGGTTTGTGGGTGGGCAGGCCGGGCTACCGGGTCAGTGTGTGGGCGGCTTGGCGTGAGTGCGCAGCTGGCCAATCAGCTAGCCGGGGGACAGGGGAGCAGAGAGATGAGATCATCTCTCACCGCCCTGCGGCCCTGCATCCCTGCAGTAACTTCCACCCTCACTGTGCAGGCAGCTTGGCCAGCAGAGAGATTACATTATGTCTCTGCTGCCTGACTCTGGGACACACACAGCAAGAAGCAAGCAAAACACCACCTTAGCAGTCAAGTGACAATCCGCAAGGTGTGGCAGGTGATGTGGCAAGTGACAATTTGCAATGTGTGGCAAGTGACAATCCGCAACATGTGGCAGGTGATGGTGGCAGGCGACACACTCGGGGCTCCCACTGATTCTGCATTCTGGTGAGTTGAACCATTTAATATTATATTACAATGTAATAATAGAAATAATGCGCTTCAATCATCCTAACAACCATGGTGCCGTGATGATTAAAGCACCAGTACCAGCCATTTCCCCAATAAATTGCCCCCAAACAAACATATTTTCTGGCAGTGCCCCTCCCGAGACAAGACTCTGGATCCGCCCCTGGTTGGAAAAGGCAGGATCATTTGGCTCTACATCTGATTCTTTGGTAGAGAGAGAAGGAGATGGCAGGAGAAATTAGGTTTTTGCATTGATATTTCTTCCAAAAAATTAAAATTGTTGCCATGCATTATCTGATAATCTGTTTTACATGGCAATCTTATCAAATCTGGTAAATCAGCTGATCTATCTATGTATATCCAGATATGGTTTATCCAGCAAACGTATAACTTCTTGGTCTATTTGCACAACTGGCATCTGCTCATTGAAAGTCAGGGGGGGTTCTCTGCTAATGAGTTGCCATGATTTATTACCTCAATTTTCAACAGAAACAGCTTTGGGAGAGAAGTTACAAACACATCGTAAGTATTGTTTCTTGCAAATACACATATCTATGTAGCAAATGAACAAATATACTATTTGACATTAGAGATATACTTGTGGCAGTGCTCTAATGTCCTCTGGTACAAAATTCAATGTGACACACATTTCATCCCAAATGAGATTCCTTCTAGATTTACTGTTCATGGATATCAGATTGCTAAACAGCATTGCACAGTTTTTAATCACTTAAAGCGGAGGTCCGCCAATTTTTTTTTTTTAGTCAGCAGCTACAAATACTGCAGCTGCTGACTTTTAAAATAAGAACAATTACCTGTCCAGGGTGCTCGTGATGTCAGCATCTGAAGCTGATCGATTCCTCGCCTCTCGGACGCTGCTGCCGCCATCTTTGGTATGTGAATCACTTCCTGTTCCCTACTGCACATGCACGACTCACACTGCGCGATGCCACTTGTCGCTGCTGTCTTCTGGGACCTGTGTGTCTCCCAGAAGACAGTGAGGGGGGGCGGGAAGTGGCATATATACCTGTAGGTGGCTCGGGTATCTATGCCCAGAAGTGGGAGCAAAATATCTGAATTACACATGTATCTGCTCCCCCCTCCCCCTGAAAGTTCTTAAATGTGACACCTATTTTTGGGTGGAACTCCGCTTTAACTAACTAGGACAATATTTTGTATTTGTTAGATATATTTGTTAGTCTAATGGCTAATTTTATAGGGGTTCCACTTAGCACCACTAGACACAGATGGGGAGTCTGACACCCTCTTTGGTGATGCAATTTAGACGCCTCTGTAGACTGCTTTTCACTCTTTCTTTTTACTTCTGCCTGTGGAATCTGGCCTAGTTACCTAGCTCAAACTTTCAACCCTAGCCTAGTTCTCTAGTCCTCAAGCGCAGTTACCTATCTCTCCATATGTATGTAATCAGGTATATCAGATGAACCAGAAAAAAAATACTACTTTATATTCTTTTGTATATCAGGATTAGCAAAAAAAATCTGTAAGACAATATCTGACCAAAAAATATTTGTATTGGTTTTGACTTTTGAAATCATCTGAAAAGACACAGAAGTGAATCTTAAATGATGGCAGGATCAGGAAAGGCACCATAGCCTAACTTTGATTAAACTTGATAAAAGGAGCCCTCTAAAACATATCAAAACCATTTAAAAAATCATATCTAACTCTGTAGTCTTGGCTCCTCCTCCTATTTAAAGTTTTGCTGCCATAGCACAAAATTGCATGTAGTGGTGAGCCTTTATCAATGCTTTGCACCTGAACACCAATGATAACTATACAAGATGGCAGCCTCACTCTAAAATTAACATTGCATTACGAAAATAATCTAAATAATTACAGATTCAGTGGAAGCTTGACATTTCCTATACAGCTTCTCTTTTAAACATAGATAGATATTTGTGCAGATGTTGACAATCCCATTTACACAAATGTGCATTGATGAAAACACTACCAATCTAAATTCCACTACCACCAATCCCAGGGCTAGGAAGGTGTTTTGAATTGCTAATGTGTTTGGGGTGTGAGTTTACAAATGCAGAAAAGTAACCATCTGTGCATTTACATACAAAGCATGCATTTTTAGAGACACGTTGAGGTGTTAAAATGTTTTCTTTGAAGTAGCAAGTACTTAATTTACTCAGAGTTTACAGTGAATAATAGTACACCAAAATGAATAGTCACAGCGGAGAGAAGACATGGTATTAAACAACAGTTTTGTTTTTTAAGGGTGATTAAAAAACAGTTAACTCCTTTACCCTCTCTGTGTGCTAAGAATAAATGGGGTTATAGTTAAACAGACGATTTTATCCACAAACAATCCTCCTTTGAAAGAGAAAACTTTTCATGAACATCACTCCATCTGGGCAAAGTGTTTCCTAAACCCAGACCCTGCAGTCACTATATCTGGTCTCCCAAAGTGCACAGAACATGGAAATGCAATTATTTTAGTAAACAGAAACTGCTAAATACCTTTTCTCATCAGCAGTATATAGCAGACTGGTGACTTCTATCAGTGCCTGGTTAAAGCTTGTAGGACAAGTCTTCATTCTACTCTGACTGTCTTATGAGTGCAGTTTACCACATGATGCCTCAATCCACACTGCACCTGCATCTCCCTTGTCCCTGGCGTGAATGCAAGGCAGGCAGGGATCTTTGATAGCCATCAAAAGGAAAACTGTCCTTGTAAACACAAAAGTCTTCTAGGAAGAAGTACTGTATTTCCATTTTGCTTATGTTAATTTGTATTCATACTGGATTGCAGAAAGTTGTTACTATGCACATCAAATTATCAAGACTCAATACCAACTCCCAAAATTGATTTATTTTTGTTAATCAATTTCATTTTTATGGAAGATTTTTTCACAATACACAAACAAGTAGAACCAGTATGGTCCAATTCTCCTCCCTCCCTCCTCCCCTCCACCCAAAAATAAAATCCTAAAATAGGCATTTAACCACTTGCTTACTGGGCACATATACCCCCCTCCTGCCCAGGTAAAATTTCAGCTTCCGGCACTGCGACGCTTTAACTGACAATTGCACGGTCGTGCGACGTGGCTCCCAAACAAAATTGACGTCCTAATTTCCCCACAAGTAGAGCTTTCTTTTGGTGGTATTTGATCGCCTGTGCGGTTTATATTTTTTGCGCTTTATAAAAAAAAAAGAGCGACAATTTTGAAAAAAAATACAATATTTTTTACTTGTTGCTATAATAAATAGCCCAATTAAAAAAAAAAAAAATTCTCAGCTGATACATATTCTTCTACATATTTTTGGTAAAAAAAATCGCAATAAGCAACTGGTTTGCGCAAAAGTTATAGCGCCTACAAAATAGGGGACAGAATAATTATTTTTTTTTTTTACTAGAAATGGCGGCGATCTGCGACTTTTATTGGGACTGCGACGTTATGGCGGACACATCGGACACTTTTGACACATTTTTGGTGCCATTCACATTTATACTGCGATCAGTGCTATAAATATGCACTAATTACTGTATAAATGTGACTGGCATTGAAGGGGTTAACACTAGGGGGTGAGGAAGGGGTTAAATGTGCATCCTAGGTGTGTTCTAACTGTGGGGGGAGGGGGGTGACTGGGGAGGTGATCGATCTGTGTCCCTATGTACAAGGAACACAGATCGGTCTCCTCCTCTCCAGAGACAGGACTCTGTCGCTGTGTAAAACAGCAATGAGAGATGATCTCATATGTTTACATATGAGATCATCTCTCATTGGCCGCGCAGATCGCATAGCAAATGGCCACTCTGATTGGCCATTCGCCACGATCTGTGATTGGCTGTGTCCAAGGGACACGGCCAACACAGATCTTCCCCGCTGCGCGCTCTGGAGCACGCGCGGGAACGCCTTAAGGGGCGGCCGTCAAAAGATGGCGGCTTGGCTTTTCAGGTCTGCACTGTAGCTGTCATTCGGCTATAGCGCGGGCCGCAAGTGGTTAGTCTGATAACTAAAGAGAAACTTTATATTTTTATTTATGTCTTCCTAATGCTAATTGATTCAGTAAACCGAGGCGAAAAACAGCAGCATTCTATAGAAACCAATCTTTTATTTTACACAAAATGATTTTCCCGGCACAGTCTGACTCCCCCAGCACAGACCCCCCAGTGCAGTCTGACCCCCTAAGTTCAGACCAACCCCATGCTAGCACAGGCTAAACTCCCAGTACAAAATGACCCCTCCAGGAGAGACTGATATCCCTAGCACCAACTGACCACCCCCCAGGGCTAAAGATTGGAAGGCCCAGAAAAATTGGGGGGGGAAAAAAGTCATGCTTTTTTCAGTGGTTATTTTCCCCATTTTTTTTTAAAGTGTGGAATATGTTCTTTTACAATATAAATAATATATCTTTGACATGGTATTCAAACTATATAACATGAAGACCTTAATGAAACATTTCTGAGACTTTATGTAAAGTCTTATATTACTGCACGTTCAAGCAAATCCTGGAATACAATTCAAGTAACACTGCACTTCTCAATGCAGTTCTCAAACAAGAGAACTATGCATTTCTGCCACTAGGGGGCACTACAGAGGAAAGGCTCTAATTAGTTTTCTTGTGGGCTCCATCCTGTACCTTCTACAGTTGGGTGATTGTTGGGATAGGTTTGATGATAGTTTCTGTCCTCTCAGGCCTTACTTGTCAGGCAAGCGGGTAAATTTGTCTGAAAAAATTGTTTATCTTTATAATCTTAAAGATTACTTCTCCTCAATTCAGCCCAGTGTTTCAATTCAGTTTGACTTGCTTACTTTAGCTTCTGTATTTTCTTAGTCACAGACTTGAAGCAGACTTGAAGCAAGTATGCAACAGGTTAGTTCAACACTGCTGACCTTTATACTTGTCTTGGGTTAGTTATTGAAGAATATGAAAGCTAGTTCCAGCTTTATAAGTGTTTTTCACTTTTGTTTTTAGGTTTTACCTTGTTCATACATTTCTAAGCATGTAGCATTAGCAATAACACACACTTGCTTGGCATCACATGTGGTGGGGCTGGAGCAGGGCTGTGGACTAAGAAGATACAGACATGTTTCTGATGGAGTTTCTGATGGAGTCCTTTGACAACGTGAAATGCCAGTGGGGGACTACAAGCATACAAGTATCTTCTTTTTATTTACATTTCAGCATTGTCTGGATTTAATACCCAAAAAAATAAAAGCTCACGTGAACATTTGGCTTTACTGTTTAAGGACATTCGTTTTTAAGGACATAAAACCTGTTTTTTTAAAACGGCTTACAAAGGTTACCAGCTGGCTAAAATATAATTTAACATTGCACTTTTTAAAAATAATATTCATGTAAAAGACATTATTTATATTATTTATACTACTTGTATATATAAAACTGTATAAATATAACTATATTTAAACTGTATATTATTTTTGGAAACATTTTATTTCAGAACACTTTGCTGATTAAAGTATGGCATGCAACAAATTACAGTTAAACCCACTAATGCTGAAAGAGCAGAGACATGCATGAGTTTCAAGTGAATGTTCAAGGATTTTTCTTCATAGAAAAACTACAAACCCTTTGCTTTGAACAAAAAAACTGCCCCAAGCCTTGAAAAAAACATATATAGCATATTGTATGTTATCATATCTGTCCTATTATATTTATTCTTATTTATTTTGGGTTACACCATTGCAAATTGGATGCTGGTTCTCTGCATCCAATTTGCAGCGGGCCTGGTGTGTCTTTTGGTCCAACCGGTGAACCAGGACTCACCGGGCCCCTGCTATGAGCTGCATGTGGCTCATATGTGAACCCAGCCTCAAAGGAGGCTATCTTATGTTATGTTATATCTTATGTTATCGCTACAAAATATAGATACAAAAATTGTTAAAAAAAGAAAGAAACCTCAGACTGGCACAATGCTACAGTTAGGTCCATATATATTTGGACACAGGCACAATTTTCATACTTTTGGCTCTGTATGCAACCAGAATAAAATTTGAATAAAACAATCCAAATTAATTTGAAGTGCAGACCCTCACCTTTAATTCAAGGGGTTGAACATAAATATCAAGTACAAAGTTTAAGAACTGCAACACAGTCCTCTCATATTCAGGGGCTCAAATGTATTTGGACAAATTAATATAATCATAAATAAAATGTAAATTTTTGTATCTTTTGTTGAGAATCCTTTACTGACTGTCTGAAGTCTGGAACCCATCTGTCTTCAGTTGTTCTTTGTTTGTGGGTCTTTCTGCCTTTAGTTTTGCTTCAAGCACGTGAAATGCATGCTCAATTGGGTTAAGATCAGGTGATTGACTCAACCATTGCATAATATTCCTCTTCTTCTCTTCTTTTCCTTCAAAAGCTCCTAGATTGCTTTTTTAGTGTGTTTTGGATCATTGTCCATCTGTACTGTGAAGCACCATCCAATCAACTTTTCTGCATTTGGCTGAATCTGGGCTGACAGTATATTTCTAAACAATGCAGAATTCATCAGGCTGCTTCTGTCACATCATCAATAAACACCAATGACCCAGTTCCATTGGAAGCCATACATGTCCATGCCATCACACTGCCGACACAATGTTTTACAGATGACATTGTGTGCTTTGGATCATGTTGATGAGTTAGAGTAGGGCCTGCGAGCCAGGCCTTCTCGTCTACATCAGTGCCTGACCTCACAAATGTGCTTCTGGAAGAATGGTCAAACATTCCCGTAGACACACTCCTAAACCTTGAGGTCAGCCTTCCCAGAAGAGTTAAAGCTGTTATAGCTGCAAAGGGTAGGCCTACTTTATTGAACCCTACAGCTAAGGCTGGGATGTCATTAACCACTTCAATAAACGGCCCCTAACCCCACCTCCTGCACATGCCAATTTCCAGCTTTTTGCGCTTTTGCTGTTTGAATGACAATTGCGCAGTCATGCTACACTGTACACAGACAGAATTGTTATCATTTTGTTCCCACAAATAGAGCTTTCTTTTGGTGGTATTTTATCACCTCTGAGGTTTTTATTTTTTGCTAAACAAATATAAAAAGACTTAAAAAAAAGTTTTGCTTTTGTTTCTGTTATAAAATTTTGTAAATAAGTATGTTTTCTCCTTCACTGATGGGCCCTGATAAGGTGGCACTGACGGGCACTGATAAGGCAGCACCGATGGGGTGGCACCAATGAGCGGGCACTGACATGTAGCACTGATGGGCAATGGTAGGCGGCACTGATATGCAGCACCAATGGGCATTGATAGGCGGCACTGGTGGGCACTCATGGGTGGCACTGGTGGGCACTGATAAGTGGCACTGGTGAGCACTCATGGGTGGCACTGTTGGGCACTGAAAAGCTGCAAAGATGGGTACTTCTGGGTGGCACTGATAGGCGGCACTGCTGGGCACTGATGGGCTATGATACATGGCACTGATATGCGGCACTGATAGGCATTCCTGGTGGCACTGGCAGTTGTAGGCATTGTGAGTGGGCACTGATTGCCAGCTGCCTGGGCATTGATTGGCAGCTGCCTGGGCACAGATTTGGTGGTCAAGTGTGGATGGCCATCCTGGTGGTCCTGGGCGGCATACTGGTGGTCCTGGGAGGGAACCGAGGGGGGGGGGGGCTGCACTGATAAACAATCAGCACAGACCCCCTCCTTCTCAGGAGAGCAGCCAATCGTCTCTCCTCTACTCATGTCTGTCAGACACAAGTGAGGAAAAGCCGATCAACGGCTCTTCCTGCTTACATCATGATCAGCCGTGATTGGACACGGCTGATCATGTGGTAAAGAGCCTTATTCAGAGGCTCTCTACTGAGATCGGTGTAGCGGTGTGTCAGACTGACACACCACACCACCGATCGCCCCAATGCGGCTCCCCATGGGCGTGCGGCGGCTGTTATCCTGCTGGACGTCATATGACGTCCCATCAGGATAACGCAACCACCGTCATTTTGCTATAGGCCAGGCGCTAAGTGGTTAAAGTTCATATGCATGTAAAGGCAGGCGTCCCAATACTTTTGTTAATATAGTGTGTGTATATAGATATGTTTATACACATACACAGTATTTATCTATGTTCAGCTATAAGCTTTATATGACATAGTATCATGTCAATTATTTGGTAATAACAATTACATTTCCATCACAGCGGCACCTTCCCTGAATCCTTCTTATTCCAATAATTATTTTTCTTCTCATTTAGACTGGAGAATTTGTGCAAGTCTCGGGAGAAAATATAGTTTACAGCTTAATAAATAAAGCAAATACCAGCAGCACAAAGTGTTCACGCTAAAACCACTTAAAAATATTTATAATGAAACAGCAGGAGAAAAACAAGTAATTGAAGCATTGGATAACATTAAAAAATCATTATAAATTAATATAATGGAAAATGGAAAATAATCAAGAAAAATCTTCATTTACAATTTGATGAAACAGACCTGTACAGATCTGTTTATTTATAGATGAAGAAAAAAAAATCTGTGCTACACATAATAATTTGACAAAATGGAAGAAACTGTGGGGCACAATAAACTACTAACTGTAGTCCCATTTCAAGCCTTATGGGGATGTCACACTGCTACCAGGATGGGGTACATACAGCAATCTCAAGGCGTGGAATTGAAAAACTTTGGGGTTTACCTTTAAGCTTTGAGGATGCCAGTGAGCCTGAACCCCAGAAACTCATAGGCACCATTACTTAAGGGCTTACAAATAATAAAAATGGTGAGTATTGTATCCCCCATCAGAGTCTCCCTTGCATCAGAGTGTCCCCCATTTAAAGCAGAAGTAAACCCATTGATCTAACAGTTTCAAAAAGCAGTTACATTTCCGGCATGCCGGGATTGCCAACTGTCACATTGGTTGTGCTCTCAACCAAACTGTCAAACCATCCAATAGCTGGTGTCATAACTGATCACATGTGCAGCATCATGGCAGTTGAAGATTAAACAGAGGCCAAGATGGCAGCTTCCTTGCCTGAAAATGATAGGTGGGTTTACTTCCACTTTAAATAACTGCCAGCAGAAGGTTTGTCAGTTATTTCTCAGAAGCAGCTATAAAGCCATTTCATTGGCTAATAGGTTGCCGTGGTAACAGGTGAAGTTGTTGAGATAACTGCCAGCAGCAGGTTTGTCAGTTATTTCTCAGAAGCAGCCTGCTTTTGTTGCCGGGGTAACAGAAGAAGTTGATGACATCACAGATCCTACCCTTTAAATAACTGCCAGGGCCAGCAGAAGGTTTGGCAGTTATTTCTCAGAAGCAGCTAGAGAGTGCTACTGACCCTATTTGTGCATCCATTGTCATGTAGGTGTCGAAGATGACCCCGAGACTTTTGACTTTGGCGCTAGGGGGGGATGATTTTGGCCAGAATGGGTGGGGGTGTCCAAGTTGTTGCAAGTTGATTCTTACGACTGGCGTGAAACAGAAGAAGTTCTGTTTTCGCACCGTTGAGTTTAAGATAACTCGTTGTCATCCAGTTTTCTATCAAAGAGAGGCATGTCTCCAAACTGAGATTGTGGCAGGCACAGCACTATGAAGTGCCTCATGCGCTGTGGCATTAGAAGAATTGTGATATCTCTGACTTTTCAGTCCAACAAGACTGTTAATTACTCTGAAATTCCTCTAGCGCCGTTCTATGGAAGCAGTAGGTTTAAAGAGCACACCAAATGCTTAAAATAACTTCTTTATTAACTTCATATAAGATACTGCTGCTTTGCAGCAGACAGTCCATGTACAAAAAATACGTGATGAATAAAGTATAACAGAAAATGGTGGTTCAAATATTCAATCTTGTCATTTGACATAAGATGGTGGATATATTTCTTTCTTCAGTATTTACTCTCTCTCTCTCTCTCTGTAAGTTATTAAAGCATTCTCTGATTTCTATGAAAGGTATGACTGTGGTTTGCAACTTGGTTTGCATGGTTGCTTTTGCAGGGTTAGCTTAGTTGGGTTTGGTTTGTGAATTAGTTCGGTGACTTAGTTGTTCGGTGGAGGTATGGTATGGTATGATGAGTGGTGGAACTATAAGTGAACACACAGCTAGATCAGTATTCAGTTCTAATCACACTATTTACAATAAGAACATATATCTACAGTAACTGTGTAACATACCTATTTTGCCCTGTTGCTTCCATAAAACTGCTTTGGCCTTGTGTCTGTTCTGCTGTGTCTCTGTCTGCTGTCTGCATGTGAAATAATCTAGCAGCACATGTACAGTATTAGGAACCTCCCAGACAGAGTGTTTGTAAAGCTGGCTGTGATAGGTCAAGACTCTGCTCAATGTGAGATTAGCTGTGATTAGGCAAAGGCTTCTAATGAGTCACAAAAGCTTAACTCTATGCTTTCTGGCAAGAATTCAACTGTGTTATTGCTTACTTACTGCTGCTATACAAACAAATGACTCTTAAAGGCATATTTTTTCTTTTGCTTCTGTGAACACAACATACAACTGTTATATGTCATCCAAGCATAAAATCACAGTGAATAACTCTGCCTTTGTCTCTCACATATAAACATGTGCTCTACATTGGGTTATTAGCAGGTTGAGCTGTATATACATGTAGGTTATATTAGCTACCTAGGACAGGTTCTAGCTGGCCAGCTACACTCCCACCAAAATTACTTATTATTCTTGTTCCCTATAGTAGGATTTGAACATGAATTTGGGGAATTTTCTATCAGGTTCTCAACTTGTGTGTCTTTTATCACTCTCAAGTAGAACAACCAACTTCTGTATAGGACGTTCCAACTTGAGTGGAGTAGTGAGACTTTTTCCTTTTTTGTCAAGTTTTGAGTCTCCTATTTGTAACAACGCTCTTCTTACTAGTTTGTCTTCATCCTTTTGAACTTCTAGAACTTTGGCCAATTTCCATAGATTTCTAGGTAAATCTTCTTCTTTCACTAATACTATGTCACTGTTACAGTCACTTAAACTCTGGATAAAACTCAATGGAATTCCTGCTAGAGAGGTTTCTCAGTATAAACCACAACTGCACTCTCTTGTAGGAACAGAGAGTTAAGGGTTTAAATCATCACAACCTCTATCTAGGAACCAACCCTGAGTGTGTGTACTCAGTCAGAACATAAACAAACATAGGTTTAATGAGGATAGATAAATTGGTGAGTCAAAGCAAGCAACAAATTAAAGTGACCCTGCAGCTCTGGGTCATCTGTAGTTGGGTATCAGGGAGAATCTTCAAAGACAGTTCATATACAGGGATCTTGTGTGTCAAACGATCTAATAATCAATCAGGAATCAATTAATCACAAGCGATAGCATACAAAGGAAGGGGGAATCCCACAGCCCAAGCCTGGTTCCAGTTCTTAACAGCCTATATTACAGTTTACTTGCGGTTCTGATGTTTGGTCTTTAGAGTGTCAGCTCTTGGTCCTCAGAAGCCAACTGTAGTAGGAGGGATCCTTAGAAGCTGAGTAGTGGAGCTGGGTAGATCCATATTGCAGCGATGCGGGGGTCCTCCCTGTGTTTGACGCAGTGGTCTGATACCGAGGTTCTTGGGGTGCTGTGAGGGGTCCCAGGTGACGGCAGCTGCCCAACAAAATAGTGGAACAACCTGCCGTCATTCCTGGGGCTTTAAATAGCGCGCGCGGCGCGGGAGAAGGCGCAGCACGCCGAGGCGCACTTCCGCGTACCAGCGTGGAGCGCATAACAGAGCGCACCGGAAGTGACGCGCATGAGTCAGTGCGGACGTCTGGGGGAAATACAAGCTCTGTGGCTATAGAGAGAGGAACGCCGATGGTGTTACATACTCCCCTCCTCAAGGGGGCACCAACAGTGCTCTTTGTAGGACATGGTCGGTTAGGGTACCTACGATGGAATAGTTTGATGAGGCGGGGAGCATGGAGGTGTGAAGAGTCTTCCCAGGAGTCTTCAAGTTGACTGTAACCTTTCCAACGTATCAAGTACTGGAAAGTAGACCCCCTTCTCCTACAATCCAAAATTTTCTCAACTTCATATTCAGTTTCACCCAAAATGTCAACTAGAGGTGGGGGAGCTGAATCTCTGTTGGGGAATGGATTTGGTACAAATGGTTTTAGGAGTGAAACATGGAAAGAGGGGTGGATCTTCCAATCGGTTGGTAGAGTTAGTTTGACTGCATTAGGATTTATCACATGTGATATTGGAAAAGGGCCAGTGAATTGTCGGCCTAGTTTCTTGGAGGGTATCTTGAGACGTAAATTTTTGGTGGATAACCAAACTAGATCTCCCACCTTGTAAACAGGTGGTTTTGATCTGTGAGCATCATAATACCGTTTTTGTCGTTTTTGAGCAGCTTCTAAGTTATTACGAAGAATTCGTAGAGTGTCCTTTAAGGTTGAAAGGTAATGTCTTACAGCAGGAACTTTGTTTGAGAGCACATTGGATGGTAAACTTTGTGGGTGATAGCCATAGTTTGCATAGAATGGTGAAAATCTAGAAGAAGAGCTGTTGCTGTTTCAGAAGAAGTTGGTAAATCTTTTAAAGGAATGAAGTGAGCCATTTTTGTGAGTAAATCGACTGTGACCATAATAGTATTTGATCCGTTTGAGCGTGGGAGATCAACTATAAAGTCCATCGAGACGACTTCCCAGGGCCGATTTGGTATTGGAATGGAGGATAAAAGACCAAAAGGAGGTTTTCTTGAGAGCTTATTACTAGCACAGACGAGACAGGAGTCAGTGCGGACGTCTGGGGGAAATACAAGCTCTGTGGCTATAGAGAGAGGAACGCCGATGGTGTTACAGTCACCAACTTGGACATTTCTTCTGGGTGTCTGCCATTTACTTCTCAGCGTAAGATTGGCTAAGTACTCTTTCCTCCATCTATTCCAAAACTGTTCTGATAGATATTGAACTCTTCGCCATCTCTTTTTGGCATATAAATCTTCTTTGGTGAATTTGACAGGCGGTAGTTGCGTGCAATCAGACTTAAGGTGAAGTAGATAGTTAGGAGTTAACTGTAAGTGGACGACTGTTAACAATAGACATTACTTCATAGAATAGGGTCCTAAGTGAAGCATCATCCATTCTTCCGGAGTTCTTTTTCAACATTGAACTTAACACATTTCTTAGGCCTCGTACACACGAGCAGACAGATTTGTTCAAATCTGTCTGTCCGACAGATTTTAACAAATCTGTCTGCTGGGATTTTGGTTTGCTCGCGTGTACACACTAGCAAACCAAAATCCCCGCCAGCAGACGGCGCGCTGATGTGTCGGTGACGTGGCGGTGACGTTGACGCCGCCACGTCACCGCACCAGGAAGTAAAACACTTCCGCGCATGCGCCGAATCCATTCGGCGGCGGTGCGGGAAGACATGTCTGCTGCTAAGTGTACAAACCAGCAGACATGTCGGGCGGACGGATTCCCACCCGATAGATTTCAAAGCATGCCAGTGGACAGATTTGATCGTGTGTACGAGGCCTTACAGTTCTGATTGGTCTTTCCCAAACTCCTCCTGTGTGGCTTGCATGTGGAGCATTCATATGAAAGTCACATTGATTCTGTGACAAGTACTCAGTTACTTTTTCTTTATCGATCTCCTTTGGAGCTTTCTTCAACTCATTTTTTGCTCCGACAAAATTAGATCCTTGGTCAGATCTAAGCTCTCTGACAGTACCTCTAATGGCTATGAAACATCTCAAGGCGTTGATGAATGCGTCAGTTGACATATCGTCTAACATTTCCAGGTGAATTGCTCTGGAGCTCAGACATGTGAATATTAGTCCATATCTCTTGTACTCTTTGTGGTTTTGCTTGGTGATGAATGGGCCTAAGCTATCCATTCCACTATAAAGAAATGGTGATGATGAGTTTACACGATCTACTGGTAAATCTGCCATTCTTTGTTCTTCGGTAGGTCTACGTGCCTTTCTATAGATTACGCATTTATTTATATACTTTGCTATAACTTTGCTTCCTTTTACTATCCAGTAACCACCTTCTCTCAAACAGTTCTGGGTAAAGCTTCTTCCTTGATGCAAGGATTTGTTGTGGTAGTGATCAATAATGAATCTTGTGAAAGTAGAATTTTTGGGTAGAATTGCTGGATGCTTCACTCTGCTGGGTAACGATGCATTTTCCAGTCTCCCTCCCACCTTCAGTATACCATCCTGTAGAACAAGATTGAGCTTGTACAGTGGGTGGTAGTTAGGAAGCCTTTTAGGACCTTGATAAGTTTCTTCAACTCTTCACTATAGAATCTCTGTTGAATGAGTCTTATGACTGTTTCTTCAGCTTTCATTCTTTCCTCTACATTCAATGATTTCTTCTTTCTGATTCCCTTTGCCAAACGTTGAATTCGAGCTACTACGTTTATGACCGTATTCCATTTTGAACATCTGGCTAGTCTTTCAAGTATGTCATCTTGACATTTGGCAGCAGTGCTTAATGTTTGTACAACCTTTACTTCTGGATCACCCATAGACAATTGTGTGTAGCCTTCACTGGGTATGATCTCCCTTTCCCAAAGGAATTCTGGACTGGTGAACCAATTATAATTTTTCAATTCTGATACATTCAGACCTCTTGAAGCATGATCTGCCGGGTTATGCTTTGTATCAATGTGACGCCAATGTTCCGGATTTGTCATTTCCCGAATTTTCTGGTGACAAAGACATGGAATCTTCAAGCTTCGTTGTTTATCTATCCTAGGACAGCTTGTGAGTCTGTCCATTTTTATTCTTAATCTATTTTTAACTCTAATTCTTCTCTTAGAAACTTGCTTACTGATGCTGAAACAACAGCTGCTGTCAGTTCAAGTCTTGGTATTGTCTGAATACTGGTAGGTGCAACTCTGGTATTTCCCATAACCAGGGCACAATGTATTTTTCCTTCTCCTATTACTCTGATGTAGGAGCACTGACCATAGCCATAACTACTGGCGTCTGAAAAGTGATGAAGTTCTATTTTCTTGTACTCTCCAAAATCATGAGGTACAAAACATCTGGGTATCCGAACTTCTTTCAAATTTTGCAAGTTTCTTATCCAAGTCTCCCACCTTGGCCTCAAATCTTCAGGTATGTGTTCATCCCATCCCAACTTCTGTCTGCATAATTCTTGTAGTAGTTCTTTTGCTTTGAGGATTACTGGGGCCAAGAAGAATATCATAATTGAGATCTACATTCTTCATTGTTGATGCACGTTTAGAGTCACTGATGGATTCCAGTACCTCTCTATTGTTTGAGATTAATTTGTGAAGGCGCAGGTTTCCTTTTGCGCATAATTCTTGACTTTCCTTTACTAATTTGATTGCAGATTCTGTGGACTCTAGACTTATAAGACCATCATCTACATAGAGGGTTTTCTTAAGAAATTTGCTGCTGATGGACAATCCTTTTCATTTTTATTAGCCAAGTACTTCATACCATAATTGGTGCAACCTGGAGACGATGCTGCTCCAAACAAATGTACTTTCATTCTGTATTCTGCTGGCTCTGTATCTGTATCTTCGTCCTCCCACCATAGGAACCTCAGGAAGTCTCTATCTTCATTCTTCACATGGAACTGGTGGAACATTTTTTCAACGTCACACATGACGGCTATGGGATACTTTCTGAATCTACAGAGTACTCCAGGCAGAGTGTTTGTAAGATCTGGTCCTTTTAGTAGATGATCGTTCAATGCAGCACCATCATACTTTGCTGAGAAATCAAATACTACTCTAATTTTATCTGGTTTCTTTGAGTGGTAAACACCTTGATGTGGGATGTACCACACTTCTCCCTCTTTAGGTTGGTATTCACCTTCTCTGCATGTCCTTCTTCAAGGATGCCTTCCATGAATTTCAAGTAATCCTGCTTGAATTTGGAATCTCTTACCATCTTTTTCTTCAAGCATTTCAATCTTGCTAGGGCAAGATTTCTGTTATTTGGCAGACGAGGTCAGTCTCTGAAGGGTAAGGGCATTTCAAGATAACCTTGTTGATTCTGTTGAATACTTTCTTCTAGAGTGTGTACGAACTTTGGGCCAGATTCACGTACATTGGCGCATTTTTTGATCAGCGTAGCGCACCTCCTTTATGTTAGACCGGCGCAATGTGGAACCGCAATCACAGTATTCTCGTAGTATTTGTGCAGAAATTAGCGCCGGTGTAACGTTAATTCCGAGGCGTAAGGCGGAGTAATTCAAATTGGGAAGGATGTGGGCATGTTACATTGAAATGAGCCGTGACCCCATGCAAATGAAGGGCCGGCCGGCTCGCGCATGCGCACATGAAGCAGACCATGGTCAGCACCTCTGTGCGCATGCTCACAACTCGGGAATCAGTGAAATTGGAAGTGGACCCGGGCAACTTAGTGAACTACGCAGACAGCATAAATAGACAGACACAAACGCACTTCCTTTGCAAAAGTACATCCCTTTGTATCCCTTCCTATACAGCAAGGTGCTTTTGTTCTGTTGTTTGTTGTGTTGTGACTTTCCTTTGTGATATTTGTTGACTGTTTGATCTAGTGTTTGATGGAATATATTTGAAAGTGTTTTTTGGTGACTGCTTGTGAGACTTTTTGGTTGATAGATTTTGGTTTGTTTGTTTTGTTGCTTGATTTTTCCTGCTTGTTTTTGTGAGTGATTTTTGATGATTGTTTGAGAGAGAGTTGTTGTATGAGTATGACTGAGAGGAAGCGGAAGAGCAATTTTTCTTTGGGGGAGAAACAAATTATTGCCCGGGCCATTACCCAAAATGGGCGTTTCCTCCACGGCCCGGAGAGTGACAACACCCCCCCCGGACAGGAAAAAGGAGATTTTGCAGAACATTACTGACCAGGTGAATGCATTGGGGGGGGGAGACCCAGACACGCGAGGGGATCGTCAAGAAAATCAATGACCTCCGGCGTCTGGTCAGAAAGAAGCTGGCCAAAATGCCAGCCCATGCCAGGGGCACAGGAGGGGGCCCACCATGCCTTATTAGGCTGACAGTGGAGGAGCGTGCGGTGGCCCAGACCTTTAATAGAGAACAAGTGGAGGGCCTGCCTGGCTATGACTCCAGTCATGAAGGCATGATGCCAGGTAAGGTTTTTAGTTTTCCTATCTGGTGTGTAGCATGTGTGGGGGAGGGGGGGAAAGGAATATGTGGCAACCTGTGAATGTAACCTGTGAATGTTTTGTGTCATCCACAGATGTGCAGGAGGGTGCTGGGCCATCTGGGCTGACCGCACCATCCCAGGGACAACAGCCTGATGAGGACCCCCCAACAAGGCGAAGTCCTCAGAGGAGTTGGAGGAGGAGGAGTTGGAGGAGTTGGAGGAGGAGGAGGATGTCATGTCAGCCAGTAGATTAATATTTTTGGAGGAGTCTTCCTCTCTGGCTGGCAGCAGCCAGCCCTCCATAAGGGCTAGCCCCTCCCACTCCTCCCCCAACAGGGCTCCCCTCCCAAGGGCCTCCCCTTCTCCCTGGCCACAAGCAAGAGCTGGAGGCAGGAAGTCGTCCCAGAAGACCAGGGGTGTGGCCGAGGTTCTTGCCCGCCAATCTGAGAAGGGACCAGGCCCTTCAGACCCACCATCTGGGACAGGTCAGCCAGACTTTTGGGCGGATGGAGGAGAGCCTGTCCTCCATAAAGGATACGCTTGGGGACCTGGACTGCCACTCCCGGGCTCTTACAAACTGCCTAAACATACTGCAGACTACTACAGCAGACGTTGGGCAGGATGTGAGGGCCCTCACCCAGGCTATCCAGGCCAATACGGCATCACTAAGTGCTGGCCTGACCAGAATTGCCGTGGCCATGGTCGCCCCAGGCGTGGGTCACGCCAGCGGCATTAATTTGGTTACCCCCTTTTTTTTTCTTTTTTTTTCTGGACTTTTTTTTTTTTCCTGTTTTTTTTTCCAGGTTTTTTTTTTTTTTTTGCTCTTTTTTTTTGCTGTTGTGAATGATTTTTGAATGTGGGGGTGACATTCCTGCTGGAAAAGGGGTGTCACCCTCATTTGTGGTGGAGAAGGGTTCCCCAGTACCAGGGGGAAGTGATCCCCAGGTCCGTGTGAATGGTGTATGAATGTACAGTGACATAATTGGAGCCGTGGCGTTGCGTTGCTGCTCACAAGTCCAGCATGGTGGGCTTGTGCCAATCCAATTTGATGGGGATGTGATGTGTCTGTGCTAGGGACCACAGTGGTGTGCATGCATGCATTCTCATTGTGCAATGATTAATGTGTGTGTTTAACGTGCAAAGATGCCTAATGTGAGCTGGCTCCTGGCTGCTCTTCCCTCAGAAGACGCGGTAGCCTCGGTTAGGGGGGGGATTGTCTGGTTCAGGGGTCAGGTCATCACGTATGTCAATCTGCAGGCCCTTTCTCACTGCGAAGTTGTGCAGCAGGCAACATGCACCGATGATCTGGCACACAAAGTTTGGGGAATACAACAGGGTCCCCCCAGACTTATACAGGCATTGGAAACGTGACTTCAGGAGGCCAAAGGTGCGTTCCACCACTGCACGTGTTTGGGCGTGGGCTTCATTGTATCTTTCCTCTCCTGGGGTTTGGGGGTTCCGGATAGGAGTCATGAGATGGGGTCCCAGTGCATATGCAGAGTCACCTGTAAGGGAAAAGACAGGAGGATGTTAGTCATGCATGTGCCCCTTGTGATGTGTGCATCATGGGGGGGGGGGGACAGTCATGCCTGCCACCCATGTCACTCACCAACCAGCCAGGTGTCCCCATACACGTTCTGTTCGAATTCCATTGGGATGGGGCTCTGATTGTATATGTAGCTGTCATGGCTGGATCCGGGGTGTTTGGCACGGACGTGCCATATGAGGCCTTGGGCATCGACTATCACCTGTACGTTGATGGAATGCCAATGCTTCCGATTGCGGTATATGTGCTCTGTCTCATGGGGGGGCTGGAGTGCCACATGTGTGCAATCAATGGCCCCCACGGTGTTTGGGAATCTGGCAATTCTGTAGAAATATGTCATTGCCTTCAGCCGCAGCTCCTCAGTGGTGGGTTTGATGATTTGGTTGGCCATGCGTCTGAGGATTGCAGTGACAACCTGGTGCACACATCTGCTCATGGAGGATTGTGACATCCCAGCCACCACTCCACTTGTTCTTTGAAAAGAGCCACTGGCAAGGAAATGGAGTGTTGCCAGGACCTTGACCAATGGCTGCACTGCATGTGAGCGGTGTGTTCGGCTGGTGATGTCATCCTGCAGGGTTATGGTTATTTCCAGGATGGCATGAGGGGTGAATCTGAAGATGCGATACACCTCAGAATCACTCATGCCAAAGAGGTCTATGCGGGTGCGGTATATCCTCTCCCGTGCCCTCCTCCGTGCCCTCCTCCGTGCCCTCCTCCTTCTTTGCTCCTCTAAAGTCATTAGTATAGCTATGAGCAAGGATGCCCCGGGCATCTTGGCATAAAGTTTGTTGGCCAGCAAGTGTGACTGCTCAGCTCCTCACTAACAGTGTTGCTTTAGCTGACATGTAGACGGATTGTCTAATTTTATACCACCTTTTATATGGTCTAATTTTAGACAGGACGTGCAGCTGTTGCGCACAGCGCGTAGCCTGCGCTGCAACAACGTTCTTTTGTGGATCCCCGTAACTCCCTCATTTGCATATTTGAATAGCAAATCAATGGTGTGTCTAGCGCAGTTTTGCGCGGACGGATACGCCGGTCTATCTAAATTACGCCGGTCAAAAAAAAGTAGATTTCTTGCGTATCTCGTTTTGGGGATGCGGCGCATTGAAACGCATTTGCAAAATTAGACTTACGCCGCGCATCTCCTGTAACGCCGGCGTAATCGCTCCTAAGAAAGGATGACCATATCTTGCATTTAACTTTTCCCAGGCTTGCTTATAGGCTTCTTCTTCTGTTCTATAGAAGTTACCTTCAAGGGCTTTCTTTGCTTCTCCACCAACATATCTCTGAAGGTAGGATAACTTGTCAACTGGTCTGAAACAATGATGCTCAATGATCATTTCAAAACTTGCCTTCCACTCTATGAACTTCAATACGTCCCCTGAAAATACAGTAGGTTCTGGAATGGGAAGTCTTGCTGGGACTGTACTCTGCCGTTCTGCTGGGACAATAGACGCAACATTCTCCTGATCATTGCAGTGACATCTAGGGGTAGAATTATCCTGTTTTATTTTTTCACATAGTTCTAAATTAAGTGAGTCTCTCTTTTCGTCTTTCTGAGCAGGAATGGAAGGGCAATACTAAAGGTTTCCTTTTATTCTCCTGGATGTATGGAGGTGAGTAGGAGTCTGCTTCATCACTTAGTACAGATTTGGACCTATGACTACCATTCGTGTCCTCTTCGTGTACTCTAAGGCCTTGTACACACGACGGGAAATATCCGCTGTAAACGGTCCCCGGACCGTTTACAGCGTATATTTGCGCCGGGATGTTTTGATCCGATGGCTGTACACACCATCGGATCAAATTCCCCGCCGGCGGACAGCGCGGTGATGCGGCGGTGACGTTGACGCCGCCACGTGACCGCCACGTCACCGCACCAGGAAGTAAACACTTCCGCGCGCATGCGTCGGATCCATTCACAGGATACGACGCATGTGCGGCAAGATATGTCCGCTGGTTTGCCGTACTAACCAGCGGACATATCTGACGGCCAGCTATCCGGCGGAATTATTTCAAAGCATGCTTTGAAATTTTTCCGCCGGATGAATCCGGCAAAAAGCGTCCGTTTGCCCCTACAGACGAGGGGATTTTTCGGCTGAAATGGTCCGTCGGACCATGTTCAGCGGAAATATCCCCTCGTGTGTACAAGGCCTTAGTCTGGCTTCTATGATCTTAACTTCTTTCAGCATTTCCAGACTTTCCATTTGATGGCGCTGTGCCTCCATTTCAGCTTCCATTTGATGGCGCTGTGCCTCCATTTGATGGCGCTGTGCCTCCCTTTCGGCTATTCGTAGACGCTGCGCTTCAATGGAAGCTTCCATCTCGATTTCTGCTTTCTTGACAGCAAGTTGTTCAACAAGTTCCTTTCTTTTGGTTAGAGTACTTGAGGACTCTGATGTGTGACTGGCACTTCTGCTAGTGAAGGAAGTCCCACTTGAGATTGTGGTTCCCCCTAAGGACCTAGTGTTGTAGTATATGTAGTAATGTGTTGGGTGTTATGTATATGTGTGTATATATATATATATATATATATATATATATATATTATATAGGTCCAAGATTGACCAGGCCAAATCTTAGTAACCTGTAATTGCATGTTACACATCAAAAGACACTTGTCCATTGTCAAATGGACAAAGAGAAGGAGATAGGAAGTACATTTTTGCACATCAAACCTGCATTTACATGTTGCACATCAAAAGACACTTGTCCATTGTCAAATAGGCAACGAGACAGGATGAGCCCTTGTTTACATATTAAACCATTTCTTAGGCCACAGGTAATCTAATTACTTATTAAAAGAGAGCTAATTGGTATACAAGAATGTATACGGGTTGGCTCCCGAATACTAATGTGACTCCTACTGGGAGTGACAATTATCTGACACTCTGCAAGACAGGACGTTGGATCATGTCTTTCAGATCAAAGACGACCAATCAAATTGTTCAGCTATTCAGTGAAAAGGATATTTATTCTGGGGATTCTGTTTGTCACTCAGAGGATGTAGCCCCGGTATATTCTCTGTATGAATTTGGCACATGTCTAGAATTGTTCTAGGGAAGACAGAAACTTTGTATGGATCTGTGGACCTGTGGACCTTTGGTTCTGATGGTTCTGCATTGGACAAATATCTAAAGACTACACCTAGCATAGTCTCTTGTGAAGAGCTTGTTCATTCTCTTTCTCGCCTTAACTTCATCATAGTTAGCTTCAGATGATAATTCCCTCATGAGCTTTACTAAATCTTTAGTGACTGCAGTACATGTATCCATGTTCCTCACAATATCCTGGGAAGGTGTCGTGGATGACTGCAGATTGACATACACTGCCATAATCTCTGATTCACACTCTTCTGTCGTCTCTACCAGATCACTCAAGTTTTCTTTTATACTAACTTGCTTTAGCTTTCTACGAGCATCTGTAATGTATAATTTCCACCTATCATATATTCTGGTGAACCTTTTTCCTTTTAATGCTGCTTCTTGCTCCAAATTTTTCTGCATTTTTAGGGTCGGGTTTCTGATACGTTCTGAGCGTCTTAGCTCACTTGTTTGGGGCAAGGCTAATGCTGCATCAGACTCTTCTACCTCAGACAGGTTCACTTGCTCTTCACCCTCTATCCTATCTATCTTAGTATCCTCTAACAGTGGCATGGTAATACTAGGCTTAGACATTTTACTTTAAATGCTATAACAATAAATGCAGGCAATAAATGACTTTCACTTTAAATGCAATAGCAAAAGATGCAGGCAATAAATGACTTTCACTTTAAATGCAATAGCAAAAGATTCAGGCAATAAATGACTTTCACTTTAAATACTTTAGAGCCTGTATACTACAAACTGTTCTTTCGTTTTACTTTACAGTCTTTTATTCCTGAACACGAAAATGTCTCTTTATGCCAAAGCCTATGTGCAATGATAAGTAATAAAAGGAAAGCTCTGACCTTATTTCTGAAGAGCAGGATACTGTGATCTGTAGGTTGCTGGAACAAATGTCAGTCTTAGAGGAGACTTGTCTTTTTTTGATGCGAAGCTTGCGATGACTTGCGATGCTCTGCGATGACTTGCGATGCTCTGTGATGAGTCGCGATGCTTTGCGATGAGTTACGATGCTCTGCGATGCTTTGCGATGACTTGCGATGCACTGCTGCAGGCTTTGGGCCTAGTGGCGGGAAACTAGCTGGCTGCAGTACGTGGCCTCTTCGTGGATGGCGGTGCAGGCACTCTAGGTCTGGACTTTGGTCTCCCACCATGCGTCTTTTTCTCTCTCTAGGGGTCGCATGAGGGTTGGTGCTTTTCTGTGACTATCTTGCCTTTGCCGTTCTGCCACTTTAAGAGTCGGCTGCAGTTTGAGTAAACACGCTTCTATGGCCTGTATGGTAGCTCCGCTGAGGTGTCTTTACTTGATCACTCAGGGATCGGTTGCTGCACTCTTTACTGTGCAAGTTGAGGAGCGCTATCGCTTTTCCCTCAGAGGGAATAATAGTTCCACTGTGGCAGATGCAGCACTATGAAGTGCCTAATGCACTGTGGCATTAGAAGAATTGTGATATCTCTGACTTTTCAGTCCAACAAGACTGTCTATTACTCTGAAATTCCTCTAGCGCCGTTCTATGGAAGCAGTAGGTTTAAAGAGCACACCAAATGCTTGAAAATAACTTCTTTATTAACTTCACTTTTCTTCATATAAGATACTGCTGCTTTGCAGCAGACAGTCCATGTACAAAAAAC
Source organism: Rana kukunoris (assembly GCA_029574335.1). Lineage (NCBI taxonomy): Eukaryota > Metazoa > Chordata > Amphibia > Anura > Ranidae > Rana > Rana kukunoris. Next base: position 150,814,913 of record CM056051.1, read on the forward strand.
ACGTGATGAATAAAGTATAACAGAAAATGATGGTTCAAATATTCAATCTTGTCATTTAACATAAGATGGTGGATATATTTCTTTCTTCAGTATTTACTCTCTCTCTCTCTCTCTCTCTCTCTCTCTCTCTCTCTGTAAGTTATCAAAGCATTCTCTGATTTCTCTGAAAGGTATAACTGTGGTTTGCAACTTGGTTTGCATGGTTACTTTTGCAGGGTAAGCTTAGTTGGGTTTGGTTTGTGAATTAGTTTGGTGACTTAGTTGTTTGGTGGAGGTATGGTACGGTATGATGAGTGGTGGAACTATAAGTGAACACACAGCTAGATCAGTATTCAGTTCTAATCACACTATTTACAATAAGAACCTATTTTGCCCTGTTGCTTCAATAAAACTGCTTTGGCCTTGTGTCTGTTCTGCTGTGTCTCTGTCTGCTGTCTGCATGTGGAATAATCTAGCAGCACATGTACAGTATTAGGAACCTCCCAGACAGAGTGTTTGTAAAGCTGGCTGTGATAGGTCAAGACTCTGCTCAATGTGAGATTAGCTGTGATTGGGCAAAGGCTTCTGATGAGTCACAAAAGCTTAACTCTATATATAGATCCACTCAATCCCGGGAGGGAGGGGGGAAGCTGCAACACTCCTCTGCAATCAGCTAGTCCTCGTCTGGTAGATGCGCATCCCAATCTCCTCTCTAGGTCCTTAGCTGGTTGCACAGCTCCAGGAACACCAACAGGGGACCCAGGAGAAAAAAACGGTTGCAGCTTCCCCCCTCCCTCCCGGGATTGAGTGGATCTATATGCTACATTTGAATTGGAATCTGGTAAGAGTTTATTACTTACCCCTCTCCTGGTGGATTTCTTCTATCCTATCCAAATCTGACCGGTGGTGGAATCCTTTCATCTTGCTTTCCCCCCTCCAATTTACATCTATGAAGTTGATATTCTGATGTGGACAATATATACAGAAGTCATCCATTTTTTGGACTGAATTTATTTTACTTCTTCACATGATACATTTTTTTGGAAACACTGAATGTTTCACTAGAAAGTCATTTATATTTTTGTCCAGTGGTTAATATTTTTACTTATGTTTCATTCAATTATAGACTAACACAATGTTCACTATGTGGTATGATTAGCGCAATATTTCTTAAAATTTTATTGTGAGTTTTTATTTACATGGTGGTCTGTCCATGGCAACGGTTAATTGTTTAGAATGTTTATTTCCAGATCTTGTCTGAAGACAAGATCAAGCGTGTGACGGAAGTATGTGTGGACCCACATACTAGTTGCTGCAGCCCTAATCCTTCCAAGTGCTCAATGCAGGCGTCGGCAACTGGATCCTGTGAGGAGTTGCCCCAGAGGTTGAAGTTGCCTAGTAGCAAAAGATGTTTGCTGTTTAGGATGTAAGTGGACATGAACTCAGTCCAAGGTGAGAGAAGCTGCGATTTTGGACCAGGTGGTCTATAGCAGAGTAGGATATGGACAGTCTCCTGGGGATTTATTTGTAGTTGCAGAGTGAGGGTTTCTATGAATGGAAATGGGTTTTGAAGGACTGGTTTAGTGATCGCGAGGTGAGTCTTATGGATCACTGCCAGGCCTCCTCCTCTTTGCCCCACTCTGTTTTCTGTTAAAATGCGATAATTTTCCGGCACCAATTTTCCCAGAATGGTGTTACAGTGGGCTGTAAGCCAGCTTTCTGTAATAAGGAGGCAGTCTAAATCGCATTGTAGGATGAAATTGTGGATTTCTTGACGGTGTTTTACTGCTGATCTAGTGTTGACCAATGCGCATAAAATGTGCTTGGGTTGGGGCTGATGGATGTGATCAACTGTGGATCGTCGATTGATTCGTAACAGCAATCTCCCAACTGCTGGGGTGTAGTATGATGGCTAGGTCCCAGCCAGGGGCTGTGCAATAAGATTAGGCCGGGTGTGGGGGTGATGGGGGCGCTGGGGCAGTCAGGGAGACGGTGGGATTACTCCTGGGGAAAGAGGAGGTGATTGGGGATTTTTGAGGGGGGTTTTTTCGGTGTCCCCTGGGCGGCGCAGCACTAGGCCGTGGTTGAAGCCGCGGCCTTTTCTAGCTGCGCTCGCCGTCGGTCACCGCGGGCCAAGGTGGATGGTGGGAGTAGCAATAGTGGCTGGGAGTGTAGGGGGGGATACAGGAGAGCATTGAGGGCTTTTAGTGGGGGTTTTACATGCCTTAATAGGGCGCGCAACTAAGCCGCGGTTGAAGCCGTGGGTTTTCCTAGTTGCCACAATGGGATACTGGGATTAGGCCGGGCTGGAGCCACGGCTTATCCTTAAAAGGACGGCCGTGGATATGCCCGGTCGGAGGTGGGTGGGGAGGAGGATAGGTCTGGGTGACCCCGGTCTTAACTCGAGATGTTGCTGGAGGAGAGAGGGGGGCCGGAGGGAAGGGAAAGCTGTCGTCCTAGATCCTTGCTGGAGACCTGGCCTGGAGCTATAGCTTACACGTCCTACTCCTAAGAAGCGTGCGCCGTATGAGCTCCTGTTGCTATCCTCTTCAGAAATTGAGTGTAGCCAAAATAAAAACTGGCATTGAAGATACAGGCTGTCAGTAGAATTGCAGCGGTATTAACCGCTCAGCAACAGACCCACACAGATATACTGCAGCAGGGTGGCTGGCCTGTGCCAGATCACATACCTAGTATGTGATCTGACACGTCCGGGTCTGGGGTGTATGCACCGCCAGCAACCTGCCCCCGCTGTGATTGGACACGGGTCCGGTGGATGCGATTTCTGCCGGGACCCACTGATCGTTCAGGATAAATGCAGAACGGCGGTGTGCCTTGTTTACAAGGCTCTGTGAGAGGGGAATGTGCTGATCCTGTGTTCCTGATAAGCAGCAACAAGGATCTTTACATTTCCCCAGTCAAAACCCCTCCCCCACAGTTAGCAAGCACAAATGGGCATACATTTAACCCTTTGAAAGCCCCTGATGTTAACCCCTTCCCTGCCAGTATCATCAATATACACGTATTGGGATTTTCTTAACAAAAATATGTAGCAGTATACATACTGGCTTAAATTGATAAATAAATTAGATTTACTTTTTTTTTTTTTTTATTGGATAAGATTTATAGTAGAAAGGAAAAAAAAAATTTTTAAATTGTCGGCCTTTTTTGTATATAGTGCAAAAAATTTAAAAAACACAGACATGATCATAGCACCATAAGAGAGCTGTATTTGTGGGAAAAAAGGACATACATTTAATTTGGGTACAGCGTCGCATGACTGCGCAATTGTCAGTTAAAGTAATGCAAAAAAAGGCCTGGTCATGAAGGGGGTAAATCTTTCGGGGCTGATGTGGTTAAACCCCAAACCAAATAAGGGAAAATGTTATACTTACCTAACGGTAATTTTCCTTTCCTGATGCAAGCATGACAACATATACGTATGGGAAGGCTCCGCCTCCCTGCCCAATCAGGACCGGTTATACTATAAAAGTAGGTCTCCTCCCCTACCCCAGCATTCTCATAGTTTAGTATCGCTGCGGAAGGCCTTACTTAAATGTCTCAGGCCCCATATTTGCCATTTCTTTCTTTTTTTTTTTTTTCTTTTTTCTTTTTTTTTAGGGTGAGGGAACCTATATGCTGTCATGCTTGCATCAGGAAAGAAAAATTACCGTTAGGTAAGTATAAAATGTTCCCTTTTCCTGACACAGCATGACAGCATATACGTATGGGATGTATAAAATCACCAGACCACAAGGGTGGGTACTGCTCAAGTGTTTAAGAGGATTAGATCTATCCCCTCTAACGACTGAGATGTATTGTAGTTAGGACTGCTGGGTCCACCAGAATGTGCCCCCCAACGTGTTGAATGTAGACCTGGTCGTAGTTTAGATTTTAACTCTGGAGGAACTATTTTGGAGTTCTATCATTGACTGCATCACCAGCTTGGAGGAGCTGTCTCTGCCCTCATCTGATGGATTTGTCCTCTCCATCTAGGCTTTGACCAATTGTATCCGTATAACGGCGATTGTCTTCGTTAGACAGCGGGATTGTCCCTTTCCGATGTCCTTAGGCCTGATGAGTTTATCGTTTTTCTCTTCGCTTGTCTCTCTTCAACCTTGAATCTCATTTCAATGTTTGTGGAACTTCAAACACTTTAGTTTGGATCTGCTAAAAGGATGATGATGTTCTAACTCAGGTTGCCAAGATACCAACATTTGTATAGTGTTGAGGAAGAGACTAGAGCCATTTTGGCTGATCATTTCAGCAACAAGGTATTTTATGGTTCGACACTTGGATGTTTGAGATTCTTCTAGATCTACTCTACATACTGTAATTGCCAAAGGAATACTTATTCCATGTTCCTGGCCATATTTAGGATGTTTTGTCCCTCTAAATGGAGAGTGAGATAATGTGTCTCACACTATTCGGAAGACCCCATGGGGAAAAGAATAACCTGCCTAGGTCTTTCGGACTTGGTTGCTGAGATATGCAACCGTCACTGGATCCCAGAGAGTGAAGATACGACTGTGTTTCAGTATCCCTTAATGCCGTCTCTAGGCTTGCTTGTATACAATTCATTCCTTACAATAAGAAACAGAGAATACCATCCTTTAAATTCTGTAGGTTCTTCTTGTAGCTAAGGTGCTTGAAGTCTGGAGTAGGCGCTCTGACCTCCATTAGATTTCAAACACTAACGGTGAGACCTCCACTTCTTGGTCTACTGTATCTAGATATAACTTGTATGAATTTGGAAGATACCGTTGGCACGTTGTATGAGGTGTTGAATCTCCGGAAGGAGAATAGGAAGTTCTCGGATCTGAGACTGTACCCGTGGGCATCATTGCCTGAAAGCTACAGGGCAATTATCATATCACCACCGAACGGCTGCGAATCCGGATAGGCCTCCTGGAGACTCTTAGGTTCGTTAAATATATACGTATTGGCCAGGGGCGGACTGACCATTCGGTCATTCGGGCAGTGACCGAGGGCCCGTGCCACTAGGGGGCCCCATCAGGGTGGCCAGCTTCAGTAAAACTAGGGACAGAATGTAAAAACCAGTGTTTTTTTACATCTGTTCCTGATATGTCTGGCACCGACATTATTTTGATGTGAAATTCCTGAGATTATAGCTGCCCTGCCTCTGCACTGCCCCCTCAGCCAATAGGAACACGCTGCACACGCCCCCTTCTCCAGCGCGGCTTTTTTGACACAGAAGCAGGAGATTCCGACTGCTGGAGGAGAGGAGAGGGGGAGGCGGGGACACAGCTTGCAGTGTGAGACGGACTGTCTGATAAGGTAAGCTGGCTGAATTTTACAAGATGGATCCTTGTCAGTGGGTTACCCTAGTGAGCAGAGAGGGAGGGGATGTGTTACCTCTAACATGGCTCTGAGGCTATTAGATCGATTTTGTTTGTAGGAAGTACACTACTTCTGGAGGAAGGGCATGTCCTGAATGTCTCCCCAATCTCTACTACACCTGCCTACTCATTAGCTGCCCACCACTACACAGTCCCCCTCCTCTCCTCTCCTGTATTACCAACTCTTGTGTCTGTGAGCTGCTGGGGCACTACAAGTCCCAGCATGTCAGGAGATGGGGCAGCAGTGCATTCAATCATGCTGATTTTTGGGTGAAAAATGCTGGTGTGTGTATGTATAATGTGTGTATATATACTGTGTGTATATGTATAATGTGTGTGTATATACTGTATGTGTATATGTATAATGTGTGTGTGTATATACTGTATGTATAGTGTGTGTATATACTGTATATGTATAATGTGTGTGTATATACTGTATGTATAGTGTGTGTATATACTGTATATGTATAATGTGTGTGTATATACTGTATGTATAGTGTGTGTATATACTGTATGTGTATAATGTGTGTGTATACTGTATATGTATAATGTGTGTATATACTGTATGTATAGTGTGTGTGTATATGTATAGTGTGTGTATATACTGTATGTGTATATGTATAATGTGTGTGTATACTGTATGAATAGTGTGTGTATACACTGTATGTGTATATGTATAGTGTGTGTGTGTGTGTATATACTGTATGTGTATATGTATAATGTGTGTGTGTGTGTGTGTATGTACTGTATGTGTATGTGTATATGTATAATGTGTGTGTGTGTGTGTGTGTATATACTGTATGTGTATAATGTGTGTGTGTGTGTGTGTGTGTGTGTGTGTATATGTATAATGTGTGTGTATATACTGTATGTGTAGTGTGTGTATATACTGTATGTGTATATGTATAATGTGTGTGTATACTGTATATGTATAATGTGTGTATATACTGTATGTATAGTGTGTGTGTATATGTATAGTGTGTGTATATACTGTATGTGTATATGTATAATGTGTGTGTATACTGTATGAATAGTGTGTGTATACACTGTATGTGTATATGTATAGTGTGTGTGTGTATATACTGTATGTGTATATGTATAATGTGTGTGTGTGTATGTACTGTATGTGTATGTGTATATGTATAATGTGTGTGTATATACTGGATGTGTATAATGTGTGTGTGTGTGTGTGTGTATAATGTGTGTGTATATACTGTATGTGTAGTGTGTGTATATACTGTATGTGTATATGTATAATGTGCATGTGTGTATATACTGTATGTGTATATGTATAATGTGTGTGTATATACTGTATGTGTAGTGTGTGTATATACTGTATGTGTATATTTTTAAGTGTTTGTGTGTATATACTGTATGTGTGTGTATATACTGTATGTGTAGTGTGTGTATATACTGTATGTGTATATGAATAATGTGTGTGTGTATATACTGCATGTGTAGTGTGTGTATATACTGTATGTGTATATGAATAATGTGTGTGTATATATACTGTATGTGTGTGTATATACTGTATGTGTATATGAATAATGTGTGTGTGTATATACTGTATGTGTATATGTATGTGTGTGTATATACTGTATGTATAGTGTGTGTATATACTGTATGTGTATATGTATAATGTGTGTGTGTGTATATACTGTATGAATAGTGTGTGTATATACTGTATGTGTATATGTATAATGTGTGTATATACTGTATGTGTAGTGTATGTATATACTGTATGTGTATATGTATAATGTGTGTGTATATACTGTATGTGTATGTATAATGTGTGTGTGTGTGTGTATATATTGTATGTGTATATGTATACTGTATGTGTAAATGTTTAATGTGTGTATATACTGTATGTGTAGTGTGTATATACTGTATGTGTATATGTATAGTGTGTGTGTATATACTGTATGTGTAGTGTGTATGTGTATATGTATAATGTGTGTGTATATACTGTATGTGTATATGTATAATGTGTGTGCATATACTGTATGTGTAGTGTGTGTGTGTGTGTATATACTGTATGTGTATAATGTGTGTGTGTGTATACTGTATGTGTATGTGTATATGTATAATGTGTGTGTGTGTGTATATACTGTATGTGTAGTGTGTGTATATACTGTATGTGTATAATGTGTGTGTGTATATACTGTATGTGTATGTGTATATGTATAATGTGTGTGTGTGTGTGTGTATATATATAGTGTGTGTATATACTGTATGTGCATATGTATAATGTGTGTGTATATACTGTATGTGTAGTGTGTGTGTATACTGTATGTGCATAATGTGTGTGTGTGTGTATATACTGTATGTGTAGTGTGTGTATATACTGTATGTGCATATGTATAATGTGTGTGTATATACTGTATGTGTAGTGTGTGTGTGTATATACTGTATGTGTATAATGTGTGTGTGTGTATATACTGTATGTGTATATGTATAATGTGTGTATGTGTGTGCATATACTGTATGTGTATATGTATAATGTGTGTGTGTATATACTGTATGTGTAGTGTGTGTATATACTGTATGTGTAGTGTGTGTATATACTGTATGTGTATATGTATAATGTGTGTGTATATACTGTATGTGTAGTGTGTGTATATACTGTATGTGTATATGAATGTGTGTATATGTATAATGTGTGTGTATATACTGTATGTGTATATGTATAATGTGTGTGTATATACTGTATGTATAGTGTGTGTATATACTGTATATGTATAATGTGTGTGTATATACTGTATGTATAGTGTGTGTATATGTATAGTGTGTGTATATACTGTATGTGTATATGTATAGTGTGTGTGTATACTGTATATGTATAATGTGTGTATATACTGTATGTATAGTGTGTGTGTATATGTATAGTGTGTGTATATACTGTATGTGTATATGTATAATGTGTGTGTGTATACTGTATGAATAGTGTGTGTATACACTGTATGTGTATATGTATAGTGTGTGTGTGTGTATATACTGTATGTGTATATGTATAATGTGTGTGTGTGTGTGTATGTACTGTATGTGTATATGTATAATGTGTGTGTGTGTATATACTGTATGTGTATAATGTGTGTGTGTGTGTATATGTATAATGTGTGTGTGTATATACTGTATGTGTAGTGTGTGTATATACTGTATGTGTATATGTATAATGTGCGTGTGTGTATATACTGTATGTGTATATGTATAATGTGTGTGTGTATATACTGTATGTGTAGTGTGTGTATATACTGTATGTGTATATGCTTAAGTGTTTGTGTGTATATACTGTATGTGTAGTGTGTGTATATACTGTATGTGTATATGAATAATGTGTGTGTATATACTGTATGTGTATATGAATAATGTGTGTGTATATATACTGTATGTGTGTGTATATACTGTATGTGTATATGAATAATGTGTGTGTGTGTATATACTGTATGTGTATATGTATAATGTGTGTGTATATACTGTATGTATAGTGTGTGTATATACTGTATGTGTATATGTATAATGTGTGTGTGTATATACTGTGTGAATAGTGTGTGTATATACTGTATGTGTATATGTATAATGTGTGTGTGTATATACTGTATGTGTAGTGTATGTATATACTGTATGTGTATATGTATAATGTGTGTGTATATACTGTATGTGTATGTATAATGTGTGTGTGTGTGTGTGTGTGTGTGTGTATATATTGTATGTGTATATGTATACTGTATGTGTAAATGTTATATGTGTGTGTGTGTGTGTGTATACTGTATGTGTAGTGTGTATATACTGTATGTGTATATGTATAGTGTGTGTGTATATACTGTATGTGTAGTGTATATGTGTATATGTATAATGTGTGTGTATATACTGTATGTGTATATGTATAATGTGTGTGCATATACTGTATGTGTAGTGTGTGTGTGTATATGTATAATGTGTGTGTATATACTGTATGTGTATATGTATAATGTGTGTGCATATACTGTATGTGTAGTGTGTGTGTATAATGTGTGTGTGTGTATACTGTATGTGTATATGTATAATGTGTGTGTGTGTGTGTATATACTGTATGTGTAGTGTGTGTATATACTGTATGTGTATAATGTGTGTGTGTGTATATACTGTATGTGTATGTGTATATGTATAATGTGTGTGTGTGTATATAGTGTGTGTATATACTGTATGTGCATATGTATAATGTGTGTGTATATACTGTATGTGTAGTGTGTGTGTATACTGTATGTGTATAATGTGTGTGTGTGTATACTGTATGTGTAGTGTGTGTATATACTGTATGTGCATATGTATAATGTGTGTGTATATACTGTATGTGTAGTGTGTGTGTATATACTGTATGTGTATAATGTGTGTGTGTGTATATACTGTATGTGTATGTGTATATGTATAATGTGTGTGTGTGCATATACTGTATGTGTATATGTATAATGTGTGTGTATATACTGTATGTGTAGTGTGTGTATATACTGTATGTGTAGTGTGTGTATATACTGTATGTGTATATGTATAATGTATGTGTATATACTGTATGTGTAGTGTGTGTATATACTGTATGTGTATATGAATGTGTGTGTGTGTATATACTGTATGTGTGTGTATATACTGTATGTGTATATGTATAATGTATGTGTATATACTGTATGTGTAGTGTGTGTATATACTGTATGTGTATATGAATGTGTGTGTGTGTATATACTGTATGTGTGTGTATATACTGTATGTGTATATGTATAATGTGTGTGTATATACTGTATGTGTATATGTATAATGTGTGTGTGTATATACTGTATGTGTATATGTATAATGTGTGTGTATATACTGTATGTGTATGTATAATGTGTGTGTATATATTGTATGTGTAGTGTGTATATACTGTATGTGTATATGTATAGTGTATACTGTATGTGTATATGTATAATGTGTGTGTATATACGGTATGTGTATATGTATAATGTGTGTGTATATACTGTAAGTGTAGTGTGTGTGTATATACTGTATGTGTATAATGTGTGTGTGTGTGTATATACTGTATGTGTATATGTATAATGTGTGTGTATATACTGTATGTGTATATGTGTATGTGTATACGTATAATGTGTGTGTGTTTATATACTGTATGTATAGTGTGTGTATATACTGTATGTGCATATGTATAATGTATATGTGTGTATATACTGTATGTGTAGTGTGTGTGTATACTGTATGTGTATAATGTGTGTGTGTGTATACTGTATGTGTATATGTATAATGTGTGTGTGTGTATATACTGTATGTGTATATACTGTATGTGTAGTGTGTGTATATACTGTATGTGTATATGAATAATGTGTGTGTATATACTGTATGTGTATATGTATAATGTGTGTGTGTATACTGTATAATGTGTGTGTGTGTGTGTATATACTATACTGTATGTGTAGTGTGTGTGTATATACTGTATATGAATAATGTGTGTGTGTATATACTGTATGTGTATATGTATAATGTGTGTGTATATACTATACTGTATGTGTAGTGTGTGTGTATATACTGTATATGAATAATGTGTGTGTGTATATACTGTATGTGTATATGTATAATGTGTGTGTATATACTATACTGTATGTGTATATAATGTATGTGTATATGAATAATGTGTGTGTATATACTGTATGTGTAGTGTGTGTATATACTGTATGTGTATATGTATAATGTGTGTGTATATACTGTGTGTGTATGTATACTGTGTGTGTGTATATAGTGCATGTATATACATATAGATTCAGGTAGAGTTGCGCTGGAGTATTTCGATATGCGCCGCGTAACTGTGAAGATGCGCCGTTGTATCTCCGCGGCCGTACCCACCAAACTAGATGCGACAGAAAACGGGCTTTCCCAGTCCGGCTTAACTTTCCGACGCCAGAGTCTCGTCAGCGCATAGTTTCGCTGGGCGCATCAGTCGCGCCTATTGATTTCCCCTGCAAATATGCAAATGAGGGTTATTTCCCGATTCGCGAACGGATTAGCACCATACGCTGGCTACATGCGCCGCGCGTATCTCGTCCGTCCGACGCAAAGTTATTTCTACAAATAGCTGCTTTATCTTTACTCCAGACGGCCACAGGTCAGCAGGAGAGCAGCTACAGCAGCAGCGTTACCGACGATAAGAGCTAGCTGAGCACCCCAACTTGCAGGATAACACCTCTGTCCATGCTTGTCTGTCAAATTTTACAGCCATGGAGGAAGACATCATAGGTCTACATAGCCGAGATGACGACTGACAGCTCCTGGCCTTTAGAGTTCAGCTTTCTCCTGTGTTTGCGGGGAACGGGAGCAGGCATCTCAGAACAAAAGTAACTTCACTGCGGGGAGGGGGAACAGGATATACTTTAGTGCCGGAATGGCGCATCTACCGGCGCATTTAAACGCCCAACGGAACACATTGCGCTGTCGTTTCCAAGAAGGTGGTGCCGACGGAAGTTGTGAGCATGCGCACTGGGATGCATTGACAGTCGACGCATGCGCAGCACGTTCGCCGCGGGATCGCGCTTAGTTTAAATAATACACGCCCCGTACCCGCCTAATTTGAATTCCGCCGGCTCATTTGCGATACGCTGCCGCAACTTCAGGAGCAAGAGCTTCATGAATAACAGCACTTGCTCCTAAAATTTTGCCAGAGTAACGTAAATGAGAAACGTTACTCCAGCTTAAAGATGCTCCCATCTACCTGAATCTGGCCCTATGTATGTATGTATAGTGTGTGTGCTTATACCGTTTGTATGTGTGTGTATATACTGTATGTATAGTGTGTGTGTATATATACTGTGTATGTATATACGGTGTGTGTGTGTATATATACTGTATGTGTAGCTCTGCCATAAGGTGGCACACTGTGGGGCTCTGCCGTAAGGTGGCACACTGTGGGGCTCTGCTGTAAGGTGGCACACTGTGGGGCTCTGCCGTAAGGTGGCACACTGTGGGGCTCTGCCGTAAGGTGGCACACTGTGGGGCTCTGCCGTAAGGTGGCACACTGTGGGGCTCTGCCGTAAGGTGGCACACTGTGGGGCTCTGCCGTAAGGTGGCACACTGGGGGGCTCTGCTGTAAGGTGGCACACTGTGGACTGTGATGTATAAGGAGAATGTTGGGACTTTGTTGTAAGGGAGGACTGATGTGAGATCCTGACTGTTGTACTATATGGGCCAGATTCAGGTAGTCCAGAGCATCTTTGCTCTGGAGTAACGCTTCTCATTTGCGTTGCGCTGCAGAAATTTTAGGAGCAAGTGCTGTCATTCACGAAGCACTTGCTCCTAAAGTTGCGGCAGCGCATCGCAAATGAGCCGGCGGAATTCAAATTGGGCGGGTACGGGGCGTGTAGTATGCTAACTAAGCGCGATCCCGCCGCCAACGTACTGCGCATGCGTCGAGTGTCAAAACATCCCCGTGCGCATGCTCCAAAATCTGTGAATGAACGTCAATGACGTCACATTCCCATTCATGACCGTTTTACGCAAGCGACGTTTTTTTTTTTTTTCCCGACGCGATGACGACGCCTATACCTAACATAGGATACTCCAACCCCATGTAGGTATATCTATGCGCCGCGTATCCCGTCCGGAAACGTCGTATCGTCATTGCGTCGCGCCGGAATTCGATCGTGAATTCCCCCCACATATGCAGCCATGTCATGTCCCCCCACATATGCAGTCATGTCCCCCCACATATGCAGCCATGTCATGTCCCCCACATATGCAGCCATGTCATGTCCCCCCACATATGCAGCCATGTCATGTCCCCCCACATATGCAGTCATGTCCCCCCACATATGCAGTCATGTCCCCCCACATATGCAGCCATGTCATGTCCCCCACATATGCAGCCATGTCATGTCCCCCCACATATGCAGCCATGTCATGTCCCCCCACATATGCAGCCATGTCCTGTGCCCCATATTGCAGCCATGTAATGTCCCCCATACCTCCCCAGCCGCTGCTGCAGGGTTAATCCCCGTGTAACACATACCCGCGGCGCCATGTAAAGACACGCGATTGGACGGATCCGTCCAATCGCGAGCAAGGGGGGAGTGTCTATGGACGTATCCGTGTATAGACACTCCCCCCTTGCTCGCGATTGGACGGATCCGTCCAATCGCGTGTCTATACATGGCGCCGCGTGTATTACATGTTTACAAGGTGCACGGGATTAGCGGCGGGCGTTGTGCGGCGGGCGATTTGCGGTGAGCGGCGTGCGGCGAGCGGCGGGGGGGGTTGGGGGGAAGTATTCTATTTTGGTATCGGGGGTATTTGCGGGAGTACAAGTACTCCCGCAAATACTCGGAATCGGTCCCGATACCGATACTGGTATCGGTATCGGGACAACCCTACTTTTCAGAAAAGCAAATTAACCACAAACCTGCAGAAAATAAATCTGTCAGGCTTATTCAGTTAAATGGAAGGCTTCAGCCCAGCACAGCACCTGCTAAAATCATTAGCAGTATTGCAGACACAACCACAGCCCTTCAGTAATGCAAGTTTAACCACATACTTGCCTATACTTGCAGCAGTAACTGAATAGAATTGTGTGCACCATGTGGTGCCTTACCACATGCATGCTTCATGTCCAAAGTCCAATGAATGTCCATACATGGCGTCATGATAAATGAGCAATCCCTAGAGACCAGATGCCTTCACCCCCATCTTCCTGGATCCTGCTGGGGTGAGGCCTCCCCCATTAGGCGTTCAGGTCTGCCTGTACAGCGGGGAGCTTCGTCACAGGAGAGGCTTTGAACCTGTGCGGCTTGGCGGGAAGTGTCCGGCCAGGTGAGGAAAAAATAAACATTCCTGCTTTCTTTAGCAGTAGTATAACCGCCTGTAGCAGTGAAGGTAAAAACAGAGAATGCTGGGGTAGGGGAGGAGACCTACTTTTATAGTATAACCGGTCCTGATTGGGCAGGGAGGCGGAGCCTTCCCATACGTATATGCTGTCATGCTGTGTCAGGAAATGTAATATATTGGAGCTTACCAATCATTAGACGTGATGGCTGCATTTCTTTCCTTTTCTGAGGATTCGTTCCCTTCTGTTATCACCAGGTGACCTCCTGTATTAGTGAGACACAACTCTGTAAGAAGGAGCAGAGGATGCACAGCAGACAGCACCATGGTCATTCTGGTGGGAAGGGAGAGTTAAACGTTATAGAAAATTTAGATGCATTAACATATTGAAGGCAAACTCCAGCTCTCAGTGTATAATCAGTTACAGCAAACAGTTATTTTTGCTGTTGGGATGAAAGTTTTGCATGAATACACAAAAGCTGATCATTAACCCCCCTGCCAATGTTAAGTGGTTTGTCTCATCCATACTCCAATAAATATTTGCTTTTGGGTTTAATACTGCTTTAACACCGCAGTCTTTGTCTCCCCTGTAACAGTTTTTGCGATAACAACGTTTGTTACCTGGTAAACCGGCCAGTAAATCTGTAAGTTTAAATTTCCTTTAACAGAACACGCTGTCCAGCAAAAGTTACATTTGAACGGTTGGGACAAACCATTTAACACTGACAGGTATCACGGGAACACTTACCAAGGCCGAGATGCTGAGGGCGGCTCACCTTTGCGACCTGGCGCGATCCTCCCCCTGGGATTGGGACAGGGGGAAGGACGCACCGGGAGGCACCGGTACCAGTGGGAAGATGCAGATCCGGCAGGTCAAGCAGGGACAGGCGGACGATCAACCGGGATGGTTCGGAGCTGCAGCAGACGGGAAGACTGGAGCGAGGTTCCGGTAGACAGGGACAAGGCAGGAGAGGAGTCTATGACACAAGCCGTGGTCAGGGGTTTTTAGAGAAGCAGACAGTCCAGTGTTCAAGCCGGGGTACAAAGGGCAGGAGAAAGCCAGGAGTCCAGGTTCAAGCCAAGGTCAAGGTATTGGAGAAAGCAGAGGTCCGGGAACGTAAGCCAAAGGTCAAGTAGGTGAAGAATCCACTAATAGGTAACAAGTCAGGTACTCAAACGCTGTTTACAAACCAGCAACCAGAGGACTGTGGGAAGCTGATTTAAATAAGCCGCTCAGGCTTCTGATTGGCCAGGGGCGGAACGAGATTGTGTGCGCCCGCGTGCGCTCCCGCGCGCCGTCACGCGCGCGCTCCCGCGCGCCGTCACGCGCGCGTGCCCGTGCACACGGCGCGGCGCCACGCCACGCATTCGCGCGCGCAGCCCAGGCGAGCGCACCCGAGCTGACCTGTCACGGAGCTGGGGCTGGATGGAGCTGGTCCCTTGACAGTGCCCCCCCCCAAGGGGCGGACTCCGGACGCCCAAACTGTCCATCAACTCCGGATGTTCACGGTGGAAGGTTCGTATCAGGCGGGGAGCGTGCAGATTTCTGGAAGGCTCCCAGGAGTTATCTTCAGGGGGGTATCCCTTCCATTTGATTAGATATTGGAGCTGCCTTCCCCTTTTTCTGCAACCCAGAATGGTCTCCACCTCGAACTCCCTCTCTCCCTCAATTTCCACTGGCGGAGGTGGAAGCTCTTCTCTCCCAGGGAACGGGTTTACCGTGACTGGTTTGAGCAAAGAGGCATGAAAGACCGGATGGATCCGGTAAGTTTCAGGTAGTGCTAGTTCAAAAGCCACGGGATTGATTTTCCGTTTGATCCGGAATGGGCCGATGAACCTAGGGCCCAGCTTCTGTGAAGGGATTGGTAGTTTGAGGTTAGTAGAGGAGAGCCAGACCTCGTCCCCTACTTCAAAAGCAGGGCACTCCTTCTTCCCCTTGTCATAGAATTTTTTGAAGTTTTCTTGTGCCTGCTGCATGACTTCCCGGAGCTTTTGGAAGTTTTGTTGGATGTGAGTTAGGTGTTCCTGGACCGCTGGAACGGGTGTTTCAGGGATGGAGTCCGGAAGGGAGGAAGGATGATAGCCGAAATTCTCCCAAAAAGGAGTTTGGTTAGTGGAGGCATGCACTGAATTATTATAAGCAAACTCTGCCGATGGTAATAAAGACACCCAATCGTTCTGTGATACAGAGCAAAAGCAGCGGAGGTACTGTTCTAACGTTTGGTTGGTTCTTTCCGTTTGACCGTTGGATTGCGGGTGATAGGCGGACGAGAGACAGACTTTGATTTCCAGTGTTCTGCAGAGTTCCCTCCAGAATTTGGACGTAAACTGCACCCCTCTGTCAGACACGATGCTTTTGGGCACCCCATGCAGTCTCACAATTTCCCTGAAAAAGATTTTTGCCGTGTCAGCCGCAGAGGGTGTGCCAATCATGGGTAGGAAATGGGCCAGTTTGGACAGGCGGTCGATCACGACCAGAATTGTTGTGAAGCCTTCCGAGGGAGGTAAATCCACTATAAAGTCCATGGACAACTCTGTCCATGGGCGTTCCGGAACCGGGAGAGGTTTCAATAGGCCCCAGGACTTGGTCTTGGGTCCTTTACAGCGTTGGCAGCGGGAGCAGGATAAAACATAGGTCTTGCAGTCAAGTCTCCACTTTGGCCACCAGAAGGAACGGCTGAGCAATTCGGCAGTCTTTCGTAACCCGAAATGGCCCGCTAATTTATGGTCATGAAACGTACTTAGTACTCGTTGCCTTAGTACCGCAGGTACAAAGATTTTACCCCGTGACCACAGCAAGTCGTCCCGTCTCTCTAGGGCAGATGCAGCTTGGTCGGTACATTCTTTGGATGCCTCCTTTAGGGAGTTTAGCAAGTCTGTTTGGGAGACTAAAAAAAAGTTCTGGGCGGCCAAAACGGTACTAGGTTCCGGTGGGATGGAAGTATCTGAGAACATCCTAGAAAGGGCATCCGCCTTCCCGTTCTTTGAGCCAGGCCTGTAGGTGATGTGGAAATTGAAGCGAGTGAAAAAGAGGGCCCAGCGGGCTTGCCTAGGTCTTAAGCGTTTGGCCGTTCGCAGGTATTCCAAATTCTTGTGGTCCGTAAAGATTAGGATAGGATGGAGAGCCCCTTCCAAGAGATATCTCCACTCTTCAAGTGCGAACTTAATCGCCAACAGCTCCCGGTCCCCCACATCATAGTTCCTTTCTGGGGAGGTCAATTTCCGGGATGCGTAGGCCACCGGGTGGAGGAGAGCTTTGGGTCCCTGTCTCTGTGATAAGATGGCGCCAGTAGCTATTTCAGAGGCGTCGACTTCCAAGACGAAGGGCAGAGCTGGGTCAGGGTGCCGTAGGACGGGTGCAGAGGAGAACATCAGTTTAAGTTGAGTAAATGCTTCTTGTGCTTTCTGGGACCAGTGGAAGCGACACCCCTGACGTGTTAACTCAGTGATGGGGGCTACAATAGATGAGAAGCCAATGATGAACCTCCGGTAAAAATTGGCGAAACCAATGAATCGTTGTATGGCCTTCTTGTCGCCTGGGGCTGGCCAGTCTTGGACCGCCTTGACCTTCTGCGGGTCCATAGCAATCCCACTAGTAGAAATGATGAACCCCAGGAATTGGATTGTTGTCTTTTCGAATTCACATTTCTCGGCTTTGAGGTATAATTTGTGCTCCCTGAGAATGGTTAGGACTTTCTTAACGTGGGAACGGTGTTGCTCGAGAGAGACCGAGAAGATGAGGATATCGTCTAAATAGACAACTAGGAAGTCATCTAGGTGTTGGCGAAAAATGTCATTGACTAGGTGCTGGAACGTGGCAGGGGCGTTGCAGAGGCCGAACGGCATCACCAGGTATTCAAAATGCCCGAACCTGGATCTGAAGGCCGTCTTCCACTCATCCCCGTCTCTGATCCGGACAAGATTGTAGGCCCCTCGGAGATCTAGTTTGGAGAAGAACTGGGCTGCCCGAAACCGTTGGAATAGTTCAGGGATGAGAGGTAGCGGATACCTATTTTTGATGGTAATTTTGTTTAACTCCCTGTAGTCAATACAGGGTCTGAGGGACCCATCCTTCTTCTCGACGAAGAAGATCCCCGCCCCAGCAGGAGAAGAGGAAGGGCGGATGAACTTCTTCTTTAAGTTTTCATCAATATACGCCTTGAGGGCGACTAGTTCCGTCTCGGACAAGGGGAAGATACGGCCAAAAGGGATCTTGGATCCGGGTAAGAGGTCGATAGGGCAATCATATGGCCTATGCGGAGGAAGGTGATCAGCTTGTCGTTTGTCGAATACGTCCTTAAACTCAGCATAAGCAGAAGGGATGTGAAGGGAATTGTCCGACATAGTAGCTAGGGTGGAACAGGAGGTCTGGACGGGTAGGAGGCAGTTTTGTGAACAGTAGGCGGATGAAAACTCGATCTCCTTCTTGTGCCAATCTATGCAGGGTTGGTGGACCTGCAGCCATGGGAGTCCCAGGATAATGGGAAACAGTGGAGAAGGTATCAAATCCAGGCAAAGAAATTCTTGATGACCTGTGTCAGAAATGGCAAGGATTGGCTGGGTTTCCTGAGTGACAAGTCCAGACCGGGGAAGAGAGCCGTCCGCTAGGTGGATTTGCAGATGAAAGTCCTTAGGGCGGCAGGGAACATGCA
Organism: Rana kukunoris; assembly: GCA_029574335.1. Lineage (NCBI taxonomy): Eukaryota > Metazoa > Chordata > Amphibia > Anura > Ranidae > Rana > Rana kukunoris. The sequence goes on from CM056051.1 coordinate 150,833,730, forward strand.
GCTTCAGGGCCAGGGCAGAGTCCAAGAAGCAGCTGCATGCTCCGGAATCAATTACGGCTGGCAGCCGGGTTGCCCCCTCCGGGAGCTGTAAGGAAAGAAAAAGGACAACATAAGTCTGTGGTAGGTTAGTCACGTGGCAATTGAAGGCGGGTGGCGGTTTACACTTACTGGGTCTCACCGGGCAGCAACGAAGGAAGTGGCCAGCCCCGCCACAGTACAGACACAAGTTGGACTGGCGTCTTCGCTGCCTTTCTTTGGGGGTGAGAGGAGGCCGGATAACCCCGAGCTGCATGGGTTCGGGGTCTGGAAGGGAGGAGACCGGTGGGACCGGGAGCGACGGAGGACCGGGAGAGAATCTTGGTGGAATCCAACTGGGACGGTTTGTTTGGAAACGCTCCGCCCGCCGTTCCCGAAGGCGTCGGTCCAGCTGGGTAGCCGACTGAATCAACCCCTCCAATGAGACGGGGGGATCGACTCGAGCCAACTCGTCCTTGAGGGACTCAGATAGTCCTTGGCGAAATTGGTATTTCAGGGCCGCCTCATTCCATCCAGTGTCGGCGGACTATTTCCTGAACTCCGCAATATAGTCTTCGACGGGCCTCCTGTGGAGGGTAGCCTCGGCCGTGGCAGAACGCAGAGGGTCGTCATATAATTTGGACATGTGTTCAAAGAAGGAGTCCAACGTGTCCAATATCGGATTTCTTTGCTCCATCAGACTGTGGGCCCAGGCTTGAGGTTCATCAGAAAGGAGCGAGATTACAAAGCCCACTTTTACGGCCTCAGAGCAGAAAGTCCTGGGTTGCAAGGCCAGATACAGAGAGCAAGCATTTTTAAAGGCCCTGAACTTTTTGCGGTCGCCTGCAAAGCGCTCTGGTGTAGGCACCCGGGGTTCCGGGTGAGACACGACTACTGCTGGAGTTGAAGCAGGCTGAGAGGTGGACGCCCCTGATCCTGGGGTCACCGAAGGGGCTGCGGGTCCAGGTGTAGGGTTTAGTTGTTGAAGACGGCCATCCATCTGTAGGTACCCTTCTTGTAATTTTTGCACCGCCTCAGTTAGTGCCGAGACTTGTTGGCATAAAGTCTCAAAGGGTGAGCGCGCCCTGTCAGCCTCAGACATCTGGCTGGTTTGTACTATCACGGGAACACTTACCAAGGCCGAGATGCTGAGGGCGGCTCACCTTTGCGACCTGGCGCGATCCTCCCCCTGGGATTGGGACAGGGGGAAGGACGCAACGGGAGGCACCGGTACCAGTGGGAAGATGCAGATCCGGCAGGTCAAGCAGGGACAGGCGGACGATCAACCGGGATGGTTCGGAGCTGCAGCAGACGGGAAGACTGGAGCGAGGTTCCGGTAGACAGGGACAAGGCAGGAGAGGAGTCTATGAGACAAGCCGTGGTCAGGGGTTTTTAGAGAAGCAGACAGTCCAGTGTTCAAGCCGGGGGAAAAAAAAGGGCAGGAGAAAGCCAGGAGTCCAGGTTCAAGCCAAGGTCAAGGGATTGGAGAAAGCAGAGGTCCGGGAACGTAAGCCAAAGGTCAAGTAGGTGAAGAATCCACTAACAGGTAACAAGTCAGGTACTCAAACGCTGTTTACAAACCAGCAACCAGAGGACTGTGGGAAGCTGATTTAAATAAGCCGCTCAGGCTTCTGATTGGCCAGGGGCGGAACGAGATTGTGTGCGCCCGCGTGCGCTCCCGCGCGCCGTCACGCGCGTGCTCCCGCGCGCCGTCACGCGCGCGTGCCCGTGCACACGGCGCGCCGCCACGTCGCGCATGCGCGCGCGCAGCCCAGGCGAGCGCACCCGAGCTGACCTGTCACGGAGCTGGGGCTGGATGGAGCTGGTCCCTTGACACAGGGGTGCTTAGAATGGTCAGCTTTTATTTTTATTAATGTAAAACCTTTATCACAAAAAAAGAAAAAAAAATTGTAACTACTATATATAACTATATATAATAACTATAAATAGTAACTACTTAAAAAGTGTTAGCGGTGGAGTGAATGTAACCACCCTAAAACAGGAGAGGTGTTACTGGCCAATCATCACATGAAAATAAAGGAATACAATCTTGATTAAAAAAAAATGCACCGATCACATCCAATGATTGGTAAACTACAATATCATGTAATATAGTTTGTTCCAATGATGGAGAACCCCCCTCTTTGTGGGTACATGCTTCCCCCAAAAGGTGCCAAATGTGGCAGCGGAGGGAGAGGGCAGACAAGTGGAGCTTTCCCTTTTGGGTGGAGCTCTGCTTTAAGCATATCAGTTCTCCCTATAGGAGCTTTTAATTTCCAATAGAAATAAGCACAGTAAGATGATTTGTATGGCGATTAGGTAATAAATGTAATTTCTCTCTTTCTCTAGAAGACAGGAGATCGTTCATTGACACCACAGAAAGTGAAGAAGAATATACACCGGGTTCCCTGGATCTGCACAGCTTCATCTACCACACGATAATTCAGGAAGGAAACTTTGGGAAGGTAAGTGACCAAAGATAAGCTTTCTGCTTACTAGTTCTTTATAATAGGCTTGCTTCACTACTCCTCTCTCTGTGGGTCACCATCAGTGGCGTCTCCATCTTTCATATTTAGGGGGGGCACATGGGGGGACAGGAACAAAAGTAGGGGGGCCAACTATAAAATGCTATTTTTTATATATATATATATCCTGGGGCCCTTTTCTACATTCCCACGACGGGCCCTTTCACATGTTCTTCAGTGAGCTCCCTTCCTACTATACTGGGGGCCCCCCAGGGTGGCAGAAAACAAGAGATATATGTCACCAGCACACCAAGAAAATATAAGGGTCCAAAGCAGTGGGAGAACTCTCAGGGTTGCAAAGGTTGTCTTGCCACCGGGCCCTGGTGTTCTGCCATTGTGGGGTTCTCCAGCTCTCCTGTCCCTGCTATTGACAGCGCTGGTCTGGCATCTGTCTCCTTGGCAGTGGTGGCAGTCTATTTGGTCCTAGTGCTGGTGACATTATGGGTGCATGCAGGGGAAGGCTGGCACTATTGGTTATAGAGAGCCGAGCCCAGGGCCGGACTGGGAATAAAAACCAGCCCTGGAAAAAATGTCATACCAGCCCCATAGCATAACGTAATTTTTTTCTTATTCATGAAAGGGAAAACTATGCACATTTGAAGAGTGTATTATATATACAGAAGACAGACATTTGGCTTTATATATATGCAAATGCCAGTTAAACGTGGTCAATCAAAAAGCACTGCAAAAAAGTCGGTAAAGCACCGCTAAAAATTGCAGTGCTTTGTCGCCGACGCCCCCAACGCCTCAATGTGAAAGCAGCCTAAGGTAAGGGGTGGGTTACTGATATAAGGGGGGAAACCTTTATATCAGTGTCCCTTTACATTATTATTCACTCCCCCTTACATCAGTGACCCCCCCCCCCCTTAGGCTGGCCTTGCGGTGCTGTCACTGACCTCCTTTTAGGTGCACCTTGCAGGGATCAGTTAATCGGCTCCAGCTTGGTGGCTCTGGTTTCTCTGACTTCTCCCATGATCCCCATCCCAGCGACACTCCCACTCTTGACTCGTCTCCAAACTCCCTCAGAGACTGCAGACTTCACATGATACAAGAGATGGTCAGAGCCTGCAGACACGATACAAGAGATGGTCAGAGCCTGCAGACACGATACAAGAGATGGTCAGAGCCTGCAGACACGATACAAGAGATGGTCAGAGCCTGCAGACACGATACAAGAGATGGTCAGAGACTGCAGACACGATACAAGAGATGGTCAGAGCCTACAGACACGATACAGGAGATGGTCAGAGACTGCAGACACGATACAAGAGATGGTCAGAGCCTGCAGACACGATACAAGAGATGGTCAGAGCCTGCAGACACGATACAGGAGATGGAGGAGAGAGAGAGAGAGACTGCAATGGTGGGAGAGAGAGGGGGGGCTGCAATGGTGGGAGAGAGAGAGGGGGGCTGCAATGGTGGGAGAGAGAGAGGGGGGCTGCAATGGTGGGAGAGAGAGAGAGAGAGCTGCAATGGTGAGAGAGGGGTTGCAATAGTAAGGGAGAGGGAGAGAGAGATGGGCTGCAATAGTGAGAGAGAGATGGGCTACAATAGTGAGAGAGAGATGGGCTACAATAGTGAGAGAGAGAGGGGGGCTTCAATAGTGAGAGAGAGGGGCTGCAATAGTGAGAGAAGGGGCTGCAATAGTGAGAGAAAGGGGCTGCAATAGTGAGAGAAAGGGGGCTGCAGTGATATGGGAGAGTGAGGGGGGCTGCAATGGTGGGGGGGGGGAGTGCAATGGTGGGAGGGAGAGAGAGGGGGCTGAAATGGTGGGAGGGAGAGAGAGGGGGCTGAAATGGTGGGAGGAAGAGGGAGGGGGCTGAAATGGTGGGAGGGAGAGAGAGGGGGCTGAAATGGTGGGAGGGAGAGAGAGGGGGGCTGAAATGGTGGGAGGGAGAGAGGGGGGCTGAAATGGTGGGGGAGAGAGAGGGGGGCTGAAATGGTGGGAGGGAGAGAGGGGGCTGCAATGGTGGGAGGGAGAGAGGGGGGGCTGCAATGGTGGGAGGGAGAGAGGGGGGCCGCAATGGTGGGAGGGAGAGAGGGGGGCCGCAATGGTGGGAGGGAGAGAGGGGGGCCGCAATGGTGGGAAGGAGAGAGGGGGGCCGCAATGGTGGGAGGGAGAGAGGGGGGCCGCAATGGTGGGAGGGAGAGAAGGGGGCCGCAATGGTGGGAGGGAGAGAGGGGGCTGCAATGGTGGGGGGGGGAGGGGCTGCAATGGTGGGGGGGAGAGGGGCTGCAACGGTGGGGGGAGAGGGGCTGCAACGGTGGGGGGCTGCAATGGTGGGAGGGAGAGAGAGCGACTGCAATAGTGGGAAAGTGAAAGAGATTAAAATGCTCTGCAGACCATTTACCGGCAAAAACACATAATTTGTTTGCTTTGAGAGAGAGATACAGCAAAACTGTATAATCTCTCTCACACCACCCATTGCATGGTGCACCCCCCCCCCCCCACTCTCTCTGAGATTATTATACAGACAGTTTACAATTTCCAAGGGCAGCAAAGGTAGGTGACCGTGACAGAGAGAGGAGGGGGGGGGGCGGGGGGTGCACTGTTATATGGTGAGAGAGAGTCGAGATAGAGGATGGAACAGCATGTATGGATTTCATTAAAAATGTATCTGTTCACCTTGTGCTCCAACTCCAAGGCTGGCCGGCACCGTTCACTTCTTCTCCTGCAGCTCTGCCTTCACACGTGATGACTCATAGTGGGCTGTGCTGGCGCCGCACGGGACGATGGAACTAAATCTATCATCTGACGTTTGGTTCTCCCGCTCGGCTCCTCCCCTCCCTCAGACACGTGTTCGCTCCAGCCTCCAGTCCACACAGTGCGGGAAGGAAAGTGCAGCGGCGAGCATGGCGGCCGCTGCTGTTTATTAACACAATTGTAAATATTAACAGGACACTGGTGACTGGAGTGACTGCAGCTAAGCATGGGGCAGCCGTATAATAGCAAAGTGCGGCCGCGATGGCGGTGGGCCGGCCGCCGCCGTGGCCCCCACAGCTGATTAGTTTGACTGACAGCAAGCGGCCTACCAGGAATTTTCCCGGTATCCCGGTAGGCCAGTCCGGCCCTGGCCGAGCCCCCAGCTGGTCACCTAGCAGCAGTAATGCTGTATAACCTTCTCTGACATGCTGATCGGGATGTGATCCAGGTGAAGCTCCCAGTCAGATCTAATAAACACAGTATTTATTAGCATCAAGAGTACAACCACATATATATAATCAACCGTATGTTCAGCAGCCATGTGAGCTCTATGGGCCAGATTCACGTATTCCAGAGCATCTTTGCTCTGGAGTAACGCTTCTGATTTGCGTTGCGCTGCCGAATTTTTAGGAGCAAGTGCTGTCATTCACGAAGCACTTGCCCTAAAGTTGCGGCAGCGCATCGCAAATGAGCCGGCGGATTCAAATGCGCGGGTACGGGGCGTGTAATGCTAATCGCGCGATGCCGCCGACGTGCGCAATGTGCGCAAAAATCTGTGAATGAACGTCAATGACGTCACATTCCCATTCATGACCGTTTTACGCAAGCGACGTTTTTTTTTTTTTTCCCGACGCGATGACGACGCCTATACCTAACATAGGATACTCCAGCCCCATGTAGGTATATCTATGCGCCGCGTATCCCGTCCGGAAACGTCGTAACGTCACTGCGTCGCGCCGGATTTCGATCGTGAATTGCCGATTTCCGCTCATTAACATATTTTTTGAGCGTAAATCGGCGGGAACGCCCCCGGCGCCATTTTTAAGTTGAAGTAACGATGCGATGGCGAAACTCAGTTACGCTGCTCGCATCGGAACTTCAACCCGGCGTTTCTTGTTTTCTGGTTACAGAAAACAGAAACGCCGGCTCAAAGCCACTGTTACGCTGGCGGATCACTCGATCCGCCAGCGTAACCTTTCATGAATCTGGCCCTATGTCTGTAAAGTGTGAGATTTGATCAAAAAAATCTCTGATATGTAGCACTAGGATTTGACTGGGAGCATCACCAGGATTGCATCCCGATCAGCTTGTTAGAGAAGGATCGACTGCTGCTAAGCAACCTGTAGGGAGCTCAACTGTCTACAACCAATAGAGATGGGCTTGCGTGTGTATGAAATCCCACATGCCCAATCCCACCAGGAAGCCGACACTCCACAGTGCTAATCACAGCCAGTGAGACAGTCCTGATCTGTGCAGAGCTGCGGACCGGGAAATCTCTCACTGCCTGTGATTAGCGCTGTGCAGTGTGGGCTTCCTGGCAGGCTCTAGCATGTGGAATTTTGAACATGCCCAGCCCATCTCTAACAACAAATTGTGCTGGCCCTCCTGTACATCAGCCCTATAAAGTAACCAGCACTGGGTTCCAATGTGCTGCCGCCGCTGCCATGGAGACAGAGACCAGCACTGTGAATAGCCGGGACAGGACAGCAACTCTGGTTATTCCAGCACTGGTTCACACTGGGAGGATTCCCCCATCCACCTATAATGCGTAGATGGGGAAATTGGATAATTTCTTTTTTTTTTTCATTCCACCTAATAGTTGAATGAAAAAAAGTGATCAATGTATGGGCTGCCTAAGAGCTAAGACCAGCCATAGACAGTTTAACTCTCAGCTGGTTCAGCAGGAACTCAGTTGCTGTATCCTGGCCTAGGCCAACAAGACCCAGGCCTAGGGCAGCACTTTGCAGGGGGGCAGCACGGACAGTGTCCCCGCCGGCTTGCACTACACTGTTAGGCAATTTTTTTAGCATCCCCATAAATTGGGCGCACTGCTTCCAGTATGTGGGCGGTTGGCATTCTGCAACTGGGGGGGGGGGGGGCATCGCTTGAAATTTTTTACCATCGCTGTCCCATTGCAGAGATTTCCCTTCACGTCCTTTCCCATAGCCAAACAGGAAGTGAGAGGAAATCTATGCAAATTAAGGAAATCCATTGCCCCCCCCCCCCCAGGCCATCAGAACTAGTGTCCCCACTTGAAAATTTCAGGGTGGGTCTTAAACCGCAAGGGGTGTAGCCTTGACAGGAAGGGGTGGGTCATATTTAAATTATGAGGTGCACAAGTTTAGTCAGGCCTAGGGCAGCACAAAACCTAAATACACCCCTGAGGAACTGGCTGAAATTTGAACCATTAATGAGCAGATTCTCTTATGATTATCACTAGTGGTTGCTTTATAGCCACTAGTGATAATCACTGTTTGTCAGGAGAATATAATTGCTGGGCAGGAGGGATATTCCCCTGTCACCACTGTCTGTGTTGATGGGGGAATCATGAAAGTTTCTTTGCTGCAATCTGTGGATGTAGGAAAGAAATTTGCACCGTATATTACCTGCCTAACTGAAAGTGAAAGTAAATTGTGACTGGCTTGAAAGAACGGGAGAGGGGGAGGGAGACAGATGGGGGAGAGAAGGAATGGAGATAATGCAGTTCAGTAATTACAGTGTACTGCAGTCTGCAGTGCACACACTTACCCACGGTCCAGGCTAGAATATCAGGCATCATTCATACACAGCCAGGAATGTTGCTAATTTTCATTTTACTCGCCCACACATCCCCTCTCTTCAAATACAGCCCACCGGGATATAGGGTGACCACATTTCCAAACTGCCATTCAGGGACACCCCCCCCCCCCCCCCATTTTTTTTGCAGATTTTCGGGGCAGGGGCGTATGAAATCAGCCACCCATGCGCAAGATCAAAAGTGGGACCTAGGCATCAAGAAGAACTGAGTGGTCAGGGGGGGGGGGCACAGAGTAGGGACAGAGGAGGAAATAGGAGGAAATAGGGACAGAGGGGCAGAGGGACAATGCCCTAAATGAGGGAAAGTTCCTTTAAATCAGGAACAGCACAGGAGGGGGGGGACTGAAGAACAGCACAGGTGGGACCAGAGGACAGCACAGGAGGGGGGGTGGGGGCTGAAGAACAGCACATGGTGGGGGACTGGAGAACAGCACAGGTGGGACCAGAGGACAGCACAGCAGGGGAGGGACTGAAGAACAGCACAGGTGGGACCAGAGGGCAGCACAGGAGGGGGGGGGCTGAAGAACAGCACAGGAGGGGGGACTGAAGAACAGAACAGGTGGGACCAGAGCATGGCACAGGAGGGGGGACTGGAAAACAGCACAGGAGGGGGGGGGACTGGAGAACAACACAGGGTGGGACCAGAGGACAACAGGGGGTTGGAGAATGGGGGGTGGGAGAGAGCAGAGAAGTTACTGGGGAAGATCAGAGGGGCCAGGAGAGGGTTGAGAGACCTGTGGGCAGCAGAAGGAAACTGGATAGGGGGGGCGGCATATAGAGGAACTGATGCCCTCCATGTTCTTCTTGCAGCCACTGAACGCCCGCTTTTCCTCCTTTACCTCATGCAGGCATTCAGTGGCTGCAAGAAGAACATGGAGGGCATCAGTTATTCTATATGCCGCCCCTCCTATCCAGGTTTAGAGGGGAGCTGCATGGACCCCCTGGAGTATGAGGCTGGGTTGCAATGGCGCCCCCTGTAGTTACACAGATGCAGTGGAGTAACTAAAACATTTCTGGCAGTTTGAGGGAGCAATGAATGGAATGCTGGCAGGATTCTGAGGTTGTGATAGTTGCTTATGAGCCACTACTGAGAGGATTGCTTGGTATACAGAGGGGTAGGTGAAAAGGTGGGAAAACATGAAAGGCTGAGGGTGAAGGAGGAGGGGGAGCGGGGCTGCTGCAGTGAGAGGCAAACAAGTAATGGGAGAGAAGAGACATTGAGCAGCTGGACAGGACTGGGTGTGAGGAGTTATGTGTGCAGGGATGAGGGAAACATCTTAAGTTCTGAGGGGTTCATGCTGGGACCTGTAGTTCTTCACTTTTTGGGAGGGAGTCACATCCACAAAAATAAGGCATTACAAGTCCCAGCATGAACACAGCCCTGATATCTAGGGATGTTTCCTCCTTCCATCCAGGGTGTAATCTGTCAGTGTCTTCTCCTGCCGAGTGCCGACCCTTATCTGCCGACCCTTATCTGCTTACTCAGCCTGGAGCAAGCCTCTGGGTGTACTGTACAGACACACACTCCACTGCTGGAAGAGAGCTGACAGGATTTTAACCCCGATGGATCTTAAATGCTGGTCAGTGCTTTGCATGTCACTTGCCTTTGTTTCTAGCATCTTTCCTGTCATCTGTACACTGCAGTCTGATGTTTCTTCAACATGCCGCTGCCTGGCTGGACTCCAGAACATACACGAGGAGGTGGGTGGAGCTGAACAGAAGGCGCGGAGGAGGAAGTTAAATCTCATCCGCTGCTATAGGTCTCTGCCTCTCTCCTGCTCTGACGTCACTGGTTGCTACACGCCAAGCGGGCATCATGTAGCAACCAGTTTGGGCACTGAGCCAGCGCTGGTGAATAAAGCAAAAAGGGGTCTCACTCTCTGTCAGCTAGGGGTCCACCACAGGCTGAGGTAGAGATGATGCATGCAAAGGCTATTTTAGGGGGCATTAGATCGCCCCAGGCCAATTCCGGGACTCTGCATTGTCCCGTAATGAGCATGCCCGGGACACGGGACACAAGTATTAATTAAGGGACAGTCCCGGGCAATCCGGGACACGTGGTCACCCTACCGGGATAGTGTGGGCGGGACTGAAAGGAGGAGGAGCTGTATTCCTCCCTACTCGTATGTGAGGAGAGTGAAGGGGGGTGGCTGGACTCGCCGGGCTGTAAAAGAGTGTCATAGACTGACACTCAGCTCAGCTTGCAGTCACCACTCTCAGAATTTACAGGCTGGTTCTCCTGTCCTAAGGATGAGAAATCAGTCTGTTTTTTCAGTAACTGAGATGAAGGCTCATGAAGTTCTTTCTGCAACTCGCTCACTTCTTCGTGCCAATGAGGATGCAGGGGAAAGAGCAGATCAGGTGGCTGTAGTTGTGTGAGCGCTCACATTATGCAGTGTCAGCAAGCAGAAGGAGGGGGGAGGAATGCCAGAGCTGACTGGGGACGCTCTCCCTCTCAGGAGAGACTGTAACTCCAGCGGCAGCTCCCGCTGCTGTCAATCAAATCTAATGATTCGGCCGCCGGGGGGCGGGGCGAAGTCATACAATCGGCAGCTATGGACACTGATTGTATGACACGGGAGTGCGCCTGCAAGGTAACCCCCTCGGGAGAGAGCTTTCCAGAGGGGGTTAGCTCTAGCAGGGAGGAGCTGCAAGAGCCGCCGTGGGACCCCAGAAGAGGACGATCGGGGCCACTTTGTGCAATACAAACTGCACACTGGAGGTATGTATGACATGTTATTTATAAAAAAGAAAAAAGGAACTTTTAGTATCACTTTAAATTATTCCCCTTAAAGTGGTTGTAAACCCAGATTTTTTTTTATAATAACCTGCAAGACAAAGGCATAATGAGCTAGTATGACTAGCATCCCTCCGGAAGGTTACTTCTGGGTTTTTCTGCTCCGGCGCTGTGATTAACCGGAGCAGCGATAATGTCACTTTGCGCATGCGTGCGGGAGCCGTCAAAGCCAACATTATCGATTCATAAAACAGGCATTTTTAGTGCGCCTGCGCCGTAGACATCTGTGTTTTTTTTTTTTGACAAATAGGTTTAGGAGATATTACAAACACCTACAGGTAAGCCTTAATCTAGGCTTACCTGTAGGTGTAACTTCCCCCAGAGGGTTTACAACCACTTCTCAGCCATCTCTGTTCTCGGCCTCCCTGATCCTCTGTATCCTCCTGTACATTGCTGGACTCCTGAGTCCGCACTATATGGGGGTGACAGAGAGCTGGGACTGCCTGGGCAGTCAAGGTAGGAGACTTGGAGGGAGCGGCCATGTAGCATGGAGGAAGCTTACAGTAGTAAGGAATTTTGGATATAGTGGAGATGGAGTAAAACACCTGTCAGTTTTCATTGCTATATTTTTCCCCATTAATTGTTCTGTTTATTATCATCTTTGAAGGTAAAACAAAAGCCCAAAATGTCTGGTTGTCCCTAGAAAACTAGTATAGGGGAAATCTTCCGATGGGGGCGCTACTTCTGGTTACCTCAAGGTCCCTAAGAGTTTCCCTTAATTTGTAGGGATTTCCTTGCACTTCCTGTTTGACTATGGGACAAGATAAATCTCCCCAATGGGACAAAGATGGCAAAAATAAACCTTACAGGGGTTATAACCCCCCTCTACTCCATCCAAAATGAAAAAAAAGTTTTACTTAACCACTTCCCGCCCGGTCAATTGACATCCGGGAAGTGGTTCTGAAATCCTGACTGAAAGTCTATTGACGTCCTGCAGGATTTCATGCCGCACGCGCCCGTGGGGGTGCGCAGCACGGCGATCAGTGATGCGGGGTGTCACTCTGACACCCTGCATCTCCGATCGCGGTAACGAGTCTCTGGCGGAGGCTCGCTACCACGTGATCAGCCGTGTCCAATCACGGCTGATCACAATGTAAACAGGAAGAGCCGCCGATCGGCGGCTCTCCTGACAGGGGGGTTCCCGCTGATTGTTTATCAGCGCAGCCCCCCCTTGGATGCCCACACTAGACCACCAGGGAAGCCCACACTGGACCACCAGGGAAGGGCAAAAGAAAAGAAAAGTGGCAATTTAAAAAAATGTAAAAGTCAGAAAAAAATAAAACAAGGCCAGTAAAAAAAAAAGAAAGATGCCAGTCAGTGCCCACACATGGGCACTGACTGGCAACATAGATCCATCAGTGCCACCCCTTAGTGTCCATCAGTGCCACCCCACAGTGTCCATCAGTGCCACCCCTCAGTGACAATCCATGCCCAGTGGCCACCTATCAGTGCCCATCTGTGCCACCCATAAGTACCCATCAGTGCCACCCATGAGTGCCCATCTGTGCTGCCTATGAGTGCCCAGTGGTGCCCATGAGTGCCCATCAGTGCCGCCTATGAGTGCCCATCAGTGCCGCCTATGAGTGCCCATCAGTGCTGCATACCAGCGCCGCCTATCAGTGCCACATACCAGCGCCGCCTATCAGTGCCACATACCAACGCCGCCTATCAGTGCCCATCAGTGCCACCTCATCGGTGCCCATCAGTACTACCTCATCGTTGTCCATCAGTGCCACCTCATCAGTGCCCATCAGTGCCGCCATATCAGTGCCCGTAATTGAAAGACAAAACGTACTTATTTACAAAAAAGTTAACAGAAAAAAATATATATATATTTTTTAAAAACTTTCAGTCTTTTATTGGTGTTGCGCAAAAAATAAAAACCGCAGAGGTGATCAAATACCACCAAAAGAAAGTTCTATTTGTGGGGGAAAAAAGGACGCCAATTTTGTTTGGGTACAGTGTAGCATGACCGCGCAATCGTCATTCAAAGTGCGACAGCGCTGAAAGCTGAAAATTTGTTTGGGGCGGGAAGGTGCATAAGTGCCTGGTATGGAAGTGGTTAAAGATTTATTTTCAAGCAGCGTTCCAACCCAAAAGTGGAAGCTTCACTTTAAAAAGGAGATTCACCCAAATAACATGTATATAAGATCATATTCTTTATACTGTATATACTATATATATATATATATATATATATATATATATATATTAGGGCTGCGGAAATTAACAATTAATTGCTTGATTAATCGTTCATTTTTTTGATCGATCAATATTCTTTTGATCGGTACTCACCTCTCCGCGGATCGGCACACCACGCAATCCGCGGATTGAGCCCATAGGAAAGGCCGCGGCTTTGGACTAGCTCCGGAGCGGCGACCATCTTGGTACACCCAGCGGCTACCTAGGTGAGCTCCACAGAGCGGCGCGCTGACGGGGGAGATGTGGATATTACAGTGGGGAGATGTGGATATTACAGTGGGGGAGAATTAGTTGATTAAAAAAGATCGATCAATCGAACACAAAATTGTAATCAGTAACAGCCCTAATATATATTAATATATATATTAATATATATATATATATATATATATATATATATATATATATATATATATGTATATATATACACACACTGCTCAAAAAAATTAAAGGAACACTTTTGAATCAGAACTCCTGGTATATTGATCTGGTCAGTTAAGCAGCAGTGGGAGAGGGGTGTATACAGAGGGGGTTGTTAATCATTTTCAGCTGCTTTGCTTTTAATTGAATTTAACAACAGGTGCACTAGATGGGCAACGAGACGACCTCCAAAACAGGAATGGGTTTTCAGGTGGAAGTGTCTGACATCTTTTTTTCCCTACTCATCTTTTCTGATTGTTTTTCACTAGTTTTGCATTTGGCTAGGGTCAGTGTCACTACTGGTAGCACAAGGGGATACTTGGACCCTATAAAGGTTGCACAGGCACTCCAACTCCTCCAGGATGGCACATCTATACCTGTCATTGCCAGAAGGTTTGCCGTGTCTCCCAGCACAGTCTCAAGAGCCAGCAGCCCACTGGTGTGAATGTCTCTGACCAAACAATCATTAACAGACTTCATGGGGGTGGGCTGAGGGCCCGACATCCTCTAGTGTGCTCTGTTCTCACTGCCAGACACTGTGGAGCTTGATTGGCATTTTCCATTGAACACCAACATTGCCAGGTTCGCCACTGGTGCCCCATGCTTTTCGCAGATGAGAGCGCGTTCACCCTAAGCATATGTGACTGACGTGAAAGGGTCTGGAGAAGCCGCAGAGAACTTTATGCTGCCTTTAACATCGCTTAGCATGACTGGTTTGGTGGTGGGTCAGTGATGGTCTGGGGACGCACAGACCTCTACGGGGTACACAATGGCACCCTGACTGCCATTAGGTATCGGGATGAAATCCTTGGACCCATTGTCAGACCCTACACTGGTGCAGTGGGTCCTGGGTTCCTCCTGGTGCATGACAATGCCCGGCCTCATGTGGTGAGAGCATGCAGAGGGTTCCTGGAGGATGAAGAAATTGATACCATTGAATTGCCCCCACGCTTACATTATGTTTTGGTCAATCCGGTGCCGCCAGGTTGCACCTCAGTCTCTTTAGGAGCTCAGTGATGCTCTGGTCCAGATCTGGGAGGAAATACCCCAGGACTCCATCCGTCGTCTCATTAGGACCATGCCCTGATGTTGTCAGAAATACATACAAGCTAGCTTGCTGCATAATTATTTCACTTTGATTTTCGGGGGGTCTGTGAATTCAGCCCTCTGTACAGTATGTGGATCATTTCCATCAAATGATGTGCCATCTTTTCATTCCTAACACATTACCCATTCCATATCAGTATAGATATCCAGCATGAGAATTTAGCCCGTTGAGATCTGATATGTTTTCAAAGTGTTCATTTGAGCAGTGTATGTGTAAATATGTATATATATATATATATATTTTATTTTTTTTTGAGCTGCACAGTTAATCGTTAAAAAATTGCAATTCAACCCCTCTTATGATCTCTATTGCAGAGGTTTCTGATTCATGTAACAAGTGTAAAGACTTCTCTGCCAAGTTTTTAACAACTTTGTCTGTGCTAGTAAATAAGTAGAAACATTGTAACTCTTCCCTCCTAGATCATAGGGATAAAACTTCTGTGTGTAAATGCTGGAAGTTTAATAAAGTCTAAGGGCCAGATTCTCATACATTTTCGCTGGCGTAGCGTAAGCCATTTAGACTACGCCGCCGCAACTTAACAGAGCAAGTGCCGTATTCTCAATGCACTTGCTCCGTAGTTTGCGGATGCGTAGAGTAAATGGCCCAGCGTAAGGCCGCGTAATTCAAAGGGGGCGGCTTGTATTTAAATTAAGTGCGCCCCCGCGTCGATCGAACTGCGCATGCGCCGGCCAGGCAAAAAGCCCAGTGCGCATGCTCCAGCTCACGTCGGAAATCGTCAAGGGAAATCGACGTGATCGTCACTTACGCAATGACCTATTCGCAAACGACTTCGTAAAACGACGTAACCGACGGAAAAAGCCGACGCTGACCCGACGCCATACTTAACATGGCATCCGACGGTACTGCGTAAGGTTACTCCACATCTTTGCAGGGGTAACCTTACGCGGACGAAAACGACGTAAGCGACAACGATGTGGCGTAAAAGCGTTCGGGAATCGGCGTATTAGCCTCATTTGCATAGGCAAATGAGAAAACAACGTAAAGGCAACCTAGTGGCCGGAGTTGTCATTACATCTACGATCCGCAAGTGTAATACAATTACACTTGTCGGATCTTCACCCGTATCTATGCCAAAGTGATTATAAGAATCACTAGCGTAGATACCTGGGGAAAAAAACGGCGATATCTGAGATACCCCGTCGTAGCGCCTCTGAGAATCTGGCCCTAAACCTTTTTCTGACACTTGTTTCTTACAAAGTTAAAGGGGTTGTAAAGGTAAAGGTACAAAAAAAAATCCTAAATAGCTTCCATTACCTTAGTGCAGTCCTCCTTCACTTACCTCAATTTTGCTTTTAAATTTCCTTATTTCTTCTGAGAACAAAACAGCCCAATTTTTTTGTTTAATGTGAAAGATGATGTTACGCCGTAAGAATCGTGATCCATCTTCTAAGCAAAAAACCCACGGCTCTTGATTGTATAGATTAACAGCAGCAGGAGCCAATGGCTGCACTGCTATAAATCAAATCAAATGACATGGTCGTCGGGGCCGAGATATACATTCAGCAGCTATGGATACTGAACAAATGACTTGGAAGCATGCCCGAAAGATAACCCTCCGGGAGAGCGCCTCTCCTAGGCGGTTATCTGATGTGGGGAGGAGCCACAAGAGCCACCAAGATGTTGCAGATCTGGGCCACTCTGTGCAAAACGAGTTGCACAGTGAAGGCAAGTATGACATGTTTGTTATTTATAATTAAAAAAAAAAGCTTTATAATCACTAACACACCTGCGACCTTGTAACACCGAGTCACATGACACTAGGGAGGGGAAAATAGCGAATTGGTCCTAATTTGGACATTTTCACCTAGGGGTATACTCACTTTCGTTGCCAGCGGTTTAGACATTAATGGCTGTTTGTTGTTGAGTTACTGTGAGGCGACAGCAAAGTGACATTGTTATACAAGCTGTACACTTACTACTTTACAATGTGCCATTTCTTCAGTGTTGTCACATGAAAACCTAAAATTTTTACAAAAATGTGAGGGATGTACTTTTTTTTTTTTTAATACTAGTAATGGCGGCGATCAGCAACTTATATTGGGTCTGCAATATTGCGGTGGACAATCTGACACTTTGTGGGAACCAGTTACACTAATACAGTGATAAAAAAATATGCACTGTCACTGTACCAATGACACTGGCTGGAAAGGGGTAAATATCTAGGGTGATCAAAGGGGTTAAACTTGTGCCTAAGCACTGTTTATTGTGAGGTGCTTTCACTAAGGGATGTAACAGTTTTTATTCCCTACTGTGCAGGGAAACAAAAACCCACCACATCCCCACTGACAGGACAGAGCGCTGCATTATTTACATGTGTCCTGTGTTCCTCCTTGCCATTCAGCAGACATCTATTGGCCAGCAGTGGCTTGCACATCCCCTGCCCAAAATACCAGATCACATACTAGGTACATGATCCAGCACAGGAGAGCCACTCTGCCTGCCACCGTACTCAGAAAGTGGTTATTTTCTGCAGATGACCCCATCCCAGTGCAGCAGTAATGGGACTTGCCACTGAGGAAAATAAAAACTGCAATATGGGAGGGAGGGACCAGTCAGATGTCACTTCCATACCCAAAGTACATTTTAACCACTCAACACATTTTATAATCCAAAAAAACACACACAAATACAGATCAATCGAGGATTCCAAACACCTTAAAGCGGTTGTATACCCACATATAATTTTCAATTCGGCAAGGTCCGGTGGCTGCCGGTCCTTTAGCCAAGAATGCCCCCTGCGCATGTGCCGCATAGGCTTACCTGTAGGTAAAAAATAAAGCGTTTACTACCACTTTAAGTGTAACCAAAAAGGCAAAAAAGTACTACCACTTTAAGTGTTAGGCCTCTTTCACACGGAGCGGACCGTTTTTCGGTCCGCTCCGTGTGTGTCTGTCGGCTCAGCGGGGAGTCCCGCTCAGCTGTTGGCGGACAGGGCAGTCCCCGCACACTGTGCAGGGACCGCCCTGTCTCTCCTCCGCTATCCCCTATGGGGAATCGGATGGAAATGGACTGTCTGTCCGTTTGCATCCGATCCACCGGACGGAAGAAAAATAGGGTTTTCTTCCGTCCGCAAAACGGATCCAGACGGATCTTAGGCAGATGTTAGCGGATGCATCATTCACCAACGGATCCGCTCCCATAGGGACACATTACAAGTCCGTAAATGGACTTGTAATTAGCGGACCGTTCGTCCGCTAATGTGAAAGGGGCCTAACCAAAAAAATAATAAATTTTGTTTTAGATAGCCTGGAAAGGGATAAGAACGCCCATTAGGTTTTTGCCATTAGTGTCTGTTCCCCTATTGGTTGAATTCACCTTCTATTTGTCCTGTTTACCATTATCATTGAAAAATTTAAGAAAATCCCAAAATTTGGGTTGTCCACAGAACACAGAGGGGACATCTAATGGGAACACTCACTTCCCTCACTTTTTGGGGCAGGGAATTTCCTTACTTCATGTTTTGGCTAAGGGGAAAAAAAAAACCTTCATCTATCCAAAATGAAGAAAAATAAATAAAGTTCCGTCGTTAACCAGTTCAATCTCGACCCCTTAACACATGATCAGCTGATCATGTGATGTAAACAGAGCCGGTAAGCAGCCATTTTTTCTGAGCGCAAAAAGGAGAGAGAAAAAAAAGAAGCCGATCACCAGCGGCTGTCAGGAAGGACAGCGGCCCCCATGGAGAGCCACCGGCCAGTGCCTCCCATCAGTGTCACCTTATCTGTGGCCATCAGTGAAGCCTCATCAGTGCATATCAATACATTTTTCTCCTTACCTGTTTGCAGAATTTTATAACAAACTTTGAAACATTATTTTCTTTTCTTCGGGGGGGGGGGGGTTAAGTGCCCAGTAAGGAAGTGGTTAAAATGGGGTTTAAAACCTCTTAAACCCCGTCCCCCCCACAAACATGTCAGACTTACTGCCACTGTGCAGTTATTTTTGCACAGAGTGGCCCGGTCCTCCTCTTTGGAGGTCCCTCAGGGGCACTGGCAGCACCTCCCCATATCTGGTGAGGGGCTTCAGCACTACATTTCACCCAAAATGCAAGATGCATTACGGTAAAAAATTATCAAAACCATGAAACAAACTGTTTGACTAAGTAGACTTGTCCCATTTGGTTGTCCACAATCTTAAGTTTGAAACCGTGCATAGACAGCAATACCCATAAGATTTTTTTCCCTCCAAATTCCAAAAGCCTACATCTATATTGTAGAATAACGAAGTCACAGAATATTTGAAAGAATGTTTATTAACTCAATAAGTTACTTGAAAGAAAAAAAAAGCAAATAATGAACAAAAACAAAGATCAAATTGGCATGGTTCAATGTATTACAAGGGATGATGGGAAAAAAAAAACCATAGCAAAAACATAAGCAGTTACATATATGGCAGTGATACCAGAAGTCAGATCCACTAAATTACCATAAGATGAACTGTAACCAATCTCATACTCCTGGTAAATAAAAGTCATTGCAGCAAAGTGCTGAAGATGATAGAGAACATCTCTACACAGCACTATCTCTGTTTTTTTCAATAAAAATTATGTAGGATAAACATATACTTCAAAACGAGTTCTAGAATGGATTTCCAGGCAGTGAACGCATTAAATAGCACCAGTATGTCTACGCAACAGTCACATTGTGCCAGTTAGCCGACACATGGGTTTGTTAAAAGGCACATGCATCAGTCATAGGTGGCACACTATGTCACAACATCCTTCAGCAGTACCTGTTCCAACATGAGCGCCAGTCACATTTAAACCAGAAAAAGACTAGTAATAAATATCCTTCCTAGGAAGATTTGTACAAAATGTAACAATATATTGACCCAATGGCATCATCTACACCTCCCAGAAAAATTAGCTGTCCCATGCCATGTTCAATTGAAAACATTTGTATTCTTATATCTGAAATTCAGACTTTATTAGATATATATAAAAAAAAAAAAAAAAAAAAAAAAAAACCCTAGCGCTAATTTGTTCATTAGGCTTGGTATATACAAGCAATCACATGTAACAAAATTAAAGTAAAATTGATCTTTGCCTAAAAATACAACCCTTTATCTTGCAGCCATCCAACATAAAAACATTTTTAGAAGGCCGTCGATGCGACATTCACTGCAGGTGATTCTTCCTGGTGCCTGTTTCAAGTTACCCATTTATTCACCTGCAGTGAATTTCACAATCACCACATTTTAAATATGCCAACTGAAAGCAATTTAAAGAAAAAAAAATGCTATATGGAATTAAAAAATTATTCAGTTTTATTTAAGGCGTCAGTGATGTTGCTAGACTACACCGCTTAATCTTGGGAAAGAAGAGGATCAAAAATCGCAAAGTAGGCCCTCCAGCACTATGCTGGAGCATTCTTACAGGAACTGGGTTCCTCAGCTTTCCCAACCGCCCATGTGAAGGCCCAGGAAGGTTACCCGTGTCTATACAAGCATGCGGGAGGTCGGAGTGTTGGGCATTTTTCTACATTTTCTTCCAAAAAGATGCTTTCATTGCAATTTTACATAACAAGAGTGGATGGGGCAGCAAAACAGGCAGATATGCATTTTCAGGCAAGGTCTGCTTTAACAACTTGCAATTCCCTTGACACAATTAAAAAAGTTTGCATAAACTGGCATCTAGCCAGTCACAGTTCTTTAACCATCAAGACACTTTCAATAGACTTGGCAAACGGCACCATAGAATATAAATGTGAAGTAGAAAAATGAAGTGATCACCAATACAAAGAAGTCTTTGGATAGGGGTTAGAGTGGAGCTCCGGATTGTTTGAGGTAGTTGCTGGTGATGACACGTCATTTTTTTTTTTTAGAGAGAATTCTCTTATTTGCATACATGTAAACCTGTTGCAAGCCTTGCATGTAGCGCTCATGGAAGCTGCAATGCCCCACTGGCCTTTGGGGCAGGGGAGAGTAGATCCCATACATAGTCTTCACAGAAGCTCCCATGCCTCAGTCACACATCAATTGCCCCCACACCTGGCCTTTGGTAAAGGAACCAATCCAATTCATGTCAATTCTCCTGGTAGCTCCCATACCCGTCACATAAACCCCCTGGCCTTGGGTGAAGGAGCTGATCTAATACATGTAGTCCCAATGAAGGCTGCCATACCCTTGGCTGAGGGAACAGATTTCATAAAAGGTCCTCCTGGAAGCTGCCATTCCTCAGTGATTAAACCCTCCCTAGCCTTGTGCCTCAATCCCTTTAAGGCCAACCTGCCCCCCCCCCCCCTACAGCCTTGGAGGAAAGAGCTGACCCCATGCATGAAAGTTTTCCTTCCATGACACACTTTACACTATGGCCCCAGAAGAGTTGATCCCATACATGTAGTCATTCTCCCCCAAGGAAGGAGTTGACCACCCCATGCATGTAGACCTCAGGAGGCTGCAATACCCTCACCCTGGTTGAAAGAAACGGATCACATACATGTAGTCCTCAACTCCCACTCTGGGAAAGGGAACTGACCCCAGAGATGTAAGCCTCTTAGAATTTACATACTTTACCCTGGGTGAAGGAATTGACCCCATAGATGTAGTCCTGAAAGCCCCCATACCCCCCACCCTGGGAACTGATCAAACAGATGTCCAGCTGGAAACCAATCCTATATAAGTAGTCCTCCTAGAATCTCCCATACCCCCCACCCTGGGTGAAGGAATTGACTCCACAGAAGATGTTCTCCTGGAATTTCTCATACCGCCCTAGGTGAAAAAAAAATGACCTCGGATGTAGTCCTGGTTTTTCAAACCCCCCCACCCTGGGTGAAGGAACTGACCCCTTAGACTTGGTACTCCTGGAAGCTCCTATATCTCCCACCCTGGGTCAAGGGACCCTCCTGGAAGCTCCCATACCTCACACACTTAGTGAAGGAACTGATCCTGTTGATGTCCTCCTGGAAGCTCCCATAACCCCCTCCCTGGATGAAGGAACCCTCCATAACCCCCTCCCTGGATGAAGGAACCCTCCATAACCCCCTCCCAGGGTGAAGGAACCCTCCATAACCCCCTCCCAGGGTGAAGGAACCCTCCATAACCCCCTCCCAGGGTGAAGGAACCCTCCATAACCCCCTCCCAGGGTGAAGGAACCCTACTGGAGGCTCCTATACCTCACCCACCCATGGCCAAGTAGCTGACCCCCCCACACACACACACACACACACATGCAGCAGCTCCCATATTGCAGCTAGTCCAGCAGAGAAGAAGTAGAAGTCCCATGTCCGCCTCCTCCTAGCAGTAGATGTGTACAGTAAAGTGCAGACGTGTAAACGGGCTGGCCGCCCCCCGGAAAGTGCACAGCTGATCGGTCCTCAGGAGGAGGAGGAGAGGACGGGGAAGCGGCGGATCCGAACTACGGGTTGTAGATTGACCTGTAGGATCCTCTGAGCCCTCCGGCGGGCAGCCGCCACTGTGGCCTCACAGGACACGTCCCGGACCCTGATGGTGGGGAAGGCGCCTCCAATCCTCCACATGTCCTCTAGAGGGGGGGTACCTATGGAGCCGGACGCCTCGGATGGTGTCGGGCTGCTGCAGCTACTGCTGGCTCCACTCTCCTCACTGGCGGCTGGCTTCACCCTCCGGCGCTTCCTGCAGCTCAGCCTCATCCCTCTCCGCTTCCTCTTCACCGGCGGCGGCGGCTTCTTAGGCTGAGGGGGAGCGGGAGGCGGCTCCTGGGCTCTCCTGCGGGAGAGCTGGCTGGGGTCCGGTACCACCGAGCGGCACGACGAGTAGCCGTACACGTCTTTACTACGGAGGATAACCGGCGAGAAGTCCCGCTTCAGGCTACATAGGAAGTTCCACAGCTCCGTGTCTGAGTTCATGAAGTGCTTCGACTCCGGGACGAAGATTTCCAGCGCGTCCTCCAGCGGCTTCATCCCCGCGAACACCAGCTGCGAGCGGGAATACACAACTTTCTCACCGTCCTCCATCCCTCCTCCTCCTCCAGCCGCTGCTCCAGCCGCCGCCTTTGTCTCTGCTTGGGCGGCTAAAGAGTTAACAGGGAGCAGATAAAGTGAACAGCCGCTAAAGCGCCCCCCTTCTGGCCGTCCGATTTAACGCAGGAGACTCTGTCGCCGGGTACACACAAAATGGCCTCTCCTAACGGCCCCTACTGTTGGCTATATAGCCGATTCTTTGAAATACGACGTACCCCGATCCCGCCCACTATTGGAGATCCGACGCCGCTATTGGCGCGCTAGCGCATATCCGCGTCGGCATTGGTCGGCGGGAAGACAATGGGCTGGGTTTGCACGGGCGTGGAGGGGGTGCGTGAATGTGAGGAGTCTCACTAATGTCGGCCATGTTACTAGATTGACTGGAGAATGGTTCTCACTTTGTGCCATAATGAGACTTTTATTGCTCCTTGTACATGGAAACTGAGACAGTGTTTGTGTTGGGAAGTACTTTCATAAACACACACTGCAAGTGGATAACTTTTAGTAGTAGGCTTAGCCATGTCTTGGAGTATTAGTCAAGGTTGTGGCAGTAACTTTACCTCAGAGTCTATGACTGAGAAAATTCGTTTATTTTCTCTCAACTTTACTGAAATGTTCATGAACAAACTAGGAACTGGGGTTGCCACTTCTTCTTCAAGTCAAACCCTTTTGCAGCACAGGGCAATTTTTTTATTTTTTTTTGCAGTAAAACACTATAGAAGCCGCCACCGGTGAAGAGGAAGCGGAGAGGGATGAAGCCGGCCGCCAGTGAGGAGAGCGGAGCCAGCAGTAGCTGTAGCAGCCCGACCCCAATCCAGTCATTGAGGTTAATTCAGGTGGTACAAATGGAAACAAAAAACCCACTTCCCACTGTCTTTACACGCACAGGAAATTTAATGGAATCCCAGGCTTAGTGCATAGGGTTCAATATTGGGCTGGCCAACCCTTTGCCGCTATAACAGCTTCAACTCTTCTGGGAAGGCTGTCCACAAGGTTTAGGAGTGTGTTTATGGGGATGATTGACCAGAAGCGCATTTGTGAGGTCTGGCACTGATGTTTACGTGAAGGCCTGGCTCGCAGTCGCCACTCTAATGCCGTGTACACACGGTCGGAATTTCCGACAACAAATGTTCGATGGGAGCCTGTCGGAAATTTCTGATAACAAAAATTTGAGAGCTGGTTCTCAAATTTTCCGACAACTAAAGTTCTTGTCAGAAATTCCGATCGTGTGTAGCCAATTCCAACGCACAAAATTCCACACATGTTCTGACTCAAGTACGAGACGAAAACGCTTAGTCTGGTAAAACCAGCGTTCGTAATGTAGCACATTCATCACGCTGTAACAAACTGAAAAGCAAGAGGCTGAAAAGCGCAAATCGTCTCTCATCAAACTTCTACTAACACGACTGGTAAACACTATAGAATTATAAAAGACCTGGGTGCCCCAGGGAGAGTAGTGATGTAGCGCACAGAGTGCTCCTTGGCAAACAGTGGGTGTGGCCAAATTGCTCTCGCTAACATCATTTCACCCTTCAGTCAAACCTGTCCCCAAACAGCTGCCCACAGCTCCCAGACGGCAACAAATTTGTGTATATCGGTTACTTGGGGAGCCACAGCCTGGTCGAATAATGTGTTCAGGTGGACTGAAACCCAGACACATGATTCAAAACCCGAGCTGTCTGGGTGAATCCTGGACAGGTGGCAACCCTAGTAGGAACCCCATGAATTTTGGACCAACTTTTACCTTTCTAAATAGCAGAAAGTTAAAGGAGAACTTTAGTTCTCCATTAAAAAAATGTCCAGGGTAACTTTTTGTTTTATTGCAGAAGAGACACAGGGACAAAGCTCACACACCAACATACATTATATTACCAAAAGTATTGGGACAGCTGGCTTTACACGCACATGAACTTTAATGGCATCTCAGTCTTGGTCCGTAGGGTTCAATATTGAGATTGGCCAGTCAAGTTCCTCCAACCCAAACTCGCTCATCCATGTCTTTATGGACCTTGCTTGGTGTACTGGTGCGCAGTGATGTTGGAACAGAAAGGGGCCATCCCCAAACTGTTCTCTGTGCCCAGTCTTGCCATGAATTTGAAGAGTTAATCCAGCTCTGAGCAATCCTCTTATCTTTTTTCGGTGAGATAAAAACTGACACACAGAGAAATAGGAGTCAGTTCTTCCCCCTTGCTGTGAGTGACAGGTGATTTACATATCTCATGCACTGTATACTTCAGTTCCCCTCCTCCTTTCTTGTTCAGCTCTCCCAGGATTGGCTGCTCCATGCCTCAGCATGATTGGGCATGCTGAAGTCATGTGGTAACTTTCCTGGTTTTTGACTGGATGTTAGTGATCATAGCAAAAGAAAATGCATGTTGACAAGGGTAGTGTAGAGATGGGCGGGGAGTCAAAGGGGCATGACCAAAAAAGGTCTGCCGATCGGCTCCCAATCAGCGCTCTAAGACAATCTCAGAACACAATAGCTCAGTGGGGAGATCACTGTACTAACATCAGAATGTTAGCATAGGATCTCCTCATAAGATCTTCAGGTTTTTTTTTTTATACACAGAACAAACCTTTTTTGCTTTAACCACTTCAATACCCGCCAATTGTCATTTGACGTCCACAGATGGGATCTCCCATCCTGGGTGGACGTCAAATGACGTCCTGGGCTTTGTGGGTGGATATCTGAATGATATCTGATGCCTACAGCTAGAGGCATCATCCAGATATCCTTTTGTTCTGCCGGCGATTCTGCACAACATAAGAACGATCATAGCGGCGGTTTCCAGCCTGGAGGAGAGATGTGGGGTCTTATTGACCCCGCATCTCTCCATAAAGAGGACCTGTCACACACATTTCCTAGTACAAGGGATGTTTACATTCCTTGTAATAGGAATAAAAGTGAATTTTTTTTTTTAAAGTGTAAAAAAAAAAGTCAAAAAATAAATAAAAGAATAAAACATCAAATTAAAACGCCCCTGTCCCCGGTAGCTTGTGCGCAGAAGCGAACGCACACGTAAGTCCCGCTGATATATGTAAACACCGTTTAAACCACATATGTGAGGTATCGCTGCGTGCGTTAGAGTGCCAGCAACAAATCTAGCACTAGATCTCCTCTGTAAATCTAAACTGGTAACCTGTAAAAAAAAATTAATGCGTTGCCTATGGAGATTTTTAAGTACCGAAGTTTGGCACCATTCCATGAGTTTGCGCAATTTTAAAGCGTGACATGTTGGGTATCTATTTACTCGGTGTAACATAATCTTTCACATAATACAAAAAAATTGGGCTAACTTTACTGTTTTGTTATTTTTTTAATTCATGAAACAATTTTTTTCCAAAAAAAGGGCGTTTGAAAAATTATTGCGCAAATACCGTGCAAGATAAAATGTTGCAATGACCGTTGTTTTATTCCCTAGGGTGTCTGCTAAAAAAACATATATACTGTTTGGGGGTTCTGCATAATTTTCTAGAATTTGATTTTTACATGCAGGAGAGAAGTGCCAGAATAGGCCTGGTATTGAGGTGTGTATAAAAGCCTGGTATTGAAGTGGTTAAATATACAAGAAATACGAGACTGCGCATGATCAGAAACAATAAACAACAAAACATTTATGTATCAAATAAAAAAGAAGCCTTTGTCATTCGAGAATTTTTGTACAATTAGTACCATCCTCAGGTTCAACTTGTGAAACATTAAGGAAAACCAGAAGATTGTTCGCCCAATTTTCTGATAGTGTGTACCCAGTTTAAAGAGATTATAAAGGTAATTTTTTTTAAATAAAAAACATGTCTATACTTACCTGCTCTGTGCACCTCCTCTTCTCGGCTCCCCCACTGGTGCTCCTGGCTCCTCCTTTCTGTCCAGCGCCCCCATGGGAAGCTGCTTTCCATTGGGGCACTCATGCATGCTCACTCTCGAGCCCCGCTGCTGTGTCCATTGACACAGACAGTGGGACCTGGTAAGGCCACTTGTCACTGACTTTGATTGACAATAACGGGCGCTAAAGGCTACCTGTGCCCCAGCAAAGCTAGTGGGACACAGAAGTGAGGGGGAAGAAGAGGTGCAGACATGCATGGCACTGGATCGAATGAGGACTCAGATAAGTAAAAGGGGGGGGGGGTGAGGGGGGATGCTGATGCCTAAACATTCTTTATCCTAATGCAAGGAATACATTAAGGTGAAAAAATGTTTAGGCTTTAGAACCACTTTAAGCCTCTTGATTTTTGGGTTTTGTGCTGGAAGTGAGGATGTTTAAATACCTTCTGTTATAATAAGGCAATACTGTACCTCACTGTACTTTAAAGGTGGGTATTTTGGTTCCTTTTGTATGGCCTCACCACAACCTTAAAGTGGAACTAAACCCATTGTTTTAACGGTTTCAAAAAACATATATGTATGACTACCCCAAAGGAGCTGCTGGTTTGATTTGGGTCTGCATTTTGGCTATCAACCCCTGAAACTGGCTCGAACCCTCCCTTGGCACAACTGATATAGTAAGGATTGTGGACCTCAATGGTTGTTGGGGAGCACAATATTTTATCACATCACAGTAAATATGTAAACAAATTGTTACCTTATGTTGCACTGGTCCCCCAGTAAGACAGATGGACTGCACACAGGTTTAACTTAACCAAAGAAACTTTACTGGGTAATCATAAAAGCAAAGGAACAAAGGTAAGACAATATTGGACTACTTACAGGGCCCTGTAAGAGTCAGAAGTATTAATAACAAATACATGCAGGTTAAATTATAATTATAAGGACCTGTGTAAGTGCACAGCAAAGAGATTCATTCAGCAAGATGTTCACACTGAAGCACCTCTCAGCCCGGTCTTACACAGCTCTCCCTGATAACAATGCTG
This sequence comes from Rana kukunoris, assembly GCA_029574335.1. Classification (NCBI taxonomy): domain Eukaryota; kingdom Metazoa; phylum Chordata; class Amphibia; order Anura; family Ranidae; genus Rana; species Rana kukunoris. The sequence goes on from CM056051.1 coordinate 150,861,121, forward strand.
TGCAGCTTGATATAATCAATTGCTTAGTTAAAGAGTAAATAAATAGATATCAACAGTCTACTTTACCTATCAAGCAGTCTTTAAATAATATACTTCACTAAGGTAGTTTGGTTGATCAGACCAAACGTTAATATAATCGTTCTTAATTGTTCACACATGCTTTAGTTGCATGCTTTGGTGCACTATGGTTAATTGGTAATCCAAAACGGGGAACAAATAACTGATGAAAAAAAACAGGTAGTCAAACCACAATGGCAAGTCTAAAGGATCCACCCTCCTGCAATGCAGTCAGTATGTTAGCGCAGGTGCCCATCTCAACCAACCAAATCAGGCCTTGTCCTTCCGGATTGCTCCATCTGCGAACTCCAATCCACAGTCTCCGACAGTCTCCGATCCTCAACAGGTCACTGTTGCACTGAGACACTCAGTGGGGAACTGAGGGAAAAATAGAATAGGGTTTAGCTTGTGTATAATACCATCTATTAAATACTTTTATTGCAGTTTCCCTAATTGTGATGGATCTAGTGCATCTAAGAAGATTGTCAATGCATTCAGACTATTTCGCGAAGGGAAGTGAGATATCGCATTCTTGTTCCCATTTGTGCATGTAGGGTAGTTTAGCTTGGTTATCGGTATTAATCAGTTTTAAATATATCTCAGATATTAGGCTTGTTCCTCTTGGGGATTTGGAACATATATTTTCTTATATTTAATTTTATTAGTAGAAACTTAAATTCAACAGTAGCGTGATGGAACATATATTTTCATAGAATGTGGGAGATGCAATGTCTGACATTGGAAAATATGAGTTATAGAAGTCTCTAATTTGGAGAAATCTTCTGAGTTCCGTATTAGATATATTATATTTGTTTTTTAGTGATGAGAAGAATGTGAATGAGGCATTCTCTATGAGTCTATTAAGGGTGGTTAGATTATTGTTAATCCACCATGCAAAGTCTTCTGTGTTTTGATAGCTTTGTAAGAATTTAGGGTCTCCTATAAAAGAAGCATGGTGAGGTGTGGGGAGGTCAATGTAAATTTCTTATTGTGCAGTTTCCACAATTGATATGAGTGGGCTACTAATAGGTTTAATAATAAATGGTGAAAGATAGCGCAACCCACAGCACTAAATGATATATATATAATATTGTGACAACCTGTGTACAAAATAAATGACTTATAAAAGTGCTGTAAGCACATAAATTAATAAAATCTCCAGAGTTAGTTGCAGATAGGCATAAAGTCCACAAAGCAAAACTGGAAACGAGATATCTAAATTCAATGGTAGTGATGTTGTGTCATCCAAAGAATGATGGTAGATGTATCATCTAAGTGGAAAAGTAAGAAGTAAATCCGGGCAAGTTGGCCCCTTACCGGAAAAGATGGACCTCTATGTGAAAAGAGATCATACAGGCAATGGTAAGGGATCGGTGGCTGTGGTGCTTGTTAGTAGATCAAAGGAACGTAGGTCAGGTGCATCCGTCCTCTGGTGTTCACAGATAACAACGTATCCCATTCAGCTCCAATGTTGCAATTATGCCCAGACTCACAACTCTCCCAGGGATGGCATAGTTAGTAGAGATGATTGGAAGAAAAAAGAGGCTTCATAGTGTATTATGTTTAAAGGAATCATAGAAACCTCTTTTATTAAAAGTTGCAACTGACATCAAAGTTTGGCAACCAAAAAAAGTTCAAATACAAAGAAGTCTTTTAAAAGGAATAAACAGATTCTCCTGAGATGGGTAATCCGTACAGCTTCGGTAACTGCCGATAAGCTGGTTAGTGGCGACGTCTGATGATATAGCTCCACCCGACGCTGCGTTTCACCTAATGCAGGCTTCGACTGGGATGGGAGGCAGTATAGGTTAAGCTTTGATTAGAACCTTTATTGCCCCATAGTAATCCGGATTTAGAATAGGGTAGCACTGAATCTTTTTCAAATATGGGATTTTCGGGTTGTGTATGTGCCATTGGGCTATCTATGCCCATCTTGCGGCTAAGTAGTATGACCAGAAGTCTGGGAGTCCCAAACCGCCACTTTTTGGGGATTTGTATAACATTGTTTTGGCAATTTGTGGGTGGGAATCCGACCATATCAATTTGTTGACATCTTATTGAAATTTGGTAATCATCATCTTATTTACTGTAACTGGGAGTGCCCTAAATAAGAATAATAACTTTGGTAGAATTGACATTTTGATGGCTGTAATTTTACCTAAGAATGATATATTGAAAGATTTCCATATTTTCAATGTCAATCTCAATTTCTGCAACATGGGTAGATAATTTATAGAAGATAAATTATTGGAGTCTGAGGTAAGTGCTGGACAGTATTGTATGCACGTATGTACAACCCAAAAAAAACTATAAGAATTTTACGTGCCTGAAAACACAAGAATACACATATTTATTATACAGCTCATCCTCACCTTTTTATGCAGAATATATCTGCCACAAATCTCATGTTCATACATTGGTACTGTGTGCAAGTACAGCGGGATACTTTTACATTGTGTTGCTATGTGTTCCCTATGCTTTAAATTCTCATTTAACCCGGCCATAGACGGTTCAAATCTCAGTTAATTCAGTGGGGATCGGACAATATTCGATCCATCTATGGGCAGGCTGATTGTACTCAAATCAATCCATCGATCGACTTGGGTACAACTAGCATGCAATTATTGTGTTTTCTTGGCAAGGATGGCTCCCCATGCCCAACTGCCGGGAGAACACTATAGCTCTGCACGATCGGGATTCCCGGCAGTATAAAGTCCACCAGGAATCCAGATGGAAAACCCGAGAACCTAAGTTTCCCCGTGTACACATGGCCGGGTTTTCCCATCGGGAAGACTGCAGGGAGAGCTTTGGCCAGGAATCCCGGCCTTGTGTATGATCCCTCGCAGTATTTCCCCATAGGAAAACTGCCAGGTTTAAAACCGCCGTGAATCCCGGCAGGAAAATAGAGAGAATGTTCTCTATTGTCATGCCGGTATTCCCGGTAGTTTTTCTGTCTGGAAAACTGCAAGGAAGCATACACACGGCCAGGATTCCCGGCCTAAAGCTTGCCCTGCAGTTTTCCGGATGGGAAACCTGGCCGTGTGTACGGGGCTTAAGTCCTTCTTCCAGCAAATCAGGGAATTTCATATTCATTCTTTGGTTCTTCGGTCTTCGTCTTCCTCATCTTTGTTTCACCCTGCCACCCCACTGTTGATTCCTGGGAATGGGGTGTTTTTATTTTATGGTTTTCACTGGGTATTGTTAGGGCTGTGTCTCTGCAGATGGCCTAGATTGGCAGTCCCAGCACAAAGATGGTGACTTTGCCTGCCCTGGCTGCAGCCAAGGCGGTGCTCACTCTCCCCACAAGAGGGCATTCTCTTCAAGTACTCCTGTTTTCCCTGCATATGGATATCTTTGTGTAGCTCTGGATAGCCATCTCACACAGAGCTGTTTGGTTGCAGGTGATACTATCCTACACCTGTACATCTCTGCTCCTTACATGCTATGGCGTTTCTAATAGTGTGTGGGTCATGAAATTGGTCTTGCTTCTTTCTTTATTCTGCAAGGTTTCTCTAACCTTCTTGGACAGCAGTCCATCTACAAATAGGTTCTTCAGCAGTCCATCTGCATCCCCCTAGCTGAGCTGTCCTATTCTGCCCCTTTTCCTATAGCATATCTCTGCTATTATGTTCTGCAGTCCCATTTCATATTGCAGAATGAATTCTCCCCCTCTCTGCTTTCTGCCAATGAAGTGGATCGTAGGGTCCAATAATGGCTCTTGGTCCACTTGGCTCTTCACTGCTTCTAAGTGATGGCTTATCCTGTCAAGGGAATCCTAGACTTCTCCTGGGATGTGTAGAATGAACCCTCTTGCTTTCCTCTCTAGATTGGTAATGACCAGTTCTGGCTGATAAGCCAATGGGACCCCATATGATTGGATCAGGCCCCACAATCTCTTTACCTAATCACCTACGTTTTAACCTGATCCTGTGTACGTGTTGCTGCAGGAATCCTGTCAAGAATAAGTGGGTCATTATTGCAGCAGTTTTAGGCCGGCCGTACACAGTTCGAATCTCGGCCAGTTTAGCAGGTAACGTCCGAGATTCAAACCAGTAATAGGCAGGCTGCTATAGCCGCTAATAAGCACTGTCCTGCCCCCGGAAAGGACAACTACTAGTAAATACAGTAGTATTTATGTATGTATGTCACTCACAGTCTTTTATTTGCAGACCACCTCCTGTCCCTTCCTTGGATTAGCATGATCAAAGAACTTCATTAATATGCTAAAAAGCCAACTGTTACACATTTTAATCAAGATCTTCTTTGTCTCCAGAGGCTGGTAAGAGGGTGTGTCAATTACTGGCATAACAATAGTGTTGTCTTCTTGAGGTTATATTACTTTGGTATGCTAATTATGGTCATACATTGAGCGAATTCCATTCATGAACCGGACAAAACTTGTTCCGTGAGTAGCCCTGTTGGAACACTCATACCTGATATCCTTTGACTTAAAAATCAAAGGATCTGGTTGTAAAATGTTCATCTGAACAGTGCCTGCATCCAATCAAATGCAAGCACTGTTTGGGTATTTTGACAGCTAGCGCTTAGTTACATGAGATAAAAACACTTGGGCCCAGTTTACGGTGGTTCTGCCAAATCCAAACCCTATTGAAGTCAATAGAAGCCAAATTTGTCAAATCAGTTTTCTCAATTTTTCTCAATTTTTCAAGGTAATAACCAAGGGATTGACAAAAAAATATATATAAAAATGCTAGACGAGTCCCCTAAACCTGCTTGCAAAGAGTTGCATCCTTACCATGTAAGGAAAGAAGTATAGTAAAACCTTGGTTTGAAAGTAACTTGGTTTGAGAGCGTTTTGCAAAACAAGCAAATTGTTTTAATAAATTTTGCATTGATATACAAATGATGTCTTGATATAAGAGTAGCGTCATGTCACAACTGAGTATAAAAAAAGATGAGAGGAGACTCTAAAGCCCTGTACACACAATCGGATATCTGATGGAATCTAATCTGATGGATTTTTTCGTCGGATATCCGATAAAGCTGACTTTCATCAGTCTTGCCTACACACCATCGGTCAAAAATCCGACCGTGTCCAAACACCACGACGTGCTGAAAAAAATGAAGTTCAATGTTTCTGAGCATGCGTCAACTTGATTCTGAGCATGCATGGATTTTTGACCGATGGACTTCCACACAGACGATCGTTTTTTTCTATTGTTTTTTATCCATAGGAAAAAATTAAAACATGTTCTATTTTTTTTTAACCGATGAAAAACAAACTGATGGGGCCCACACACGATCGGTTTGACCGATGAAAACAGTCCATCAGTCTGTTTTCATCAGACAAACAGATCGTGTGTACGGGGCTTAAGTGTAGCAACATGGTTACATTTAATGAAGGTTCAACATTATTGCTACACTTAGGCCGCGTACACACCACTAAATAAATCCGATCAAATCGGTCTGACAGACCGTTTTGATCGGATTTGTTTGCTGGGCTATTGTACACACGATCAAACCAAAATCCCCGCCAGCAGACAGCGTGGTGACGTGGCGGTGACGTTGACGCCGCCACGTCACCGTCACCAGGAAGTAAAATACTTCCACGCATGTGTCGAATCCATTCGACGCATGTAAGGACAGATATGTCCGCTGGTTAGTGTACTAACCAGCGGACATGTCGGACGGACGGGTTCCCAGCAGACAGATTTTAAAGCATGCTTTAAAATTTGTCTGCTGGAAAAACCTGTCTGTCCGCCCGTACACACGATCGAATTTGTCTGCTGAAACGGTCCGTCGGACCGTTTCCAGCAGATAAATTCGATCGTGTGTACGCGGCCTTAGAGGTGCCTCTCTTCTCTTTTATTCTCTGTAAAAAAATGCTTTGATATACAAGTGCTTTGGATTACAAGCATGTTTCTGGAACAAATTATGCTTGCAAACCAAGGATTTACTGTATAGCAAAACATCTTATGCATGCTTAAAAAAAATGACATGCCCCCCAAATCCATTACAGACCCTTAATCTGAGTATGCAGCTTGGGACGCTAGGAAAGGTGTCTGTCTCCCCACTCGTGAACCATGCCAGGCCACATGCCATCATGCCCATTCATAAAGGGGCCTCTTCCCTATATGCCTGGCCTGGTGGTTGTGGGGGTACTGGAAGACATTAAGATAAAGGAACACACCCTCCCACAGTAAATGATAGGGGGTACCCCTACCCATTCACAAAAAAAGTTAGTTATAAATAAACACACACATGTTTTTCACAAGTCCTTTATTTTAAAAAATATATAAAAAATAATAAAAATATCAGCATCGTTCATCCAGCGTCAGTTACAATGCATGTTACCCACCAATCGTTGAAAGAAAAAACTGCCAATACGTTGACTCATCCACTGGTGCTGCCCATGATAGTTCTCAAGGGCTGTCTTTAAGTTTATATACAAGGGGGTGGAGATGTGGGGACACCATTTACCAAATATGGACATATGGACAGCTACAAATACTGCAGCTGCTTACTTTTATTACATGGACAGGGCGCCCGCGATTTCAGCAGCCCAAGCCGATCTGTCCCTCAGCTCTCGGATGCTCTCGTCGCCATCTTTGGTAAGGGAATCAGGAAGTGAAGACAATGCGGCTTCACTTCCTGGTTCCCTACTGCGCATGCGCGAGTCTTGCTGCACATTTCCACTGGTCCCTGCTGTCTTCTAGGACTTGTGTGTCTCCCAGAAGACAGCGGGGTGCAGAGTGGGCTCCGGATGTGGCATAGGTCACATGTGGCATATGCCCGGAAGTGGGAGCAAATACCTGTATTACATGGGTATCTGCTCCCTCCTCCCCTCTGAAAGGTGCCAAATGTGACACCGGAGGGGGGGAGGATTATAAAAAGCGGAAGTTCCATTTTTGGGTGGAACTCCGCTTTAAGGCGAAAACCTTCTGTGCTTCAGTAGCCCCCCAGACCCCCCCTTTTTCTTACCTGTGCCCATCCTATCCAGCGATGTGCACGAGTGCAGCGGCTACCGCTGCTGTCTCTCTTCTCATTTGACAGATTAATAGTGTTGAGAGTGATTGGCTCTGATGACACGGGAGCAGGGGGCAGGGCCAAGTCCCGCTGTCTATGTCAATGGATGCAGCAGCGGAACTCGGGAGCAAGCACGCATGGGTTACCTTTATAGGAAAAGCGGCCTTCCATGGGGGTACCCGATGAAGAGGAGGGACCTGGAGCACCGGCGGGGGACCCCAGAAGAAGAAGATTGGGGCTGCTCTGTGCAAAACCATTGCACAGAGCAGTTAAGTATAGGCATGTTTGTTATTTAACCACTTCAGACCCTATTCTTGCACTCCTCTCCTACATGTAAAAATCATTATTTTTTTGCTAGAAATTTACTCAGAACCCCTAAACATTATATATGTTTTTTAGCAGACACCCTAGGGAATAAACTGGCGTCATTGCAACTTTTTATCTTGCACGGTATTTGCGCAATCATTTTTCAAACACCTTTTTTTGGGGAAAAAATGTATTAAAAAATAAAAAAACAGTAAAGTTAGCCCAATTATTTTATATAATGTGAAAGATAATGTTACTTTTTTATTGGGTACAAAATAATAGTACAACACATTATATCATGGATCCAGAGAAATGCAGTATATACAAATAATAATTATTGGGATTCATGACAAAATAATACATTGTGTGATAAGATTATTTCTTATGGTTAAAACAAGTGGTAATCAAATGAAGTAATAATTTGGAATATGGACTTAATTTCTTTCCTGAGTGAATTGATTAAAGATAGGGGGCCAGATTCACAGAGCGATTACGCCGGCGTTACAGGAGATGCGCGGCGTAAGTCTAAGTTTGCACATGCGTTTCAATGCGCCGCATCCCCAAAACGAGATACGCAAGAAATCTACTTTTTTTTGTCCGGCGTAATTTCGATAGACAGGCGCACCCGTCCGCGCAAAACTGCGCTAGACACACCATTGATTTGCTATTCAAATATGCTAATGAGGGAGTTACGGGGATCCACAAAAGAACGTTGTTGCAGCGCAGGCTACGCGCTGTGCGCAACAGCTGCATGACCAAATTAGACCATATAAAAGGTGGTATAAAATTAGACAATCCGTCTACATGTCAGAGAAAGCAACACTGTTAGTGAGGAGCTGAGCAGTCACACGTGTTGCACAACAATCTGTATGCCAACATGCCAGGGACATCCTTGCTCATAGCTATACTACTGACTTTAGAGGAGCAAAGAAGGAGGAGGGCACGGAGGAGGGCACGGGAGAGGATATACCGCACCCGCATAGACCTCTTTGGCATGAGTGATTCTGAGGTGTATCGCATCTTCAGATTCACCCCTCATGCCATCCTGGAATTAACCACAACCTTGCAGGAGGACATCACCAGCCCAACACACCGCTCACATGCAGTGCAGCCACTGGTCAAGGTCATGGCAACACTCCATTTCCTTGCCAGTGGCTCTTTTCAAAGAATAAGTGGAGTGGTGGCTGGGATGTCACAATCCTCCATGAGCAGATGTGTGCACCAGGTTGTCCCTGCAATCCTCAGACGCATGGCCAACCAAATCATCAAACCCACCACTGAGGACCTGCGGCTGAAGGCAATGACAGATTTCTACAGAATTGCCAGATTCCCACGCACCGTGGGGGCCATTGATTGCACACATGTGGCACTCCAGCCCCCCCCCCCCCCCATGAGACAGAGCACATATACCGCAATCGGAAGCATTGGCATTCCATCAACGTACAGGTGATAGTCGATGCCCAAGGCCTCATATGGCACGTCCGTGCCAAACACCCCGGATCCAGCCATGACAGCTACATCTACAATCAGAGCCCCATCCGAATGGAATTCGAGCAGAATGTGTATGGGGACACCTGGCTGGTTGGTGAGTGACATGGGTGGCAGGCATGACTGTCCCCCCCCCATGATGCACACATCACAAGGGGCACATGCATGACTAACATCCTCCTGTCTTTTCCCTTACAGGTGACTCTGCATATGCACTGGGACCCCATCTTATGACTCCTATCCGGAACCCCCAAACACCAGGAGAGGAAAGATACAATGAAGCCCACGCCCAAACACGTGCAGTGGTGGAGCACACCTTTGGCCTCCTGAAGTCACGTTTCCGATGCCTGGATAAGTCTGGGGGGACCCTGTTGTATTCCCCAAACTTTGTGTGCCAGATCATCGGTGCATGTTGCCTGCTGCACAACTTCGCAGTGAGAAAGGGCCTGCAGATTGACCTACGTGATGACCTGACCCCTGAACCAGACAATCCCCCCCTAACCGAGGTTACCCCGTCTTCTGAGGGAAGAGCAGCCAGGAGACAGCTCACATTAGGCATCTTTGCACATTAAACACACACATTAATCATGGCACAATGAGAATGCATGCATGCACACCACTGTGGTCCCTAGCACAGACACATCACATCCTCATCTAATTGGATTAGCACAAGCCCACCTTGCTGGACTTGTGAGCAGCAACGCCACGCCACGGCTCCAATTATGTCACTGTACATTCATACACCATTCACACGGACCTGGGGATCACTTCTCCCTGGTCCTGGGGAACCCTTCTCCACCAAAACTGAGGGTGACACCCCTTTTCCGGCAGGAATATCACCCCCACATTCCAAAAACATTCACATCACATTTCCAAAAAAAAAAAAAAGGGGTAAAACAAATTAATGCCGCTGGCGTGAGCCACGCCTGGGGCGCCCACGGCCACAGCCCCGGCTCCTCAGGGGAGACTCATGGGGAGGGGGGGTAATCCGGGGAAGGAGGAGCAGCCCCTGGTCTCTGCCCACCTGGCGGCCTGCCCTCCAAGGCCACGGCAATTCTGGTCAGGCCAGCACTTAGTGTTGCCGTGTTGGCCTGGATAGCCTGGGTGAGGGCCCTCACATCCTGCCCAACGTCTGCTGTTGTAGTCTGCAGTACGTTTAGGCAGTTTGTAAGAGCCCGGGAGTGGCAGTCCAGGTCCCCAAGCGTATCCTCTATGGAGGACAGGCTTTCCTCCATCCGCACCAAAGTCTGGCTGACCTGTCCCAGATGGCGGGTCTGAAGGGCCTGGTCCCTTCTCAGATTGGCGGGCAGAACCTCGGCCACCCCCCTGGTCTTCTGGGATGACTTCCTGCCTCCAGCTGAGGCTTGTGGCCAGGGAGAAGGGGAGCCCCTTGGGAGGGGAGCCCTGTTGGGGGAGGAGTAGGAGGGGCTAGCCCTTATGGAGGGCTGGCTGCTGCCAGCCAGAGAGGAAGACTCCTCCAAAATCAAAAATCCACTGGCTGACATTACATCCTCCTCCTCCTTAAACTCTTCCTCCTCAACCTCCTCCTCTTCAACCTCCTCCGAGGACTCCGGCCTTGTCGGAGGGTCCTCATCAGGCTGTTGTCCCGGGGATGGTGCAGTCAGGCCAGATGGCCCAGCACCCTCCTGCACATCTGTGGATGACACAAAACATTCACAGGTTGGAGGATCCACACACTTGCCACATATTCCCTTTCTCCCCCCCCCCCCACATGCTACACACCTGATAGGGCAAAAAAACCTTACCTGGCATCACGCCTTCATGACTGGAGTCATAGCCAGGCAGGCCCTCCACCTGTTGTCTATGAAAGGTCTGGGCCTCCGCTGTCAGCCTAACAGGGCATAGTGGGCCCCCTCCTGTGCCCCTGGCATGGGCTGCCATTTTGGCCAGCTTCTTTCGGACCAAACGCCGGAGGTCATTGATTTTCTTTTCAATCCCCGGGCGTGTCCGGGTCTCCCCCCCCCCCCCCGCTGAATTCACCTGGTCAGTAATGTGCTGCAAAATTTCACGCCTCCTGGCCGGGGTGGTGTTGGCACTCTCCGGGCCGTGGAGGAAATGCCCATATTGGGTAATGGCCCGCGCAATTATTTATTTCTCCCCCAAAGTAAAATTCAACTTCCTCTTCCTCTCAGTCATACTCATACAACAACTCTCTCCCAAACAATCACCAAAAATCACTCACAAAAACAAGCAGGAAAAATCAAGCAACAAAACAAACAAACCAAAATCTATCAGCCAAAAAGTCTCACAAGCAGTCACCAAAAAACACTTTCAAATATATTCTACCAAACACTAGATCAAACAGTCAACAAATATCCCAAAGACAAATCACAACGCAATAAACAACAGAACAAAAGCACCTTGCTGTATAGGGAGGGATACAAAGGGATGTATTTTTGCAAAGGAAGTGCGTTTGTGTCTGTCTATTTATGCTGTCTGCGTAGTTCACAAAGTTGCCCGGGTCCACTTCCAATTTCACTGATTGCGCCGTTCCCGAGTTGTGAGCATGCGCACAGAGGTGCTGACCATGGTCTGCTTCATGCGCGCATGCGCGAGCCGGCCGGCCCTTCATTTGCATGGGGTCACGGCTCATTTCAATGTAACACGCCCACGTCCTTCCCAATTTGAATTACTCCGCCTTACGCCTCTGAAATTACGTTGCACCGGCGCTAATTTCTGCGCAAATCAAACGAGAATACGTTCATTGCGCCGCTACATTGCGGCAGTCTAACATAAAGGAGGTGCGCTATGCCAGTCAAAAAATGCGCCGATGTACGTGAATCTGGCCCAGGATTCCTCGCCAGTATTTAAGAAGTGGTGTGAGTGCGTAAACCATGGGTTCCATTTTTTTTTACACAAGTAAATGTGTAGTATTGTATAAGGTGTGGATTTTCTTTTTTCCATGAGGTAAATATTATTTATTCTAGTTTTCAGTTGAGTTATTGGTAACAATGAGAATTTCCAATGGTAAGCTATTAGCCAGTGGATGGATACATAGATTGTGTGGACTAGTCTTAATTGATAAATGATCAAACCTGAGATTGGGGTGAACAATAGACAATTGGGGAGAGTAAGATTTATATTGTTATTTGAAATTTTGGAAATGCTTTCTCACGCTCCCAAACATGTGAGAAAAAGAACCGACGGAGGTACAGTGTTTCTCCGAAAATAAGACCGACCCTGAAAATAAGACCTAGCGATATTTTCCAGGAGGGCTGCAATATAAGCCCTACCCCGAAAATAAGCCCTAATTCGAGGAAATTGTGTGCTTTTTGAGGAAACATGGTATAATCCTATTAAGGCAGTGTGCTCTGTGTGTGTGTGTGTGTGAGAGACTTTGTCTCTAGCGGTGTCAGGTGACTTTGCTACAGAGCGGCACTCAGCTAATCTCCCCCTGGTCTCCTCTTCTCCCGCCTGTCTGCAGGGGATGCTGCCCCCCCTCCCTTCACAGAGCTTCAGCGGGTCACTGAAAGTACGGTGCAGAGCCTCTGCAATCAACATGTGTGCGGTATGCAGCATGGATACTCTTCTCCTGGCTGTCTGCGGGGGATCTCGGCCTCCCCCTCCTTCCGCAGAGCTTCAGCGGGTCACTGAAGGTACAGTGCAGAGCCTCGGCAATCAACATGTCATACGATACTGTGTGCGGTATGCAGCATGGCTACTCCACAAGGTATTTACAGATTATTTTTCTTCACATGCTGGTGTGCTCTCTTCCCTGCTTTGAGCATTGCAGGGTCCCTCGCTGGTGGTTGGGAGAGGTGGAGGAGAGCTGAGGTGTTTGGCACTGTTAAATTGCAGGGGCATATACATTCTGTATTGTGTGCTACTGTAAAATAAAGGATTTGGGCATTTTAAGTTTGTTCAAACTGGGGATTCCTGAATATGTTAAGACCTACCCTGAAAATAAGCCCTACTGGGTCTTTTGTTGCCAAAATGAATATAAGACCCAGGCTTATTTTCAGGGGAAACACGGTACAATCTCTGAAGCAAGTTTGGGGAACTGAGGGAAAAATAGAATGGAGTTTAGCTTGTGTATAATAACATCTGGTAAAAACTTTTTTTGCAGTTTCCCTAAAGCCCCGTACATACGGCCGAGGTTCTCGGCAGAAACCAGTGAGAACCTCGCTGAGAGCCGCATTCTGCCGAGAACCTCGGCCGTGTGTACGCTCTCGGCAAGCCCCGCCCGACGGGAAACCCGTCGAGCAAATAGAGAACAGGTTCGCTATTTGCTCGACGGCCTGTCGGGATGTATGGCTGGTTGCCTTTCCCGACGGGCGGGTCGCCGAATTTGATGTGTTCTGCCTGTCGAGGTTCTCTGCCGTGTGTATGGGGCTTAATTGTGAAGAACCTAGTGCATCTAAGAAGATTGTCAATGCATTCAGACCATTTTGCAAAGGGAAGTGAGATATCGCATTCTTGTTACCATTTGTGCATGTAGGGTAGTTTAGCTTGGTTATCGGTATTAATCAGGTTTAACCACTTGAGATCCGCGCTATAGTCGAATGACGGCTTTAGCGCGGATCTAAATTGCCAACAAGCCGCTCCAGAGCGCGCAGCGGGGAAATTCTGTGCTGGCCGTGTCCCTTGGACACAGCCAATCACAGATCGCGACGAACGCCCAATCAGAGTGGCCGTTTGCTATGCGATCTGGGCGGCCAATGAGAGATGATCTCAAATGTAAACATATGAGATCATCTCTCATTGCCGCTTCTCCCTCCTCACACAGAGACAGCGTGTGAGGAGAGAGACGGATCTGTGAGTTAATACAAAGTAGCAGTGTCAGTAAAAGAAAAAAGTGATATTGTGTGCCATCCCAGTACTGTCCCAGTGCCATCCCAGTACTGTCCCAGTGCCATCCCAGTACCATCCTAGTGCCATCCCAATACCATCCCAGTGCCATCCCAGTGCCCAAAGGATCTGTGTCCACCCGTGCTAATTTGCGCAGTGCCCACCTGTGCCACCTCATCAGTGCCCACCTGTGCCGTCAATTAGTGCCAGCCTGTGCCGCCAATCAGTGCCCACCTGTGCTGCCAATCAGTGCCCCTCTGTGCCGCCAATCAGTGCCCATCTGTACCGCCAATCAGTGCCCGCCTGTGCCGCCTCATCTGTGCCGCCTGATCTGTGGTGCCTCAGTGCCACCTGTGCAATTAGTCGGTGCACATCTGTGCCACCTCATCAGTGCCCATCTGCTCCGCCAATCAGTGCCCATCTGCTCCACCTCATCAGTGCCTGTGCTGCCAATCAGTGCCCGTCTGTGCTGCCAATCAGTGCCCGCCTGTGCCGCCAATCAGTGCCCACCTGTGCCGCCAATCAGTGCCCACCTGTTGCCGCCTCATCAGAGCCCATCAGTGAAGGCTTAGCACACACCTGTGTAGTCGTACCACCATGTCAAAAAGACCCTATTCCCTCGAGAAGGCATACCAAATCCTTTCCACGCCCGACGAGAGCAACATGGAGCTAACTCTTTCAGATTCTATTTCCAATTCGGATTCGGAGTCGGACGTCAATTATGAGCCAGCCCTCAGTAGCGCAACACTGAGTGACCCCGAGGAGGAAGATAGCCGGCCCACTAAGCGAAGGCGTTCTGGTCAGGAGGCAGTGCCATCCACCAGCACTGCAGTGCCATCCACAAGCACTGCAGTGCCATCCACCAGCACTGCAGTGCCTCGGCAAGAAAGGCCAAGGACCCATGCCGGCCTTCCCTATGCCTTTCAGAACCCCTTGTGGCTTCCTCCAAATTCCGGAGAAGCCAACATTCCCCCTTTCACGGCCCAGCCAGGAATCCAGGTAGACACAGAGAATTTTTCCCTAATTGATTATTTTTAACCTCATGTTTACAGAGGACATGCTATCCAACATTGTGGCCAGTGCAACCTATATGCACAGCAATTTATTGAACATATCCCACATCCCACATCCTATTATGCCCGTCCCTACCAGTGGAGAGACCTTTCGGTGGAGGAGTTGAACATTTTTTTAGACCTCACATTTTGTATGGGACTAAACCCAAAAAACGCTTCACTTTCCTTTTGGTCCAAAAACCCCCAATTGTATACCCCGGACCAACACATCTGTGTGAAATTCACTGGCAGGCTTCAAATCAAACAATTTATCCCCAGCAAAAGAGCCCGCTATGGTGTGAAGGTGTACAAATTGTGTGACCGAGTCACAGGATACCTGTATGCCTTCAGAGTGTACGAAGGCAAGGACACCCAGCTGAATCCCCCTAATTGCCCAGACTACTTGGGATCAAGTGGCAAAATTGTTTGGGAACTCATCACCCCCCTATTGAAAAAGGGATACCATCTATACGTAGATAATTTCTACACTTCACTTCCCCTGTTCCACAACCTGCACCGGAAGCAGACGCCAGCATGTGGCACCATCAAAAATAATAGGAAGGGCTTTCCTCAAAGCCTTGTAAATAAAAAAATAAGAAGAGGAGAATCGGCAAGTCTGAGAAATAAGAAGGTTCTGGCAGTGAAGTAGAAGGACAGAAGAGACGTATATATATATATGCTGTCTACCATCCACAATGACACGTCGTTGAAACCCACAGAAGGCGTGGCACCACCATCCGAAAGCCCACCTGCATCCAGGACTATAATTTGTTTATGGGGGGAGTCGACTTCAATGACCAGATGCTTGAACCCTATCTTGCCATAAGGCGGACGTACCATTGGTACAAAAAAGTTGCCATTTATTTTTTTCAATTGCCTATATACAACTCGTATGTAATTTACCGCAACTCCACCCAAAACCCCAAACGCTTCCTTGGCTACCAAGAGGACCTTATCACTGCCCTTATTTTCCCAAATGATGCATCCCAAACCATCCGACCTGATGTTTTAAGTCGTCTCGCTGAGCGTCATTTTCCCGATAACGTGCCTCCCACAGAAACAGGCCGACGACGTCAAAAAAAATGTAAGGTGTGTACCAGTCAAGGAATCAGACGAGACACATCTTACCATTGTGCCGAGTGTCCTTCTCAGCCTGGCCTCTGTCTAACTGACTGTTTTTGCCGTCACCATACTAAACTAAAGTATTAATCCTCCGTTCCTGCCTTCACACACCTTCACACCCCTTATGCCACTGCCTGCTCTGTAACTGACCCCAGCTTGTTTTTTGACCATGATTCTGCCTAACGATTTTGTAAAACCGCTGCCTGATCTGGAACTGTCCCCGGCTTGTTTTTTGACCATTCTTCTGCCTAACGATTCTGTAATGCCTCTGCCTGATCTGAAACTGACCTTGACCTGACCTGACAGGGGTCCGCACATATGTGAGGGGCTCCAGAAAAGTTTTTCTGGATGAAGAAAACTATTTTTTTTGTTTTCTCATTCTAGATTAGGGTCTGGTTGCCCGGAGGCTTCAAAGAGATTTGGGTGGGAGAAGCCTCTACCCCTGTCCCCATTCTGTCCTGAACGAGGCCCTACTTCTGCCTGCTGCCTGTAGGACCTATGCCATCATGCCTCTGCCTGTTGCATGAACTGACCACCTGCACTAACTCTGATGGGACAGTATCCCTGCCTGGACAATTGTGTATGCCGTTGCTGACCAAGTCCCTGCCTGCTGCCTGGACCAGTGCTATCCTGCTGTGTACAACTGCGCTACTATTACCACAGGTAATCTTTTGTTTATGCTTTGCTCAGCATAATGTATTTTGAGGTGTAACTCTTGGTATGTGCATGCTATGTGTCTCTGGAACACCTGACGGTGTTCCTTGCATGTTGGATCTCTGTATGTGGTCAGGCTGTGTAGAAGTCTCACACATGTGGTATCGTTGTACTCAGGAGAAGTAGCAGAATGTATTTTGGGGTGTCATTTTTGCTATGTACATGCTATGTGTTGGAAATATCTTATCAATGGACAACTTTGTGTAAAAAAAAATGCGTTTTCATTTTTTTTCCACATGTTCCAAAAACTTCTGGAAAAAAAATGAACCGTTCAAAAGACTCATTATGCCTCATAGATTATACGTTGGGGTGTTAGCTTTCCAAAATGGGGTCATTTTGTGGGTAATTCCATTGTCCTGGTGTTCCAGGGCCTTCAAAAGTGTAATAGGTAATCAACTAGTTAGATGTGCAATTTAGGCTCCTAAAACCCCTGATGGCGCTCCCTGCATGTTTGGTCTCTGTATGTGGCCAGGCAGTGAAAAAGTCTCACACATGGGGTATCGTTCTACTCAGGAGGAGTAGCAGAATGTATTTTGGGGTGTCATTTTTGCTATGTACATGCTATGTGTTGGAAATATCTTAATCAATGGACAACTTTGTGTAAAAAAAATGCCATGTGAGAGAAATAAGCTATTACAATGACAATTTTGAGAATTTTTTTAAATAAAAAATAAACATCTCAATTTTGCAAAGTATTGTGGGGAAAAATTACAACTTCAAATACCTCACCATGCCTCTTAATAAATACCTTTGAATGTTTACTTTCCAAAAAGGGGTTATTTGGGGGGCATTTGTACTTCCCTGGCTTGTTAGGGTCTCAAGAAATGAGACTTTCAGTACATCAGATGTGATAATTTTTTATCATTTGCACTATAGCTTGTAGACTCTAAAACTTTCACACAGACCAAATAATTTCCAAAAATGTGGGGTTATTTTTATCAAAGACATGTAGCAGTATAAATTGTGGCCAAAATTTTTGAAGAAAAATTAATAATTTGCAAAAACATATTTTTTCCAAATTTTCAGTCTTTTTTTATTAAAGGCGCAAAAAATAAAAAACCCAGATGTGATCAAATACCACCAAAAGAAAGCTCTATTTGTGGGAAGAAAAGGACAAAAAAATAATTTAAGTACAGTGTTGCATGACTGAGTAATTGTCATTCAAAGTGTGAGAGTGCTGAAAGCTGAAAATTGCTCTGGGCAGGAAGGGTGTTTAAGTGCCCAGTAAGCAAGTGGTTAAATATAGCTCAGATATTAGGCCTGTTCCTCTTGGGGATTTGGAACATATATTTTCTTTTACAAAATTATTTTATTAGTAGAAACTTAAATTCAACAGTAGTGTGACGGAACATATATTTTCATAGAATGTGGGAGATGCAATGTCTGACATTGGAAAATATGAGTCTCTAATTTGGAGAAATCTTCTGAGTTCCGTATTAGGTATATTATTTTTGTTTTTTAGTGATGAGAAGAAGGTGAATGAGGCATTTTCTATGAGTCTATTGAGGGTGGTTAGATTATTGTTAATCCACCATGCAAATTCTTTTGTGTTTTGATAGCTTTTTAAGAATTTAGGGGGAAGTGTGGGGGAGGTCAATGTAAATTTCTTTTTGTGTAGTTTCCACAATTGATATGAGTGGGCTACTAATAGGTTAAGCTTTGATTAGAAACTTTATTGCCCCATAGTAATCCAGATTTAGAATAGGGTAGCACTGAATCTTTTTCAAATATGGGATTTTCGGGTTGTGTATGTGCCATTGGGCTATCTATGCCCATCTTGTGGCTAAATAGTATGACCAGAAGTCTGGGAGTCCCAAACCGCCACTTTGTGGGGATTTGTATAACATAGTTTTGGCAATTTGTGGGTGGGAATCCGACCATATCAATTTGTTGACATCTGATTGAAATTTGGTAATCATCATCTTATTTACTGTAACTGGGAGTGCCCTAAATAAGAATAATAACTTTGGTAGAATTGACATTTTGATGGCTGTAATTTTACCTAAGAATGATATATTGAAAGATTTCCATATTTTCAATGTCAATCTCAATTTCTGCAACATGGGTAGATAATTTATAGAAGATAAATTATTGGAGTCTGGGGTAAGTGCTGGCCAGTATTGTATGCATGTATGCACAACCCAAGAAAAACTATAAGGGCCAGATTCAGGTAGATGAGAGTATCTTTCCTCTGGAGTAACGCTTCTCATTTACGTTACTCTGAAGACCCTTTCAGCGCAAGTCCTGTAATTCACATAGCAGTTGCGCGTAAACTTGCGCCAGAGTAACGATAATGCGCTGGCGTAACCCGACGCAAGTGGAAGTGGGTGTGATCATATGTAAATGATGGGCGGAGCCCAGCGCAGAGGCTTACGTTCAGCGCATCATCCACGGAGCATGCGCAGTGAGTGCGGCTCCACTCGCCCCCCTTGTGCGCATGCTCACAACTTCCGTCGGCACCACTTCCTGGGAAACGTCAGCGCAATGCGTTCCGCTGGGCGCTTAAAAGCGCTGGCGGAAACGCCATTCCGGCGCAAAAGTAGTTCCGTTTCCCCCCACCCCAGGGAAGATACTTTTGCACTGTAATGGCTGCTCCCGCTACCCCCAGAGAGAGGAGGAACCTCAACTTTAATACCCAGGAGGTCTCAGTGATTATCTCGGCTATGGAGACGGAGAATGAATTTCTCCATGGCAAAAAAAGCCGGAAGACCAGTCGGGAGAGGAAGCAGGGCATCCTGGAGTCGATTGCTGCCAGGGTCAATGTCCTGGGCTACTCCACCCGGACTGCTGGGGACATCCAAAAGAAAATAAATGACCTGCGGCGCAAGGTGAGGGACAAGGTGGCCTCCATCAGGAGGTATGAGAGGGGCACAGGTGGTGGTCCCCCATGTCCTGTCACCCTAACCGCAGAGGAGGAGGTGGTTGCTCGCTGCCTGGAGAGGGAGCAGGTGGAGGGGGTCGCAGGCTATGACTCCGTGGAGGAAGGCACAAGGACAGGTAAGTGTTTTATAATCCCCTATTTGTTGTTTTGCATTTGGGGGGGGGGGGACATGTGCCAAGTGTGTGGGACCACCAACATGTGTCTGCTTTGTGTCATCCACAGATGACGGAGCTGGGCCATCATCTGTCAGCCTGCATTCCACCCCATCCCCCCCACGCCATCATGTGCCCGAGCCACTGGGTGGTGAAGAGGTTGTGGAGGAGGAGAGTGGCCACACCACACCTGCCGAGGTGGTTGTGGAGGATCCTGCTGTGGCAGAGCAGGACTTTTCATTGGTTTTGTCTGTCTCCTCCCCTTCTCCTGGCCCGTCTGTCGTCCCCTCCCCCATCCTTGGAAGCCCCTCAAGGGCGACTCCTTCCACCCGTGGACATCCATCTTCTGGCCCCAGGAAGGCGACCCAGAAGACCAGGGGGGTGTCTGATGGTGTCCAGGACCAGTTGGCGAGGGATCACGCCAGGCAGACGGAACAGATGGGGGCCATAGCGGTGCACTTGGAGAAAGTGGCTGACAGCCTGGGCTCCGTTGCCAACCTCAGCAACGCAGTGCAGGATGTCAGCTCTAATTGCGCTGCAGTGGTCACCACTTTGGGGGAGGTGCAGGGGGATATCCAGCACCTCACTGCAGCCGTCCAGGCCAACACTGCTGCCATCCATGGGAACAGTGCTGCCATCCGGGAGCAGGGGAGGCTGAGTCGGCGGGCCCAGCATTACCAGGTGACCCGTCAGCTCCGGATGCAGGCCCAGACGAACACATACCTTGGACGGATAGCCAGGGCCTTGGAGGGCACGCAGGCCACACCTGCCAGGAGTGGCCCACCTGGGGATCAGCCACCTCCAGATGCCCCCCCACCCCCACCCACTCCATCAAGGCAGCTGCGGAGCCAGAGAGGGGCCCCCAGAAGAAGCCCCCGGCATCCCCGATGAGGCCTTTTTTTTTTTCTTGTTTTATATTATTGTTTTTGACATACTCAGGTCATGAGTTTATTTTTTATTTTTCTCAGGTTATGAGATTTTTTTTCTTTTAATGATCAGGATATGATATTTATAATTTCTTTTTGTACTGCACACGGTCAGGAGTGCAGGGGACAGTGTGAATGGTGTGTGAATGTGAGAGGGTGGCACTCCTGAAAGTAAGGGGTGTCACCCTCGGCCGTGGTGGTGAAGTGAACCCCACGGCTGAATGAATGACGTGTGAAAGGTGTGTGAATGGACAGTGACATCATTGGGGCCTTGACGCTGGCGTTACTGCTCCCAACTCCTACATGCTGGACTTGGGCTAATCCAATGCGATGTGGATGTGGTGTGTGTGATCTAGGGACATCAGTGGTGTACACGCGTGCATTGTCTGTGTTATTAATGTTTTGGTTTAGTGTCCAAAGATGCCTACGGCGAGGACCCTCCTGACTGCTCTTCCATCAGCAGACTGGGTGTCCTCTGGCAGGTGGGGACTGTGTGGGTCGGGGGTCAGGTCATCACGTATGTCAATATGCAGGCCTTTTTTCATAGCAAAGTTATGTAGTATGCAACATGCACCGATGATCTGACACACAAAGGTAGGGGAATACAATAGGGCCCCCCCAGACTTATCCAGGCATCGGAAACGGGACTTCAGGAGCCCAAATGTTTGCTCCACCACTGCACGGGTTTTGATGTGTGCTTCATTGTATTTTCTCTCTCCTCTGGTTTGGGGGTTCCGGAAAGGAGTCATTAGATGGGGTCCCAATGCATATGCAGAGTCACCTGTAAGGTAAAAGACAGGAGAATGTTAGTCATGCATGTGCGATTTCTGTTGTGCATCACGGGAGGGGATAGTCATGCCTGACTCCCATGTCACTCACCAACCAGCCAGCTGTCCCCATACATGTTCTGGTTAAATTCTGCTGGGATGGGGCTCTGATTGTATATGAAACTGTCATGGCTGGACCCGGGGTGTTTGGCACGGACGTGCCATATGAGGCGTTGGGCATCGGCTATCACCTGTACGTTGATGGAATGCCAATGCTTCCGATTGCGGTATATGTGCTCTGTGGCACTGGGGGGCTGTAGGGCCACATGTGTGCAATCAATGGCCCCCACAGTGCGTGGGAATCTGGCAATGTTGTAGAAATCTGTCATTGCCTTCTGCCGCAGCTCCTCAGTGGTGGGTCTGATGAACTGGTTGGACATGCGTCTGAGGATTGCAGGGACAACCTGGTGCACACATCTGCTTATGGAGGATTGTGACATCCCAGCCACCACTCCACTTGTACGCTGGAATGATCCACTGGCAAGGAAATGGAGTGTTGCCAGGACCTTCACCAGTGGCTGCACTGCTTGTGATCGGTGTGTTGGGCTGGTGATGTCATCCTGCAGGGTTGTGGTTAGTTCAAGTATTGCATCTGGGCTGAATCTGAATAGGCGATACACCTCCTCATCCCCCATGCCAAAGAGGTTCATACGTGTGCGGTATATCCTCTCACGTGCCCGCCTTCTTGGTTCCAGGGGACCCATCAGTAGTTCTAGGACCACGAGTGCCCCTGGCATGTTGGCACACAGAGGTGTTGTCCTTGCAAGTGGGGGTGCTCAGCTAGCTCCTATCGTCGGTAACGCTGCTGTAGCTGCTCTCCTGCTGACCTGTGACCGTCTGGAGTAAAGATAAAGCAGCCTTTTGTAGAAATAACTTTGCGCCGGACGGATCAGATACGCGCGGCGCATGTAGCCAGCGTATGGTGCTAATCCGTTCGTGAATTGTGAAAAATCCCTCATTTGCATATTTGCAGGGGAAATCAATGGGCGCGACTGATGCGCCCAGCGAAAATAAACGCTGACGATACTCTGGCGTCGGAACGTTCCGCCGGTCGCAAATGAGCCGTTATTGGGCGCATCTAGTTTGGTGGGTACGGGCACATAGAAACGTCGGCGCATCAGCACAGTTACGCGGCGCATATCCAAATACTCCAGCGCAAGTGTTCGTGAATCTGGCCCTAAGAGTTTTACGTGCCTGAAAACACAAGAATACACATATTTATTATACAGCTCATCCTCACCTTTTTATGCAGAATATATCTGCCAAAAATCTCATGTTCATACATCGGTACTGTGTGCAAGTACAGCGGGATACTTTTACACTGTGTCGCTATGTGCTGAGTGTTCCCTATGCTTCAAATTCTCACTTAACCCGGCCATAGAAGGTTCAAATCTCAGTTAATTCAGTGGGGACCGGACAATATTCAATCCATCTATGGGCAGGCTGATTGTACTCAAACCAATCCATCGATCGACTTGGGTACAACTAGCATGCAATTATTGTGTTTTCTTGGCAAGGATGGCTCCCCATGCCCAACTGCCTGGAGAACACTATAGCTCTGCATGATCGGGATTCCCGGCAGTATAAAGTCTGCCAGGAATCCAGACGGAAAAACCGAGAACCTAAGTTTCCCTGTGTACACATGGCCAGGTTTCCTCGTCGGGAAGACTGCAGGGAGAGCTTTGGCCAGGAATCCCGGCCGTGTGTATGATCCCTCGCAGTATTTCCCCATAGGAAAACTGCCAGGTTTAAAACCGCCGTGAATCCCGGCAGGAAAATAGAGAGCAGGTTCTCTATTTTCATGCCGGGATTCCCGGTAGTTTTTCTGTCTGGAAAACTGCGAGGAAGTATACACACGGCCAGGATTCCCGGCCAAAAGCTTGCTCTGCAGTTTTCCCTGACGGGAAACCTGGCCGTGTGTACAGGGCTTAAGTCCTTCTTCCAGTCAAATCAGGGAATTTCATATTCATTCTTTGGTTCTTGGGTCTTTGTCTTCCTCATCTTTGTTTCACCCTGCCACCCCACTGTTGATTCCTGGGAATGGGGTGTTTTTATTTTATGGTTTTCACTGGGTATTGTAGGGCTGTGTCTCTGCAGATGGGCTAGATTGGCAGTCCCAGCACAAAGATGATGACTTTGCCTGCCTGGCTGCAGCCAAGGCGGTGCTCACTCTCCCCACAAGAGGGCATCCTACTTACCCCTTCAAGTACTCCTGTTTTCCCTGCATATGGATATCTTTGTGTAGCTCTGGATAGCCATCATGATCTCACACAAAGCTGTTTGGTTGCAGGTGATATTATCCTACACCTGTACATCTCTGCTCCTTACATGCTGTGGCGTTTCTAATAGTTTTTGGGTCATGAAATTGGTCTTGCTTCTTTCTTTATTCTGCAAGGTTTCTCTAACCTTCTTGGACAGCAGTCCAACTACAAATAGGTTCTTCAGCAGTCCATCTGCATCCCCCTAGCTGAGCTGTCCTATTCTGCCCCTTTCCCTATAGCATATCTCTGCTATTATGTTCTGCAGTCCCATTTCATATTGCAGAATGGATTCTCCCCCTCTCTGCTTTCTGCCAATGAAGTGGATCGTAGGGTCCAATAATGGCTTTTGGTCCACTTGGCTCTTCACTGCTTCTAAATGATGGCTTATCCTGTCAAGGGAATCCTCGACTTCTCCTGGGATGTGTAGAATGAACCCTCTTGCTTTCCTCTCTAGATCGGTAATGACCAGTTCTGGCTGATAAGCCAGTGGGACCCTGTATGATTGGATCAGGCCTCACAATCTCTTTACCTAATCACCCAAGTTTTAACCTGATCTTGTGTACCTGTTGCTGCAGGAATCCTGTCAAGAATAAGTGGGTCATTATTGCAGGAGTTTTAGGCCGGCCATACACAGTTCGAATCTCGGCCAGTTCAGCAGGTAACGGCCGAGATTCAAACCAGTAATAGCCAGGCTGCTATAGCCGCTAATAAGCACTGTCTTGCCTCCGGAAAGGACAACTACTAGTAAATACAGTAGTATTTATGTATGTATGTCACTCAGAGTCTTTTATTTGCAGACCACCTCCTGTCCCTTCCTCGGATTAGCATGATCAAAGAACTTCATTAATATGCTAAAAAGCCAACTGTTACACATTTTAATTAAGACCTTCTTTGTCTCCAGGGGCTGGTAAGAGGGTGTGTCAAATACTGGCATAACAATAGTGTTGTCTTCTTGGGGTTATATTACTTTGGTTTGCTAATTCTGGTCATACATTGAGCGAATTCCATTCAGGAACCGGACAAAACTCGTTCCGTGAGTAACCCTGTTGGCACCCTCATACCCGATATCCTTTGACTTAAAAATCAAAGGAGCTGGGTGTAAAATGTTCATCTGAACATTGCCTGCTTCCAATCAAATGCAAGCACTGTTTGGGCATTTTGACAGCTAGCGCTTAGTTACATGAGATAAAAACACTTGGGCCCAGTTCACAGTGGTTCTGCCAAATCCAAACCCTATTGAAGTCAATAGAAGCCAAATTTGTCAAATCAGTTTTCTCAATTTTTCTCAATTTTTAAAGC
The DNA here is from genome assembly GCA_029574335.1 of Rana kukunoris. Taxonomy (NCBI): domain Eukaryota; kingdom Metazoa; phylum Chordata; class Amphibia; order Anura; family Ranidae; genus Rana; species Rana kukunoris. The sequence goes on from CM056051.1 coordinate 150,886,002, forward strand.
TAATAACCAAGGGATTGACAAAAAAAATATATAAAAATGCTAGACGAGTCCCCTAAACCTGCTTGCAAAGCGTTGCATCTTTACCATGTAAGGAAAGAAGTACAGTAAAACCTTGGTTTGAAAGTAACTTGGTTTGAGAGCGTTTTGCAAAACAAGCAAATTGTTTTAATACATTTTGCCTTGTCGAAACGCCACGACGTGCTGAGAAAAATGAAGTTCAATGCTTCCAAGCATGCGTCAACTTGATTCTGAGCATGCATTTTTGACCGATGGACTTCCACACAGACGATCATTTTTTTCTATAGTTTTTTTATCCATAGGAAAAATGTAAAACATGTTCTATTTTTTTTTTAACTGATGGAAAACAAACCGATGGGGCCCACACACGATCGGTTTGACTGATGAAAACAGTCCATCAGTCTGTTTTCATCGGACAAAAAGATTGTGTGTACGGGGCTTAAGTGTAGCAACATGGTTACATTTAATAAAGGTTCAACATTATTGCTACACTGAGGCCGGGTACACACAATGAAATTTGTCCGCTGAAACTGGTCTGACGGACCATTTCAGCAGACAAATCCGATCGTGTGTATGGGCTAGCGGACATGTCTGACTGGCGGACAAATTTTAAAGCATGCTTTAAAATTTGTCCGCCGGAGACATGTCCGTCGGATATGTCCGCTAGTTAGTACACTAACCAGCGGACATATCTGCCCGCACAAGCGTCGAATGGATGCGACGCATGCGTGGAAGTTTTTTACTTCCTGGTGCGGTGACATGGCGGTGTCAACGTCACTGCCACGTCACCGTGCTGTCTGCTGGCGGGGATTTCGGTCCGTCGGACAGTTTCAGCGGACATGTCCCTCCGTGTGTACTCGGCCTTAGAGGTGCCTCTCTTCTCTTTTATTCTCTGAAACAAAAATGCTTTGATATACAAGTGCTTTGGATTACAAGCATGTTTCTGGAACAAATTATGCTTGCAAACAAAGGATTTACTGTATAGCAAAAACATCTTATGCATGCTTTAAAAAAATGACATGCCCCCCAAATCCATTACAGACCCTTAATCTGAGTATGCAGCTTGGGACGCTAGGAAAGGTGTCTGTCTCCCCACTCGTGAACCATGCCAGGCCACATGCCATCATGTCCATTCGTAAAGGGGCCTCTTCCCTATATGCCTGGCCTGGTGGTTGTGGGGGTACTGGGAGACATTAAGATAAACGAACACACCCCCCTCCCAGTGAATGATAGGGGGTACCCCTACCCATTCACAAAAAAAGTTAGTTATAAATAAACACACACATGTTTTTCACAAGTCCTTAATTTAAAAAAAATATATAAAAAATAATAAAAAATATCAGCATCGTTCATCCAGCGTCAGTTACAATGCATGTTACCCACCAATCGTTGAAAGAAAAAACTGCCAATACGTTGACTCATCCACTGGTGCTGCCCATGGTAGTTCTCAAGGGCTGTCTTTAAGTTTATATACAAGGGGGTGGAGATGTGGGGACATCATTGACCAAATATGGACATATGGACAGCTACAAATACTGCAGCTGCTTACTTTTAATACATGGACACTTACCTGTCCAGGGCGCCCGCGATTTCAGCAGCCCAAGCCGATCTGTCCCTCGGCTCTCGGATGCTCCCGCCGCCATCTTCGGTAAGGGAATCAGGAAGTGAAGACGATGCGGCTTCACGTCCTGGTTCCCTACTGCGCATGCGCGAGTCGTGCTGCACATTTCCACTGGTCCCTGCTGTCTTCTAGGACTTGTGTGTCTCCCAGAAGACAGCGGGGTGCAGAGTGGGTGCCGGATGTGGCATAGGTCACATGTGGCATATGCCCGGAAGTGGGAGCAAATACCTGTATTACACAGGTATCTGTTCCCTCTTCCCCTCTGAAAGGTGCCAAATGTAACACTGGAGGGGGGCAGGATTACAAAAAGCGGAAGTTCCATTTTTGATTGGAACTCTGCTTTAAGACGAAAACCTTCTGTGCTTCAGTAGCCCCACAGACCCCCCCTTTTCCTTACCTGCGCCCATCCTTTCCAGCGATGTGCATGAGCGCAGCGGCTACCGCTGCTGTCTCTCTTCTCATTTGACAGATTAATAGCGTTGAGAGTGATTGGCTCTGGTGACACGGGAGCAGGGGGCAGGGCCAAGTCCCGCTGTCTATGTCAATGGATGAAGCAGCGGGACTCGGTAGCAAGCACGCATGGGTTACCCCCTTTAGGAAAAGCGGCCTTCTATGGGGGTACCCGATGAAGAGGAGGGGCCTGGAGCACCGGCGGGGGACCCCAGAAGAAGAAGATTGCACAGAGCAGGTAAGTTTGTTATTTAACCACTTTAGGGCCTATTCTGGCACTCCTCTCCATGTAAAAATCATTATTTGTTTGCTAAAAATTTACTCAGAACCCCCAAACATTATATATGTTTTTTTAGCAGACACCCTAGGGAATAGAATGGCGTCATTGCAACTTTTTATCTTGCATGGTATTTACGCGGGGGGAAAAAATGTATTAAAAAATAAAAAAACAGTAAAGTTAGCCCAATTTTTTTATATAATGTGAAAGATGATCTAACGGCGAGTAAATAGATACCCAACATGTCACGCTTTAAAATTGCGCACACTCATGGAATGGCGCCAACCTTTGGTACTTAAAAATCTCCATAGGCGATGCTTTAAAATGTTTTACAGATTACCAGTTTAGAGTTACAGAGGAGGTCTAGTGCTAGAATTATTGCTTGCACTCTAACACATGCGGCGATACCTCACATGTGTGGTTTGAACGGCGTTTACTTATGTGGGCGGGACTTATGTGTGTGTTTGCTTATGAGCACGAGCAACGGGAACAGTGGCATTTACAAAAAATATATATTTTTTTATTTTTACACTTTCTTTTACATTTTACTTTTTTGATCACTTTTATTCCTATTGCATGTAAACATCCCTTGTAATAGGAATCTATCGTGACAGGTCCTCTTTATGGAGAGATGCTGGGTTAATATAACCCCACATCTCTCCTGCAGGTTGGAAAGCAGGAGTTTGAATAAAAAAAAATCACTGATCTCAGGCTTACCAGCCGGCTTTGTTTACATTTGCAGTCCAGACGTGATGTCATAATTTCGCGCCCGGGCCTCTGGCGGTATAGAGATGACTGGTGACCATCTGGTCACTGGAAATCTCTATGGTCATCATCTGGCGGCGGCCAATTCTTTCTCCAGGTCCCGATGGCACGGGAGAGACCCGAGAAGCACCGGATGGCAACTGGAGGGGGGACGTCCTCTCCCGTCGCCTGTAAGAACAATCAAACGGTGGAACTGCCGCTATGATCTTATGGTGCACAGAATCGCCAGCAGAAAATAATGATATCTGAATGATGCCTGTAGCTACATGCATCATTCAGATATCTCCCCTGAAAGTCAAGGATGTCATATGATGTACTGCGGGCATGAAGCAACAGATTCAGGTGCAGTATTTGGAACAGTACTGCTCCCATACATAACACTTTTATACCACTCCTGCTTGAGGCCTAGCGTACACAGACAGGCCTCTCTCACTGACCTAGCAGGCGGAGCACCGGTCGAACCTCTTTAGGATAAAGTTATTGCCACAGACCCTCCTGAATGGATGTCAGAGAGACACCTCTGCCACAGGCCCTCTCTGATTGCAGATACAGAGATAACCCTCCTTGATAGAACTACGCCTGGATCTTCATCTAAACGTCGCGGAGGTACCAACTGACAGGTGATAAATCCTTCAGTGTCCGGCTACCTTGATCCCCGGTGGTTCGTCAAGATCCTTTTGGATTGCCAGCCTCTCATTGGCGCTCCTCAGACGGATTCCCCACCGAACAGCAGTACAGCTTGGGATCTTTAAAAGGTGGGAACCCAGTCAATCACCGGGTCCCCGCCGCTGCTCAAACGTTCCAGACCAACAAGGTCCTGGAACAAGGAACACCGCGTAGCACGCGCACCCCAGCCAGGTAGGCCATAACGCCAGGGCGCGGTGATGTGGCCACCCTAAAGGTGGGTGCCACACTCGACGAAGAACCCAACACCCAGACTCTCCAGCGTCTGTCCCATAAATACCCCCTCCCGGCATGCCCAGCGAGGCCCAACCCTCCTGATTGGCCGCCGAGAGAGAGCACCCAAACCTTAACTCCACTGCTGCCACCTACCGCACTGGGGTGGGAAGAGCACCCCAGTGCAACAGATTGAGCCCACAGCACAGCCAAGCTGAAACAGAGACCCTACTTAAACATTGCTATTAAAATCAGAGTCATTTACACTCTGATTACCCTCTAAATTTCGATAGCACCGGTACTTGGAAGTAACCCGGCGCTACATACACATTTGTATCAATAGGGCTGGACACATTTCAATGTAGCAGCTGGGGATTTAGCACATGTATTTGAGTGTCTCTTTTCTGCATTTATGTTTCTAATGTGGCCAATTTATGTAGCCCATAAAGTTTCAAATAATTGGTTATCTGTCTTGAACAGCAAATGTTAGCATCCCCTGTAAAGATGAGTGTCATAGATGTCCTGCAAATGTTTTCACTTTTCACACAGATACAACAAAATGCTTACAAAGCTGATTTAAGGCTGTATAGGTCATGCTGTAGCAACAAATTCCTAAATGATAAGTGCCCTTTAAACAAAGGGCACTTATCCCTGTTGACTTTGATCTAACTTAAAGCTGAAGTTCACCCAAAAGGGGAAGTTACGCTTGTTTGCCTTGGCGATCTGAGTAGAAGTTCACCCCCTTTTGCCGGAAGCCTTCTGGGACCTGCAATGTGTCCCAGAAGGCTGCGGGCGAAGGTGGAGGTAGGTGAACTTCCACTCAGATGACAGAGGCAAACAAGCGGAACTTCCCCTTTTGGACTGCGGGACCATTCACAAGAACAGCACGCCTTTCCCTTAGTTAAGATGCCAGCGCCTGGAACCAAATTACATTGAAGAATCAGCTCTGGTGAGGACAGTGCTGGATCCCAGGACAGATAAGTGTCCTTAACCTCCCCCAGCAACAAAATTAAAAGTCAGCAGCCACACATATTGTAGCTGCTGACATTTAAAATCAGGACACTTACCTGTCCTGGAATCCAGAGGTGTTGGCACCCCAGCCAATGTTTCCATCGGCTCTCAGGTGCTGCTACTGCCATTCATAGAAATGGAACCTGGCAAGGGGAGACTTGCGGATTCACAGCCGGTTCCCTACTGTGCATGTACGAAGCACGCTGCGCTTTCTGAATGGCCTGGTGGCGGGGGGGGAAGGAGGAGGGGGCCGAACTTCAAAGTGATCGCGCTGCGGCGCGATCTCCCAGAAGTGGGAAAAGGTACCTGACAAAAACAGATACCTGCTCCCCCTGACAGTCACACGCATAATTAATATTATGTTTCTAAAAAACAAGAAAACTATGCATTCTTTTCTTGGACCCTAACTCATACACAAGTCCCAAAATCTAAAACCAAGGTGCATTAGTGTCCACATTAGACAAACTATGGATCAGACATCTGCACGGCTTTGCTTTTGTGAACCTGGTTCCCACCAAACTGTGAGGCCGCGTACACACGATCGAATTTATCTACTGAACCCGGTCCTACGGACCGTTTCAGCAGACAAATCCGATCATGTGTACGGGCGAGCAGACAGGTTTGTCCATCGGACAAATTTCAAAGCATGCGTAGATTCGACGCATGCGTGGAAGCATTTTATTTCCGGGTTCGGTGACATGGGGGCGTCAACGTCAATGTCACCGCAACGTCCCGGCGTTCCCTGGCCGAGGGGATTTTCATCCGATGGTGTGTACACACCGTCGGACGAAAATCCGGAGGAGACATGTCCGCTGGAAACGGTCCGTCGGACATGTTTCAGCGGACATGTCCCTCCGTGTGTACGCGGCCTGAGTATGGTAAGAAAGTCCACTGTACTCTCCAGCAAATGCAAGGATAGGGGTGGTCCTCTCCTCTTGTGAATGGCAAAAGTGGCATGCTGTGGGCTGTCGAAATAATATTTGACACATTTTTCTGCTTGTTAACAGTCCATATACTTCCAATGACATGCAGGGCCTTAAACACCAACAATTAAAATACCAACTGGGGTATATTCAAATAGGCCACTCTTCTAGTACAAGTATGGATTCTTCATACTGGTAGGTCCTTATCCTGCCAAACCAATCAGAGTTTTAAATATTACCCACTAAAAGACTGATCTCCAAAAGACACCAGTAGATATTTTTAAGCAGACGGTTTTAATTTTTTTTAAACCTGCAAGGCAAAGTTATAATGTGCTAGTATGCATCGCTTACTAGCACATTATGTGAAACTTACCTTAGAACAAATCCCTCCCAGTGGCGAGCTGTCACCACTAACAGGCTTTCCATCTTAACCCATCTTCTTTCCAGGTTCATGGCTGTGTGAATGGTTGGAGTCGCGATGACATCACTCCCGTGCATGCGAGCAGAAGCCACCATTTACGGCACAGGCCTCTAAAGTAAGGGGTCAGGTGAGCATTACTTCAGAGCGCATGCGCCAGTGACGTCAGCAGCTGCATGTACAGTAAATAGCTCCAAACAGGCGCACTGTGGAAACCTTTAGAAACGGCGAGCGTGAACGTTCCGTGACTGGGAGTGTGCGGGAGTGACGTCATCATGGCTCCAGCCAGTCACAGCGCCGGAGCCACGATACCCGGAAGTCACTTCGGGGGAGATGGCGGCGATGGAGGAGGGGAATGAGGACCGCTGCGGGGGTCATTTTAGCTCATTATGCCTTTGCGTGGCAGTCTGTTTTTTTTTTTTGCAGACGGTTTACTTCCTCTTTAAAGCTTAAGCACAGCCAAATGTAGCTTTAGATTAGAGTAGGAAAGGGTTTAAATCCCTGTTCATTTTTTTTGTTTGCTGTCTGTCCAATTGGGAAGATTTCTATTCACTTCCTTTCTCAGACACTTGACAGAAATCTCTCCAAAGTGTGAGGAATTCCCCTTAGAAACAACTGTCACAGGAACAGGTATCAATACCTACCAACTGTCCCTGATTTAGAGGGATTGACCCTCATTTAGAGCAATGCCCCTCTGTCCCTCTTTCCTCCTCATTTGTCCCTCATTTTGGTCTAATCTATATAGTTGTATATAAAATGCACTATTTATCTATCAAAAGTGTTTTACAGTGCTTAAACTTTCATCAAATTACTAAATTACTGCATTTGTAAATTCCATAAGCCAATATAAAGGAATATTAGAGGTAAAAAAGCACTTCTGGGTTTAACTAAATAATTTTTTTGAACCACTTAAGACCCGGACCAATATGCAGGCTAAAGACCCAAGGTGTTTTTACAATTTGTCAGTGCGCTGCTTTAACTGGTAATTGCGCGGTCATGCAATGTTCTACCGAAACAAAATTTGCGTCCTTTTCTTCCCACAAATAGAGCTTTCTTTTGATGGTATTTGATTGCCTCTGCGATTTTTATTTTTTGCGATATAAACGGAAAAAGACCGAAAATTTTGAAAAAAAAAGATTTTTCTTATAACAAGTAAAAAATATCGAATAAACTAAATTTTAGTCAAACATTTAGGCCAAAATGTATTCAGCCACATGTCTTTAGTGAAAAAAATCGCAATAAGCGTATATTTATTGGTTTTCGCAAAAGTTATAGCGTCTACAAACTAGGGTACATTTTCTGGAATTTACACAGCTTTTATTTTATGACTGCCCATCTCATTTCTTGAGGTGCTAAAATGGCAGGGCAGTACAAAACCCCCCCAAATGACCCCATTTTGGAAAGTAGACACCCCAAGGAAACTGCTGAGAGGCATGTTGAGTCCATTGAATATTTTTTTTTTTGGTCCCAAGTGATTGAATAATGACAAAAAAAATAAAAATAAAAAATGTTTACAAAAAGTTGTCACTAAATGATATATTGCTCACACATGCCATGGTTATATGTGGAATTGCACCCCAAAATACATTCTGCTGCTTCTCCTGAGTATGGGGATACCACATGTTTGGGACTTTTTGGGAGCTTAGCCGCATACGGGACCCCAAAAACCAAGCACCGCCTTCAGCATTTCTAAGGGCGCAAATTTTTGATTTCACTCCTCACTACCTATCACAGTTTCGAAGGCCATAAAATGCCAAAATAGCACAAAACCCCCCCAAATGACCCCATTTTGGAAAGTAGACACCCCAAGGAAACTGCTAAGAGGCATGTTGAGTCCATTGAATATTTTTTTTTTTGGTCCCAAGTCATTGAATAATGACCAAAAAAAAATAATTACAAAACTTTGTCACTAAATGATATATTTCTCACACATGCCATGGGCATATGTGGAATTGCACCCCAAAATACATTCTGCTGCTTCTCCTGAGTACAGGGATACCACATGTGTGGGACTTTTTGTGAGCCTAGCCGCGTACGGGGCCCCGAAATCCAAGCACTGCCTTCAAGATTTGTGTGAGTGAAATCAAAAATTTATGTCCTTAGAAATCTTGAAGGCGGTGATTGGTTTTCGGGGTCTCATACGCGGCTAGACTCCCAAAAAGTCCCACACACGTGGTATCCCCGTACTCAGGAGAAGCAGCAGAATGTATTTTGGGGTGCAATTCCACATATAACCATGGCATGTGTGAGAAATATATCATTTAGTGACAATGTTTTGTACATTTTTTTTTTTTATTATTTTTTTTTGGTCATTATTCAATCACTTGGGGCAAAAAAAAAAATATTCCATGGACTCAATATGCCTCTCAACAAATAGCTTGGGGTGTCTACTTTCCAAAATGGGGTCATTTGGGGGGGTTTTGTGCCATTTTGGCATTTTATGGCCTTCGAAACTGTGATAGGTAGTGCGGAGTGAAATCAAAAATTTGCGTCCTTAGAAATGCTGAAGCCGGTGCTTGGTTTTCGGGGTCCCGTACGCGGCTAGGCTCCCAAAAAGTCCCAAACATGTGGTATCCCCGTACTCAGGAGAAGCAGCAGAATGTATTTTAGGGTGCAACTCCACATATAACCATGGCATGTGTGAGCAATATATCATTTAGTGACAAATTTTTGATTTTTTATTTATTTTTTTGTCATTATTCAATCACTTTGGACAAAAAAAAAAAATCTATGGACTCAACATGCCTCTCAGTAGTTTCCTTGGGGTGTCTACTTTCCAAAATGGGGTCATTTGTTTTTTTTTTGTGCTATTTTGACATTTTATGGCCTTCGAAACTGTGATAGGTAGTGAGGAGTGAATTTATATATGCCGAAGCATGGGGGCATCCTCCCGCAAAAAAGTTATGCCGCGTACACACGGTCGGACTTTTCTATGCCGCGTACACACGGTCGGACTTTTCTATGCCGTGTACACATGATCAGACTTTTCCACGGGAAAGCCTCCGTAGGAATGTCAACCGTATGTACGCGGCATTAGGAGCAAAATCGCTCCTCCACCCCTAGTGCCCCCATGCTTCGGCATATATGCTCTTTTTTTAACTGTGGTGGTGAAATCACCTCCTACAGCACTGGAGTCACGGCTTTATATATCGTGGGAGCAAACGCTGTTGCTGTCAAGATAAATAAGTCCGCGCAACAGCTGAATGGCGTACCTGAAAACAGTAAAGTAAATTACTTACCTGAAAAGCAAGCATGAAAAAACATAACAATAAAACTTTGCAGAATAAAATAGAGTAAAAAAGAGCAGAACAATAGAGAGAGAATAGAGAGGGAGAGAACAATAAAAACGACAACTATTTTTTTTTTTTTTTTTTATATATTTTTTGTGTTTTTTAACTTTTTACTTTTTTTTTTTTTTTTTTTTACACTTTTTTTTGTAACTGTAACTGTTCAACTTTTCGGTTCCAGGTTTGGGTCTCTCAAAATGCGATGGCATCTTGGGAGACCCTGTGTACGTGTGCCTAGCCTGTGATATGTTTTGCCCTACGCTAATACTTCACTATTGTGTGGAAGCGTTCAAAACATTTACCAATACAAAGACCAGGATCGTCAGGACATCGGGGACAAAAATAACGGGTGTCACACCTAAATCCGCGCTTGCTACAGACACGACATCTTCTTTGAGGGGCTCGTTGGGTAGGGGTACTCTCGAGGGCATATATAAAATGCCTCTCATGCAGTCGGCTTACTGCATTTGGTAGGGGATGGTGAGGTGGAAAACCGCCTGGATACAGGAGTCCGTTGATGATATCCTTCTGGAATTGGAGGAAGGATACATTCTGTCCTGAAGTTTTGTATAAGACAAAAGCATTCAGCAAAGTCAATTGGAATAAATGTAGAGACACTTTTTTGTACCAGCGTCTCGATTTACGGGCAATATGATACGGCGCCATCAACTGGTCGTTGAGGTCCACCCCTCCCATATTTTGGTTATATTCGTGGACACAGAGGGGTTTCTCCACAACACCAGTCGCCGTACGAATTTGTACTGTCGTGTCTGCGTGAAGGGTGGTAAGAAGGAAAACATTCTTATTGTCCCGCCACTTCACAGCAAGCAAATTATTACATCTGCAGCAGGCTCTCGCCCCCAGCTTTATACGGGCATCTACAAGCCGCTGGGGAAAGCCCCGGTGATTAGGTTGCACGGTGCCACATGCTCCAATCTGATGATCAAACAAGTGACTAAAAAGTGGCACGCTGCTGTAATAATTGTCCACATACAAGTGGTACCCCTTTCCGAATAAGGGTGACACCAAGTCCCAGACAATCTTGCCAGCGCTCTCCATGTAATCTGGGCATCCTTCCGGCTCTACGTGACTATCTTTGCCCTCATAAATCCTAAAGCTCCATGTGTAGCCTGTTGCCCTGTCACAGAGCTTATAGAGCTCGCTTGCTGGGAAGGAACTGCTTGAAAGACAAGCGGCCAGCAAATTTAACCAGGGACTCGTCAACGCAGACAACTTGCTGGGGATTAAACAAGGCTGCATAACGTTCGTTGAAATGGTTTATGAGGGGCCGAATTTTGTAGAGCCGGTCAAATTCAGGGTCTCCACGTGGACGACAGAGTGCATTGTCGCTGAAATGCAGGAACCGCAGGATCGCCTCGTATCGTTTCCTGGCCATGTGAACAGAGAATATGGGCATTTGGTCAATTGGCTCTGTGGACCAATACATGCGCAATTGAGGAAATGTATGTATGCCCATATTGAGGGTAAGGCCCAGAAGGGACTTAAATTCGGAAACCGTAAGAGGTCTCCATTCTTTGGCAAGGAGGGTCTGGGGATTAGCGGCGATGTAGGTACCAGCATATAAATTAGTCTGGTCCACAATAGATCTATAGAGATCTTCTGTGAAATACAGCGAATAAAAATCAAGTGGCATAAAATTCGCTGTATCCACCTGAATTCCGGGTTTGCCAGTGAATGGGGGAAGTACGGGTGCTGCAGAAGTGGTGGGGACCCAATCAGGATAGGCGAATTCTGCAGGAAGGGCACTATGGGCACGACGGGCCTGTCTTTGTCTTCTTCTTGGTGGCAGCGGGTCACTACTTGTGCTTGCCACCTCGCCAGCTTGAACTGCACTTATGGGACTCGCCACGTCACCAAGTGTTACTGCAGTGCTGGATGAACGACCAGGGTGTACTAGGCCGCTGGTGCTTGCCAATCCACCAAAAGGAATAGCGGCGCTAGTACTCGCTCTCTGCTCCATACAAGGGTCCTGCGGTTCTTGCTCCTCAACAACCTTAGAACGGGGTCGGGTGCGCCTGGCCTTAGCAGGGACCACTACTACGTCGTCCGAGCTATCTGACATGGAGCCGCTGTCGTAAACAGGATCATATTCTGAGTCCGAATCTGTCAGATGCGTGACCTCCTCATCATCATCTGACGACATGCACATGATCCTAACAGCCTCTTCACCAGTGTACATCCGCTTTGCCATTTTGGGCTCTAAATTTAGTTGTAGACTGGTGATGATTCACGGGTAAAAAAAAGCACCTGGCTATAGAAAGGCAAATGTAGAAAACGCTTCAAAAAAACTGTTGGCGATCGCAGGGATCAGGCCTGTCTCTGCGAACGCTGCAGTTGTGTGTGATGTGTTTTTGAAGTGACAGTGATCGATCGATACTGCACTTGGGTGGGTTGGGCTGGGCAGAGGGGCAAAACGCAAGTGCTAGCGGGTATCTGGACTGATTCCGCTAACAATGCGTTTTTGGGTACCCTAAACTGCTGGGTACGCTAGTATAGATCTGATCAGATCAGGTATGGATCTGTTCAGATACTATACCACTAAGGGGGGTGTATGCTTTGCGAGTGGGTGTAAGCGTTACTGGCACTAACCTAACACTGCCTGGGGCGATGCACACCCTAAGTGGCGCTAAAATTTAATTTAAATCACCCGCCGGGCGATCAGGGGGTTAAACCTTTATTGGGTAATATACGGCGGGTGCGCTGATGCTATAAACAGCAAACTAACTAACCAGCGTCAACCGTAACACTTATACGGTGATCACTGGTGAAAGGGTTAACTAAGGGGCAATCAGGGGGTTAAAACCTTTGTATGGTAATATATGGGGGTACCTAACGCTTTCTAAAAACCTAAATAACTAACTGGCTAACCTGCGTCACCAGTGACACTTATATGGTGATCACTGGTGAAAGGGTTAACTCTAGGGGCAATCAGGGGTTAAAAACTTTATTTATGGGGGTACCTAGCGCTATATAAACCTGGCGGCGAACCTCAAAAAAAACTAACTGCCTAGCGGCAACAGTGACACTAATACAGCGATCAGAAAATCGATCGCTTAGTGACACTGGCAATAGGGGTGAAAGGGTTAACTAGGGCAGTGATCAAGGGGTTAAACCTTTATTAGGGGGGGGTAGGGGGCTACCCTAGACCTAAAGGGGGCTAAGACTAACTGCCCTGACACTTTTTACTGTAACACTGACACTAAATGCAGTTATCAGAAATAAATGATAACTGCATTCAGTGACACAATGTTACAGTGGACTGGGGGGGGGGCGATCGGCGGTGACAGGAAGGGGTTAAGTGTGCCTATGTGTACCTGTGTCAGTGTGATGCTTGGTGCAACTTACTTGGTGATGTGTTCTCTCCTCAGCGTCGGACGAAAAGACCGACACGAGGAGGAACACAGCACTTCCCTCTTCCTGTGTTTACACTTAGCACAGGAAGAGGCGGGCGGGCGCGCGCATTGGCTGGGAGCGATCGCGAGGGGGTGGCTGAAAACGAGTAGCCGCCCCCTCATCCCGGATCGCTCCCGGAGCTAAAGGAACCGCCGCATGTACGGGGGGGGGTCCGATCGGACCCCCGAACCCCCACAAGGCACCAACGTATATATACGTTGATGTGCCTGTCGGTGCCATTCTGCCGACGTAAATGTACATGCGGCGGTCCTTAACTGGTTAAGAGAGAAGTGGCAGGGGGGGGGGGGGGCGTCTTATACCTACAAACTTTTGCTAATAAGTGTCCCTCATTTCCATTTCAGGAAGTTGGGAGGTAATATTATCTCCTATGGTAAGATTGACCCTCACCTCTTGTTTTGCTAACAGCTGTAAAAATTTGAATTTCCCATCATTTTTTGTCTTGGGTACAGTGGTCATCAGGACAATTAAAGAGGATGGCTCTTTCAAGTTGGGGGCACAACCAGCAATAAAAACCTAGTTCTAATCGTCTAAACCAGGGGTCTTCAAACTGCGGCCCGAGGAGGGCCAGATGTGACCCTTTGCTAGCCTTTATACGGCCCTTGGGGCACTATTCCTCCCAATGATACCAACAAGGGGGCACTATTTCTTCTACTGATACCAATGATGGGATACTATTCCTGTTACTAATGTGGGGCACTACTATTGCTCCTACTGTTTACCAACCTTGAGGCCATATTTATTCTCACTGATGCTGGGCTCAGGACATTTTCTGCCCCCGCAGGCCGCAATCTGGCCCTCCTGAAGTCTGAAGGACAATAAACTGGCCCTTGGTTTGAAAAGTTTGGAGACCCCTGGTCTAAACAAATAAAACCCTAACATCAGGTAACAATGCAGTTACAGATATCCAGACCTAAATAAAACATTGTTATTACAGTATAGAGAAATCATGCAGCAACATTGTCACACTCTGGACAGGTTCTGGCATGGACATATAGTTCTAAATGGACTTTCAGTAACCGATAAACAAATAAAAGCCTAACATCAGCACATTTTAAGCAGTTACAGTAACAGCTTTTTTTTTTCTTTTGGCAAAAAAGTTTAAACCATATAATTAAAAGCTGACTGTTGTAGGCTTCCATTATATAGTGTGCCTCAAAACCTTTTGCATTTGCTGGACAGTTTGGTCTGCATTTAAATGTAGAGAAAAATATGAATACGGTTATGTTGTATAAAAAACAAAGTCAGTTACTGTACATGTGCACACCAAAAATGTTCCTTATCTTGCCCAGTTTCCTTTTAGGAATTAATTTAGTATCTTCGGCATTCATTTCATATATTCATTGGTCTGGGTTGATTAAAAAAATATTGCAGTTTTTCCAGAAGATTGCTTTATATTCCATATATTAACGAATCAGATGGATTAGAATTTGAAGGATTCAATATTTTCAAATGCTAGTTCAACCCACCAAAAGAAATTGCATGAGCTGATTGGACACTATCAACTAATGCCATGTGCATCCAAATGAATGAATTGAATGAAATTTGTTATCCAAATCAGAATTATCGAACAAATTCGAAAAATGAATTAATTTCTCCATGGGCCCAAACTACTATATCATGTAACGTCATCCAAATGAAACCAATTAACCTAATGCATTTGTTAATTTCTATATTCATTTTCCATAGACATTCATTACTATTAGTGATGAGCGGAATACGCCATATTCGATTTCGCGATATTTCACGAATATATAGAAAAAAAAAATCCGGCGTAATTTCGCTAACGCGAATGCAAAATTTAGTTAATGCGAATGCGAAATTGATTGCGAAATTCTCGTCAACACGCGAAAACGGAGATCATTTCCTGGATTACTAAACTAATATGCACTAAACACTAACTCTACTTACACAAACTTATATGACTAAATTAAAGCAAATTTTTTTTTTTTTATACACAAAACACAGAAGGGCAGAGAAAGTATTCGCGAATATTCGTAATACGAATATTCGCATTGCGAATATTCGGCAACATAAAAGGATCGCCTCAGCTACTCGGCCCAGGGTCTCTAATCATACCAGCAATGCTTTTAGACGTCGATAGAGATCACTAGGATGTGATCTGTTTTAAAAATAAATTTGAAAAAATATGAATATTCGCAATAGCGAGTATTCACTGCAGTATTCGATTTATTAGCGAATACTCGAATATGCAATATTCGTAACGAATATTCGCAATGCAAATATTCGTGAGCAACACTAATTACTATGTCCATTCCCCAAAAATGAAATTCTTGTCCGAAAAATGGATCGAAACTAAACGCACCCTATGGGTGTCGTCATCGTACATACATTTGAGATCTCTCCTCTCCCCTGAAGCCTCCCTCGGAAAGCATATTTTGATTGGTTTGTGCAAAAGTGATAGCGCCTAACAATTTTTTATTTTTTTACTAGTAATTGCGGCAATTAGCAACTTATAGCGGACCTGTGATATTGCGGCGGACAAATCGGACACTAACTGACACATTTGACACCTTTTTGGGGACCAGTGACACTAATACAGTGATACAGTGATGACACTGGCTAGGAAGGGGTTAACATCAGGAGCGATCAAAGGGTTAACTGTGTGCCTAGCTTTTGTGTCATTGTAGTGGTGGAGGTGCTTTTACTAGTGGAAGGCATGGATCTGTACTCACAGAACCGAAACATTGGCGGGTGCTGGTGGACATTGAGTCCACCGTACTCACCGGTCTCACCGGTCAGCTCTCGCTGTGTAGGCCCACACACCCCAGACCCAAAAGTGTCAGATCATGTACTAGGTACATGGTCTGGCACAGAGTGGCTTCCCTGCCGCAGTAAATGTACAGTGGGCGGTCTGCAAGTGGTTAAAGAACCAAAGGCAAAGTTTAAACTGCAATGATACTTATAGAAAGTACATACTTAGTGAGGGAAGACTGGAAGACTCTTATAAATGAAGTTATCAGGTAACTAACTTGTTTTATCCAATCATCTTCCATTACAGCACATGAAAGGATAAAGCCTAGTACACACAGCAAGTCCTTTTTCATTCAACCCAGTGGGCTGAACAATTTTTTTTTAGGAGGTTGCTGTACTAACCACACGATGTTAGTGCATGGATCTCCCCTACTGTGCTATTGTGTTCTGACAGGGGGACCACCCCACTGCCAGAAAATACCTGTCAGTGCCCGCAGCTATTGGCTGCAAATGCTGATCAGATGGTTTTTCAGCATGCTTGATCAACAGAAGCCGGTCAGAGGAGGAGCAGTAGATATGGGTCGAAGGTCAGCCGGTAACTGACAAACCAACCATTTTCGGGCAATTTTCGACCCATGTGTACCTAGCTTAACAGAAAAATTAAAACTTAATTAGAATGGGATCACCCCTTGCAGGACTCTTCTGCCAAATGCCTGGTCCAGGCACGAGGGTCCACCCTGTAATGTTACATCCAGGTAAAAGGAGGTTAGCTCTTTTGTATTTGTCAGACTATCACTAAAGGATGGAATAGTATTATCTTATGCTCTGTGGAAACCCAGGTCTACTCTGGATCTGAAAATACCTACAAAAAGAGGTCTACAAAATAAAAATCCTCTACAGTATCTTACAGACTCTACTAGTAGTGGCAAATGCCGTTAACAATAAAGTTTTCAGGGTAATACTTCTGTATGAACATTGACTAGAAGGTACAAAAGTGGAAGTATGACATAACACTGCTTCACCCCACTTTGAAAAGGTCTTGGCTATCGGATACAGCTTCTGGAGAGGGATTTGAATATTTTAACTAATGGATTATCAGCCACTATACATTGTAAAATCCATAAAAGCAGACAGGGCAGCTACCTGCACCCTTAATGTATTCACTAATAGATACTTGCCCACCCAGGAATTTAAAGCGGATCTCCACCCT
The DNA here is from genome assembly GCA_029574335.1 of Rana kukunoris. Taxonomy (NCBI): domain Eukaryota; kingdom Metazoa; phylum Chordata; class Amphibia; order Anura; family Ranidae; genus Rana; species Rana kukunoris. The sequence goes on from CM056051.1 coordinate 150,903,026, forward strand.
AAAGTAAAGATCCGCTGATCGGAACCCTCCCCCCCTCCGGTGTCACATTTGACACCTTTCAGGGGGGAGGGGGGTGCAGATACCTGTCTAAAGACAGGTATCCGCACCCACTTCCGGCCCGCAGTCTCGGGCAAAAGACGGGCTTTTCCCGTTGTGCGCTGGGAACTCGCGACTCGCGCATGCGCCGTAGGGAACCAGGCAGTGAAGCCGGAGCGCTTCACTTCCTGGTTCCCTCGCCGTGGATGGAGGGGGGAGCAGCAGGGTGATGAGCGATCGCTCATCCTCTGCTGCGGACGCCGTTGGACTCCAGGACAGGTAAGTGTCCTAATATTAAAAGTCAGCAGCTGCAGTATTTGTTGCTGCTGGCTTTTAATATTTTTTTTTGGTGAACCATCCGCTTTAAGGACTAAAGCTATTATGCTGCATGGTTCCTGGTTGTTTTTAGACACTTTTTTCATAATTGATGTGTGTGTTTAAAGGTTTAAGCAGCAGGCTGTCAGCCTTAGCATCTGCAACTTGGGGTGCACTACTGGACCTTGAATCAAGTCTCATACATTGGGATGCTGGACATCTCCCTGCCTGATCTATTGGACAATCCAACCTGATCCACTGGACAAACCTGCCTTGTGTCTTGATTGTTGTTGAATCTTGAACTCATTTCTCCTCCCATGAACTTCCTATATAAGCCTTGTCTCAGCACTTCCTCTTTGCCATGTTATTGTGCCTTCTCAGCCAGTGCCTCGCTCTTTTTCGACCATGCTGCCGTCTGTATTTTGCTACCACTCGTGATTGACTCTTGGCTTGTTCCTTGACTACTCTACTGCCTGATCCCAACCTGCAACTACTCATTACAGACCTTTTGGCTTGTTTATTGACCACGCTGTTGTTTGATCCTTATCTGCTTATCTGCTAATGGACCCTGGCTTGCTCACACTCTTGTGGGGGCAAACCTGAGTCCTGTGACCTGGTACTAACACACAGCTAACTCCAAATCCACCATCAGGAGTTCTGGTGAACACTGATTAGTATTTTGACTCTGCACCTCAGGTAAGCCTGTGTCATCTGCCAGGGTGACTGCCTGTGTACCTATCCTGCTGATTGGTGGTAGTCCTGCAACTGCTGTAACAACTGGTCTTCGAGCCTGATGCCTGATCATAATAGGTGCTTTTGTGTTAATTTATGTAACTTATAGCTGTCACATTAACACAAAAATATAGTAGAAATTATGGTACAAGCTGCTAGCAAAAAGCAGTCAGATAAACTGTATAGAAAAAAAAAATAACCTGCAGTGTTAACCGTGATGATGTAAAAACAAAATAATCATACAAATGACAGTACAATTACGCTGGACGCATTCCGCGTTCCCATTTTAAATATGCAAATGAGTAAGATACGTAGATGCACCAGGACGCTTCATATACGCGATTTGCGTAAGGCTTACGTCCGGCGTAAAGTTACCCCTCATATAGCAGGCGCAGCTAATGCTAAGGTATGGGCCAGGGAACGACGCCGTTTTAATTGTACGTCACGTACGCCGTTTACGTAGTACTACGTGAATAGGGCAGTGCATAGGTTACGTTCATGTCGTAGGCATTGCGCCAACGTATCTTAGGGAGTAGATGCGACGTGAATCTGAGCATGCGCGCGCATGCGCCGTTCAATAGGCCATTCATTTGCATGGGGTCACGCTCAATTTAAATAGATGACGCCCACCTCCTTCCTTCTTTGAATTAGGCGGGCTTACACCGAACAATTTACGCTACACCGCCGCAACTTACGGAGCAAGTGCTTTGTGAATACTGCACTTGCCTCTCTAAGTTGCGGCGGCATAGAGTAAAGAATATACGCTATGCCGCTCTAAAGATACGCCAATGTATCTGAATCAGGCCCATATAGTCGAGTTCATATACTGTATGTGCAAAAATTGGTTACAGTCTCAGTTCACAAAATCCCCCATAGAATTAAAATGGGGAAGCCCACATAGTGTAACTCTGTATTAAACTTTTTAATCCAATGTGCATAATAAGCAAACACATTTTTTACAATAGACAGGGGCTTATAAAGACATTCTGTTATGTAGGACGGTGTACCTGGTCGTCAGAGCCTAGTCGCAGGAGGCGGCCTCTCGTACAGCACTGGCTCGGGAGCCGCTGGATTTTGGGAACAGCGGACTCGGGAGCGCAGCGGGGTAAGGGTGCCTGGATGATGGTGCAGGTCAGCACGGCACTGGTCCCTCCGGGATCACTGGAACAAGAGGGGAGCGGGTACTCTGATGCGGAAGCTAGCGGCTCCGGAGCTGGTGCGGATGGTTAGCGACTCTGATGCGTCTTGGCAAGCAACCTTGGTGCAGACAACGGGCGACTCTGGAGCTGGTGCAGAGCGGAGTAAGCAAGTGGACTAGACGGAGGCTGGGTCAGGCAGGCCGGGTCAGACACGTGAGCAGACAGGGGGTTCAGCAGGCAGGCGTAGTCGGTATTCAGGCAGAAGGTCTGGCAGCAGTAATCGTGAACAGAAGGCGGAGTCAAGGCAAGCCGAGGTCGGTTTAGGAGAGATGCGGATCGTCAGACGTAGCCGGGTCGGTATAGGAACTGGTTAATTCAGGATACAGGTTATCAGGTAAATAGGCAGATCAGACAGCAAGAGGCTGCTGCATCTGTCTGCCTTTTAAAAGCACGTTGGCGCCAAACTCGCGCTAACGTGCACGCGCGCGCTCCCGCCGCGCGTGCGCACCACCGGCGCACGCGCACGAGCGCGTGCACGCGCGCGCACACCAGGGGCGCGCCAGGAGCCGGCGGCAGATCCCTGACATTGCCCCCCCCAAGGGGCAGCCTCCGGATGCCAAGCCGAGCCTGTTTCTCAGGGTGAGCAGAAAAAAATGCACAAATTAGTTCTTGAGCGTGAACATTGTCCTCGGGTTCCCACGAGTTGTCCTCCGGCCCGTACCCCCTCCACTTGATCAAAAATTGAGTTTGCCCCTGCCGTTTCCTGCAGTCGAGGATGGCCTCTACCACATATTCCTCGCAGCCATCGACCAAAACAGGTTCAGGTGGGCCAGCCCCTCTGTCAGGAAAGGGATCAGGGGTTGCGGGTTTCAGCAACGATACATGGAATACCGGATGAACTTTAAGAGACTCAGGTAAAGACAGTTCATAAGAAACCTCATTGATTCTTCTTCTTACCGGGAAGGGTCCCATGAACCTAGGTGCCAGCTTCTTGGAAGGACAAGCCAATCTGAGATTATTAGTAGAAAGCCATACCTGGTCTCCTGGTTGCAGGTCCAGCTCACCTCTCCTTTTCTTATCGAAGGCTTTCTTGCTGTCGGCTTGAGCTTTCGTTACTGCTTCCTGTAGCACCCGGTTGTTGCGGCTGAGGAAGTCCACCGTGCTCTGCACTGCCGGAACTGGGGATTCTGGAAGAAAATCAGGTAAGAAGGTTAGATTAAAGCCATAATTGGCGAAAAAGGGGGACTGTCCGGTTGCTGAATGGCTGGCATTATTGTAGGCAAATTCTGCCAAAGGCAGCAGGGAGACCCAATCATTCTGGGAAAAGGAAGTAAAACATCTAATATATTGCTCAAGGGTCTGGTTTGTGCGTTCAGTCTGTCCGTTCGTTTGGGGGTGGTAGGCCGAGGAAAAAGCAAGTTCAATATTCAGGATTTCACACAAGGCTCTCCAGAAACGTGATGTAAACTGGACCCCCCTATCCGACACGATGTTTGAAGGAACCCCGTGGAGTCTGACAATTTCCCTGATGAAGACACGGGCAGTCTCGGCAGCTGATGGAGTACTTTTCAATGGAAGGAAATGGCCCATTTTAGATAAGCGGTCTACGACTACAAAAATGGCTGTGCACCCCTCGGAACATGGAAGCTCTACTATAAAGTCCATGGCGATCATCCGCCATGGTCTATCAGGTACAGGCAGAGGTTTTAGTAAGCCCCAGGCTCGATTCCTTGTCGTCTTGTTTTGATTACAGGTTGGACAGGTATTGATGTATGATTTACAGAATTCCTCCAAACCTGGCCACCAGAAGGTACGCCGTACCAGTTCAAGGGTTTTACGGACTCCAAAATGTCCTGCCAATGGGTGGTCATGAAGTAGCTTTAGGACTTCTACCCGAATGTCTGTCGGAACAAAAATTTGGCTCCCTCTCCAAAAGAGTCCGTCTCTGGGGGTCAAGGTGACACCAGGGGGTCTGGAAGAGTCCGTGGATGCCTCCCTGAGTCGGGGAAGCAGGTCGTGTTGCAGAAGTAAAAAGTTCCCGGCCGGGAGAATGGTGTCAGGAACAGATGGGTCTTTGGGATTGTCGTGCATCCGTGACAATGCATCTGGCTTGATGTTTTTTGAGCCTGGGCGGTACGTGATGTGAAAGGAAAAGCGTGAAAAGAATAGTGCCCATCGGGCCTGACAGGGTTTCAATCGTTTTGCGGATCTTAAGTATTCTAAATTCTTGTGGTCCGTATAGATCAAGACCGGATGTGCAGCGCCCTCCAGAAGGTACCTCCATTCCTCCAGTGCGGCCTTGATGGCGAGTATTTCCCGGTCGCCAACATCATAATTCCTCTCTGCTGAGGAGAGCTTTCGGGAGAAGAAGCCCACGGGATGCATCAGATCTTTGTTCCCCTGGCGTTGGGAGATGATAGCCCCCACTGCTACTTCGGATGCGTCCACTTCAAGGAGGTAGGGTAGTGCCGGATCAGGATGGCTAAGAATTGGGGCAGATGTAAACAGTCTTTTAAGCGTATCGAAGGTCTTTTGGGCTTCTGGGTTCCACCGGAAACGTTGGTTCTGCTTGGTCAGTTGTGTGATTGGTGAGATAATTGCGGAAAAATTCCTAATGAATCGTCTGTAGAAATTTGCGAATCCCACAAATCGTTGCACCCCCTTTTTGTCCAGGGGTACTGGCCAGTCTAGTATGGCGGATACCTTGTTGGGATCCATCTTAATTCCTGTAGGGGCTATAATCAGGCCAAGGAACTGAATGGTTCGTTGTTCAAATTCACATTTCTCGGCCTTGGCATATAGTCTGTGTAGACGGAGGCGACTTAGGACCCTACGGACGTGTTCCCGGTGTTTATCCGGCGATCCGGAGAAAACCAATATGTCGTCTAGATAGACGATGACGAAGATGTCAAGAAAGTCCCTAAACACGTCGTTGTTAAAGTGTTGGAAGGTCGCGGGTGCATTGCACAGACCGAAGGGCATGACCAGATATTCGTAGTGTCCAAAACGGGTGCGAAAAGCCGTCTTCCATTCGTCCCCGTCCCGAATGCGAATTAAGTTGTAAGCTCCCCTCAGGTCCAGCTTCGTGAAGATGGTGGCAGATCTTAGTTTATGAAATAGCTCCGGTATCAATGGCAATGGGTAACGGTTCTTTATTGTAATATTATTTAATTCCCGATAGTCTACGCATTGGCGGAGAGATTGATCCTTTTTACTGACGAAGAATATTCCTGCGCCTGCTGGGGAGGTAGACGGGCGGATGAACCCTTTCTTCAGATTTTCGTCAACATACTCCTTCAGGGCTTCCTGTTCCTTCTCAGACAGTGGAAAAATGCGTCCAAAGGGGATCTCGGCCCCTGGGAGGAGCTCGATTGGACAATCGTATGGACGATGAGGCGGAAGGGAGTCGGCTCCTTTCTTACTGAAAACATCGGCAAACTCATGGTAGGGTTCTGGGATAGACTGGAGCAGATTGGGGTCAGCGTCCATGCAGAGAAGAGCAGTGGGTGAGCAAGAAGGAGCCGGTATGCAGTTTTGTTGGCAGTAGGAAGAAGTAAATGACACCTCTCCGGATCTCCAGTTAATTAGGGGATCGTGGGCCTGGAGCCAGGGTAGGCCCAAGATCACAGGGAACAGAGGCGAAGAGATGACATCTAGGGTAAGTAGTTCCTTATGCAGGGGAGGAATCGTAGTAAGCAAGGGAAGAGTCTCTTGAGTAACTTGTCCCGAGCTTATGCGGGAGCCATCAGCCAGGAAAACGGTAAGTCCATGAGTCTTTCTACGTAGCGGAATGTGGTGGAGGTCAGCGAAGGTAGAGTCAATGAAGCAGCTACAAGCTCCCGAATCAATGATGGCGTTGACTGGCACTGTCTTTTCCTGGAGCTGAAATGAAAGAAGAAGAGCAAGATGGTGGGCATGGGTAGGCAGGGTTGACAGGTTAACAGGATTCGGAGGAGGGCACTTACGCATCTTGATGGGACAGTTGTTCACGTAGTGACCAGCCCCGCCGCAGTAGAGGCACAGATTTAGTTGGCGGCGACGTGCCCGTTCTTCAGGTGGCAGCGTGGGTCGCATGAGGCCCAGTTGCATTGGTTCGGAGGCATCAGGAGGGGCGCTGGGAGAACTCATGCTGGTAGGAGGTAGGTAGCGGGAAGCGGGCATCGGTGCCCTAGCGGTCATCCACACAGGCCGGTTTGGCTGAGAAGAGCGTTCCGCCCGACGTTCACGGAGTCTACGGTCAATCTGGATGGCCTTGGTGATTAGATCTTCAAGAGTCTCTGACACCCCTACCCGGGCAAGTTCATCCTTCAGACCCTCGGAAAGGCCCAAGCGCAATTGGTGTCTGAGGGCCGCGTCATTCCAGAGCGTATCCGTGCTCCAGCGTCTAAAGTCCGAAACAAAGTCCTCAACTGCTCTTCGACCTTGCTGGAGCGTGAGGAGAGCAGACTCGGCGGTAGCGGCCCGTTGAGGGTCATCGTAAAGCTGGGCCATGGCTTCAAAGAAGGCTTGTAATGATTGGGTCTGAACATTGTCCTCTTGCAACAGTCGGTGGGCCCAGGTCTGAGGCTCGTTTTGGAGAAGGGAGATCACAAACCCCACCTTGGTGGCTTCCAACGAGAAAGTCCGAGGTTGCAAAGCAAAGTATAGTTCGCAGGCGTTGCGGAAAGCCCGAAACTTCGCCCGATCGCCTGAGAACCGTTCTGGTATAGGGACTCTGGGTTCGGGTGGAAGCATCACCACTGAGGGAGCGGAAGCCGTCGAAGGAGATCTAGCAGAGGATGAAGGAGTGGGATCGCTGGAGCCGGACAGGGTTTGGACTTGTCCCTCTAACCTCATATACCCTTCTTGTAGGTTCTTGACAGCTTGTGTGAGGGCTGCCAGGTGTTTGCAAATCTCATCCACAGCGGGGACGACTCCTGCAGGATCTGACATGATGGCTGTCTGATACTGTTATGTAGGACGGTGTACCTGGTCGTCAGAGCCTAGTCGCAGGAGGCGGCCTCTCGTACAGCACTGGCTCGGGAGCCGCTGGATTTTGGGAACAGCGGACTCGGGAGCGCAGCGGGGTAAGGGTGCCTGGATGATGGTGCAGGTCAGCACGGCACTGGTCCCTCCGGGATCACTGGAACAAGAGGGGAGCGGGTACTCTGATGCGGAAGCTAGCGGCTCCGGAGCTGGTGCGGATGGTTAGCGACTCTGATGCGTCTTGGCAAGCAACCTTGGTGCAGACAACGGGCGACTCTGGAGCTGGTGCAGAGCGGAGTAAGCAAGTGGACTAGACGGAGGCTGGGTCAGGCAGGCCGGGTCAGACACGTGAGCAGACAGGGGGTTCAGCAGGCAGGCGTAGTCGGTATTCAGGCAGAAGGTCTGGCAGCAGTAATCGTGAACAGAAGGCGGAGTCAAGGCAAGCCGAGGTCGGTTTTGGAGAGATGCGGATCGTCAGATGTAGCCGGGTCGGTATAGGAACTGGTTAATTCAGGATACAGGTTATCAGGTAAATAGGCAGATCAGACAGCAAGAGGCTGCTGCATCTGTCTGCCTTTTAAAAGCACGTTGGCGCCAAACTCGCGCTAACGTGCACGCGCGCACGAGCGCGTGCACGCGCGCGCACACCAGGGGCGCGCCGGGAGCCGGCGGCAGATCCCTGACACATTCCTAGGTAATGTAACAAATACACAAAGCATTTACCGATCCAGAAAGGTGTGGTGACCTCATGTGCGTTAGCTAATCCTTACACATTTCGTCATAACCAACATAATCAGGGGGCATAAACGACACGTGAGTCACCACGCCACTATATATCTATTCAATAGGGGAGGTGCCCCTAATTGAAGCCTTTCACATGCCTCAATTCTCGTGTAGGATGGCTGACTAGACTTCCCAAGCCTTGTTTGCAAACTAAAATGGCAGACTGGCCGAGAAATAACTTGGCTTCATTTTAAAATTAAGATAGCTGACCGGACTATGATCAAACCATGGTTTCGAATGGCCGATTGATCTTACAATATCCGATAAAAAACGTAGACTAAGCCTCTATATGATATAGAAAGGGGGATATCCAATCCTCACTTGCATGTTGGGATGGCTAAATAACAAGAGCAAATATTTAAATCAGAAAAATATAATGCAAAACCAGACCCAACTACACCACTAAATACTGATGTATGGACAAAAGATAATCAAGCAAGAATACAGTATATTCCCAGCCAGCAAAATCAAAAAGGTGATACGTTGACTGAATACTTCCTTTTATATTTATGGATATTGCAAATGAAATATAACAAGAGACATATTTTAACAATTAATATTATTTTTCATTTAAAAAAATCTCTACTTATATTTCTTTTGCAATATCCATAAATATAATAGGAAGTATTTCATCTGCATATACCCTTTTTATTTTGATGGTCGAGAATCTGTATTTGTCTAATTAATCTTTTGTCCATACATCACTATTTGGTATTGTAGTTGGGTTTGGTTTTGTATTATTTTTTTTTTTATTATTTAATTGTTTTCTCTTGTTATTTAGCCATCACGACACGTGAGGATTGGACATCCCCCTTTTTAGTTAGATCATATAGAGGCTTGGCCTCCATTTCTTGTGGGATATTGTGAGATCGGTCCATCATTTCAAATCGAGACCGAGGTTTGTTTATAGTCCTTCAGCCACCCTAAATTGAAAAATGAGGCTTGAGAAGTCTAGGTGGCCATCCTAAGAGAAAAATGAGGCATGGATAGCCTTTAATTAAGGTTATATAGTAATATGGTGACTTGCATGATGTGTATATGTTTATGCCCCGATAATGTCAGTTGAAATATGTAGGGCAGGCAGGGGCGCATGCGCGCAAGTGAAGGAGATGGCTGCCTGAGTCCTTTGCTCCGCGCCGTCGGAACCAACGAGCCAGCCTAGCACAGCACGGAGTGAGCGGGGATGCTGTTTACTCACCTCCGGGACCTTGTGAGTATTCCGGGCAGCCGGCGGCTATGTACCGAGCCGCGAAAAGTAAGCAGCAGAAGCGGCAGCCCGGTAAGCTTTCCCCAGCCTCAGGCAGGGGCCGGAACAAGATGGCGCCTGAACCTCCGGAGCCTGATGACGAGACCCGGCTCTCTGCTGTTGGTTCGGGATCCCCTGCTGACAGTCTGCATTTGTTTCCCATGGATGGGGAGGGCGCTCTCCATACTGACTCAGAGGCTCTGCTGGCTAAGTTCCGCAGCATAGTGAGGAATGAGATCACTACTGCCTCACGTAAGCTCTCTTCAGATTTTGTGCGGGGCCTTAAAGAGATAGGCCATCGCACTAACCAGTAGGAACAACGCATGGACTTGGCCACCACTGTGTTAGACGGCCATGAGGAGGAGGTTTGCAGGCTATCAGAGGAGTTGGAAGCATTAAGGGACAAGTTGGAGGACTCCGAAAAAATAGGGCCCGCAGAGACAATTTGCGCATCCGCGGTATCCCCGAGGTCATTACTGACTTACAGGGAACAGCTACTGCTTTTTTTCAGGAATTGGCTCCTGGCATACTGGCGGACAGGCTGGAGTTTGATCGCATCCACAGGTCCTTGGCCCCCAAGCCCTCTGAAGGTCCCCCGAGGGATGTTATTATCAAATTCCATTACTATCGTACCAAGGAGAAGCTTTTGCAGTCTGCAAGGGAACGTCAGGACCTATCTTTTCAGGGTAATCCCCTCCAGCTGTTCGCTGACCCACTCGTGGGCGTGTTACATTGAAATGAGCCGTGACCCCATGCAAATGAAGGGCCGGCCGGCTCGCGCATGCGCGCTTGAAGGAGACCATGGTCAGCTCCGCTGTGCGCATGCTCACAAGTCGGGAGCGGCGCAATCAGTGAAATTGGAAATGGACTAGGGCAACGTTGTGAACTACGCAAACAGCATAAATAGACAGACACAAACGCACTTGCATTGCAAAAGTACATCCCTTTGTCCCTTCCCATTTAACCAAGTGCTTTTGTCCTGTTGTTCGTTGCGTTGTGTTTTGTAGTTGTCAGATTAGTGTTCTGTGTGATCAAGTGTTTGTTAGTAGATCTTTGAAAGTGTTTTTTGATAAGTGTTTGAGAGACTGTTTGTTTGATATATTTCTGTTCGTTTGTTTTCTTGCTGTTTTTTTGCTGTTTGTTTTTGTGACTGTTTCTTGCTGAGTGCTAGTGTGATTTTTTGGGTGTTATTTTTCTCTTTGTGTGTGTTCTTGCTTGATTGGTTGTGCTTGTTTTTGTGAGTGATTTTTGTTGACTGGGAGTGAGTTTTTTTGGAAGTATGACAGAGAGAAAGCGAAAGCTCAATTTTACTGTGGGGGGAAAAAAGAATTCTTGCCCGGGCCATTAGCGATTATGGGCGTTTCCTCCACGGCCCAGACAGTGCCAACACCACCCCGGCCAGGAGGAGGGAGATTTTGGATATGATCACTGAGCAGGTCAATTCAGCGGGGGAGGGGGAGACACGGACCCGGTCTGGGATTGACAAAAAAATTTATGACCTCCGGCGTCTGGTCAAACAGAAGCTGGCCAGAATGCATGCCCATGCCAGGGGCACAGGAGGGGGCCCACCAAGCCGTATTAGGCTGACAGCGGAGGAGCGTGCGGTGGCCCTGACCTTTCATCGGCATGAAGTTGAGGGCCTGCTAGGCTTTGACTCAAGTCCGGAGCCCATGGTGCCAGGTAAGTATTTTTTTTAATATCAGGTGTGTAGCATGTGTGGGGGAGGGGGTGAAAGGTAATATGTGGCAAGTGTGTGGATCCTCCAACCTGTGAATGTTTTGTGTCATCCACAGATGTGCAGGAGGGTGCAGGGCCATCTGGCCTGACCGCACCATCCCCAGGACAGCAGCCTAATGAGGCCCCCCCAACAAGGCCGGAGTCCGCGGAGGAGGTTCAAGAGGAGGAGGAGAATCATGAGGAGGAGGAGAATCATGAGGAGGAGGAGTCCATGTCAGGCACTGGACGTTTGGTTTTTGAGGACTCTTCCCCTCTGGCTGGCAGCAGGCAGCCCTCCCTAAGGGGGAGCCCCCCCCTCCTCCCCCAACATGGCTCCCCTCCCAAGGGCCTCCCCTTCTCCCCGGCCACAAGCATCAGCTGGAGGCAGGATTTTATCCCAGAACACCAGGGGGTTGGCCTATCTCCTGCCCGCCACTCTGAGAAGGGACCAGTTCCTCCAGACCCGCCATCTGGGACAGGTCAGCCAGACATTGGTGCGGATGGAGGAGAGCCTGTCCTCCATCAAGGATACGCTGGGGAACCTGCACTCCCACTCCCGGGCTTTCACAACCTGCCTAAACGACCTGCAGACTACATCAGCAGGCGTTGCGCAGGATGTGAGGGCCCTTACCCAGGCTATCCAGGCCAACACGGCAACACTTGGTGCTGCCCTGGACAGAATAGCCGTGGCCTTGGAGGGCAGGCCGCCAGGTGGGCAGAGATCAGGGGCTGCTCCTCCTTCCCCGGTTTTTCCCCTCCCCCATGAGTCTCCCCCGAGGAGCCAGGGCCGTGGCCGGGGGCGCCCCAGGCGTGGCTCACGTCAAGGGCAATAATTTTTTTTCCCCTCTTTTTTTTTTTTGCTGGAAATTTTTTGATTTTGCTGGTAATTTTTTTTTTTGGGTTGTGAATGCTGTTTGAATGTGGGGGTGACATTCCTGCCGGAAAAGGGGTGTCACCCTCAATTTTGGTGGAGAAGGGTTCCCCAGGACCAGGGAGAAGTGATCCCCAGGTCCGTGTGAATGGTGTATGAATGTACAGTGACATAATTGGAGCCTTGGCGTGGCGTTGCTGCTCACAAGTCCAGCATGGTGGACTGGTGCCAATCCAATTTGATGTGGATGTGGGGTGTGTGTGCTAGGGACCACAGTGGTGTGCATGCATGCATTCTCATTGTGCCATGATTAATGTGTGTGTTTAACGTGCAAAGATGCCCAATGTGAGCTGTCTCCTGGCTGCTCTTCCCTCAGAAGACGGGGGACCCTCGGTTAGGGGGGGATTGTCTGGTTCAGGGGTCAGGTCATCACGTAGGTCAATCTGCAGGCCCTTTCTTTCTGCGAAGTTGTGCAGCATGCAACATGCACCGATGATCTGGCACACGAAGTTTGGGGAATACAAGAGGGTACCCCCAGACTTATCCAGGCATTGGAAACGTGACTTTAGGAGGCCAAAGGTGCGCTCCACCACTGCTCGTGTTTGGGCATGTGCTTGATTGTATCTTTCCTCTCCTGGGGTTTGGGGGTTCCGGATAGGAGTCATGAGATGGGGTCCCAGTGGATATGCAGAGTCACCTGTAAGGGAAAAGACAGGAGGATGTTAGTCATGCATGTGCCCCTTGTGATGTGTGCATCATGGGAGGGGATAGTCATGCCTGACTTCCATGTCACTCACCAACCAGCCAGGTGTCCCCATACACGTTCTGATCAAATTCCATTCGGATGTGGCATTGATTGTATATGTAGCTGTCATGGCTGGACCCTGGGTGTTTGGCACGGACGTGCCATATGAGGCCTTGGGCATCGACTATCACCTGTACGTTGATGGAATGCCAATGCTTCCGATTGCGGTACATGTGCTCTGTCTCATGGGGGGGCTTGAGTGCCACATGTGTGCAATCAATGGCCCCCACGGTGCGTGGGAATCTGGCAATTTTGTAGAAATCTGTCATTGCCTTCAGCCGCAGGTCCTCAGTGGTGGGTTTGATGATTTGGTTGGCCATGCGTCTGAGGATTGCAGGGACAACCTGGTGCACACATCTGCTCATGGAGGATTGTGACATCCCAGCCACCACTCCACTTGTACGCTGAAAAGAGCCACTGGCAAGGAAATGGAGTGTTGCCATGACCTTGACCAGTGGCTGCACTGCATGTGAGCGGTGTGTTCGGCTGGTGATGTCCTCCTGCAGGGTTGTGGTTAATTCCAGGATGACATGAGGGGTGAATCTGAAGATGCGATACACCTCAGAATCACTCATGCCAAACAGGTCTATGTGGGTGCGGGAATATCCTCTCCCGTGCCATCCTCCGTGCCATCCTCCGTGCCCTCATCCTTCTTTGTTCATCTAAAGTCAGTAGTATAGCTATGTGCGACGATGCCCCTGGCATGTTGGCATACAGATTGTTGTGCAACACGTGTGACTGCTGAGCTCCTCACTAACAGTGTTGCTTTATCTAACAAGTAGACTTTTTTTCTCTTTTTAGACCAGCTTTTATATGCTCTAATTTTAGACAGGACATTTTGCTGTTGCGCACACTGCGTAGCCTGCGCTGCCCCAACGTTCTTTTGTGGATCCCCGTAAGTCCCTCATTAGCATATTTGACTAGCAAATCAATGGTCTGTTTAGCGCACTTTTGCGTGGACGGATGCGCCAGTCTAACGAAATTACGCGGGACAAAAAAGAGTAGATTTTTTGCGTATCTCGTTCTGGGGATGCCGTGCATCGAAACGCACGCGCACATTTCGACTTACGCACGCGCATCTCCTGTTGCGCAGGCGTAATCGCTCTGTGAATCTGGGCCAAGGTCTTTAAATATCTTAAACAGCAAAACATTGATATAGCATGTTTACAGGAAATTCACTTTTCCGCTTCCTCTTGTCCTAAGTATTTCGATGCACGTTACTCCCAAGTTTATTTAGCTATTGGTCCCACTAAGCAGAAAGGGGTTCTTATTGCCATACGTGATTCAGTCCCATTTATTTGCAGTAAACACATCGCTGATCCAGATGGTAGATATCTCCTATTGCAGGGTGCTGTTCAAGACAACGAGGTCACTATCATGACTTTCTACGCTCCGAATGATAATCCGGGGCCCTTCCTGACTCATGTCTGCTCTCTGTTAAAGGCCCATCAGAAAGGTACTCTCCTGTCGCAGGTGACTCCAATGTGTCGTTGAACCCCTCTCTTGACAGGTATCCATCGGAGCATAAACCCCCCTCCCCCGCTGCTAAAAAGTTCTTACAGGCTTTGCATAACCACGACTTGGTGGATCTTTGGCGCGAGTTTCATCCCCGTAGTAGGGACTATACCTATTACTCTCACCCTCATCATTCCCACTCCAGGATCGACCATATGTTTGTTCTCCGGAAACACCTTCCTTTGGTCGTCTCTATTTTGGCGGCCCCTTGGTCGGACCATGATCCTGTGCTGACGGTGTGCCACTCTCTTCTTAGCAAACCGCAACATGTCCCTTGGGTTATGAATGACTCTCTCCTGTCCTTCAAATCGATTCTTAGTGATATTCTCGAAGCTTCCAAGGACTATTTTAAACTCAATACGGGGACTGTCTCATCTCCAGTGACGCTGTGGGAAGCGTATAAAGTGGTCCTTCGGGGTCATGTGATTCGCATAGCGTCACGGCGTAAGAGAGAGCGTATCCAAGCTCGTCGTACTCTGGAGCAGCGTTTGGAGGCCTTGTCTACGGCCTTCAAGCAGGCTCCCTCTCCGACTAACTGCAGACTCTTGGATGCGGCTCGTACGGAATTGGATTTGTGTTTAACTGATGAAGCTGAACGCACTTTGCGTTGGGCTCATCAAAAGTGGTACGCCAAGGCGAACAAACCTAACGCGATGCTGGCTAATAGGCTCCGAACCTTCGCCCCGAAATTTACTCCCATAAACCTCCGCACCCGCCACAACATCCTTACAGGTAACCCACAGCGAATATTGGATGAATTTCGCCACCGCCTTACAAAACTCTATTCTGCCCCTACTCACTCATCTACTCATGGTCTGGATACCTTTTTGTCCAATTTGTCCTTGCCTTCCCTATCTGCAACACATACGTCTCTGATGGACCGAGATATTCAGGTCCAGGAAGTTCTTCAGTGTATTAAAGAATTGAAGGTGGGCAAGAGACCGGGCCCAGACGGCTTCACGGCTTTGTATTACCGGAAGTTGGCAGATGTCCTGGCCCCGCATTTGGCGGCCATGTATAATTCCATTAAGAAGGGTCAGTCGTTCACGCCTGATCTGCTGACTGCCAACATCGTAATGATCCCAAAACCGGACAGGGACCATTCTTCTTGGGCTAATTTCAGGCCAATCTCCTTAATTAATATTGACATGAAAATCTTGACTAAGATTTTGGCCAACCGCTTGAATTCATTTCTCCCACGCCTGATAAAAAAGGATCAGGTGGGTTTTGTTCCTCACCGACAAGCGGGGGATGCGATTAGACGGCTCCTCCAAATTCAACATATTGTACACGCCAGATCCCTGGAAACAATGTTTTTGTCCCTTGGCCTTTGACACGCTGTCTTGGCCTTATTTGACCCAGGTCCTTCGTCATTACGGCTTTGGCGCTTCCTTTTTGAGCTGGATTTTGGCCATTTATGACTCCCCCCAGGCCAAGTTTCGGTACTACGGTTTTGAGTCATCCACCTTCCCCATTAGGAGGGGGACGCGGCAGGGGTGCCCGCTTTCCCCGCTCCTGTTTGTCCTGGCTCTTGAGCCCTTGGCAGAAGCCGTGCGATCCCATCCGGATGTGTCTGGGGTGGAGGTGGCGGGCACTTCACACAAATTGTCACTGTTCGCGGATGACATTTTGTTGACCATCACCAAACCTAGAATCTCCCTTCCCAATTTGTTGTTACTTTTGGATTCTTTTGCCTCGTTCTCAGGCTTAGCAGTTAATCAGGCAAAATCAAAGGCAATGTCTATCAATCTTTGTCCCTCAGATCTAGACTCCCTTCGGTCTGCGTTCCCTTTCCAATGGTTGACCTCATTGCCTTATTTGGGGATTAAGCTTACCCCGAAGTACTCAGGATTGTATCAAGCCAACTTTCCTGCTTTGTTTGGGAAATTGACAGCTATGCTCGCCTCTTGGTCCACTCTTCCACTTTCTTGGTTCGGGAGAGTGGCGACGGTTCGTATGACCTATCTCCCGAAGCTGCTTTATTATTTTCGAGTTTTACCTGTCCAGGTACCCTCTCACGTCCTTAGAATACACCAACGTAAAATTATGCAGTTTATCTGGGGCCCCAAGAGGCCCAGGATAAAGAGGCAGGTGCTTTTTGCACACAAAATTAATGGTGGCCTGTCGGTTCCCAATTTACACGCTTATTATACTGCGGCAGGTATCGCTCCATTGGCTCGTCTTCACGAGAAACAACAAATGCCACTATGGGCTACCTTTGATTTAGTGGATTCCCACCCAACACCTTTAGCCTCTCTCCCATGGCTCCCACGAGAACACCGCCCGCCTTCTATAGGACCTTGTCTGGCCCATTCCCTTCGGTTGTGGGATGCGGTCAAATATTCTGCGGGTCTGATTTCCCCTCACCTTCCGCTACTTCACCTCCTCCATAGCCCGTTGTTCCCACCGGGTCGGGACAACCCCTTACAGTTTGCATGGTGGACTTAACATGGCTTTATAGACGTCCATTCTATGCTCTCCCCAACCAAGATTATTTCTTTTACACTTTTACGTTCCTCCTATGACATTCCCCTTAGGGAACACTATAGTTATTTACAACTCTGACATTTCCTTCAACGCTTTATCAGATCTCAACCCACCCCCTATACTATGACCCCCTTCGAAAGCTTATGTAGATCGCGGCCCCATTCCCCAGGTCTCATATCTTTGATTTATGCGGCGATTATCAACTCTAGAAAGCCGCCATTGAGACCTTATCATCTGCAGTGGGAGGCTGAGCTTGGGAAGCAACTCGATCCAGAAGACTGGCAGGCTATGACCACGGCATTGTCTAAATGTTCTACAAACGTTCTCTTCCTGGAGAACGCTTATAAAGTGTTCTATAGGTGGTACTATACCCCTGCCAGGCTGGCAAGTTTTATACCATCCTACTCCCCTTTGTGCTTCCGCGGATGCTCTCAGGAGGGTACAATGGCACATGTCTGGTAGACCTGCCCCAGGGTATGCAGATTGTGGGTTAGAGTTTATGCATTGCTCCGCAACCTCTTTAATGCCAACTTAAGGAGGGACCCTTTTGAGGCCCTCTTATGGAAACCAATCACTGAGCTTCTCCGCCCTGAACGCCAGTTGACGGCGCATGTTTTTACTGCAACTAAATTGACCATAGCAATGGCCTGGAAGACCCCGGCCCTCAGCTTTGAAGCAGTTAAAAACTGCATTAATGATATTATGGTTAATGAGAAACTTACTGCCATGTTAGCGGATACCCACAATAAATTCCTCCGGGTATGGCAGCCATGGGTGGCCTACAACCACCCTTCCCGATTTGATCCAACACTACTTTCTCTTTGATTAGCCTCTGTTCCCCCCGCCCCGTGGACCTTCCCCCCTTTTTTCCCCTCCTTTTTTTTTTTTTTTTCTCTCTTTCTCTTCGATCCTACTTGTTCATGCTATCTTTCTAGCTGGTTCTCTTTTCTCTCCTCCTCCTTTTCTTTGTTCTTTGTGGCTCGGACCCACGGGCTTGGTCCTGTTGGTCTTGGACACATGACGCATTGTATATTTTACATTTTGAATACTGCTATCCTCTGCTATGTGCCTATTTGAATTTATTTTTATTTTTGTAATGTTATGTACGAAACACTATTTTGCTTTTAAGTCATACATTTACTCCGGTGTGTTCACCGGTATGTTACCTAAACCAGCATTAGTTCGATTTAGCAGGCCACTTGAGATGGTGACATTCTATAGCTGGTCCTCCGGATTCGCCTCTGGATTCCTAAGTGCTAGGTTGATTTCAAATCTATGGACTACCTTTTCTGATGTCTTATGTGATAGCTTATGGTGTGTCCACCACTGCTTTTTCATTTGTATTCCTTTCTTTTTTCTGTTGATGTGTTTCTTCAATAAAACTCTTTGTACAAGAAATATGTAGGGCAGAGATAATGCACGTGATGTCAACACGACTATCTGGATCAGTAAATGCTTGGAGTATTTGTTACATTGCTCGGGAATGTCTCTATAAGTGCTTGTCTATTGTAAAAATGTTAGTGATTTTATGCACATTGGATTATATTAAAAGTTTAATATAGAGATACACTATGTGGGTTTTCCCAATTTAATTCTATGGTGGATTTCATGAAACTTATGGATATTATTGATTTAAATACACACTGTCGACTGGGAGACACTTTTGAATTCCAGGCAAGCAGCATGGGTCAAATCCCTTTATGATGAGACTATCATTTACAGCAGTGATGGCGAACCTTGTCACCCCAGATTTTTTGGAACTACATTTCCCATGATGCTCATGCACTCTGCGGTGTAGTTGAGCATCATGGGAAATGTAGTTCCAAAACATCTGGGGTGCCAAGGATCGCCATCACTGATTTACAGGCTGATTTGACTCTGTAATAGGACCTGTCTGTTCCGGTAAGAGTCCATTTCTAACGGTGGTGATGGTCCATGTGGTGGTCACAAGTTTTGGTTTAACACAATATTTCTAATAACACAGTGGTGATTCCGCATTCAATTGGCTGTCACCATTTGTTGTACATATATGAACTGTACTATATGGTTTTTCCTTTTGCATTTCACTATCATTTGTATAATTTTGTTTTTACAGTAAATCATCACGGTTAGTTATTTACTTCCGTAGCTGTCACATTGTCTGAAATTTTTTTGTATATGTTTCTAAATAATTTGCTGAATAAAACCATTAGGGAATTTCCTATTGTTCCAAATTCACTTTACTGCCTTTCTGTTGCTAACTGGTCTAAGTAAGCCCCCAAAAGTTTGCATCTGCCATTGTCAATGTTCGGTTGATTTGAAGCCCTTGAAACACATTTGCAAGATTTTTCCACCATACCAAACTAATTTTTACCAACTAAAGTATTGGGATCTGAGTGTCTATTGCTTTCTGTGATCCATGTTAGTTTGCAATGGCTTTGCACTCATTGTACTACTTTTATTAAAGTGGTCATAAGATCCAGCAACCTCCTGATTGATCTGAAGGTTGAGATTGTGATCACTAGCAAAGATTCAAGAGCTGTCTAAAGCTTTTTTTTTTTTTTGTGGGGGCAGAAATTTTTCCTGGACCATAGAATCTATAATGTAGCCTAGAAATGTTACCCTTTGAGCATGAACTAGATTTTATTCTTCTAAGTTTATAGTCCACCTAATCTCCCTTAGTTAGCTGAAAGTCTTCATTAAATCTGTCTTTAGTTGAGACTCTGATCAAGCAGACAGAAAAAGGTAATCCAAGTATGGGACTAGTGAAATTATAATTTTTTCCTAAAAGGTACCAAGGCCTCTGCAAGCACTTTGGTGAGAATGCACAGTGATGCTAACATACCTAAAGGAAGTCCTGCAAACTGTCAATATTTCGAGCCTTGCCAATCTCTTGCAGGAAACCTTAAGGCCGCGTACACACGATCGAACATGTCCGCTGAAACTGGTCCGCAGACCAGTTTCAGCGGACATGTTCGATCGTGTGTATGGCCTATCAGACCGTTTTTCCAATGGACAAAAGTTTCAAAAATGCGTAGAAACCTGTCCGCTTGAAACCTGTCCACTTGAAACCTGTCCGTTGGACATGTTCGATGGTTAGTACACAAAATCATTGTACCAAAATCCCACGCATGCTTGGAAGCATTGAACTTCGTTTTTTCATCACAACGTTGTGTTCTACGTCACCGCGTTCTGGTCCGAGGGGATTTTGGTCCGATGGTGGGTACGCACATCAGACCAACACACCACTTCAGCCTGGTCCGATGAAAACGGTCTGTCGGACATGTTTCATCGGACATGTCTGATCCTGTGTACCTAAGAGTTTTGCAAATTTGCGAATTAGAAAGAATTAAAAATTAGTACATGCGAAAAAGAATCCCTTAGATCTGTTTTCAGCATGAATGTATCCCTTTCAGCTGTTTTCTCAATGATTACCGTATAGATTTCATCCTGAACTTTTTGTATCTAATTGACCAGTTCAGGGGTTTTAGGTTCAGCATAACCTGATGTTTTCCTTAAAGCGGGGGTTCCCTAAAAAAAATTCTAACATTACATCCAGGATACTAACGACATTTACAGTATGCAGGTCTTCATGCAGGTCTATACGGTGGGCGCAGGCGCCGTATAGCGCCGACACGCAGCTCGGCTATTTACAGAAATCTGGTGACGCGCCTTGTGCGACATGGGAACTGTTTCGCCAGACGTCAATCATCTAACCCAGGCATAGGAATGCCCAGTCCCGCGGGAATCAGAACCCGCAAACCGAGGAGAAAATCACAATATAACAGTATGTACGGCGATAAAAAAAACCTGGAACAACACATTTTTAGGTTCATAAAACAAATGGTGCAGTGCCTCATGCAAACAATCATTTGCAAACAACATTTTTTAAATGGAATCAATTACATAAACAGTGATCATAACTTGTCTATATGTACAAAAAGCATAAACCAATAAAGCAATCACAATTCCAGTATGTGTCTTAATAATACTTTGGCATCCTCCACCTTGATAAAATGACTGTACCACATGCAGCTAAACTATATTACTAAAGGTATTGGGATGTCTGCCTTTACACACACAAGAATTTTAATGGCATCCCAGTTTTAGTTTGTAGGGTTCAATATTGAGTTGGCCCACCCTTTACAGCCATAACAGATTCAACTCTTCTGGGAAGGCTGTCCAAAAGTGCATTTGTGAGGTCAGGCACTGATGTTGAACGACAAGACCTGGCTTGCAATCTCAGCTCAAATTCATCCCTAAGGTGTTCTATTAGGTTGAGGTCAGGACTCCGTGCAGTCCAGTCAACTCCCTCCACCCCAAACTCACTCATCCATGTCTTTATAGACTTTGCTTTGTGCACAGGTCCAAATAATTTGGTGGAGGGGGATTATGGTGTGGGGTTGTTTTTCAGGGGTTGGCCTGCATGGAGTTCTGACCTCAACTCGATATAACACCTTAGGGATGAATTTGAGCAGAGACTGCAAGCCAGGCCTTGTCGTTCAACATCAGTGCCTGACCTCACTTATTCACTTATTCACTTCTGGAAGAATGGGCAAACATTCCCATAGACACACTCCTAAACCTTGTGGACAGCTTTCCCAGAAGAGTTGAAGCTGTTATAGCTGCAAAGGATGGGCCAACTCAATTTTGAACCGTATACACAAGGACTGGCATCCCATTAAAGTTCATGGGCGTGTAAAGGCAGGCGTCCCAATACTTCTGGTAATATAGTGTATAACCGTTGGTGCCACTACTCCTTCACCAATATGAACGATCCAATTAGCTGCAGGTAAATGCAGTTGATACAGCATGTGATATTAATGAATTTCAAGCTCTCAATGGCAATCCCCAGCAGTTTTCACTTCTCACTACCAGGGGTAAGCATTTGGTAGGATGCTGTATAGAAAATAGCTCACCGCATGGAGTTGAAAAGATACCATATACTGTATAGTGTAATATTTATTGAATAACAGATTAGAAAAGTCAGATGAATCACAAAAATGCACCAGAAATGAATCCTGCATTGACAGACAGAGATTTGTCTGAACTCACTGGTATGGCCACCGCCCTGAAAACCAAAAGCGTGACGTCAGCACGTAGACTCCACCCAATGCATTATTATTAAATAGCCTGTTTTACAGTGATCTGTTTGGAGGTTCCTGTGTAAAAAAAGAATAAATGCATTTGTTATTTTTTTTAAAGCTGAACCTGGCCTTTGAAACAAAATAGCATTGTTCATTTGTGTACTGTGCAGCAGGAGTGTCAGCCCGCTGGAGACCTGGACCTTTGTTCTGTAGGTGAGCGTGACAGTCTGACTCTCCAGTGTGCTGCTGACACAGGGCAGCTTTTACATCATAAATTGTATACACTTTGCGAAAATAAAATGTATACATTTTAGGAATCACATATTCCTTGCATGTTTTGCAGGCTGATTACATAATTTTGAAAAAGGAGGAGTGGGGGGGGTGTGTGACCGGATGAGGATGTGACAGTATGTGCGTGGCAGCTCTCCCTCTCCTGCTTCGGATATCCTGAGAAGCCACAGACGCTGTGGGGGCGGTGGAATCTAGCCGGCGTAGAGTGGAGACCGAACCCTTTTCATTCAAGATGGTTAAGGAGATTTTAGGATACCGGGGATTTACTAAAGTCTCACCATTGTGGGATAATATACATTTGAAGGATATTCTCATATAGATAAAAGTAGGGAGAGATGTGGCCTGGTTCACCTCGCTCAGTTATATAAGGCAGAAGCTCTGAAATCATTCCAGAAAATTAAAGCAGAGGTTCACACACAAAAAGTGAACCCCTGCTGTTTGGATCTCTCCCCCCTTCAGGTGTCACATTTGGCACCTTTCAGGGGGGTTCAGATACCTGTCTGAGACAGGTATTTGCACCACTTCCGGGTTCTTACTCCCGCGGGGAATCGAGCCTTGTTGGGTCACCCCCCGCCATCTTCTGGGAAACACTGTTCCCAGGAGAGAGCAAGGACCAGTGACGGCGCACCACGATCCTCCCGCATGCACAAAAGGGCGACTGGGCAGTGAAGCCGCAAGTCTTTTTGCGAAAAAATACACTTTTTTGAATAAAAAAATAAGACAACAGTAAAGTTAGCCCAATTTTTTTATATTGTAAAAGATAATGTTACGCCGAGTAAATTGATACTCAACATGTCATGCTTCAAAATTGCACCCGCTCGTGGAATGGCGACAAACTTTTACCCTTAAAAAGCTCCATAGGTGACATTAAAAAAATTCTACAGGTTGCATGTTTTGAGTTACAGAGTAGGTCTAGGGCTAGACTTATTGCTCTCACTCTATCGATTGCGGTGATATCTCACGTGTGGTTTGAACATCGTTTTTATATGCGGGCGCTGCTCACGTATGTGTTTGCTTCTGCAAGGGAGCTCGGCGGGATGGGGTGCATTTTTTATATATTTTTTTTAATATATTTTTTTCATATTTATTTTATTTTTAATTTGTAATTTTTACACTGTTATTTTTAAAAAAAAATTGTGTCAATTTCATTCCTATTACAAGGAATGTAGTCATTACTTGTAATAGAAAAAAAAGCATGACAGGACCACTTAAATCTGAGATCTGGGGTCAAAAAGACCTCAGATCTCATATTTACACGAAAATGTAATAAAAATAGAAATACAATTTTGTCATTTGAAAAAAATAATGAATGGTCCTATGCTATGTGCAGAAGTGAAGTTTTGACTCCGCTTCCACCCTGCAATGGTATGGAGACAAGTGGGGACCATCTTCCCCTCACTCGTCTCCATACCCAGCCAGGAGAAGGATCCAATCGCCTCCGCCACTGCCGATAAAAGTGATCTTGCAGTGAATCCACCGCAGAGACCACTATTATCGGAAACTGAACCACTCACAGAAGAAGGGGATACCGGGGTTATGGCAGCTAGCTGCTTCCATAACAAAGACATCCCTCATTAAAGTGCTGACGTATATTGGCGTGAGCCAGTCTGGAAGGACAAAATTTAAAGAATGGCCAGTGGAGTGGAGCGAGGCGGTTAATCTACAAAAGTAGTTAATACAGACACATCTAAGGGCTTGATCTCATTTTTATATGATGTAGCGCTCACCCCTGAAGGAGCTGCTGGTTGTTTTTGGGATCGGCGTATTAAGTTACCTTGTAGTGTGTCTAGGGGTAGTAGCAGTGAGTAGTAGCAGTGAGCGAATGTCCAGTCACCAAATGGGTTTTCAAATGCTTTATTCCAAGGCCCAACACGGCCAACATCAACAGGAGATAGGAAAGGTTGATGAAGCAATAGAGAACTTTGCGGTATCAGGCATGGATAAGAAGTAGAGCAGTCCTGCTCTCAATAGTAGTAGATACAGTTCGTCGCCACTCTAGGGTGAAGTGCCTCCGGACAGACCCTTGTTATAAGTCTGGTAGCCAAAGTGTCACTTTTAAATTGCTGGGAGGGACAGGCCTCTGTTACAGGCCTGGCTCGGGCCTCTGCCACAGGCCTAGTACTTCAGTACTCAAGAGAACAATTGGAATTGACCAAATCCTCCCAGTAAATACAATGAAAAGGGTCACTGGTTGACAATTTGTCATGTACCTGTCATATCTTGGTGAACAGATCCCCGATGGATGGTTCGTTCAAGCCCTTTTGGATAACCTGCCTCCTGGTTCTCCTCAAGCCAATTCCCCAACGGAACGGCATACAGCCTGGCATCTTCTCAGTAAGGTTGGGGACCCAGTAAGTCACTGGGGCCCCTATCAACATCTGGATGGATCTCCATGGAGCAGGCAGCTCCAGCCAGGTGGGCAATGCCGACGCGGTCTGTGGATGCGCGCACCCTGAAGGTGGGTGCCGCACCTGGGACGTGGACCCCGCGCAGAGAGAAAGAGAAGAACACCCCAGAACAAGTGGCGTCTGACACAGATATACCCCTCCCCAGCATGCCCAGCGAGGAAAAACTCCTCTAATTGGCTGCTGGGGAAAAGCAGCTCCGTCAGAACCCCTCACACCCCTGGATCGCAGACTGACCTATAGGACAGTTCTGAAATAGCAGCAGCCTGCAATTCTAACAAATTATGAATGGGAGCAAAATAACTCTTCCATTCACCCACTAACTTTAGCGTAGTGCCCGTACTGAAAGTAAGGGGGCGCTACAATGATAATATACGCAATGGGGCTATAAAGGGGAATGAGGAGCTTCCCTGTAGGAGCAAGCGGGAGGAAGATCTGGGGGGTATAACAAAGTGGAAAAAAAATTTGGAAATAGGTCCGTTAAGTTCCCTCTCCCCATTTCAGATAGTGTGTTATTTATTGCTGCTGCATGGGGCATATAGGACCCCTCAGAAATTATTTTTATTTGGGCGGAGGCCGGATGCTAAATGCCCACGATGTTGAGATTTAACTGATTGCCGACCGCCCGCCGTCATATTACTGCGGGACGGTGGCACTGCTACGCGGGAGCACGTAGCTCTACGTCCTCCCTGTAGCAGCTTGTTGCGCGAGTGCCCAGCGGGTACGATCGCCGCCGGGCACCCGCGATTGCTCGTTACAGAGCGGGGAATGGGAGGTATGTGTGTAAACACATACCTTTCGTTCCTGTCAGCGGGGGAAATGCTGATCTTCTGTCCATACAATTTTTGAACAGAAGATCAGTGATTTCCCCTAGTGAGGCCACCCCCCCATACAGTTAGAACACACCAGGACCACACTTAACCCCTTCCCTGCCCCCTAGTGTTAACCCCTTCACTGCCAATGGCATTTTTATAGTAATACAATACATTTTTATAGCATTGATCGCTATAAAAATGCCAATGGTCCCAAAAATGTGTCAAAAGTGTCCGATGTGTCCACCATAATATCGCAGTACCGATCGCCGATCGCCGCCATTACTAGTAAAAAATAATAATAATAAAAATGCCATAAAACGACCCCCTTTTTTGTAAACGCTATAAATTTTGCGCAAACCAATTAATAAACGCTAATTGCGATTTTTTTAAACGTAAAATATGTAGAAGAATACGTATCGGACTAAACTGAGGAAAAAAATGTTTTTTTATATCTTTTTTGGGATTTTTATTATAGCAACATATAAAAAATATTAAATTTTTTTCAAAATAGTCGCTCTATTTTTGTTTATAGCGCAAAAAATAAAAACCGCAGAGATGATCAAATACCACCAAAAGAAAGCTCTATTTGTGGGAAAAAAAGGACGCCAATTTTGTTTGGGAGCCACGTCGCACGACCGCGCAATTGTCAGTTAAAGCGACGCAGTGCCGAATCACAAAAAGTGCTCTGGTCTTTGGACAGCAATATGGTCCGGGGCTAAAGTGCTTAAAGGGAGATCTAATCCATTTGATGTTGAGGTGCCCAATGTTAAACAGATACTGGAGAGAAGTTATCGGTATAATAAACACAGATTTTGGAACAACCCTTGGTTTAGACCCAATGACATGCATACTAGGGTATATGGAAGTGGAAAAGGAAATGCGGGGTAGACAAATGGCAATAATCAGATGTCTCTTTCTTTTTGTAAAATAATTTTTATTAAATGTTCAAGACATGCATACAACAGGCCACAACATGTGACCAACAATATCCGGTCGAAACACAAAGAACGGTGAAAAAAAAGGGGGGGAAGGGAGAAAGGCGGGAGGGGGGAGGGGGAACAAATGAATCAAAGAATATCAAAGCAGACTAAAACAAAGTGAAATGCAATGACATGAAATCAAATGAGCACTAATTATTTCCAATCAGGTCCCCCCAACATAATACAGGTAAAACCGTTGTCCTACTCCCAGTTCTAGTTTTGACCCCCCAGACTAAGGGTAAGTGTCAGACGACATTGTACTCGTGCCCCATGGCTCTCCTGACCGTCACAGCAAGTAAAAAGGAAAAAGAGAAAAATAAAAATAAAAAATTTACATATAAAACAATTTGCTTGATTTATAAAGCTTGACCCTCCTCCCTCCAAAGAGACCCATCACCGCCACAATAGACAACAATATGTTCCTTGCCAAAGGTGAATCGTCCCCCAGGAATGTGGAAATTAGTGGACCACCAACCCCCGAAAAGAGTTCCCCCCCCCCACCAAACCGAGCCTAAATCTGATACTGTATCCACTGAGGCCATCCACCCCCCCCCCCCCCACACCTTATCAAATTTAGTCAGCGCCCCTCTACTCAAATAAGTAGCTTTGTAAAACGGGATGGCTTTGTTAACCAATGCCTTCCAAGATGTCACCGTTGAGGCCGAGGAGCTTTTCCAAGAAAGGAGAATTATTTTTTCAGCATAAGATGTCTCTTTCTGACACGGAAGCTAATAGCAAGGAAGTGGCTGGCAACATATCCATCAACCTGTGCAGAATGGGAGAATGAGGTCAACAATACAATAAGGAAGGAAAAATGTGTGTATACTAAAAAGGGGAAATGTTAAAAAATTTAAGAAAATATGGGGATGTTGGATTTGTAGATAGAAGTAAGGTACGATATATGGACAAAGGAAAGATAGACGACCCAAAGGCTCTGTTCTCTTCTCTTCTTTTTTAATAATGAACTGATTTATTTTCTCTCTCTTTTCCCTTTTTTTGTTTTTACTATCGTGTACCAAATGACATTGTGTATTAAATAACGAGCAGGATAACATAGTGGTAGACAGAAGGAATAAAGAAAATAATAAAGAAATGGAATGTAGTGCATTGTATAAATACAATTTCTATGTTAAGGGGGTTATAAAGGTTCGTTTTTTATGTAGCACTACCCCCGAAGGAGCTGCTGGTTTGTTTTGGGTGGTATGTTACCTCATGGCTCCTCCGCCATCTAGGGGTGTATGCAGTGCCGGCCCAAGACATTGTGCTGCCTGGTACCAAGAATAAAATGCTGCCCCCTCCCCAGAAAAAAAATCACGCCCACCAAAATGCCCCCACATCCTTTATTTGATATCATTATAACTAAAGAGGACCTGTCATGGCTCTATACATGTATAGGAGTATAAAGAGGACCTGTCATGGCATTATACGTGTATATAGAAGTATAATGAGGACCTATCATGGCTCTATACATGTATGTAGGAGTATAAAGAGGACCTGTCATGGCTCTATCCTAGTGATTAGGAACAGAGATCTCTCTCTCCTCCTCCAGTCAGTCCCACCCCCCCAGTTAGAAACACCTCCCAGGGAACACATTTAACACCTTCCCTGACAGTGACATTTAAACATTAATCAGTGCATTTTAATAGCACAGATCGCTGTATAAATGTGAATGGTCCCAAAAATGTGTCAAAAGTGTCTGACCTATCCACCTCAATGTCGCAGTCTCGGGGAAAAAAAACAGATCACTGCCATTACTAGTAAAATAATAATAATAATAATAAAAATGCTTGAAGTGCATAATTTCTATTATTACATTGTTATATAAAATAGTTCAAGTCACCATATTGCAGAATCAGTAGGAGCCCCGAGCGTGTCAGTTGCCAACGTCACCTGCCTTCAGATGTGGATTGTCACTTGCCGCGTCACCAGATGCGGGTTGTCACCTGCCACACATTGCAGATTGTTACTTGCCATGATGTCACACATTGAGGATTGTCACTTGCCACCTGCCACACCATGCAGATTGTCACTTGCCACCTGCCACACCATGCAGATTGTCACTTGCCACCTGCCACACCATGCAGATTGTCACTTGCCACCTGCCACACAATGCAGATTGTCACTTGCCACCTGCCACACAATGCAGATTGTCACTTGCCACTTGTCACACATTGTCACTTGCCACAACGTCACCTACCACACGTAGCAGATTGTCACTTACCACATCACCTGCCACACATTGCGGATTGTCACTTGCTGTGTCCCAGAGTAAAGGCAGGCAGCAGAGAGATAATGTAATCTCTCTGCTGCCCGCACAGTGGGGGCGGAACTGCAATGATGCAGAGCGGGCAGTGAGAGATGATGTCATCTCTCTGCTCCCCCGCTGGCTGATTGACCAGCAAGCCCGCTCACCTGCTGACTGTCCCGCCCGCTGACTGTTCCCCTGTTCTGCCCGCAATGCCCAGGTGAATGGAACGTGCTGGCAGAACAGGTGGAGCGGGCTGGCTGGCGCGTGGGTGGGTGTCAATTTGCCTCACAGTGGAGCACGAAGCAGGCAGAACGGGTTGGCAACAATTTGTCTCAAAGTGCAGCGGGGAGTGGAGCAGGCTGGCGGGCGGAAATTTGCCCCTTAGTGCAGGCAGGGCCGGTGCTAGGCAATTTGGCGCCCTAGGCAAGACCAGCCACGTGCGCCCCCCCCCCCAAAAAAAAATGTCCCTGCGTCCATCATATGTGATGTGCACAAGTAAATTTAGGGGGTGGGGAGGTATGAAGATTACATGGGGTGGTAGGAAGATGATAGGGGTGGATGGTACGAAGCTGACAGGGGTGGGTGGTAGAAAGCTGACAAGGGTGGGTGGTAGGAAGCTGACAGGGAGGATGGAGATGACAGGGGTGGGTGGTAGGAAGATGACAGGGGTGAGTGGTAGAAAGCTGACAGGGTAGGGTAGTAGGAAGATGACAGGGGTGGGTGGCAGGAAGAAGACAGGGAGGATGGAGATGACAGGGGTGGGTGGTAGGAAGCTGACAGGGGTGGGTTGTAGGAAGCTGACAGGGGTGGGTGGTAGAAAGCTGACAGGGGTGGGTGGTAGGAAGCTGACAGGGAGGATGGAGATGACAGGGGTGGGTGGTAGGAAGATGACAGGGAGGGTGGAGATGACAGGGGGTGATAAAATGTATGACAGGCCTCAGAGGTAGGGTGGTGGGATCATCAAGCTCCTCGTCATCCCCCTGTTCCTGGCATCCCACTGGGTTGCCAGGAACAGGGGGATGACGAGGAGCATGATGATGACAGGAGACAGTAGATGGCATCACAGCATTAGGGCTGTGTGTGAGGTCATCACAAGCAGCTGGTAGCAGGGATGTTCGGGCGCCCTTGTTCAGGGAGTGAAATCGGATGCTGTCAGTGTCAGGCAGCGGCAGCGGACCATCATGCACAGTACCTCGCCGATGATCGTGCTGCTCTGGCAGGTCTTCCACACTACGGGCGTCCATCCTGGAGAGGAAGTCAAGGAGCTGCTCAGCATCATCCGCGCTCTGCACATGGTACTTGGTAGAAGATTTGCAGAGTGCGGGAGAAGGGGAGGAGCCAGGGGAGGGGAGCACATGGTTCAACTTATTGACCAAATAATTGGATGATCGAGGTTGCGACAACCTCCCAGCGCCACCTCCTCTTCCTCCACAGGACTGCGCGGCGGCAAGGAGTACATTATGTCACACATTAAGTGCAGGGGGTTTGAAGCGGGCGGAACGGCATGGTGGGCGGGCGGCAACTTGACGCTCCCCTGAAAGTGCCGCCTGGTACCCATAGTACCACCCGGTCCCATCATAGGGCCGGCCCTGGGTGTATGGTGAAAGTAGAAGTAACGGAACGCCCACGACAGGTGTCTTTTTCTGTGCTCTTTATTACCCAGCCGGGTAAAAACAATAAAACTTGTGGTGAAAGGTAGAGATTCAGTAGAAGGAGAACAGCAGATTCAGGTGTAGAAATAGGGAAACAGTCCTGCTTCCACGTGTAACACTTCTTTTGCCACTCCTGCCTGAGTGGACTTAGTGGCGTCTGTCTGTAACGCCACTGGCGTTCCTTCCTCCTTAACCACTGCGCTGGTGACTTCCCCACACCTCCGCAGTGAGTTACGCGCGTCATTTCCGGTGCGCTCTGTTGTGCGCTCCACGCTGGAACGCGGAAGTGCGCCCCAGCGATCCGCATCCATTCCCGCGCCGCGCGCTCTATTTAAAGCCCCAGGTATGATGGCACGGTGTTCCACTATTTTGTGTGCACCTGCCGTCACCTGGGACCCTTGCAGCCTCCATACAGACCCACCACTTTGGACCTCTGGCCTCAGACCCACAGAGGATCCCTGCTCCCCACCAGCCAGCATCACTTCAGCCCAGTGCTCTTCAGCAAGGAATCCCTATTCTCAGGAGACTACTGCTGTTGTCCAGGAGCTGACACTTTATGGACTCTAGGAAACATCAGAACCGCAAGTAACAGTGTCTAACCATGCTTATGCTAACCTGAGTACTAACAAAAGCAATCCTGTGGTCTGCATATCTCCAGTATTGTTTATGTATGATAACCGCAAGTAACAGTATCTAGTCATGTCTCTGCTATTCTGAATACTAACAAGGCAACCTTTGTGCACTCCCTATCTCCAGTAATCTTAGTCTCATACTTGTTGTCCTAGTCTAGTATATACAATTATACCCTGTACCTGAAGTGCAGTTATGCACCAGCTTTGATACCCGAGTAAAGGTGGCGTGAACCTTCGTGGTATACATCTGATTCTGTTATAGTAACCGTCATACATTTTTCCTTTGCCTTATTTAAGTTACATTCCTTATTTGATACGGTGCCGCACCCAAGATTGGTTCCCCCGACAGAGGTTGTGATGAAATAAACCCTAAACTTTCTGTTATTACAAGAAAGTGCGGATGTGGTTTAGTCTGAGAAACCTCTGTAACTGGGAAATCCATTAAGTATCATTAAAGACAGGACAGGATTGTAACATAATAGTGGAACCCATACACACTTAATGGATCCAGCGGAACTCGCCAATCATCTGGTTGCTCTCTCACAACGAGTCGATACCCTCACCACCACTGTTAATGACCTCCGTTTGGAAAACGAGGCACTTCGAAACCATAATTTTGCTCAACCACGGGATCGACCTGAACCCAAGGTCTGCCCCCCTGAGCCTTTTTCAGGAGACAGGAAGAACTTCCGTCAATTTATTAGTTCTTGCCGTCTTATGTTTGACCTACGCCCCCGCACCTACCATTCCGATAGAATTAGAATTCTCACGTTGACTTCGTATCTCAAAGGGGAACCAAGAGTATGGGCTGACGCCTACGTCGAGGAACATGGTGACCTACTAGGAACTTTCAATACTTTCCTTGATGAAATATCCCTCCTTTACGAAGACCCCAACAAACAGCTCACAGCAGAAAACACCATCAGAAACCTTAGACAAGGTAAAAGACCAGTAGAGGATTACATCTCTGAGTTTAAGTGCTGGTGCCGTGAAACTTTGTGGACGGATATTTCCCTTAGAAACCAATTCCGTATCGGACTTTCAGAACCTATGAAGGATGAACTTGCCCGAGTTGAAATTCCCACTACCCTGGAGGAACTCATGCTCCTCTCCCTCTCCATTGACCGCAGACTCAGAGAGAGGAAGGCCGAGCGTATTAATTCATATCAAGCTACGCCACCTAGGAGGTCCAGATCCCCACCAAAGGACATTCCAATGGACATAGCAGCAGTCAAAGGACCACTATCACCAGAAGAGAAACAAAGACGCAGAGCTCAAAACTTATGTCTTTATTGCTCAGCCCCTGACCACATTGTCCCTACCTGCCCTCTTCTTAAGAGGAAGTCTGAAGGTAACCCCCACAACATGAATAAGATTGCTTTGCCCCAAACTTCCACTAATAACTATGTTTTTCTTACTCTTACTTTACAGTGGGACCAAGATAGATGCACTGTAGATGCGATGGTTGACACCGGTGCCTGTGGTAACTTCATTGACAGAGAAATTGTTAACTCAAATAATATCCCAAGTGTCTTAAGGCAACATCCCTTGCCTGTTACTTTTATTGATGGCTCTACTTCCTCATATGGGCCAATACACACTCAAACCTCACCTTTGTTGGTTACCTGTGGCAATGGCCATACTGAAACGCTAGTGTTCGATATTATCCGATCACCCACTTTCCCAATAGTATTAGGGTTACCCTGGTTACTTCTCCACCAACCAATCTTCCACTGGTCTAGTAACTCACTTAAGCTTGAATCCTCTTTCTGCAAACATACCTGTTACCCTGTGTACAGTTTGCTTCTCACAACTGAAAATAACAATACTCTCCCTTCTTACTTGTATGATTTTTCGGATGTCTTCAGCAAAACTAATGCAGAGACACTTCCCCCGCATCGCATTTATGATTGTCCGATCGACCTTATTCCAGACTCTACCATTCCTACCGCTCGAATTTATCCTCTATCCCAACCAGAACTTATCCATCTCAAGGACTACCTCGATGACAACCTGAGGAAGGGGTTCATCAGACCTTCCACATCCCCAGCTAGCGCCGCAATGTTTTTTGTAAAGAATAAGGACGGTTCTCTTCGCCCAATAATTGATTACAGGTCCCTCAATAACATCACAATAAAAAATCGGTATCCCCTACCACTCATCCCAGAACTTATTGAACGACTCCAGACCTCCAAAATCTTTACAAAACTGGATCTTAGGGGCGCTTATAATTTAATTCGAATCCGTCCTGGGGACGAATGGAAGACGGCTTTCAAGACCCGCTATGGCTTATTCGAGTACACGGTTATGCCTTTCGGGCTATGCAATGCCCCCGCAACTTTTCAAAGATTCATTAATGATATTTTCCGGGACTTGTTAGACATTTGTGTAGTGATTTATCTTGACGACATCTTGATCTTCTCAGACAATCTTGATGAACATACCAAACATGTACGATGGGTACTATCAAGGCTTAGAACACATCGTCTATACGCTAAACTGGAGAAGTGTGTCTTCAACCAAACCAGTATCTCTTTCCTTGGCTATCAGATTACCCCCAACGGCATCCAGATGGACCGTTCTAAGGTTGAATGTATTCTCTCTTGGCCCATTCCACAGTCCAGGAAGGCTCTACAACGATTCCTGGGGTTCTCAAACTATTACCGTAAATTCATTAAGAATTTTTCAGAGATTGTAAAACCACTAAATTCCTTAACTAGTAAAAAGACACCCTTTACCTGGACAAATCAAGCTCAGAAATCTTTTGATACACTGAAACTCTCCTACACCTCTGCTCCGATACTGCAGTTACCTGATCCACAATGTCACTTCACCGTAGAAGTGGATGCATCTCACTTTGCTTTAGGTGCTGTACTTTCACAACAACTAACCCTATCGGATCCTCTACATCCAGTCGCTTTCTACTCCAGAACTCTAAATTCTGCAGAGAGGAACTACCCCATTGGAGAGAAGGAACTTTTAGCAATTAGGGACGCATTGGCAAACTGGAGACATCTTCTAGAAGGTTCTTTATACCCAGTAATGATCCTCACTGATCACCGGAACCTACAACATTTGAAGGCATGCAAGACTCTCTCTGCTCGTCAAGTAAGATGGAGCTTGTTCTTTGATAGATTTGACTTTCTCATATCTTACAGACCAGGTACCCAAAACCTAAAGGCTGACTCCCTATCCCGCATCAATGAAGATGAGATCATTGAAAGTCCGCCTTCATCTATCATCTCTCCTAAGCGCTTTATTGGAGTCACCTCCTCAATTCGGGAACTAATCTCTCAGAACACACCCACTGATGCCTCCTCCTTGCCTAAAGGAATCTCTAGGCAATCAGATGGTACATATACCTTTGAGAATAAGTTATATGTTCCTCCCAGCCTTCAACTAACACTCCTCAAACAACTACATGACTCTCCACTAGCTGGCCATCCAGGAATAAATAAGACCATACACCTCCTCAAAAGAGATTTTTGGTGGCCCCATTTAGCTAGAATGGTTCAAGATTACGTCAACTCCTGTGTCATCTGTGCTAGTAACAAACTCTCAAGAAAACCCCCCTTTGGTTATTTATCCTCTCTTCCAATCCCTAAGCGACCCTGGCAGGTCGTCTCGATGGACTTTATAGTAGATCTTCCACGCTCAAATGACTCAAATACTATCATGGTCACAGTGGATTTACTCACAAAGATGGCACATTTCATTCCTTTAAAAGATTTACCAACATCATCTGAGACAGCAACAGCTTTCATTAACAACGTCCTCAAGTTACATGGCCTCCCTTCTCAAATCATTTCCGACAGAGGTTCTCAATTTATCTCTAAGTTCTGGAAGGCTTTATGTACCACATTAAAGATTGACCACCGCATGTCTAGTGCATATCATCCCCAAACAAACGGTCAGACAGAAAGGGTCAACCAGACCCTAGAACAATATCTACGTTGTTACTGCACACACTTACAGGATGACTGGTTCCATCTACTACCCCATGCTGAATTTTCTTACAATAACGCCACCAGCTCTTCTACTAGGTTTTCACCATTCTATGCAAATTATGGTTTCCACCCACAAGCTTTACCCTCCAATATGCAGTCAAACAAAGTCCCTGCTGTAAGGCAATACCTTTCAACCCTAAAGGATACCCTACAAATTCTTCATAACAACTTAGAAGCTGCTCAAAGACGACAAAAACGGAACTATGACATTCACAGATCTAAGCCACCTGTTTACAAAGTGGGAGACCTAGTTTGGTTATCCACCAAAAATTTACGTCTTAAAATTCCCTCCAGGAAACTCGGTCGACAATTTACTGGGCCTTTCCCTATTTCACATGTGATAAATCCTAATGCCGTAAAATTAACCTTACCAAGTGAATGGAAAATCCACCCCTCTTTCCACGTCTCACTTTTGAAACCATTTATACCAAACCCATTCCCCAACAGAGTTTCAAATCCCCCACCTCCAGTTGACATTTCAGGTGAATGTGAATATGAGGTTGAACAAATTTTGGATTGTAGGAGAAGGGGCTCTACTTTCCAGTACTTAATACGTTGGAAAGGTTACAGTCATCTCGAAGATTCATGGGAAGACTCTACACATCTCCATGCACCCCGCCTTATCAAATCATTCCATCAGAGGTACCCTAACCGACCTTCTCCTGCTAAGAGCACTTTAGGAGCGCCCTTGAGGAGGGGAGTATGTAACGCCACTGGCGTTCCTTCCTCCTTAACCACTGCGCTGGTGACTTCCCCACACCTCCGCAGTGAGTTACGCGCGTCATTTCCGGTGCGCTCTGTTGTGCGCTCCACGCTGGAACGCGGAAGTGCGCCCCAGCGATCCGCATCCATTCCCGCGCCGCGCGCTCTATTTAAAGCCCCAGGTATGATGGCACGGTGTTCCACTATTTTGTGTGCACCTGCCGTCACCTGGGACCCTTGCAGCCTCCATACAGACCCACCACTTTGGACCTCTGGCCTCAGACCCACAGAGGATCCCTGCTCCCCACCAGCCAGCATCACTTCAGCCCAGTGCTCTTCAGCAAGGAATCCCTATTCTCAGGAGACTACTGCTGTTGTCCAGGAGCTGACACTTTATGGACTCTAGGAAACATCAGAACCGCAAGTAACAGTGTCTAACCATGCTTATGCTAACCTGAGTACTAACAAAAGCAATCCTGTGGTCTGCATATCTCCAGTATTGTTTATGTATGATAACCGCAAGTAACAGTATCTAGTCATGTCTCTGCTATTCTGAATACTAACAAGGCAACCTTTGTGCACTCCCTATCTCCAGTAATCTTAGTCTCATACTTGTTGTCCTAGTCTAGTATATGCAATTATACCCTGTACCTGAAGTGCAGTTATGCACCAGCTTTGATACCCGAGTAAAGGTGGCGTGAACCTTCGTGGTATACATCTGATTCTGTTATAGTAACCGTCATACATTTTTCCTTTGCCTTATTTAAGTTACATTCCTTATTTGATACGGTGCCGCACCCAAGATTGGTTCTCCCGACAGAGGTTGTGATGAAATAAACCCTAAACTTTCTGTTATTACAAGAAAGTGCGGATGTGGTTTAGTCTGAGAAACCTCTGTAACTGGGAAATCCATTAAGTATCATTAAAGACAGGACAGGATTGTAACACTGTCCCATAAATACCCTCACCTACAGCGAGGAAAACTCCCCCTGATTGGCTGCTGGGGAAAATCACCCAAACCTCGACTCCACTGTTGCCACTTGTCGTCCTGGGGTGGAACTACACCTCAGAAAAAACAGAATTAGCCCACAGCACAGCCAAGCTGAGACAGAGACCCATATTTGAACAAATCAGACTGGTCAGAGCTTCTCTAAATTTAAACTAGCACCGGTTCTTAGAAGTAACCAAGCGCTACATTTATTTTCTAAATAGGTTCCTTTAAGCTAGTGCATTGTTGGTTCACTTACCTTTTCCTTCGATTTCCCTTTTTAAATGTTTTTTTTTTTGTTTTCTTTGTCTGAATTTCTCACTTCCTGTTCCTCCTCAGTAAGCTGTTCACTAAGCTGTTCTGGCTGACTGACTAGCTTTATGGCAGTACAGTCATTCACCCCACTGGACTCTGCACTCCAGCCTTCTCTGTGACTGGTCGAATGCTTCCCAAGCCTCGTTTTGGATCCTCAACGAATCCCGGAAGTTGCCTGTGACACAGGACGTCGACAGCATGGAGTAACTTAGCTGAAAATACCATCTACACTGCAGAGACCTATGACTGACTCTACTGGACCCCCCTGCGCTGAATATAACGATATTTAAATGTAAGTGTTTTTAATGCATTTGCTATTAAATTTTAACAGTCTTACTAAGAGGCGTCTGTTGCTTTGTTTTTCTCTTTACATATTTGGAGTGGCTTCAACTCCCTGTACAAGGCTGCCCTATCCATAAAGACTGCTTATCTTCACACAGAGCCATACATGCTCAAAGGACTATGTTATGAATTTACGCCTTGCTGTTTTTTATATATTATAACCTGCGCCGTCACCTGTTGTTGTTCTGGCTGACTAAACACCTCTCGGATAATGGTGTGAAGTTTACTGAGGAGAAACAGGAAGTGAGATATTCAGACAAAGAAAAAAAAACATTTAGAAGGTAAATCGAAGGAAAAGGTAAGTGAACCAACAATGCACGAGCTTAAAGTAACCTATTTAGAAAATAAAAAACAAACCTTTACAACCCTATTAAGTGTTGTAATAATGGATTAAATATAGATGTGGGATGTATGTTAAAATCACTTTTAAATAAAGATTACATGATTAAAAAACAAATAATAGTGGAGGCTTTAATTGGGCTTTAAACTATAGCAGTAACTCAAATCTTGCATTGTTCTGACTGCTGATGAAAGGTGAAATGATCATAGAAGCCATACTTCACATCATTGTCTGTGCTGTATTATAGTAATAACAAGTGATTGAGCCTATTCTGCATAAGAAAGAATGATCTGGTGCTCCAGACTGAATTGGGAAGGGTGTGGCTTAAGTTGCCTAACAGGTTTCTAGCCATTCATTTGTAAAATATCAAACAAATGAAAATCCTTTTTTTTACAACACAAAACATCTGTTATACAGTGCATGTTGCACAAACACCTTGTATGCTATGAAGTGTGGGATTGAATTTCCCACTGCATTGCAGCTGAAAACAATAGGCAATAGACTGAGATCTCCATGCCAACTAATTGCCTTTTCATCTAGCCTTAGGCTATATTCACACTTTGTGTGTGTCTGGAACATGCGCATAATTGCATGCTTTCCTGACACGCACATGAATGCGCTGGCCTTTAGCAGACACAAGGCGGTGCCAATAACTCTAAATTCTTAATGGCGGCCCCACACATCTACCAATGCTTGCACTTTCACACACGCCAAAACAAATGGTGCCGTAGCACCATACGGTTCAGTCTGGTGCGATTTGGCAAAAGGGGTCAAAGATTTTTTTTGCGTGTTTGTTACATATAATTTCATTTCAATGAAATGAACGGAAAACGTGTGAAAACACACACATGTTTGGTCGCACCTGCATGGTGTGAATGGAGCTTTAGTGTTTTCATCCTTCCTGTAGCATATAAACTGTTTGTATACATTTTATCAGACCCTTTCCTATTTGATGCTGCATTTAAATTTGAACCCAACTGAATAACTTTACTTTGCAATGATGCAATGGTCTGATTCTAATAAACCAGATGGGCTCGTGAGACAAAAATGATGCTACCCTTAAAGAGGAAATAAAGGGAGATAATCAATAAAGCATTTGTGACACATTTCCGGTGGTATGGCGCTTAAAAAAAAAAAACCTGTGCCACATTCAAAAAAGTCCTGTCACCAGTTTCAGTAGCTGCACTGAAACATGCTACATATCCAGGTACTTCTTAATAGCACCACTTTTACAAAGTGGCACTATGACTGCACCAAACTCAAAAAGACTTGCCTCCACCTCATAGATAATAAAACTGGAGATAACTAAAGTAGTATATTAATGTCTACTTTTTTTTTTTCCTTTCTTTTTTTTTTTTTTTTTTTACCTTAATGCATTCACTACTTTTCCCTACCCTCCCATCTCAACTTCTGCCACTGCTCCAGCATTGTCTTGGTTGCAGCACCGCTCCGCTAACTTCCTGGTCTCACAGGAGACACTAAGGCTGCATTCACACCTGAGCGTTTTTGACCGCGATTTTGTACAGGTCATTGTCACCAATGTAAAACACCCAAGCCGCCCGATTCGCGCTATAAAAAAAAGGGTCCGGAACTTGTTTGAGCTTCAGGCGTTCGGCATTCAGCGTTTTGGAGTGGAGATGTGAACCATCTCCATAGAGAATAATGTGTTTTTTCCCCTCTAGCGTTTTTGAGCATCGCGCTTCAGGCGACAAAACGCTCAGGTGTGAATGCAGCCTAAGAGCATTGGAAGCCGTTGGCTCAGTCAAACTCCTGTGAGGAGTGAGTGGGAGGGTGGCTTAGTTGCAGTGTGCGTGTCTATAGACACGGTATTCCTAATATTCTTATTACTATAGCATTCCTTTTGCCCATGCCTGACTGCCACATATAAGATTATGTAGGGAGGTAAAAAGAAGGGACAGAGCCAGCACCCATAGTATTTAGACAATCATAGAAGAGAAGAGGATTGTGACATGCAAGGAGGGAAGGGGTTGTGCTAGGGAACTGACACTTTTTGGAGTTTCAATTATCTAGCAAGTTCAAAGGCACATTGCAAGTCAATATACAATTGTTTGTGGAAAAAAAATGCAGGAGATGAGCATTTACATGAAATTATTTTAGGTTGGTGACAAGGTCCCCTAAAAAAATAACAGCAGTTAATTGAAAAAAATATGGATAATAAAGGACAATAAAAGAAAGCACAAATAATTTTATTTTTGAAGTGTAAAGCTGGCCATAATGTTCGAATCTCAGCCGGTTCAGCAGGGATCGGCTGAGATTTGAAAAATGGATGGGCAGGCTGATTGTACCCAAGTTGATCAATCGCATATTTTGTATGTGATTATTGCCAGTGGCTATAGCCGCTAGCAATAATCACTGTGTTGTCTCCCGGCTGGAACAGCTCCTCCCCCCCCCCCCCCAGAAGTATACAACAGCTCTTACATAGTTACATAGTTACATAGTTACATAGTTAGTCAGGTTGAAAAAAGACACAAGTCCATCTAGTTCAACCATAAAAAAATGAAAAATAAACAAACAAAATAAAACACAGTACATCCCATACACCCAACTCCATACCCACAGTTGATCCAGAGGAAGGCAAAAAACCCCAGCAGAGCGATGATCCAATTTGCTACCGGAGGGGAAAAAATTCCTTCCTGATCCCCCGAGAGGCAATCGGATTTACCCTGGATCAACTTTACCTACAAAGCTTAGTACTCAGTTATATTATGTGTATTTAGGAAAGAATCCAGGCCCTTCTTAAAGCAATCTACTGAGCTGGCCAGAACCACCTCTGAAGGGAGTCTGTTCCACATTTTCACAGCTCTTACTGTGAAGAAACCTTTCCGTATTTGGAGGTGAAATCTCTTTTCCTCCAGACGTAAAGAGTGCCCCCTTGTCCTCACCGTTGACCTTAAAGTGAATAACTCAACACCAAGTTCACTATATGGACCTCTTATATATTTGTACATGTTGATCATATCCCCCCTTATTCTCCTCTTCTCAAGAGTGAATAAATTCAGTTTTTCTAATCTTTCCTCATAGCTGAGCTCCTCCATGCCTCTTATCAGTTTAGTTGCCCTTCTCTGCACTTTCTCCAGTTCTCCGATATCCTTTTTGAGAACTGGTGCCCAAAACTGGACTGCATATTCCAGATGAGGTCTTACTAATGATTTGTACAGGGGCAAAATTATATCTCTATCTCTGGAGTCCATACCTCTCTTAATACCAGAAAGGACTTTGCTCGCTTTGGAAACCGCAGCTTGGCATTGCATGCCATTATTGAGCTTATGATCAACTAAAACCCCCAGATCCTTCTCCACTACAGATCCCCCCAGTTGAACTCCCCCTAGCATGTATGATGCATGAATATTCTTAGCCCCCAAGTGCATAACTTTACATTTATCAACATTAAACCTCATCTGCCACATAGTCGCCCAATTAGACAGAGCATTGAGGTCGGCTTGTAAATTGGAGACATCCTGCAAGGACGTTATTCCACTGCATAGCTTGGTGTCATCTGCAAAAACAGAAATGTTACTTTTGATCTCAGACCCAATATCATTTATAAATATATTGAAAAGTAAGGGACCCAACACTGAACCTTGGGGTACACCGCTGATAACCTTGGACCATTCAGAGTAAGAATCATTAACCACAACTCTCTGAATCCTGTCTTTCAGCCAGTTTTCTATCCATTTACAAACTGATATATCTAATCCTGTAGACCTTACCTTACACATGAGCCGTGTGTGGGGAACTGTATTGAACGCTTTTGCAAAATCCAAGTATACCACGTCCACTGCCACGCCTCTGTCCAGGGTTTTACTTACCTCTTCATAAAAAGAAATCAGGTTTGTCTGACAACTTCTGTCTTTCATGAATCCATGCTGTCTGCTGCTTAAATAGTTTGTTTCCAGCAAGAACTCATCCATGTGGTCTTTTATTAAACGTTCCAGTATCTTCCCAACTATAGAAGTTAAACTAACAGGTCTATAGTTACTTGGTAAAGACTTTGTTCCCTTTTTAAATATAGGCACCACATTGGCTCTACGCCAATCCAGTGGTACTATTCCTGTCATTAATGAGTCCCTAAATATTAGATACAGTGGCTTTGAAATTTCAGAGCTCAATTCATTTAGGATCCGTGGGTGGATGCCATCTGGTCCAGGTGCTTTATCCACCTTTATTCTGTCTAAATATTTCTGGACCATATCACTTTTGAGCCATTGTGAATTTGGGGCTGTGTCACTCCCACCCCTATTATGGATATGAGCTCCCCCATACTCCATTGTATACACAGAGCTGAAGAAAGCATTTAATAAACTTGCCTTCTCTATGTCCTCAGTCACCCAGTCTAGATTATTCTGTAAAGGGCCTACATGCTCAGACTTGACCTTTTTACTATTAATATATTTAAAGAATTTTTTGGGGTTTGTCCGACTATCTTTTGCAATCTGTCGTTCATTTTGAATTTTTGCATCCTTGATTTCCTTTTTACATATTCTATTATATTCTTTGTACCATTTAAACGACACTAGTGTTCCTTCATTTTTATATTTTTTAAAAGCTATTTTTTTATTGTTTATAGCTTTTTTAACTTTGACCGTGAGCCACATAGGTTTTATCTTTAGCCTTTTAAACTTATTGCCCATGGGAATATACTTTGCAGTGAGGTTCCAAAGAGTCTTTTTGAAGAATTCCCATTTCTGTTCTGTGTTCATCTGTGCCAATATTCCCTCCCAGTCCAAGCCCTGGAGAGCAGTCCTCATGCTTTGAAAATTTGCTCTCTTGAAATGATGTGTTTTTATCTTTCCTGTATGTATTTCTTGCTTATAGTTTACATTAAACAAAATCATGTTATGATCACTGCTACCCAGGTGTTCCTTTATCTGAACATTAGTAATAAGCTCTGCATGGTTTGAGATTACCAAGTCCAACAGAGCATCATTCCTAGTTGGGGCCTCAATAAACTGGACCATAAAATTGTCCTGCAATAGGTTTTTAAATTTTTGTCCTTTAACTGTCCCAGAAATTCCATTATTCCAGTCAATTTCTGGGTAGTTAAAATCCCCCATTATTATCACCGTCCCAGCCCTGGCAGCCCTTTCCATCTGTGCAAGGAGCCGAGTCTCCACCTCCTCATTAACATTGGGTGGTCTATAACAAACTCCAATGATTAACTTTGAACTACTCACATCTGTATGCAGTTCCACCCATAATGCTTCAACTTCATCACACTCTCCATCAACCAGGTCCTCTTTCACGCTTGCTTTGAGGTCACTTCTCAAAGCTCTGTGGGAGGGATTCTCCTATTAACACAGTCAGTGGTTGCAGGAAAGAAAATTGCTCCATCTATGGCTGGCCTAAACTACTAGTCCCATTAATCCACCATGTAATGGAAATGAATAAAGGCAGACATGCTTGGAGTCCATGTTTGTCCCTTAGATACAGTGGATGAACATGTTGAGCCATGGATTGATAACATTACCTTTTTTTACACGCCACTATGAAGATGATTGTGGTTTTGAGTGCACTAAGATACTGTGTTATTTAAAAGGCCACTAAAAGTGAGCGTTTTTACTTTTATCCTTTTTTTTTTTAACTCCTCTTTATTAAAAAATTGTGTATATCAATCGTACAATATAAATGGAAAAGTAAACAAAAAAAGAAGGGGATGCCTGGATCCACCGCAATTAAATCTACAATATAGGGTAGTAATGGTACATTAAGTATTCAAAACTTGTCCACAAGGGGGCCCAAGGGACGCAGTTGAGGTAGACCCAAATCGCATTAAAAAGGAGAGAATAAAGTTCTCTCAAGTGGGTATACCAAAACACTTTGGATGACTACAATTTTTTTTTATTAATTACAAAAATTAATATCACAGCAAATAAGTTAATCAAAGAGTAGCAAATAGATTGTGCAAAACAAACTGATTTAAAAATAGGACAGCGTTGTCATACAATCTGAAGGGGACATTGCAGCTGACAACGCTGTCCTATTTTTAAATCAGTTTGTTTTGCACATTCTATTTGCTACTCTTTGATTAACTTAATTCTTGTAATATTAATTTTTGTAATTAATAAAGTATTTTTGTATTCATCCAAAGTGTTTTGGTATACCCACTTGAGAGAACTTTATTCTCTCCTTCTGTTTACATGGAAAAGTAGCAATATCATAAGTTGCATAGTATTGGCAATATATATATGTATACAGTATATCCATATAGTAATCAACAGTGTATGACAGTGATACACAAGGCGTAAAAACAAACAAAACCAATACGATTACCCATAAACCTATGAGTACAGAACTACAAAGAACAACTTATTGTATAGTGACTGGTACTCACCCATATTATCATTTTATTCAAGAAAAATTAAAGGGGTTGTAAAGGTACAATTTTTATTTTTTCCTAAATAGCTTCCTTTACCTTAGTGCAGTCCTCCTTCACTTACCTCATCCTTCGATTTTGCTTTTAAACGTCCTTATTTCTTCTGAGAAATCCTCACTTCCTGTTCTTCTGTCTGTAACTCCACAAAGTAATGCAAGTCTTTCTCCCTGGTGTGGAGTGTCGTGCTTGTCCCCTGCCATGAACTACACGAGAGTCAGGACGCTCTCTAAGTTGCAGAGAAAGAAGCTGTGTGTTAGTGGGCGTCCTGACTCTCCAATTCTACCTTACAACCCCTTTAAGCCACCTACTGTAGGTTCGTATGCACAACAATATATCATCATCAGAGAAGTAAGAGCATACTAGGGAAGAGGGTCAGTAACTAAATCACTAGTATCCTGAGAATCTATCCATGGTCCCCATATTTTAAAGATTTTTTTAGGGAAACCTTGTGCCTCATAAGTCAACTTATAAAGTGGAAGATCCCTGA
This sequence comes from Rana kukunoris, assembly GCA_029574335.1. Lineage (NCBI taxonomy): Eukaryota > Metazoa > Chordata > Amphibia > Anura > Ranidae > Rana > Rana kukunoris. Next base: position 150,947,300 of record CM056051.1, read on the forward strand.
TTAATCATTTTTTTTCCATAGGCCCAGGTTGAGACCATCAACCTTTATCCAATGCAGAGCAATTGTTTTTCTTAGCATAGAAGAGTAGTAGTCTAAAGTCAGATGTGAGCTTTTGAACAGAAATTCCGACCGTGTGTATGCTCCATCAGAGTTTTGCTGGCAGAATTTCCGCCAGCAAAAGATTGAGAGCTGGTTCTCAAATTTTCAGACAGAAAAAAATCCTATCGGAAAATCCAATCGTCTGTAGCAATTCTGACGTGCAAAATTCCGACGCATGCTCGAAAACAATTTGACGCATGCTCGGAAGCATTGAACTTAATTTTCTCGGCTCGCCGCAGTGTTGTACATCACCACGTTCTTGACTGACGAAAGTTCAGAGAACTTTTGTGTGACCGTGTGTATGCAAGCCGAGCTTGAGGGGAATTCCGTCAGAAAAACCATCCAAGGTTTTTCCGACGGAAAATCCAATCGTGTGTACGATGCATAAGAAAACTTTTAGTAGATCTACAGTAGATCTACATCCACAAGTACTCCCAGTAGACACCATTTGGGGTTATATACATTGGGGAGCTTATAATTAGAGGCAATAAACTCTGTAACCTCTGACCAAAAAGTCCTGATCTTGGCACAAGCTCAAACCATGTAAAGGAAATCCCCCTGTTCAGCCTCGCATTTGTGACACAGAGGACTCTCTGTGCATGAGGAAGAGTCGCTTAGGGGTATAGTAAACTCTGTGAACATATCTCAATTGGATGAGTTTGTCCCTGGCTGACATGACAGTGTCAAAAAAGGAGTGACAAATCTCTTGCCAATTGTCCAGTGTTAGGTCTGGGACATCAATCAACCATTTGCTTGTAATTTGAAGAGGAAGGCCTCATTCCCTCAATAGAGAGTAAAGCGTGGAAACCAGATGCATATGTTCTGGGGAGAGAAATGCATGTTATAATTTTGAATTCAAGAGATGCACCCCTCTAAGACCTAATTGTGCTTTCGTTGCATGTCTGAGTTGAAAATATCTATAGTGCCCACCATTGGGCATAACCAGTTCCTGTTGTAATTGTGGGAAGGATTTGAACACTCCCTTCTCAAACAGCTGGTGGGCATACTCCGCGCCCATAGTAAGCCATTCCCTAGACCAGTGATGGCGAACCTCGGCACCCCAGATGTTTTGGAACTACATTTCCCATGATGCTCATGCACTCTGCAGTGCAGTAGAGCATCATAGGAAATGTAGTTCCAAAACATCTGGGGTGCCAAGGTTTGCCATCACTGCCCTAGACTAAGGCAGGCCATACACGATTCGAATTTCGAACGAGCCGTCGAGCGATAAACGAACGCGGCGCTCACAAAAGCATGCAAGTGTACCATCAATTACGTACGAAAATCGAGCGAGAAAACACAATGTTTTCATACCATAGAGGAAGTGATGTAATCTTCTGTGACCTTTTAAACACACCCCCTACTGTCAAAAGTCGGGTCGTGCCAACTCGGATCATGCGCAGTTATGTTTCTTGGGAAAAATCGTCCAACTCTACCATTAACGATACGACTTATGGCCATTTTTCGGAAAAAAAACCAACATGTTGGTTTTGGAAATTTCGCCTGTCGTACGAAAATCGCGTGTCGAACAAGCACACTAATGATACGAAAATCGTCCGATTTTACGCTCATATGCGATTTTCGATCGAAATTCGAATCGTGTATGGCCTGCTTACAAAAGTGGGGCAAATGGGGATTGTGCCATAGAGGCTGATTTGGGAAGTGTATATGATCCGTCTCCGATAACAGATTCAAGTAATGACAATAAATTCTAATAGAGGCCCTCAATGTCACATTGCTCATAGATGTATTAAATGTACGCCTATATGTTATGTTACTCAGTGTTTCCTATGATAGTACTAGTGTCGCCTCAGCCGCAGTAGCAGGAGTGTTTTTATCTTTATAAAGCCCGACTTAACTTTCAGTTTAAATGAGCTAAGTGCTTTCTGAGGGCATCCAAACAGAAGGTGTGCAAAGTCTTAGGCCTCGTACACACGATCAAATCTGTCTGCTGGAAACGGTCTGCTAGACCGTTTCAGCAGACAGATTCGATCGTGTGTACGGGCAAACAGACGGATTTGGCCACCCGACAGATTTCAAAGCATGCTTTAAAATCTGTCAGCTGGGAACCCGTCCGCCCGACATGTCTGCTGGTTAGTATGCTAACCAGCAGACATGTCTTCTCGCACATGCGCCGAATGATTTCGACGCATGCGCGGAAGTGTTTTACTTCCTGGTGCGGTGACGTGGCGGCATCAACGTCACCGCCACGTCAGCGCGCTGTCTGCTGGCGGGGATTTTGGTTTGCTCGTGTGTACACAGGAGCAAACCAAAATCCCAGCAGACAGATCTGTTCAAATTGGTCGGTCCGACCAATTTGAACAGACAGATTTGATAGTGTGTACAAGGCCTTACAGTTCATAGTTTTTAAAAAACAGACACATCCCCAGTAGAAAACCCTGTCCTTTGTCAGAAGGATCCTTCTGTGTGGAAGCTGGGGTCTCTCTGGAAGGTCCAACACAGCCTTTGCTGAGTCAGTTCCTGGTTATTAGAGAGATCTGGCTCTGACTCAAAAGAGGGCTTTCCAGACCTGCAAAGGTCACTGCTCCTCCACAGACTCATACACACAAAACCTATAATTCAAGTTCTACAGTTCGCTCTCATATGTTCAATAAAATGAAGGTGTATATTAAACATAATAACACCGTAACATCTTACTTTTTCATGTATTACCATTACATTTCTGCATAGTACACCTGTATATCAAAAATCGAATAAACCATCGACCTAAAATTATTTCCTGACTTGTCTTTCAATAAAGAAATGGCTATTTCCTCCGTATTTCAAAAAAAAAAAATTCTCTAATTGCTCATTATTACTGTATCAAGAAATGCATTAATCATTACATATAAATCTTCTATCCCTAATAGCTTAATGAACATTGTGGTTTGCCTTTGTGATGTTAGTGCAATTGGGGCCAATCCTGGGACTACCAAATAGGGATTTCTCAAATTTTTGGGCTATTATCTTTTGTTTCACAAATAATTTTTTTTTTTGTATTTATTTTTCTGGCAACAATGAGTAAGGAAACAGTTCTGACATAGAAAACAACAGGTGCAAGCATTAGAGGGATGTACTAGAGCACTGCAAGGTAAAACATAATCGGAGGCAGTGGAGGCTTGTGGTACACATTCCCCATCTAGGATGCGGGCAGCGTTTCCTCCGGGTGATGGCTTCCCCTGCCTCTCCTCGGCATCATATCGGCTTCCACCGTGCATCTCCTCCCTCCTCCTCCTAGGTGGCCAATTGGATCGCTTCTACTCTCGGGCAATCAGGTGAAGGGTCCCAGGACCTGATTCCTGATTGGCTGGGAGGAGAATCAGGAAGACAATAGCGAATATTAAATCGCTATTGTCACACAACTGGGTGGGCTGAAGGTGCAGTGCTCTGTGCCCCAATCCCACCCTTTTTGAAGCCTATTAAAGCCTTTTGCTCTAATCACATGCTTAAAAAAGAAACATGTAAATTAGGGGGTGGGATGGATGGATGGATAGGAGGGTGATGCCGCTACACCCTACATTATGACCTGCCACTGATTAGGAGCTTGGTAACACAAACCAGTAAACAATGAAGGCTCCATGGTTTGAGTGGAGGGTGGAGGTATAATATTTTTAGTGAGGGGAGTTATATGCTACTAGTTGTGGGCACCTCTACAAGGACAGGAAGAAAGAAGGGTGTCAAAAAATTAGTAAGAGTAGCACTAAGAAGAGAAGGGGGGGTAAAAAGGGGGAAGAAATGATGAGTGCGAGGGAGGAGATTGAAGGAAGAGGGAGACGAAAAGCGAGAGATAGAGAGAAGGTCGGAGTGTTTGCCTTGAATGGGCAAAGGGGGAGGAAAGGGTGTGGGGAATGGACAGGAGTAGTCCAAAGTGGGACAGCAGCTGGAAAGTGGAGGAGCATTGGTAAGGGCATCAAACCGATAGCCAGGTTTTGTCAAAATTCAGGTGGATGTTATATGATATGCAGAGGTTCCAAACCTTTTGAAATTTAGTGCGAGAGTCTTTGAGTATGGAAGTATACTTCTCATGGACCATGGTCACCATAAGCCCTTGCTGGACCTTGACAAAATTGAGAAACGGTTGTCTCCAGGCTTTGGCTATTGTTTGCTGAGCTGCCAGGAACACAAAAACCACCAGCTACCTCTGGGTAGTGGGGAGGGTCAAAATTGGGTTATGCAGCAGAACTGCATAGGGGTTTCGGGCTAGAGTAAGGTTTTGGACTGATCTGATCATACAGTAGTGTACACTCATGTTCAAAATTGGGTCGCTTTGGGGCATGACCACCAAATATGAAAAGATTGCCGTGTTCCCTACAGCAATCAAAGCACATTGGAGAAGCCAAAGGGACACATTTTGAAATGTGATCCTGGGATATGTACCAGCAACCCTTTTTTGGCTAGAATGTTGCATGAGCATTTTTGAGATGGTTTTGACATTGGTTTTTGATGCCATTAAGTGTTTAGGAGGCTCTGTTTGGTATCTGAGAAGGCTGCAAGCATGGTGGCTTATTTGGGCGTACTGAAAGGCTTCATTGGCCGAAAGTTGCCATTGTTGCTTTAGATAGAAAGATTTGATACCATCAAAGAGCCAGAAAGTCATAAATGTATTTGATCCCTCTTTCACACCACCAGCAAAAGGCACCGGGGGGGAAGTGAGGGGTGCCAAACATGCCTGAGATGGGGAGGTGGGAAGAAAGTAGGTTGCCACTATATTTTACAGAATCCCATTGACAAAGGGAGTGCAAAAATTAGGGGTCAGAATAGTGGCTTATAATCCATTGGTAAGGGGGCCCACACACAGCACAATGGATAATACGCAATTTCAGTCATCGCGGGAGCCTAAAAAATCAGCTATTGCCAAATTAATACTCAGAATATTTTGCGAATGTGGCACAAAAAGATTGTTATTAGAAGGGAAATAAAATGTATCCCAAACAGGGAATTATACCTATATTGGTATATACCGTATTTATCTGCGTATAACACATACCCCCCCCCCCCCCGGATATAGGGGCAAATCATGTGTGCGTGTTATACGCTGATATTTACCTGACTGCCTCAGAGGGGAAGGATACTCATCGTTCCACAGTGACCCATCTGGTGATAATTTCCTGCTTGTCAGTCCAGCCTACAGACAGCTCCTTCTGGAAATTTAAACTGCCTGGTTCATTTTGTCCGTGCCTTTGCTTTGATCAAACATATCTGGAGACTCTCTGTTGTTTCTCTGTTGAAGACTTGCCTGGCTGATGCCCCTGCTGGTTCCTGATACTGTCTGCTGCCTCCGACTACACTGATTTCTGGCTTCCTGATTTACTGGCTTGTTCTGACTACCCACTCTGGCTACTGCACCCTGGCTATGTTTTGACTATGTTTACTATTTGTACAATTTTTACCATTATATTAAAAGGTGTGATTTTTACTGCATTTTCTGTCTCCGTCTGATTTATGGTTCCTGACACAATGGCGAGGCTGCAAATGGGCACTGATCAGGCTGCATTGATGGGCAATGGTGAGGCTGCATTGATGGGCACTGGTGAGGCTGCAGACGACACTGATAAGGCTGCATTGATGGGCACTGACCCTTATTTTGCTTCAAAGTTCTTTATTTAAAATGTATGTTTTTTTTTCCTGAAACTTTCCTCATAAAATTAAGGTGCATGTTATACACCAATAAATCCAGTGTGTGTGTATAATATATATATATATATATATATATTAGGGCTGTTACTGATCAAAATTTTTGTGTTCGATTAATGGTTTTTTTTTTTAATCGATTAATCGACTAATTTCGATTAATTATAACGCACATACAGATCCAACTACTTTTAGCTAATCTCCTCCTTGCAGGCTGATTCCCAGGATTCCCAGAAAATTGGAGAGCAGGATACAAAAATCACACAAAGGCGGCGCTCAATGGGAATAGCATTAAAACTTTTATAGTCTTCAAGTAGGTAACAAAATAAATATTGCACTGGAGATAAAATCGATGTTGCTACATAAACTGTAAAAATGGTGCGAGTGATACCAAACGGTAACAAAAGCAGTCATAAAAACATGTAGCTAAGTATGATACTGGTATAAAAATGTGTACAACGATACCACTGCTGAATTTAGATGAGGAGGGGTTAACATCAGTCTGTCGGCATGTAGATGTCCCATGAAGGGAATTATCACAACTCCCAGTGGATGGTTGTACAATCCCAGATTGATAGAGGAAAGTGATAGAGGGAAGTGTAACAGCCCTTGCGTGTGGCAGATAGTAAGGTCCCGCCGGCATGCAGATATGAAGGCACAGCAAAGGAGCCCTTCAGATGGACGCGGCAAGCCCTGCCGGTGTACGTGACGTTACCAGATCTCCGATGGAACTCCCTGAAGGCCCAGAAGCCGGCGGAGAGGTGAGTACCAATCAAAATAATTTTAATCAATCAAAAAGATTTTGATCGATCAAAAAAATTAAAGATTAATCGATTAATTAAAAGTTAATTTGCACAGCCCTAATATATATATATATATATATATATATATATATATATATATATATATATATATATATATATATAAAATTAATCACCTGAAGTTATTTGTTGTTAGTTGTGGCTGAAATTTTACCTGACCGTGGTTTGGTTTCAACAGAACCCCTTATTTCCACTTCTTGATTAGAGTTTGAAAACTGCAGATTGACATTCTCAATTCCTTGGATATCTTTTTATATCCCTTTCCTGTTTTATACAGTTCAACTACCCTTTCCCACAGATCCCTTGACAATTCTTTGGCTTTCCACATGACTCAGAATCCAGAAACATCAGTGCAGCACTGGATGAAAGATGAAAGGGTAACTCATTGACCTTTTATACACACACACTAATTACAAGCAAACAGATCACAAGTTGAGGATGGTTACCTTTTAGGTTGGGTTTAGACCCACCCATTTTAGGTGAATGGGTAGGGATACAATGTACCCCATACTCATTCACATAGGGTGTGGGGCCGGGATCTGGGGGCCCTCTTGTTCAAGGGGGCTCCCAGATTCCAATAAGCCCCCCGCCCGCAGACCCCAACAACCAAAGGCCAGGGTTGTCGGAAAGAGGCCCTTGGCCTCATAAAATCCATACCAGACCGAAGGGCAATGCCGTTTTTTTACATTTTGCGTGGAGTTCCTCCTAAAGATTCATACCAGGCGATCAAAGTCAGATCCCTGTTCATCAAAGTCGACTGGATGTCAGACTTCAAGTCGCAGGGTAAAGTCGTACGATTGTCGTGTCGTACCAGTGTGAACCCAGCCTGTTAGCCATTCAAACCCCTTTGTGTCAACTTGTGTGCATGTTATCAGGCTAAAATCACCAGGATATGTAACCTTTTGATCAGGGTCATTTGGGTAGTTTCTGATGCCATTATGATTTAAAAATAGTAAATACAGTTGATTGATATTAAATGGCTTCAGTCAAACACTAAACTTGAGTGAAAGAAATGTTTTGGTGTTATCATTCATATTCTCTGAAAAATGAAATCATAAATTCTGGCAGGGTACATAAACTTATGAGCACAACTGTGTATATGTATATATACTGTACATATATATAGGGCCAGATTCTCAAAAGAGATACGATGGTGTATCTCGAGATCTCTGTTTCTGATGGTGTATCGTCGTATCTCTGTTTCTTGCCCTGTATCTATGCGACTGATTCTTAGAATCAGTTACGCATAGATTTGGCGTAGATCCGACTGGCGTATGTCACTTACACCGTCGGATCTTAGATGTAATTCTACGCTGGCTGCTAGGTGGCGTTCCTGTCGATTTCAGTGTCGAATATGCAAATGAGCATGATACACCAATTCCAGAACAAAGTTGCGCGCCGTCAACATAGTTTACGTAGTTATACCCCTGCTATATGAGGGGTAACCTTGCGTAGGTCCGGCGTAAGCCATGTTAAGTATGGACGTCGGGAAAGTGTCGTGTTTTTCCGTTGTTTATGTTGTTTGCGTAACTCGTCGCGAATAGGCCTGTACGTTAATTACGTTGCCGTCGAAATCAATGTATGTGCAGGGTACTATGGAGCATGCGCAGTGGGCTACGTTTAGGGCCGGCGAATGCGCAATTCGTTCGGCGCGGGGGCACGCTTAATTTAAATACAGCACGCCCCCCTCCTTCCCTATTTGAATTACGCGGCCTTACACCGTCCCATTTAGGCTACGCCGCCGCAAATTACGGAGCAAGTGCTTTGAGAATACAGCACTTGCCCGTAAAAAGTGCGGAGGCGTAGCGTAAAGGGGATACGCTACGCTACACAAAAAAAGGCAAGAATCTGGCCCATAATTTTTTACAACTAAAGTGTACTGGAGATTTTAGTTGACTAAAATACGACTAAAACTAAAAGCATTGCAGATGACTAAAATGGGACTAGAAAAAAATCAAAATGTGATGCCAAAATTAACAATGGAAAAAGAGCATAGATGAAACTGGAGCTGTTGCTGCAACACCGACACCATTTTTGTGAACTTCAGCTAGTCGAGTTTTAGTTCCTTTTATATTGTGCAGATTATATGCAACATTATTGGTATCAGCTTTTAGTTTAAATATGGTCTTAAAGCAGAGTTCCACCGATTTTTTTTTTTTAATGTCTGTAGCTACAAATACTGCAGCTGCTGACTATTAAACTATGGACACTTACCTGTCCAGGGCACCCCCAATGTCGGCATGCAAAGCTGATCTGTCCCTTGGCACTTGGGTGCTGCTGCCGCCATCGTCGGTAAGGGAATCAGGAATCCTGGCGACCTGAATTGTCCCTGCTGTCTTTCATGACGTGTTTGTCTCCCAGAAGACAACAGGGGGGACGGGGGGGACATCTATGCCCGGAAGTGGGAGCAAATACCTGTATTAGACAGGTATCTGTTCTCCAAAACGTGACACTGGAGGGGGGGAGGATTCCGAAAAGCGGAAGTTTTATTTTTTGGGTGGAATGCTTTAACCTACTGTATGACAATCAACATTTCCCTAAAGTGATACTGTCAGCATTCTGTACATAGCAAGTTTAATATAGATGCTAAGCAGTTACTGAATCAGCCTTTCTGCTGCTTTCTGTTTTTAAGGATGAAGCTTTTCAGTTTTTTTCTACTGTCGACACTTCCGCAATTGTCAGAGTATTTTTGTGCTGAACAGCTGCAACAGGTCTCCTTCCCACCCTGACATCACCAGCTGCTGGGGAAGCCTTACAGCAGTGGTCACCAACCCTGTCCTCAGGGCCCACTAACAGGCCAGGTTTTATGTATTACCTTGGGGAGATGCAGACTAGAATACTGCCATAACTGAGCAGCAAATGACATCACCTGTGATGTATTTCAGTTATCTTGCAAACCTGGCCTGTTAGTGGACCCTGAAGAAAGGGTTGATGACCACTGCCTTACAAGATATTAAAAGGCAGCACACCGATACACAGCCACTGAGAGCTGACACTGGAATGTGCAATGTAAACACCCTAGTGTATGAACACTACTAGGTTGTTTACTTAAAACATTCCACTGTCTGCTTGTGGGCAGATTGTGGTCTGATAAGGTGGTCCTCACGTGACGACCTTCATGTTTCCATCCTCGTTAGGCGCCAAGCATCGGTCACATGAGAGGCCTGCCCCAGGGTCAGGGTTGCCAACTTTCAGTAAATTTACCAACAGTTCATGAAATCCGTAATTTTTCCATCTGTCCATGAATGTCCATTACGAACAAGCAGACTGCAGACATTCATGGACAGATGCAAAAATTGTTTGTAACTTTACTGAAAGTTGGCTACCCTGCTCAGGCTGGGTTCTTCTGGGCTACGCTAGGCAATTTAGGGTCACTTGTTTCAGACAGGGGATACCTTTACCCAACTGATCTCTAACAAACTCTCCCAATGTTACTGCACATCACCTCAGTCACTTGTCCATTTAGGAGGGGCACACAGAGCCCTCGCTGTCTCCACCTGTCTAGCGTATCACCCCCTACCCCTTTTCCAGTAATGGTATGGGGTCCCCCTATGCACCTAGCACAGACGCGCTACATTAACTCTTCTTCTTCCATACCTGTGTACAGGATGAGTGACTCGGCGGTGTAGACGGCTACGAGAGACAGTTTGCAGCAGTACTGACAAGCCTACACTTATACATTTTTTCCTTTAAAATGCACAAAACCAGTGGGTTGTAACCAGGAAAGCCTGCCAAGAAAAGACTCGGGAAACACATTTAATGTCAAAAACCATGTATCCTGAAAGATGAAAAAAAAAATCATGATTTTTTTTGTTCTCCATCTTTCAGGATACGTGGTTTTTCACCTTTCTATATATTTTAAGATATGAGATACATCTCCACATGCGAGTGGATCACAGTGTCTCTTTTTAGCGCCGCATTTTTTATTTTATTTTTTATTTGTTACGATATTGTTCTGTCGTTGTTGCAGGCTGCTTATTCACTCATTTAATTTCTTTATCACTCTAGTAGCGCAACTTTTTCCCTTATTTTCACATTTAATGTCAACCTTCCCAACTCGGGCAGAGTTAACTACTATCTGCTTATTTAAAGTTTTTTAAACATTTTTTTTATAGGTAAAACTCAACCATGGGAGTTAACTCCCACTTTAAAGACGAATTATACTCACCTCTGTGGTGTTCTAAAGCTCTGATGGAATACGGATGCACCTTATGATTTAAACACTGGAAAAAGTGCACCTTGATCTTCTGTTTGTTTTTCAAAATTATTTGGACACTTTGTGAAAAATTTTTGTTCAATGATATCTTTTTCATCTATTAGATTTCATTTATTTTTATTTTTTTATTATTCTTTATTTTAATTTTTAAGAAAGAAAGAAAAAACAAAGAAAAAGGGACAGCATATATAAATACAGTACTATTCACATTTTTTTTTTCCCCCGTATATTACATCCAAAGAACTAATACTAATCTAAAAGGCCTTAAATTCCAATTTAATGGGCAAAAGATAACGAAAATAACAAAGATACTAATTCTTCTTTCAGTTATGTCTATTTTACCCCAATTACTACGTCCACCGGCCTAATTAGTCCATATATTCCACTCTTTTTAATATCTTATTTTAGCTGATTCTTCCTTTAAGGCCGCGTACACACGATCGCATATGTCCGCTGAAACTGGTCCGCCGACCAGTTTCAGCAGACATATCCGATCGTGTGTACGACCTATCGGACAGGTTTTTCCAGCGGACAAATTTCAAAGCATGCTTTGGAATTTGTCCACTGGAAACCTGTCCGTCGGACATGTCCGCTGGTTAGTACGCCTAACCAGCGGACATAAATCTCCCGCATGCATCGAATGGATTTTACTTCCTGGAGTCACCGCCACGTCACCACGTCCTCAATCAGAGGGGATTTTCGTCCGATGGTGTGTACACGCCATCGGACTAAAATCCGTGGAGACATGTCCGCTGGAAACGGTCCGTCGGACATGTTTGAGCGGACATGTCTCCTCGTCTGTACATGGCCTAACTCCATTTTTCTTAATTCCCTGTTTCCTTTTCCCGTTCCCTCACCCATTATCCCCTCCTCAAGACCCCATCTCCTCCATTCTCCATTTCCACTATATGTGAAGAGATGGGGAGTTAAGAAAAAAAAATTATATATAAGAAATAATAATATTAAAAAATAATTACAAAACACCCGCTGTCTCCTCTGATGCATGATGTCCAAACAACCTTCCTTTTACTCTCTCTCCCTGCCGGACTAATTATTATTCTTACTCCCCTAATAGCTTTTTACCTTCCTCTGATTGTACAAATATCTCCCATGGTGCCCATATTATTTTGATTTGTTCTTTCTTATCTCTCGTCATTGGTAAAAGTTTCTCCATTATTCCTATTCTTCTGACTTTATTGAGCCGCATTGAAATTGAGGGTACTTTTGGATCCTTCCAGTTTATTGCAATTTCAGCTTTTTGCCGCATTTATCAGATGGCACAGAACTGACTTCATATATCTTTTGGGTGGAATTCGTGTATAATGTAACAGGAAAAAAGCAGGATCATCTGGAATCTGATACTCAGTAAATATTTGAGTGATTCTCTGCACTGTTTGCCAGAATTGTCTTATTACTGGGCAAGCCCAGAATATATGTAACATTGTCCCTTTCTCCCCGCAACCTCTCCAGCACCTGTCAGAAACTTCTAAAAAAAAATGAATTTAAAAGCGATGGCGTATAATACCAACGTGTTAATATTTTATAATTTAATTCTTGTATTTTTGTACACCTTGAAGATTTTAACGACAGGTCTATAATATTCTGACATTGTGCTGGGGAGAAAGTTTGGCCTAAATCTCTCTCCCATTTGGCCAGGCATGACATTTTAAAGTCTTCTGGGGGGTGCAGTCAACAGTGTATACATTTTTGAAACCATGTGGGGGAGGGGCTCCTCTCCCCCACAATATTCCTCAAACTTTGTTAGTGTCCGACTGTAATTTTTTGCATCACCCAGCGTTTCTAAAAAATGTCGAAACTGCCGAGCTTGCCATAAAGGGATTTCGAAACGCCCACCTCTTTGTGTTAATTCATCAATTGTTAACCATCCCCTATCTATGTGAGGCTTGAAATCTACCCTTTTCTCTTAATTTCTTAAATATTTGGGATTCCATGCCTGGTTGAAACTCTGGGTTTCCTACAATCGGAAAAAGGGGGGAATTTTTAGTAGAGAATTTAAGGTTCTGACATACTTTGTTGCCTGTCCATAAGGTTGGGCCTATCGTAGTGTGAGTTTGGACTATATGGGGTAATGCCGTATAACACCATAATGCCCTATTTAAGGGTACTGGGCACATTTGTTGCTCAATAGTAATCCACAATTTATATTATATCTATTAGATTTCAATACACTCTTACAGAGGAAGTAAACCCTGATGGGTTTTACTTCCTCTTTTTCCCCCTGCAAAGTTAAAGCATAATAGGCTTTTTTGCTAGTATGTTGCACTTACCTGCAAACGGAGCCAGCGATATCACTGCTGGTGGCAGCATCCATCTTCACCCCTCTTCCTTCCGGGACCAAGGACTCCGGCTCTGTGACTGGTCGGAGATGCGTGACGTCACTCCCGCGTATGCGCGCATAAGCCGCCAGTCACAGCACGAGCCCCTTAAAAACGGCACATCCTCTCCTAAATGCGCATGCGCCAATGGCGTTGGCACAAGCGTATATGGTAAATATCTTCTAAATCATGCAGTTTAAGGAGATATTTCTAGTACCTACAGGTAAGCCTTATTGTAGACTTACCTGTAGGTAAAAGTGATGTAACTAGGTTTACAACCAGTTTAAGAATATGGGCACTTTTGTAACACTATGGGGGTTATTTACAAAAGGTAAATTTACTTTTCACTACAAGTGCAAACTACAAGTGCAAAATGCACTTGAAAAAGGCACTGAACGTATACTTGGAAGTGCAGTTGCTGTAGATCCGAGGGGGGGGGGGGGGACATGCAAGGAAAAAAACAGCATTTTAACTTGCACACAATTGGATGATAAAATCAACAGAGCTTCCCCTCATTTCAGATCTACCCCTCAGATTTATAGCGACTGCACTGCAGTATCTTCTGCCTTCAAAAAAAAATCTGCCTGTTCGCCAATTTTTGTTTTTGTGAATAAGGTTCCACTTTAACCATGGCTTACATGGAGCACTTACTTCTCCTTAGTGATGCCGATTTCACCCACCACCAGGTTTAAGGAATGATGAAGTGGATTATACTGTCATTTCACAATGAATAATGGCTCTCTTAACACCTATTTTGTGATAAGTTCTTTAGAGCTTGTCCACAACAACCTGCATGCTAAAAAGGGGGTAGCCATCCGCGGCCCTGGGACCTCTGGGCCCTTTAATAAAAAGAGAGAAAAAATGTATATATATATATATATATATATATTTTTTTTTTTTAAAGGGTGGTTAATATCTGTGACCTCTGGCCCTTTACAAAATAAAATTAAAATATATTAAAAAATATTTTTTTTTTATCAAAAATAAATTTAAAAAAGAGGGGGTTGCCATCTGGGGGCCCTGTGGTGTGAACTTAAAATGTGCCAGTCATTGTTCTTACAACGCGAGGAACTTTTTTAACTTTTTTTTAAACTTTATTAGGATGTAACAAATTACATTTCGTTCATCTTTCAAAGCTCTGGAGTTTCCGTTCTCCCTATCTATTATTGTCCTATCATCATCGGTCCAGAAAAAACAAAAATCTGTCTTAGGGAGTTACCTGGTGTTTATTAGATGACAAATGTCTTAGGCCTCGTACACACGAGTAAATAGATTTGTTCAAAGCGGTCTGTCCGACCGATTTGAACAAATCTGTCTGCTGGCATTTTGGTTTGCTCGCGTGTACACACGAGCAAACCAAAATCCCCGCCAGCAGACAGCGCGCTGACGTGTCGGTGACGTGGCGGTGACGTTGACGCCGCCACGTCATCGCACCAGGAAGTAAAACACTTCCGCGCATGCGTCAAAACCATTCGGCGCGTGTGCGAGAAGACATGTCTGCTGGTTAGCGTACTAACCAGCAGACATGTCGGGCGGACGGGTTCCCAGCCGACAGATTTCAAAGCATGCTTTGAAATCTGTCGGGTGGCCAAATCCGTCTGTTTGCCCGTACACACGATCGAATCTGTCTGCTGAAACGGTCTAGCAGACCGTTTCCAGCAGACAGATTTGATCGTGTGTACGAGGCCTTACACATGCTTGCACCTTAGAAATATAGGGCCAGATTCTCAAAAGAATTACACCAGCGTAATTTGAAAATCCCGCCGGCGTATCATTGTTTTGTATTCTCAAAACAAGATACGCCGGAATTAGGCTAGGATCCGACTTCTGTAAGTCACTTACACCGTCGGATCCTAAATGCAATAATATGCGGGCCGCTAGGTGGCGTTTACGTCAATTTCAGCGTTGAATATGCAAATGAGCCGATACGCCGATTCCCGAACGTTTTTGCGCCGCTTCGCCGTAGTTTACGTCGTTTCTGTAAGTGTAAGGTTACCCCTGCTACATGAGGGGTAACCTTACGTCAGTCCGCCGTATGCCGTGTTAAGTATAGCCGTCGGGATAGCGTCTGGTTTTTACGTCGTTTATATAACTCGTCTTGAATAGGCCTGTACGTTAATTACGTTCACGTCGCAACCAATGTATTTGCGGCGTACTACGGAGCATGCGCACTGGGCTACGTTTAAGGCCAGCGCATGCGCAGTTCGTTCGGCACGGGGGCGCGCTTAATTTAAATACAAGCCGCCCCCTTTGAATTACGCGCCCTTACGCTGGGCCATTTACACTACGCAGCCGCAAATTACGGAACAAGTGCTTGAAGAATACGGCACTTGCTCCAGTAAGTTGCGGCAGCGTAGTGTAAATGGCCGCCCATAGTGTGCACTGAAAGAACTTCTCTTCACCGTAAAATGTGCCACACAGGCTGTCCACAAAATGGCCGTCAGCCCTCCCTTATATAGGTCTAGTTTACAAATTGGCCGCTGGCCACACCCTATGTTAACATCAGCTGTTTAAAGGAACAGTATCTGATAAGCTGGTCCCAGTTTATCAGGAGGAAAACAAGACTGACTGGATAATAGATTATCATCACGTCTGTATGAAAACTTCCTAATTGGGAGACTGTTGATAAGACAGACGAGTGTTATTATTTTTTAGGTAACAATAATTGACTTGCAATCAGATGGTTGTATGTTGTATGTTTTTGAAAGAGATATCCTTATATTGGCGCAAGACTAATGTATTTTATTTTAGGTAACATATAAACAAGTCATCAACGACCTCATCTTCATCTAACAGTATATATACTTTTAGATGAAAGGTAAAGCCAATATATAATGTCCATGTATGACCACTCGTGTAGTAACTAATTGTATGATTTTTTTTTCCATCACACCATTTGAGCGGTTAATATAGTTTTCTTATAGCTCTTTGTAGAAATGTTCTGACTGCAGTGTAGATTCCTGTAGTCCTTCTTTGCAATAAGAAAGGTATGTGATCTTTTGATGTTAATGTTAAAGCCAAATTACACTGGTATGTATGTAAATTCAGTAAGTGCTAATTATCCTCACAGCAGGATATAGCCTCCTCTCAGCTAAGTGTCAAATTATCTCCTAAGATCTACACATACTCTATTTGTATAGCAGCCATATGCATACAGTCCTAAAGCAAAAGGCTTGTGTGAAAAGCAGCAGCTTATTACGGCAAATGGTATGCTCTTAACCTGAGGTAAGCCCTTAAAGTGTAGGACCCCGGTGGCCTGTCCACTCCACTGGGTTGACAGGGTATAATGCTTGATTGTAACTTTATCAAATTCCGTCTCAGACTTCATTCCCCTAAATGTAACGCCAATAACCCAAACACCGAACCCAAGCCTAGTGTAATTTGCCTCTTTCTCTGATTGGAAAGATTTTTTTTTTTTTTGTAAATGAAATTTCTCCTGGCTTTTCTATACATCTTCAGAAACTCACCCATCTGAATCAAAACGTAATTTCAGACTATCGATTCAATAGAGTGGTGTCTGATTCCCTAGCGGTACCCAATTTTTCTGAATATTTTAGCGGACAATTAGTCCACAGGACTTTTCCCACAGGTGGCTAACATAGCAAGAGGACGATGCAGCTGTGTCACTGGAGGTGGCAGTTGCGGGATCCTACAAGGTATTATCCCGCCTAGTGTTTTGTGGATGCAGGGCACCATATTACCTCACATGGTCAATGCGATCTGTTGTCAGGGCATGGGAAGTGACCAGAAGAGCTGAAATTAGGGATGACAGTGGTGTCCTCCTAAATGCCACTGTGGAAAAATCCCCATCTGTCCCATTTTTATTCTCACCCTGACCCCATTATTTGGACTACACTAAAACGCCAATACAAGCTCCTTAAAGCGGAGCTCCACCCTGATATATATATATTTTTTTTAAATCTGAAAAAAAAAAAAATGAAATGGAAAAAAATAATAAAAAATACTCACCCTAAATAGAAAACATTGGAGAAAAAATTGCGCTAGTCATACCATGTGGTGAACAAAGTGTTAAAAAATAATTAAATAAATAAATAAATAAATAATATTAAATATAAGAAATATATTAAACTCTAGGGAAAGAAGGTAAGGAAAACCTTCTAGTGAGACAACCAAAATAAATTGAATTTATGACTGTGTGAAAAAAAAAAAAATAATAATAATAATAATAATAATAATAAAAAAAAATAAAAAATAAAAAACATTCAGTCCAAAAAAATCTGTGACTTCTTAAACATAATGTCCCCATCAAAGTATCAACTCCATGGATGTATGTTGAAGGGGGGAAAAAGCCAAGATGAAAGGGATTCCACCACCAGTCAGGTTTGGATAGAATAGAAAAGATCCACCAGGAGAGGGGTAGGTAATAAACTCTTACCAGATTCCCAGCTAGTAAAGCATATAGATCCACTCGATCCCAGAAGGGAGGGGGGGGGGGGAACTGCAGCACTCCTCTGCATTCAGCTGGTCCTCGTTTTGATAGGTGTGGATCCCAAAACTCCTTTCCAGATCCTAAGCTGGTTGCACAGCTCCAAAGGATCCAGTTGGAGACCCAGAAAAAAAGGGGGACTCAAATAGTAAAGTACCGTAATTATCCGGGTTTTATTAAAATTGTAAGAGTATACACTAGATGCACTTCATAAGTCCAAAATACAAAGGCATTACATCCAGTCAAAGTAAAACAAAATATAGCAAACAAAACGAACGTGCGCCCGTGCTTACGGGGTCACTTCTGGACACGGTGATGTCAGTGCGTGGCTCCGCCCTGACTAGTTTCGATCAATACGATCGTTCTCAAATAGGCTGTTGCTATGCGGAAGTCCCGAATCTGCCCTCATGATCCGCGGTGCTGTTTTCTTCCTCCTCCTCTTCTGGGTGTCTTCTTGTGAATAGGCCGCGCTGCATTCTGGGAACTGTGTGTATCCCAGAAAGCAGCCGGACCATTCACAAAGCGCCGAGTCGCTCGCACATGCGCAGTAGGAAACGGGCAGTGAAGCCGCACGGCTTCACTGCCTGTTTCCCTGACTGTGGATGGCGGTGCCGGGATCGAGGATCGGCATCGGCGGGGGCCGTCAGCGCGGGCGCCTAGGACAGGTAAGTGTCCTTATTCAAAGTCAGCAGCTACACTGTTAGTAGCTGCCGACTTTGAAAAAAAAAAAAAAAATGCGGGTGGAGCTCCGCTTTAATGCTCATCTATTTATATCTATCAAGTTTAGACACGCTTTATTTGGTTCTTCTAATATGAAAATTAACGACCTGGAATCCTTACTTAGGGATGAGGACCTCATTAAAGCTCTATCCACTATCTATAAACAGTTACTCATGAATACCCCTAAGGTTCTATTGTCTAGTCGCACTGCATGGAAGACAGATTTCCAACAACTGGATGGTGACGATTGGGGTGACATATGGGGACCTAACTTTTCTAAGTTGGTGTCGGCACAAGATCACCTTATAACAAATACATTTTCTTATCAGAATCTATTTTACCCCTACAAAATTAGCAAGAAATTTTTCCCACACATTTAATCAAATTGCTGGAGATGTGCCACTCCTAGGGCAGATTTCATACATATATTTTGGCACTGTACGGCAATTGGTCAGAGGTTGTAGGCTGTGTAAAGTTGGTCACGACTATTAGTTTTAGTCCTTCTGTGGAAGCCTGTTTATTGGGACTGATTGATCCGTTAGCACCTACTTACATTACTTTTTCATTATGCACGCAAAATAATAATTCTGTCATAGAAAAAATGATGGCCCCTTCCATATTGGCATGGAAGGTAAATAAAGCATTACCTTTGTAGAAAACTACATTCACCAATGAAGGTGTACCAACTACGTTTGAAAGGGAGGTTGGCCCACTTCTGTTGAAGGGACATGACTGAAAAAGTCTGCTGAACGGTGTGTTCTAATTGGGGGGGCTGTCCCCTTGTCAGAACACAATATCACAGCCAGGGCCGCCATCAAGGGGCCCCAGGGGCCCGGGTTGGGACCCCCTAAAAAAAAAAAAAAACAATTTTTTTTTTTTAGGGGTCCGGAGGTCCCCAGGGGCCCGGAGGCCACCAGGGCCCCAAATGGAAACCCCCTCTTTTTTCATTTATTTTTTATTAAAAAAATATATTTTTTAGTAAATTATTATTTTATTTTTTATTAAAAAGGGCCAATTTTTTTTTTTTATTTTTTTTTTAGAGGTCCGGAGGTCCACAGGGGCCCGGAGGCCACCAGGGCCCCAGATGGAAACCCCCTCTTTTTTTATTTGTTTTTTATTAAAAAAATATATATTTTTTAGTAAATTATTATTTAATTTTTTATTAAAAAGGACCAATTTTTTATTTTTTATTTTTTTAGAGGTCCGGAGGTCCACAGGGGCCCGGAGGCCACCAGGGCCCCAGATGACAACCCCCCTTTTTTTTTTTTATAAAAAAAATATATGTATTTTTAAAAATAAAAAAAAAATAAAAAATTTTTTATTAAAGGGACAATTTTTTTTCTTTTATTTTTTTTAGAGGTCCAGAGGTCCACAGGGCCCCAGATGACAACCCCCCTTTTTTTTATAAAAAAAAAAGATATTTTTTATATATTTTTTAATATATATATATATATATATATTAGGGCTGTTACTGATCAAAATTTTTGTGTTCGATTAATCGTTTTTCTTTTTAATCGATTAATCGACTAATTTCGATTAATTATAACGCACATACAGATCCAACTACTTTTAGCTGATTCCCTGTGCAGCTCCCAACCACTGGAAAAATGGATAGCAGGATACAAAAAACACACATTGGTAGCGCTCGATGGGAATAGCATTAAAACTTTTATAGTATTCAAGTAGGTAACAAAATAAATATCGCACTGGAGATAAAATCGATGTAGCTACATAAACTGTAAAAATGGTGCGAGTAATACCAAAAGCAGTCATAAAAACCTGTAGCTAAGTATGATACTGGTATAAAAATGGGTACAACGATACCACTGCTGAATCCAGATGGGGAGAGGTTAACATCAGTCCGTCGTCATGTAGATGTCCTGTGAAGGGAATTATCACAACTCCCAGTGGGTGGCTGTAGAATCCCAGGTTGATAGAGGGAAGTGATAGAGGGAAGTGATGGAGGGGAGTGTAACAGCCCTTGTGTGTGGCAGATAGTAAGGTCCCACCGGCATGCAGATATGAAGGCACAGCAAAGGAGCCCTTCAGATGGACACGGCAAGCCCCCCGGTGTCCGTGACGTCACCGGATCTCCGACGGAACTCCCTGAAGGCCCAGAAGCCGGCGGAGAGATGAGTACCAGTCATAAGAATTTTTTAATCGATCAAAAAGATTTTGATCGATCAAAAAAATTAAAGATTAATCGATCGATTAAAAGTTAATTTGCACAGCCCTAATATATATATATATATATATATATATATATATCATCATTATTAAAGGGCCCAGAGGTCCCCAGGGCCCCATGTGTCAAACCCCCTTTTTTATAATTTTTTTTATTTTTGTTTATATTTTTTTTTTCATTAAAGGGCCCAGAGGTCTCCAGGGCCCTGGAAGGCAACCCCCTTGTTTTTTTTATTTTTTATAAATGTTTATTTCTTTTTTATATATATATATTTTAATGTCTTTTTTTATTAAAGGGCCCAGAGGTCCCGGATGGAAAGCCCCCTTTTTTTGTAATTTCCTTTTATAAAAAAAAAAAAAAAAAAAAAGAAGAAGCAACCACCCTTTTTAAAAAATATATATATATTTTTTTCCCTCTTTTTTCCTTTCTATGAAAGGGCACAGAGGTCCCCAGGGCCCGGATGGCTACCCCCCTTATTTATATATATTTTTCTTCTCAATTCACGGCAGCAGCCCCCCCCCCCCCGCTTCTCAAATTCATGCGGCAGCACCCCCCCCCCCACGGTTCTCTGCTCCAGGGGGCCCATGCCTGAAGCTGTGTAAGGGGCCCCAAAAATCCTGATGGCGGCCCTGATCACAGCAGGGGAGATCATTGTACTAAAATCAGATTGTAAGTACAGTGGCTCCCCCTGAGCTCTTCAGTATTTTTTTTCTTCAGCCTGCTGGATTGAACAAAAAAAATACTACTGGTGTGCACCAGGCTTTAGCCCTCCCTGTCCTCCCTGTCCTTATCTTGGACTGCAAGTCAATTGGTTGTAGATAAAAAGACAATGGGAATAGGTGAGCAGATTAGCAGGACAATGGTAGGACTGACACTACTCAAGTTCACAAAGTCAGTCCACAATAGAAAATTAGAAGCAGAGTGCATTTCTACCAGGTCAACAGGTATTTCTGTACTTGCAGGATATTTAAAGGGGCTGTAAAGGTTCGTCTTTTATTTTCTAAATAGGTTCCTTAAAGCTAGTGCATTGTTGGTTCACTTACCTTTTCTTTCGATTTCCCTTCTAAATGTTTGTTTTTCTTTGTTTGAATTTCTCACTTTCTGTTTCCCCTCAGTAAGCTTTCCACCATCATCTGAGCAGTGGAAAGTCATTTAGGACAGCTTACTGAACACCTTACTGAGGAGGAACAGGAAGTGAGAAATTCAGACAAAGAAAACAAAGAAAAGTGAACCAACAATGCACTAGCTTAAAGGAACCTATTTAGAAAATAAAAAACTAACCTTTACAACCCCTTTAAGGCCACAAAACGTGGAGAAATGTGCATGTATTACTGAGAAATACTGCATGTGTGTGTTTTTTCCTTGATATATACTTATAACCTCCCTGGCGGTATGGTTATTTCCGATTTTTGGTGCTCAAAGCGGTACAATTGTTTTGCATGGAAATTTGGCGTTTTGTATTGTAGGCCTGTAATTCTTAGGAATAATACACTTAAATCTGTCCAAACAAGAGTCTAGTAGGCATCCTGTGTATGATAACATTTGAAACACAAAATCATAAATTATAATTATAATTATAATCATAAATTATAATATAATAAATAACTATAAATAATTATAACAAATAATAATAGGGGGGACGGAGAGCAGAAATAGGGAGAGGATAAGAGAGGAATAATATAGGGGGAAATTAGAGAGAGGGGAAGGGAAGGGGTTTTTTTTATTTAATTTTTTTTTTTTATGGGGACAGTGGGGCCCCCCTTTTTTTTTTTTCCTCAGGGACAAATAAAATAATGCTATTAAATTATTTATATATAAATAGGTGGGTTATGGATGGAACGTCCGGCCTGGCTCAGCTACATTTATCTACGACCCCTCAATAGGCCAACACTCAATTATTGATTGGGAATTGAGTGTATAAAGCAAGAAGCTTTACAGGCTTGTACGGCCAAGCAGGGGTTGGTCGAAGAGTCATTAGATTAGGAGAAGGGAGGGGGGTTGGTTGGGAAGGTGGGGAAGGGGTATTTCATTTATTTAGGTTTATTTTTTGTATATATACAATAATTTTTTTTTTTTTTTTTTGGGGTTCGGGTTTTTTTTTTTTTTTTTTTCCTTCTCTCTTTCTTTCTCTCTCTCCCTCTCTCTTCCCTCTCCTCTCTTGCCCTCCAATCTTATTGAAGAATAGTGTTATTTCTTATGCTCCCTCCTCAGATTGTGTAGTCCTATCGATCCTCCATTCTGACTTTGACCAGCGGGGTAAGGTAGGAAAGAAATAATGGAAACTTTGCAGGTTATGTCCTTTAATGTTAGGGGACTAAACATCCCTGAAAAGCGCCGAATGTTAGTACAGGATCTTAAAAGACATCAGGTTGATATAGCCTTTATTCAAGAAACTCACTTTAAAGAAAAAAATGTGTCACTACTTAGGAGTGGAGACTATTCAATAGTGTACCATGCAACCAATCCTGAGGCAAAGACCAAAGGGGTATCTATTATGATATCTTAACAAAGTAGCGTGGGAACATGGGGAGGTTCTGACGGATGCAGCAGGCAGATATCTGTTCACTAAAGGGAAAATTAATGGGGTTACAATGACACTTGCAACTTATTATGCCCCAAATGTTCAACAAGATATATTCTTTAAAAAAATGCTTGGTATACTTATGGAGTTTTCAGAGGGGCAGTTAACTCTGGGGGGAGATGCGAATATCCCAGTAATACCGAGTGAAGATACCTCAGGTGGAACATCATCAGTTCCACCCAAAGTAAGAAAGGGGATTTCAAAGGCAACGATAGAGGCAAAGGTAGTAGATATATGGAGAATATTACACCCGAAGGAAAAAGATTTTTCCTATTTTTCTAACCCTCACAGGTCTTACTCACGAATTGATATTTTTTAATTCCACATAAACAACTACATTTTGTTAAAGAAACCTCAATTGGCATAATTACCTGGTCTTATCATGCACCAATTTTTTTTAAATATAAACCAGCAGAAGGGAAATATTCAACATCTATAACCTGGAAACTCAATGAGAGTCTCCTTCAGGACCCTACAGTACTGGAGGATGTTCAGAAAGAACTCGTATTTTTTTTTCAAACAAATGATAATATAGAAAGTTCTACAGGGACAATTTGGGAAACACACAAAGCTGTAGTACGAGGAATTCTGATCAAGCATGGTTCAAGGATTAAGAAAATTAGGGAGGCTAAATTAATTGAATTATTAGAAAAGATACATATGTTAGAGGCAAAACATAAAGCAAAAATGGCACTACAGATTGGCCGTAAATGCAGTTACGAATCAGGGAATAAATGCGGAAGACAATTAGCTAGAGCATTACAAGAAATCCAGGCAAAGACATACATACCCTCAATTAAGAAAAAGGATGGATCAGAGGTTCAAACACCAGGACAGATTGCGGAAACTTTTGGTGATTTTTACTCCTCACTTTATAATCTAGATTTGGAGGTACCAGACCAAGCAGAAATGGAGGAATACCTAACACTAAGCGGAATGCCATGTCTGCCTATAGCGGTCAGTGAGGAGTTGGAATCACCAATAACAGTAGAAGAAGTGAGAAGAGCAATACACTTATTGGAAAATGGGAAAGCACCAGGACCAGATGGCTTTACAGCCCAGTATTATAAATCACTTTGCCCAGAATTGATATCTTTTATGGTTAAAATGTTTAATGAAATGGGGGATAAATCACTCTTCCATACAGAAACAACTAAAGCCACAATAGCAGTGATTCCAAAGGAGGGTAAAGATTTGAAACAATGTGGAAGTTATAGGCCGATATCTTTGCTGAATGTGGACCTTAAAATATTCAGCAAGATATTGGCCCTTATGCCTCGTACACACGATCACTTTTTGTGATGAAAAAAAATGACATTTTTTAAAATGTCATTTAAAATGATGGTGTGTGGCCAAAATGTCATTTTATGTCTTCTGAAAAATGACCAAAAAAAAATTCGAACATGCTTGAATTTTTTATGTCATTTTTCGAAATGTCATTTTTTGTGTCATAAAAAATGATCGTGTGTGGGCAAAACTACGTAAAAAATGACGTTTTAAACCCGCACATGCCCAGAAGCAAGTTAGGAGACGGGAGGTAAAACTACCATTCATAATGGAGATCGCACATTCATTACGCTGTAACAGACAAAAAAGCAGGAATCGTCTTTTACTAACAAGTAACCAGCTAAAAGCAGCCTCAAGGCAAATAGAACTTCCCCTTTAGAGTGCCGTCACTTTGTTCATCATTTTCCAAAAATGATGGTGTGTACGCAACGTCATTTTTGAAAATGAAGTTTGAAAAATGTCGTTTTTTTTCATGACAAAAAATGTCATTTTTTTTCATCACAAAAGGTGATCGTGTGTACAGGGCATTAGACTGCAACATCAACTTCCCTCTCTGATCCACCAAGACCAGGTAGGCTTTATCCCAACAAGAGAGGCAAGAGATGACACTATTAGAGTTATAAACTTGATGCATATAGCAGATTCGTTTAAAACCCCTAGTGTGTTCCTTGGGACTGATGCGGAAAAGGCTTTTGATCGGGTGGGAGTTCATGTTTTCAATTTTACGATACATAAAATTAGGAGAGAAGATGGTTGGAAGGATTGCAAGCATGTATAAGAGCCCTATGGCGCAAGTAAAAGTAAATGGAATAACCTCGTCTCTATTTAAGATAACAAATGGGACAAGACAAGGTTGTCCACTATCTCCCCTGATATTTGCCCTGACACTCGAACCTTTTTTATGTAAAATACGCCTTAACAAAGATATCAAAGGAATTGAAATAGGGGGAACACAACACAAAATAGCAGCATATGCTGACGATTTGCTATTCTCAATAACAAATCCGACAGTGTCATTACCGATTCTGATTAAAGAAATGGAAATATATGGCAGACTTTCATACTTCAAAATAAACTGTAGTAAATCAGAAGCCTTGATGATAGCAATACCAAAGGAAATATCAAAAGGAATAGGTCTTAGTTATAAGTTTAAATGGGCAGCTCAAAGTTTGAAATATCTGGGGACAAGGATCGCAGTGACCTCAAAGAAAATGTACGAACTGAACTTTGTACCGTTATTGAGTAAAATACGTGAATTATTGGAAAGATGGAATAAAGGAATGTTTTCTTGGTTCGGAAGGAGTAACATAATTAAGATGAATATATTGCCTAAAATATTGTATCTCCTTCAGGCAATTCCGATTACATTACCAAGGATTTTTTTTAATAGTCTACAAACAGCATTTACAAGGTTTATATGGGCTGGTAAGCAATCAAGAATAAAGAGGTCACTGCTGTCCTTGCCAAAACGATATGGAGGCTTGGCTGTACCAGATATTTTTAAATATTACCAATCAGTTCATTTGGGTCGAGTACTCGATTGATGTAGACACAAGAATATAAAGATTTGGCCAAACCTAGAGCAAGCACAGTGTAAGGAATTACTAAGTAGAGCCCCCTGGTGTTATAAAGAAGTAACAACTGATATTAAAAAACACCCAATAATAGGAACCACTCTACGGATCTGTCACAACCTATTCTCTAAGGAATTAATATCTACGCATAATTCACCCTTGACACCCATACTAGGCAATCCGCGATTTGTACCTGGCATACAGAAAGGACCCTTTATGGCATTGATTGAGAGAGGGATATATCAGATTTCCCATTTCAGAAGTCGGGGTAACTGGCCAACAATAAAGGACTTGATGGATAAAAATGGACCCTATCAGTTAGAGTTCTGGCAAGCAGCCCAATTAATACACTTTTTAAATACTCAGGTGATGCCACTGTACCGAGAACGGGAAATGACACCATTTGAGAAACAGTGCATGAAAAAAGAACCAAGCACACATACAATATCTAAAATGTATGCAATATTGAGCAGTCCATCAGAAAATTTCCAGTTGCCCTTTATTCAGAAATGGGAAACAGACTTGGGGAGGTCTTTCGAGGAAAAACAAAAAACTAAAATGATACAAGCAATATTTAAGACAGCAACTTGCACTAAAATGCAGGAAAGTAATTATAAAATAATTGCACAATGGTACAGAACTCCAGATAAGTTACATAGATATTTCCCGAATATAAAAAATGAATGTTGGAGATGCAAGGCAGAGAAGGGAACAATGGTACACATCTTCTGGACCTGCTCCAGAATTAGGGGGTACTGGGGGGACGTCCGGAGGACAATTAAAAAAAATTGCAAAAAGGTTATACCGGAAGACCCAGCTCTCTTCCTCCTGCATCTGTCAGATACTGCCTGGGGAATAAACGGGAACTCATTAATGCATCATCTGTTGAATGCTGCTAAAGCATGTATACCGCTTAAATGGAAACAAACACAACCCCCTACTTTGAGCATGTGGATTAGGAAGGTGGAAGAAGTGAACAGAATGGAGGATTTGATTTGGACAAGTAGGAAAAAAAGAGAAATATACTGTAAAATTTGGACACCATGGAATGATTTGATCCAGTCTGAGGAGAATGAAGGACTATTGGAGGGGGAGTAGGGGATGGGGGGAGAGGGAGAGTGGAGATAGGGGAGGGAAATGTAAACATTTTTTTTTTTTTTTTGGGTGGGGTTGCTTTGATTTGATTTTGGATAACGGTTAGGACTGGGTAGGGTAAACATGGGAAGAAACATGTGGATAAGGAACCATTAGTACTAAGGTAGAAGGGTGAACGGGGAGTGGGTTAAGATACTCTGGAAGGACATGGGAGAGCGTCCCCCCATGACCAGACACTAAGAAACTCGAAGAAACTGGAAGTTTTTTTTTTTTTTTTTAGAGCGAGATAAGAGGTTGTTTCCAGGGAGCTCCTTTCTCTCACCATGAACCGAAATGGGGACCCAATGGCCCAAGCTCTCGGCTCGGTAGGGTGGGAGCGGAGGGTGGGGGGGGGGGGAATGGGCCCCAATAGTGGGAATGTTGTTGCTTGGTTCCTTTTCCTTTTTTATTTTTTTCTTCTTCCTTAATTTTTTGTGGATGGGATAAATAGTAAAGAGAGACTGCATTGTACTAAGATAACTGAATGTATTTTGTTTTTGTTTTTTAGCTAACATGAATGTTATCTCCCATGTTTTGTATAGATGTTGGAAAATTATTTGAAAAATAAAGAAATTGGAAAAAAAATAAAATAATAATAATAAAATAATACAAAAAATTATTCAATAATGTAATCAAATCAAAAACACTGAAATTCGCTCAGTTGTGGAATTGTCGCTGTCATTACTTTCAGTGTTTGATGACGAATTTCCCCACAAATCGCTATCGCTCAATTCTGCAAGTGATTCTAATTTTTTTCACAGCTATGATTAAACACTAAGTATAGTGTTCCGTTTGCTGTGGCTTTTCCTGATTTTACCAATAAAGGCAACAATTGTTTGGAGTGCAGCTGTCCAGAATTCTTCATTTACAGGCTGATTCTTATTTATTATCACTGTTTTCTAGCTGGTCTAAAACCTCTTTTGACGTACAGAGACACTTTTTGGTTGTTATGGACAATCTCAAGTTTCCCAGCAGAAAAAACTGTATATAATATAAAACTTTAAGCAGGGCACTGGACAAAGCATTAGGGACAAAAGGGATGTGAAATCATTTTATACAGTATTGTAATCTGTAAGATTGCAGTATACTGTATGTATACTGTGTTTTTAACTTTTTGAATTTGGTGCCAAGCTCCATCCCCGTCCCTGATGCGAGTGCCCGACTCGTGGCAGAGCAAGAACTGGGATCTGTGTGTGTAAACAGTTCTTTTAGGGGAGAAATGACTGATCATGTGTTCATACAAAGTATGAACGACGATCTGTCATTGACCCTAGTAAGTCCCATCCCCCCTTCAGTTAGAACACAGTAAGGGAACACAGTTAATCCCTTGAATGCCCCTAGTGGTTAACCCCTTCACTGCCAGTGACATTTGTATAGCACTCATCGCTGTAAAATTGTCAATGGTCCCAAAAATGTGTCAAAAGTGTCCGATCTGCCCACCATAATGTCGCGGTCCTGATAAAAATTGCAGATCGCCGCCATTATTAGTAAAAAATAATAATAATAAAAAAGCCATAAAAACTACCCCCTATTTTGTAGACGCTATGGGGCAGATTCACAGAGAATTAGATTCTCGTAGAGTATCAGAAATACACTACGCCGCCGTTTTTTACCTGGCTCTACGTGGAATTCAGGTAGATTTTGTCCAGTAAACGACGGCGGCGTAGTGTATTTCTTCCGTCGCAATCCATCTGCGCGAGTAGGGGGCGTGAAGCATTTAAAATAGGCGCGTTCCCGCGGCGATCGAACTGCGCATGCTCCGTTCGCAAATTTCCCGCCGTGCATTGCGCGAAAACACATCGTCACGTCGTAGTAGCGTCGTTTACGTACATTCCTATTCCCGAACGAGTTACGTTAAAAAAATATATATATTTTCAAATCGACGCGGGAACGACGGCCATACTTTACATGGGTTACGCACTGTTAGACCAGCAAAAAGCTCCTCTAACATTACGCAGCCAAAAAATGACGTAGGCGATTGCGAGGGACACTCGTACCTTCGTGGATCGCCGTAAAAACTAATTTGCATACCCCGACGCATGAAAACGACGCGAACTCCTCCCAGCGGCCGCAAAAATATCGCAGCGTAGATCCGAAGGCTTACGAAGACGTAAGCCTCTCGGATCGAAGCCCGAAGCCGCCGTATCATGGTTTGAGGATTCAAACTAGTGATACGGCGCGCGAAATTTGAAATTACTCCTGTCTAACACCAGTTAGACAGGCGTAATTGCTCTGTGAATCTGGGCCTATAACTTTTGCGCAAACCAATCAATTAACACTTATTGCAATTTGTTTTACCAAAGATATGTGGAAGAATACATATCGGCCTGAACTGAGGAAAAAAAAAATTTTTTGGGAAAATAAATGTAGGATATTTATTATAGCAAAAAGTAAAAAATATTGCTTTTTTTTAACATCATAAAGTGCAAAAATGGTGCAATATCATGAACGACCACTAGATGTCCCCATGGGATTAATTACCGTAAGTGAACGTGCAAGATATATAATATTTGATA
This sequence comes from Rana kukunoris, assembly GCA_029574335.1. Classification (NCBI taxonomy): domain Eukaryota; kingdom Metazoa; phylum Chordata; class Amphibia; order Anura; family Ranidae; genus Rana; species Rana kukunoris. The sequence goes on from CM056051.1 coordinate 150,976,847, forward strand.
CAATCACATGAATTACTTTAAAGTGCTATTACATGAAAATTGGCACCCAACGTCTCCAGTGGATAACAAGATATAAAGTAGCAGTGTCCAAAGAATTAATTAAATTATTATTGAAAAAGTGAAAATTTCAAAAACTTCCATCAAATGGTTTCCAATGGTGCATATGATTTAATCAACTATAGAGTGACTCGTACACACGGTACAATTGTTGGATGACCAAGCTCCTGATTTTTGTCAAAAGGGCGTGTGCTCTTTTTTTATGAAAAAATAAGACAACAATAAAGTTAGCCCAATTGTTTCCTAGATTGTGAAAGATAATGTTACGCCAAATAATTTGATACGCAACATGTCACGCTTCAAAGTTGCGCCCGATTGTTGAATGGCGACAAACTTTTACCCTTAAAAATCTCCATAGGCGACGTTTCAAAAATTCTATAGGTTGCATGTTTTGAGAAAAAATTCCACTTTAACCACTTATCTACCGCCCGTCGTCAAATGACGGCGGGAGGCAGACCCTATTGTTCTGGGTGGACGTCATATGATGTTACGCCCTTTTAAGCCACTAGGAGGCACGTGCGCTGCGTCACTGGTGGACCTGATGTGCGTGCACACCGATCCACGTCCTGTCAGGGAGAGGGGACCCATGTATAGGGACAACCATCGGTCACCTCCCCCAGTCACTCCCCTCCCCCCACAGTAAGAATCACTCCTTAAGGAATACATTAACCCCTTCCTCGTCCTCTAGAGTTAACCCCTTCCCTGCCAGTCACATTTATACAGTAATCAATGCATTTTTATAGCAGGGATTGCTGTATAAGTGTGAATGGTCCCAAAAATGTGTCAAAAGAGTCTGATGTGTCCATCGCAATATCGCTGTCACGATAAAAATCCCTGATCGCCGCCATTACTAGTAAAAAATAAATAAATAATAAAATCTCCTATTTTGTAGACCCTATAACTTTTGCGCAAACCAACAAATATATGCTTATTGTGATTATTTTTTACCAAAAATATGTAGAAGAATACGTATCGGCCTAAGCTGAGAAAAAATGAGAATAAAAAAAAATTATATTATAGCAAAATGTCAAAAATATTGTTTTTTTTTCTTTTTTCAAACTTCTCCCTCTTCTTTTGTTTATAGCGCAATAAATAAAAACCGCAGATGTGATCAAATACCATTAAAGGAAAGCTCCATTTGTGGGGAAAAAATTATAAAAATTTCATTTGGGTACAGTGTTGCATGACCGCGCAATTGTCATTCAAAGTGTGACATCGCTGAAAGCTGAAAAATGGCTTGGGCAGGATTAGGGTGAATGTGCCCTGTAGGCAAGTGCACATGAAATTCAATAGAAAGTGGAATCAGAGACGCCAACTGCGCTCCACCTGCGTTCCACTATGGGCGTAAGTGACGTATCACGCTCGACCACACCCAACGTGTTTCGTCAACACGTCTATCGTTATCAGGGGTCACGTCGCTTCCATAATTAAATACTACCACCCATCAAGGATATCCAATCCGATTTAACTGCTTAAAGACCAGCCGCTGCAGTTTTACTGCAGAAATGTGGCTGGTTTCCAGGAATCGCTTGTCATTGTACGTCGGCTTGTACGCGTTTATTAGTGGGTGCAAGCGCGGGGAGTCAATCACTGGGTGGGGCGAACTCGATGTCTGCCGGCCACCCACGATCATTCCACGCAGAATGGGGATCTCAGTTCTGACACGGGAGATCACACAGATCCTGTCTTTCTGCTATGCAGGAAGACGGATCTGTGTGTTTTCCCAGTCACACAGTCCCCATACAGTTAGTAAACACAACGAGGGAACACATTTAACCCCTTGATCGCCCCTAGTGTTAACACCTTCCCTGCCAGTGTCATTAGTACAATAACAGTGCATATTTTTAGCACTGATTACTGTAATAATGTCACTTGTTCCCAAAGAAAGTGTCAAAAATGTCAGCTAGGTGTTCCGAACTGTCCACCACAATGTCGCAGTCCCGATAAAAATCTTTTTTTTGCCACTGTTACTAGTAAAAAATAATAATAATAAAAATACCATAGATCTATCCTCTATTTTTTTTAGACGCTATAACTTTTGCGCAAACCAATCAATATACACTTATTGCTATTTTTTTAACCAAAAATATGTAGAAGAATACATATTGACCTAAACTGATGCAGAATTTGTATTTTTTTTTTTACATTTTTGGGGGGGGATATTTATTATAGCAAAATGTAAAAAATATTGTTTTAAAAATGAAAAATATTTAAAAATAATAAAGTTTAAAAAAACGCAGAGGTGACCAAATACCACCAAATGAAAGCTCTATTTGTGGGGAAAAGGGCATCAATTTTGTTTGGTTACGTTGTCGCACAACCGCACACTTGTCAGTTAAAGCGATGCAGTGCCGTATCGCAAAAATGGCCTGGCCATGAAGGGGGTAAATCTTCCAGTCCCTAAGTGGTTAATTATCACTGAAAATATTCTCCAGTCAATGACTACAAAAATGCAGATTGATGGGTAAATAAAAGTCAAGTTTTTATTGTTAAAAAAAAAAAAAAAAAAAAAAGCAGTTTCGTGTTACTATAGTACATAGCCTACAATATTTTTAGTTGTGAGTAGGGAGGGATTTGAACCCCGTTCAGGTAGCTGTCTGTGTCCTCACTCTCTCTATCTGTCCTCTTTTCCATTATCACAGAGAGTAAAAGAAAATCCGACGTTTTGTGTTGTCACCAGAACAGGAAAACTCCTGCTCACTTCCTGTTTTGGCAATAAGACAGGAAGTAGAGGGGAATCTTTTAAAGATGGGAAAAATGTAGGTTTTGTTGTCTTATCCAAATGAAAAAGTTTTGCCTTTAATTTTACATTTAAGGGGCGCTCCTGGCCCCTCCTCTTCACTGGTGCCCCCACGGAAAGCATCTTTCCATAAAGGGGGCACCTGTGTGGGCTCGCTCCTGAGTCCCGCTGCTGCATCCAATGACACAGACAGCGGAACTCAGCCCTGCCGCCCACTCCTGTGTCACTGGATTTAATTGACAGCAGCCAATGGCTCCTGCTGCTTATCAATCTGTCCAATAAGGAGAGAGAGAGTGGCTGGAGCCGCTGCGCTCGTTCACATCGCTGGATTGGATTGGGTCAGGCTCTTGGGGGAGCTGCAGCACAGAAGGTATTTTACCTTAATGAATTATTAGAATGCATTAGGGTGAAAACCTTGAGACTTTACAATCACTAGTGGTGATTATTTTGTATCACGTGCAGTTCCTTAATATGTACACTAGATGGCGCCGATGTCCATAAAATATCTCTGCAAACACCTTAGAAGAACGGAAGAAGTGACAACATCCAGAGAAGAGAAGGCAAGTGCTGGAGGAAATATGGTAAGTAGGCTGGAAGGTGGTTGTGAATGTCTTTCTTATTTATAATGGAGCAGATTAATCAGTCAGAACGTGTATTCAGTGATAACACTTTATGTCCGAGGCTGTGAGCTGTGATTGGGCGGCTTTTCCTGTGTGCGATGGGCGCGTTCAGATGACATAACACAGGAGCTGAGGAAGGGCCCCGGATGGAACGTCCTCCTCACACAGCGACCGCTCAGCTCTGTACTCTGATAAGGAGGACCTGTCATCTCACTGCTTGCGCCACCTACACTGTGTGCTGCACGGGGAGCCCGCCCATCCTCTGGGGGCGCTCTAACTCTCTTACTACCATCTGTCCCTGGAAACCTGAGCCCTGAAATCTCTTACCCCACATGGGGTGTAAATACATGTGGCTGCCGGGTGGGGAATGTCTTCTCCACCTCTGATTGGCTGTCTGCATAGACAGCTTCCTGGTGGGATAGCACAGGTGGGTTCAGACTGGTGTCCATTCATGCCTGAGCTCCCTAATCCTGACCCCTGCACTCTGTGTGTTACATAATTGTGACCTCTGCACTTGGTACACTATATAATCCTGACCCACTCTGCAATACATAATCCTGACCCCTGCACTCTGTGTTACCTAATTGTCACCCCTGAACTCTGCAAAACATAATCCTGACCCCTGAACTCTGTGCATTACATAATCCTGAATGCTGCAATACATAATACTAGGGTTGTCCCGATACCACTTTTTTAGGACCGAGTACAAGTACCGATACTTTTTTTCATGTACTCGCTGATACCGAATACCGATACTTTTTTTAAATGTGTCCCCAAATGCAGCCATGTCCCCCCACATATATCCAGCCATGTCCCCCCCACATATATTGCAGCCATGTCCCCCCAGATATATCCAGCCATGTCCCCCCACATATATCCAGCCATGTCCCCCCACATGATGCAGCCATGTCCCCCCACATGATGCAGCCATGTCCCCCCACATATTGCAGCCATGTCCCCCCACAGATGCAGCCATGTCCCCCCATAGATGCAGCCATGTCCCCCACAGATGCAGTCATGTCCCCCATATATGCAGCCATGCATGTCCCCCACAGATGCAGCCATGCATGTCCCCCACAGATGCAGCCATGTCCTGTCCCCCATAGATGCAGCCATGTCCCCCCACATATATCCAGCCATGTCCCCCATACCTAGTAGTAGATGATGCCGCCGCCGCCGCTGCTGCTGCCGCGTTAATCAGAGTGCATTACATCGCGCATAACAGGCAGCTTTCGTTTGAATACTTGTAATCCGCGCCGTGTATAGACACTCCCCTTCTCGGGATTGGACGGATCCGTCCAATCCCGAGCAAGAGGGAGTGTCTATACACGGCTCCATGCATAGACACTCCCCCTTGCTCGGGATTGGACAGATCCGCCCAATCCCGAGCAAGGGGGAGTGTCTATACACGGCGTGGCGGGGATTACAAGTATTCAAACGAAAGTTGCCTGTAATGCACAGGGATTAACGCGGCGGCTTTGCGGTATGCGGCGGCGGCGGGGGGGGAAGTATTCTATTCAGGCATCGGGGGCATTTGCGGGAGTACAAGTACTCCTGCAAATACTCGGTATCGGTCCCGATACCGATACTGGTATCGGGACAACCATACATAATACTGACCCCTGAACTCTGTGCATTACATAATCCTGAATGCTGCGATACATAATACTGACTCCTGAACTCTGTGCATTACATAATCCTGACCTCCGAACTCTATGTGTTACTATAAAAATAACAAACATGTTATACTTACCTGCTCTGTGCAATGGTTTTGCACAGAGCAGCCCGAATCCACCTCATCTCGGGTCCATCTTCATCTTAGCTGCTTCTGGCCCCTCCTTCCTGTTGAGTGCCCCCACAGCAAGCAGCTTGCTATGGGGGCATCCGAGCCGAGCTTCAGCTCCGTGTGTCCATTCAGACATGGAGCTGTGGTTTGGCCCTGCCCGCTCTCTCTTCTGATTGGCTAACTGAGTTTGACAGCAGTGGGAGCCAATGGCACTGCTGCTGTGTCTCAGCCAATCAGGAGGGAGAGTCCCAGACGGTAAAGACACTTGTGGACATCGCTGGACAGAGAAGGGGCTTAGGTAAGTATTAGAAGGGCTTAGGTAAGTATTAGAAGGGCTGAGGGAGGCTGCTGCACACATTAGACTTTTTCTCTTAATTCATATAATGCATTTAAAATAAAAAACCTTCTGACATAATCCTGACCCCTGCACTCTGTGCTTTACCTAATTGTGACCCTTGAACTCTGTGCAGTACATAATCCTGATGCCTGAACTCTGCACAATACATACTCCTGACCCCTGAATCTTGTACAATACATAATCCTGATCCCTGAACTGTGTACAATAATCCTGACCCCTGCACAATACATACTCCTAACTAGTGATGAGCGGAATACGCCATATTCGATTTCACGAATATATAGATGAATATTCGCGAAATATTCGTTAATATCAAATATTCGTGATATTTTATAAAAAAAAAAAATTTGCGAAATTGATTGCGAAATTCTCGTCAACACGCGAAAACTGAGATCATTTCCTGGATTACTAAACTAATATGCACTAAACACTAACTCTACTTACACAAACTTATATGACTAAACTAAAGCTAATTTTTTTTTTTTTCTTTATACACAAAACACAGAAGGGCAGAGAAAGTATTCGCGAATATTCGTAATACGAATATTCGCATTGCGAATATTCGGCAACATAAAAGGATCGCCTCAGCTACTCGGCCCAGGGTCTCTAATCATACCAGCAATGCTTTTAGACGTCGATGGAGATCACTAGGATGTGTCTGTTTTCAAAATAAATTTGAAAAAATACGAATATTCGCAATAGCGAATATTCACCGCGATATTCGATTTATTCGCGAATACTTGAATATGCAATATTCGTAACGAATATTCGCAATGCGATTATTTCGTGAGCAACACTACTCCTGACCCCTGAATCTTGTACAATACTCCTGAACCCTGCACTCTGTGTGTTACTTAATTGTGACTCTGCACAATACATAATCCTGATCCCTGGACACTGGTAGGTGGCACTGATAGGCAGCACTGATATGCACTGGTATGTAGCACTGGTGGGTAATGGCAGGTGGCATTGATGGGAACTGCATAGCAGCAGTGGCTCTCCCAGTTCGGGACCAATGACAGAAGCCTTTGATCGGCATGTTTTTTTTCTCCTCACGAGACAACCGATTACCGATCTTCTGTCAGCTGTCATTGGTCACGTGGTAAGGGGGCGGGATCTGTGATAAGCCGAGTCTCATTGACTTAACCACTTGATGCCTGCGCTGTAGCCAAAAGACAGCTACAGTGCAGGCTTACATGGCCCGGGAGGGTGTGCATGGACGATCACGGCCCCTCAGCATGTGGTCAGCCAATGACAGCTGCTCACATGATGTAAACAGCGATTGCCGGCTTCTGTAAAAGAGACATTGGTTCCACACAGTCACCACCAGTGCTGTGCTAACTAGTGCCCATCAGTGCTGCCTTCCAGTGACACCTATCAGTTTCACCTCTAAAGCCCTGTACCGACGGACCGATAAAGCTGACTGATGGACTGATATGCCTACACACCATTGGTTCATGAACCGATCGTGTCAGAACGTGGTGACGTAAAACACAACGACGTTATGAAAAAAACTAAGTTGAATGCTTCCAAGCATGCGTCAAATTGATCCTGAGCATGCGTCGATTTTTAACCGATGCTCGTGCGTACTAACGATCGGTTTTGACCTATCGGTTAGCCGTCCATCGGTTGAATTTTAAAGCAAGCCCTCTGTTTTTGGACCAAAGGATAACGGACCGATGGGGCCTACATGTTTCTTTTGCAAAAAATAAAAAACTCAGTGGTGATTAAATACCACCAAAGAAAGCTCTATGTGTGTGATAAAAATGTCAAATGGGTACAGTGTAGCATGACTACGCAATTGTCCTTCAAAGAGTGACAGCCCTGAAAGCTGAAAATTGTCCTGAGCAGGAAGGGGGTATATGTGCCCAGTGAGCAAGTGGTTAGTCTTCAGACCCCTTACTCAGTACTTTGTTGAAGCACCTTTGGCAGCCTCGAGTCTTTTTGGGTATGACTTTGCACACCTGGATTGGAGGATTTTTTGCCATTCTTCTTTGCAAATCCTCTCAAGCTCAGTCAGGTTGGAGGGGGACCGTCGGTGGACAGTCATTTTCAGGTCTCTCCAGAAATGTTCAAAGTGGTCAAGTCAGGGCTCTGTCTAGGCCACTCTAGACATTCACAGAGTTGTCCTCAAGCCAATCCTGTGTTGTCTTGGCTGTGTGCTTAGGATTGTTGTCATGTTGGAAGGTAAACCTTCGGGCCAGTCTGAGGTCCTGAGTGCTGTGGAAAAGGTTTTCATTCAGAATATTGCTGTAGTTTGCTCCATTCAGCTTTCCCTCAACCCTGACCAGTCCCCCAGTCCATGCTGCCAAAAAACACCCCCACAGTGTGATTCTGCCACCACCATGCTTCACTGTTAGGTTGGTATTGGGCAGGTGATGAGCTGTGCCTGGTTTCCTCCAGATATAAGATTAAGAATTGAGGCCAAATCAACCTTGGTTTCATCAGACTAGAGAATCTTGTTCACTCACATCCTGAGAGTCCTCTAGGTGTTTTTTTACAAACTTCAAGAAGGTGTTCATGTGTTTTGCATTGAGGAAAGGCTTCCGTCTAGCCACTCTGCTATAAAGCCCAGATTGGTGGAGGGCTGCTGTGATGATTATTCTTAATGAGAAATAATGAATTTAAACTGTAGTATCAGGCTGAAACATAACAACAAGAGTGAAGGGGGACTTAAAGGGGTTGTAAAGCATTTTTTTCTTCTCCCCTAAATAGCTTCCTTTACCTTAGTGCAGTCCTCCTTCACTTACCTCATCCTTCCATTTTGCTTTTATTTGTCCTTATTTCTTCTGAGAAATCCTCACTTCCTGTTCTTCTGTCTGTAACTCCACGCAGTAATGCAAGGCTTTCCCCCTGGTGTGGAGTGTCGTGCTTGGCCCCTCCCTTGGACTACAGGAGAGTCAGGACACACAGCTCCTTTCTCTATCTGCAACGTAGAGAGTGTCCTGACTCTCCTGTAGTACAAGGAAGGGGGCGAGCACGACACTCCACACCAGGGAGAAAGCCTTGCATTACTGTGTGGAGTTACAGACAGAAGAACAGGAAGTGGGGATTTCTCAGAAGAAATAAGGACATTTAAAAACAAAATCGAAAGATGAGGTAAGTGAGGGAGGACCGCACTAAGGTAAAGAAAGCTATTTAGGGAAAAAAAAATGTACCTTTACAACCCCTTTAATGCAAACAAGCTTGCATAGTGATGGGTTCTTGCGGGCGCGCTCCTGTGATACAGCCAGTGGCCATAGCCGCTCACTGTATCACTCACCGGCGCACTGCGTTATTGGATATGATTGACAGTGCTTTCAATCAACCAATGAATGAGCCGAGAAGCAAGTGCGTTCACGGCGCAGGACTTTCGAGGGGTCAGGTAAGTAGACGGGGGCTGGGGGGGCGCTAATCCGCAGATGTTTTTTTCACCTTAATGCATAGAATGCATTAAGGTGAAAAAAACGTTTACCTTTACAACCCCTTAAGCTGATTTTTTTTTGGTTTTTTGTTATTGTTATTTTTAAGCTGAGCCAGCTCCAATCTTAGTGCATTGCTCCGTCTCTTTAAAATGTGGCGTAGAGCAGGATAAGTGAAATGTTGCACAATAACTAGATTGTTTTCTGTTTGAATATCCTCTTTTAGCATCTGCAGGGCTGATCCCATGATGTGATTTCACAGTCTGCTTCTAAAGACGCAGCACATACAGTTCAGGGCTGTGACAGTCACCAATACAACCATCTCTGCATATGAAAGGTTGTAGAAAGCCTGTAATGGGAATACAATGTAATGCAGTCATGTTTTGTTACTGTAGATTTGCACTTTAGCTGAAGTCTTTGGAAATCTAAACACGTAAATGTAACCAGTTATTAGTGTCGGAGTTGAATGGTGAATTGTGTTTTGGGATGAGTTCAAAAATGTTAAGAGGAAGTAAACATTGTGAAGTGTTCTAGTAAACAAACTGTAAGTAACTAGGAAGTGAATGGCTCAAAAAACAAACAAAAAAAAAAACATGATTTCTATGGTAGAAGTACAATGAAACCCATGTTCTACCTGTGTGTTTATTTCTAAGGCCTCGTACACACGAGGGGATATGTCCGCTGAAAACGGTTCGATGGACCGTTTCAGCAGACATCTCCGCTCGTGTGTATGGGCTAGCGGACAGATTTCTCCACCCGACAGATTTCAAAGCATGCTTTGAAATTTATCCGGTGGGAATCTGTCCGCCCGACATGTCTGCTGGTTAGTACACTTACCAGCAGACATGTCGTCCCCCACCGCCGCCGCGCCGCCGCCGAATGGATTCGGCGCATGCACGGAAGTGTTTAACTTCCTGGTGCGGTGACGTGGCGGTGACGTGGCGGCGTCAACGTCACCGCCGCGTCACCGCGCCATCGGATCAAACTCCCGATCGGACATATCCGATGGAAATGGTCCGCGGACCGTTTTCATCGGATATGTCCGATCGTGTGTACGAGGCCTAAGTGATAAGTGAAAGCATTTAGTGAGATCTCATGTTATCCAATAACCTGTTCTAATGTCAGAAAGTTTAAATTATCGTATATACTCGAGTATAAGCCGACCCGAGTATAAGCCGAGGCACCCAATTTTACCACAAAAACCTGGGAAAACGTATTGACTTCGGTGTCCATCTGCATGCCTCACTGGGCCTCACTTTGCCTCACTGTGTCCATGTGCATGCCTCACTGTGCCCATGCCTCACTGTGCCCATGCCTCATTGTGCCCATGCCTCATTGTGCCCATGCCTCATTGTGCCGAGCCTCACTGTGTCCATGACTAGACTTATGTTTAACATGGGAGTATATAGAAGGGGTGCCCGGCTTTGAAAAATCGGTGCTCTCTGGCCGTAGGTCCTCCAAACAGCAAACCAAGATGCTGTCAAAGCTGGTGCCCATCATAGGCGGCGGCGGCGGCATTCCTCCAATTACATGTATGCAAGGGGCATGTGCAAGGTTTTTGTGTATTTTCAGATTTGCAGAAAAACGTACTCCAGTCCATTTAACATTCGTTTCTATGGTCACGTTCTCATCCATGCAGTTTACACCAGTGGAAAGGGGCAGGGACTTTTGTACACACGCCACGGCGCATTTGTGGCTCCATAGACTTCAATTGAATTGCAACAAAAATGCATGAAAAACATGTACATTTTTTTTTTTAATGCCTTTTCCTGCATGACAACAGAAGCTGTGGGTGTAGAATGCCTCTGCCTCCTATAAATGGCTGTTGGCTTTGCAAGCTTCCTGGCGGGATTGCTCGTACTCGTGTCTTAAAGAGGAGGTTCACCCTAAATATTCTCTCTCCCATGCGATCCAGCATACTGGCGTCAGCGCCAGTATGCTGTTTTTTTTTTTTTTAAATCCCCCACTTACTGTGAAATCTTTAATTTTAATTTCTTTCCCCCCGTGGTGGATGGCGCTTGTATAGCGCGTCACAGCTTCCGAAAATACCCGATTTAGGACTCCTATGGCTAAAAAGCCGAAATAGGACTCGGAGAAATACGGCGCCTGTGCAGTCAGCTCCTAGGTCTGTGCGCAGGCGCCGCATTGCGCCGGAAATACCTGAGTCCTAAATCGGGTATTTTCGGAAGCTTTGACAAGCTGTATAGGCGCCAGCCACCGCGGGGGAAATAAATAAAGATTAAAGATTTCACAGTAAGTGGGGGATTTAAAAAAAAAAAAAAAAACAGCATACTGGCGCTGACACCAGTATGCTGGATCACATGGGAGAGGGTATATTTTAGGGTGAACCTCCGCTTTAACACTGGATTCATCCCTTTACAACAGGGGTGCTCAACCTTCTAAAAGCGACAGGTACAGTACATCCGGAAAGTATTCACAGCACTTTTTCCACCTTTTTTTATGTTACAGCCTTACTCCAAAATGTGTTAAATTCATTATTTTCCTCCAAATTCTACAAACAATACCCCATAATGACCACATGAAAGAAGTTTGTTTGAAATCTATAAAAAAATAAACCTTCGCTCAATCATTGAACTGTTATCTTTTCTCATAAAATAAATAAACATATTTAAAGAAAATCAAATGTACAGTAAAGTATTCACAATCTTTACTCAATACTTTGCTGAACCACTTTTGGCACCAATTACAGTCTCAAGACTTTTTGCGTATGATGCCACATGCTTGGCACGCCTTATTTTGGGCAGTTTCTCCCATTCTCCTATGCAGGACCGGTGCTCAGCCATTTTCAGATCTCTTCAGAGATGATCAATTGGGTTTAAGTCTGGACTCTCAAGGACATTCACAGAGTTGTCCCCTAGCCACTCCTTTGTTATCTTTCCTGTGTGCTTAGGCCTGTTGTATGTTGAAAGATGAACCCTCGCCGCAGTCTGAGGTCCAGAGCGCTCTGGAGCAGGTTTTCATCAAGGATGTCTCTGTACTTTGCTGTATTCATCTTTCCCTTGATCCTTACTAGTTTCCTAGTTCCTGCAGCTAAAAAAAATCTGCCTGATTTTCTCCAGACATGACACTTGCCATTTAGACAAAAAGTTCAATCTTTGTTTCATCATATCAGAGAATTTTGTTTCCCATGGCATGAGAGTCCTTCAGGTGCCTTTTGGCAAACTCCAGGCGGGCTGTCATGTGCCTTTTTACTGAGGAGTGGCCTTTGTCTGGCCAGTCTACCATACAGGCCTGATTGGTGGAATGCTGCAGAGATGGTAGAGATGTTTGTTCTTCTGGAAGGTTCTCCTCTCTCCACAGAGAAACTCTGGAGTTCTGTCAGAGTGACCATCAGGGTCTTGGTCCCCTCCCTAACTAAAGCCCTTCTCCCCCAATCGCTCAGTTTGGCCCGGGTAGCCCGCTCTAGGAAGAGTCCTGGTGGTTCCAAACTTTTTCCATTTACAGATGATGGAAGCCACTGTGCTCATTGGGACCTTCAATGGTGCAGACATTTTTCGGTACCTTTCCTTAGATCTGTGCCTCAATACAATCCTGTCTTAGAGGTCTACAGACAATTCCTTGGACTTCATGGTTTGGTTTGTGCTCTGACATGCACTGGTAACTATGGGACCTTAAATAGACAGGTGTGTGCCTTTCCAAATCATGTCCAATCAACTGAGTTTACCAAAGATGGATACTTATGTACATGGGATGTTTTAAATTTTTTATTTTTAGGGCCAGTTCACACCAGACGCAGTTCCGTACAGTTTAGTGTGCATTTTTTCTGCACTAAAAATGCATGCACAGTGTTTTCCATGTATTCCAATCGCTCTAGTTGGCTCTAGTTCACACCATGCAGTCCGTTTCCAGTCAGTTTCCGGTGCAGAAACTGACCAAAAACTGACTGCATGGTGTGAACTAGAGCCAACTACAACCATTGGAATACATGGAAAACACTGTGCATGCATTTTGTGCAGAAAAAAAGCACATGGAACCTGAACGGAACAGCGTCTGGTGTGAACTGACCCTTAATAAATTTGCGAAGATTTCAAAAAACTTCTTTCACAATGTCATTATGGGGTATTGTTTGTAGAATTTTGAGGAAAATAATGAATTTAATCCATTTTGGAATAAGGCTGTAACATAACACAATTAGGAAAAAGAGAAACGCTGTGAATACTTTCCGGATGCACCGTATTAAGGTGATTGGGTTAACCGGTCACAGACTATAATGAAATCTCTGCAGCATTCCACCAATCAGGCCTGTATGGTAGAGTGGCCAGACAGAAGCCACTCAGTAAAAGGCACATGACAGCCGGTCTGGAGTCTTGTGGGGAGGGAGAACCACGCGCCCTTTTTTTCCAGAGTTCAAAATTTAATTATTTTTTATTTTGAATAGCAAAGATTTTAAACAACAATCAGGATCATCATTTTTCATAGGACCATGAAGTGAGCCAAAACCACAGGTTGCGCACTCCTGCTGTACAAGATCAAGAGGTAAAAAGTAGGGTTCTAATTTCTTAAGCCTGTGCTGTGTAACTCTGCAGCTTACATCACCAAAACATTCACACTTCCAAGCCAGGTTTGACTCCTACTGGTAACTCAGGGCTGCTGATAAGGCAGTATAGCCAGCCCTCCTGTGCTGGGCCTGTGTGGGGCCTATCAGTTCAAAAGGGGGGCCCAGGCATCTGCTGAGCAGGAGCACTGGCTGTACTGTTTTATTGCACACACCGATTCTCTTCTGCCTCCCCCTTCATTGCTGCCAGCTTCTCCCCATCTCCCAGCTGCACTGCATGGGGATTGGTTCTAGCACATGTGCCTCTTCCATCTGCTGTTTCAGTCCCAGTGTGGGCCCTTTTCCCCCCCATTGCTCCCGGCTTCCCTCCTCTCCTGACGGATGCTGCTGCGGGTACAGGGGGATGTTTCAGGATGTAGACTGGGGGGAAAGGGGCTGGTAAATATGTCACTTACCTGACCCTTCATTTCATGAATGAACACAGTGAGTGATCATTACTATTTACTCCTGTGTCCATTCATTACAGAAACATAGTAAATCGTTTTTACTATGCCTCTGTTTGTGAATGAGCAGCAAGTCTCAGAGCACTTCCTAGTCATTCATCTGTGCAGCTGAGGCTGTAGAGAAACAAACAGCATCCCTGTGGTAACTACTTACTGTTGCTAAGATATTTATACCTGTGGCTTTCTATGTGTGTGAGAGTCAGCAAGAAGGGTGTTGCAGGATCATTGAATTACAGACAGAAGGACTGAAAGATACAGCAATGCCTGGGTGGAAAGCTATACTACTCCGTGGGCAGTCTGTGCTCCATCAGTGTACCTCAAATAATGTTTTTCAATTGTGTTTTTGATGAACTAATCCATAGTATCAAATTACAGTATTCAGATTATATACATTTTTACTTTTATAATGGAAAGATGAATTTTGGTTGCTTTGAGTTTCTGTATTTGGCACATAGTTCTGCTACTGTAAATACTGTATACTGCAAACTGTAAGGCTGCATTCACACCTGAGCGTTTTGTCGCCTGAAGCATGAAGCTCCAAAACGCTAGAGGGGAAAAAATACATTATTCTCAATGGAGATGGTTCACATCTCTATTCCAAAACACCTGACGCCGAAGGCCTGAAGTTCAAACAAGTTCTGGACCCTTTTTTGTCGCTCAAATTGAGCGTATTTGACTGTTTTTCTATTTTTAACATTGGTGACCCTAGACCTGTCCAAAATCGTGGTAAAAGACACTGCGACAAATCGCGGTAAAAAAACGCCACAAATATCACGGCAAAACATGGTAAATAATGCCGCAAAATCGCGGCACAACGATACGCTGAGGTGTGAGTGCAGCCTAAGTGGAAATATGAACAAAAACAGCAAATGCTAGCGCTCAAAATTTTAAATCAAAATAAGCAATATAACAAGTCCATGGGAAGAGAGGAATCCAATCAATTGGGATAAAACATGGATCTTAAGGCTGGTAATAATAGCAGCAAAAATGGCAGAGTCTTTTGGGAACAGGTACTAAGGGCAGCTCTTGTCGTGAGTGAAGCCAGCTCAGGATATCAACATAGAAAAGCGCCTCAGTACAATGCAGGGATGTATTTATGTTTTTTGTTGCCCTAGGCCTGACTAAACTTGTGCACCCCCTAATTTAAATATGACCCACCCTTCCTGTCAAGGCCACACCCCTTGCAGTTTAAGACCCACCCTGAATTTTTTTTGTAAGTGGGGACACTAGTTCTGATGGCCTGGGAGGGGGCAATGGATTCCCTTAGTTTGCATAGATTTCCTCTCACTTCCTGTTTGGCTATGGGACAGGAAGTAAAGGGAAATCTCTGCAAAAGGAAAAGGGATGGTAAAAAATTTGAAGCAACGCCCCACCCCCCCCCCCCACAGTTGCACAATGTGGCGTGGGGTTCACCTTCAAGATCCTCGGAGCACAAGTCACACCACACGTTGGATCATGATGATCTGACTTGGATGCGACCTCTATTCAAATCAAGGGGCTGAAAGTCGGATCAAAGACGGCCCTCATAGGGAACCATTGAGTT
Organism: Rana kukunoris; assembly: GCA_029574335.1. Taxonomy (NCBI): domain Eukaryota; kingdom Metazoa; phylum Chordata; class Amphibia; order Anura; family Ranidae; genus Rana; species Rana kukunoris. The sequence continues at coordinate 150,992,371 of CM056051.1, forward strand.
TGAATAGAGCCAGAGAATCGCTGCTAAAAGCTAACACGGCTAAACCTGCTTTAAACTGGATGTAAACCCGAAATGTTTTTATTTATTTTTTGCTGTCACAATGTACAGTATAAGATTTCCTATCATCTGTGCCCAGTCTTGCCACAAAGAGTTAATCCAGCTCTGAGCAATCCTCTTTTATTCAGTGAAATAAAACAGACTTACAGAGAAAAACCTTAGTCCATTTCGCCCCCTTGCTGTGAGTGACAGGTTATATACATATCTCATGCGCTAGCCTGGAGAAAGGCATTATTTTCTAATTCCCACCTTTTCTGAAGTCATGTGGTTACTTTTCTGGATGTTAGTGATCATAGCAGAATTTAGTGTAAGGAATACAAAGGAAAAAATGCATGTTGACAAGGGGAGTGTAGAGGTGGGCGGGGAATCTACTGACATCACGACTCCACCCACCGAGCTCCAGACAACAGATCCACCCACAGAATCTGCAGTTTTTCAGGTCTCATAACAGACAGAGGGGAAACATTTGACAGGTAAGGATACATGCAGGAGGCATCTATATCCTTATAGATCAGCACTATGGCAGTAGTTTAGAAAGGATGAGAGTGGCTTTACATCCACTTTAACGCCAATGCAAAAAGCTGCTAAAAGCGCATTTTTTACACGCTTTTTTAGATTCCCACTAGCTTGCGCTTTGATAAGCCATCTGCAGTGAATCACTTTTCAGAATGTGGCTAAACAGTCACAGTCAGGCCTTTCGGGGCAAACTTACCACTACCTGAATGCCTGTTTTTATTTTTTTTATCTCTGGGACTAATACAGGTCTTCTTGACTTGAATTGCTCCATTCAGACTATACAGCATTCCATGAATGATACTCATGCTGAGCACGCAATCTCCTGTGTTCACAATGCAACGGGGCAGCCACTTATTACAAGACCTGATAGTTGGCGGTAATCACTGTACTGACCCGCGCCGTGTTAAATAGTTAAATTCTATGCTAACCAAATAAATAAAACAAAAGTGGAAAATTGAAATTAAGGTAAGTTATGAAGCTGCCGCTATACCGTGTTTCCCCAAAAATAAGACGTACTCCGAAAATAAGCCGTAGCGGGATTTCGACACAAGATCGAAATATAAGACACCCCTCCGAAAATAAGACGTAGCGATGGCGTGTCGAATCTCCGAAAATAAGACGTAGCGATGGCGTGGCGAATCTCCGAAAATAAGACGTAGTGATGGGCGTGTCGTATGCGTAACGGCGCGGCGCGGAGCGGGAAACAACGTGTGATAGGCGTACGGTACTGTACTGGAGCTGAAGTGAGGAGAAGAACGTAAAGCTGTAAAGCTTCTCCCAGCACTGACCAGCAAACCCCTCTCTCACCCCACACAAACACCAGGGGATAGGGGGAAAAGCTGCTACCGTACTGAGCCCAAAGAGATCACCCCAGCTCCACTGTGCTCCACATCAGCTTTGCTGGCCTATCTTTCTGTACAGCCAGACAAGATGAGTGCAAAGAGAAGAAGTTGGATATCCGAATGGTCCAAAAATGGCGTGCAGAATACGATAATCTCAGTCTACAGGTGGACAGATGAAATGCTAAGAAGCGCAAGTGTGGTTCAGGTAGGCAACCTTTATTTTCTGTAATAAAAATAAGACACCCCCCCCGAAAATAAGCCATAGTGTGATTTCTTGAGGAAAAAAAAATATAAGACGGTGTCTTATTTTCGGGGAAACACGGTAGTATTAGGTTAATGTAACCTTGTTAGATCAATATTAGAAAAAAACAAGCTATGCTTAATACACAAATTTCTGTGTTCTCTCCAATCCATAAATGTGTTTTTTACCTCAATAGTAGTATAAACGAACTCCTAAAGTGTCTATACATATACAATAGATAATGTAAATTAAAGTGCTAGTGCAACAATCTTAATTCATATAGACCAAAAGTGCAAATCAAAGTGCCGGTGCAGATAAATCTTTCAAGTGAGAATCCCTGCTGCTGCATTTCTCGCCTGTACTCACCAAAAGAATTGTGTATTAGTATGCTGGTATGGTTTGGATGAGCTGTATGCTCCACACCTTCGATTGTATGGTCCGTAACGATGCAGTGTATTCATAGCTTAAGGATCCACAGAGATCTCTATAGCTTGATACCATTTGGTTTTATTAAAAATTACACTTAAGTAGTTGTAATACAAGCATGTATTCTAGGGTCAGATCGTGAGTTCCATCAACTGGAAATTACGTTGCTACTCATTTACGCGTTCAGCCCCTCCCACTGGGTGTCTTCAGAAACAGGCGGGGAGCACAGATTCCCACTTGAAAGATTAATCTTCACTGGCAATTATGGACTATATAAATTAGGATTGTTGCAATAGCACTTTAATTTACATTATCTATTGTATATGTATGAACACTTTATGAATTAGTTTTATTGTACTATTGAGTTAAAGTGGTTGTAAACCCTGTTTACACCACTTTTACCTACAGATAAGCCTATAACCAGGCTAAAACACATCCGTCCGGACCGTTGTTGTCAAAAAGTCTGATCGTGTTTATGGGCCTTTAATAAAAGCCTGTACAGATGTGCAAGCAGAAGGCTGGAGGACATGTCGGAGCAGAAGCCGGACATTACACCCATCATCCACTCTTTGAGGGGGCAATTCTTGTAGGCTCCCATGGGGAAAAAAACAATGCATTTTTTTTCCTGCTAAAAAATGTGCATTTATTATTATTCCCTTAACCACTACTCCACCGCCCGCCATCATATGACAGTGGGACGATGAGCCTATTGTTCTGGGCGGACGTCATATGACGTCACGCCTTCCCAAGCCACTAGGGGGCACGCCGCGTCACTGGGAACCCGATGCACGTGGCCGGCTGCTGCAATGTCTGCCGGGCACCCACGATTTGTGTGTGTAAACTCCCTAGGGAACACATCACATTACAACTTGACCGCCCCCTAGTGTTAACCCCTTCCTTGCCAGACATATTTATACAGCAATCAATGTATTTTTATAGCACGGATCGCTGTATAAATGTGAATGGTCCCAAAAATATGTCAAAAGTGTCCGATGTGTCTGCCGCAATATCGTAGTCACGATAAAAATCGCAGATCGCCACCATTACGAGTAATAAATAATAAAAATTATATAAATCTGTCCCCTATTTTGTAGACACTATACATTTTGCGCAAACCAATAGAAGAATACATTTCGGCCTAAACTGAGGAAAAAATATGTTTAAAAAAAAATTGGATATCTATTATAGCAAAAAGTAAAGAACATTGGGCCAGATTCACAGAGCGATTACGCCGGCGTTACAGGAGATGCGCGGCGTAAGTCTAAATTTGCGCATGCGTTTCGATGCGCCGCATCCCCAAAACGAGATACGCAAGATATCTACTTTTTTTTGACCTGCGTAATTTCGATAGACAGGCGCATCCGTCCGTGCAAAACTGCGCTAGACACACCATTGATTTGCTATTCAAATGTGCAAATGAGGGAGTTACGGGGATCCACAAAAGAACGTTGGTGCAGCGCAGGCTACGCGATGTGCACAACAGCTGCACGTCCTGTCTAAAATTAGACCATATAAAAGGTGGTATAAAATTAGACAATCCGTCTACATGTCAGCTAAAGCAACACTGTTAGTGAGGAGCTGAGCAGTCACACTTGCTGCCCAACAAACTGTATGCCAACATGCCAGTGGCATCCATGCTCATAGCTATACTACTGACTTTAGACAGGCTTGGACTGGCCATAGGGACTACAGGGAGTTTCCCGGTGGGCCGATGGCTCAGTGGGCCGGTTTCAGTGACAGCCTGTCAAAGGTAATGGCTGCGCAGCTCGCCCTTCACTTCATGCAGTGATGTGAGAAGGATGAGAAAAATACAGAGGAGATTAAGTGAAATAATAAAAGAGGTGAGGACTCCTTATGTTATGCTACTTATAGTTTATATACTGTTTTTGTGATTGTTAGCAAACTTAAAGTGGGCCGGTCTGGATGAAGTCCAGGGCCGAATTTTGGTCTCAGTCCAGCCCTGACTTTAGATGAGCAAAGAAGGAGGAGGAGGGCACGGGAGAATTTTTTTTTTTTTTTTTCCAAAAACATTTTCTTTGCTTTTATAAACATTTTTACAAAAAAAATACATACATATATACATCAATACATAACATACATACAAATTACAAACACGGTCTCACTATCTTTCAATAGCCCTTTAAAACCTTGATGGATATAATAATCTAATCTGATACAAGCCAATAATCTAATCTGATACTCTTCACTTGATATATCACACACGCATAGACATCTTTGGCATGAGTGATTCTGAGGTGTCTCGCATCTTCAGATTCACCCCTCATGCCATCCTGGAATTAACCACAAACCTGCAGGAGGACATCACCAGCCCAACACATGACACCACCCATGACAGCTACATATACAATCCTAGCCCCACAGATTTCGAACAGAACATGTATGGGGACAGCTGGCTGGTTGGTGAGTGACATGGGTGGCAGGCATGACCGTCCCCCTTATGATGCTGAAATCACAAGGGGCACATGCACTACTAACATCCTCCTGTTTTATCCCTTCAGGGTGACTCTGCATATGCACTGGGACCGCATCTCATGACTCCTATCCGGAACCCCCCATGGTACCCTGTTGTATTCCCCAAACTTTGTATGCCAGATCATTGGTGCATGTTGCATGCTGCACAACTTCGCAGTGAGAAAGGGCCTGGAGATTGACATATGTGATGACCTGACCCCCGAACCAGACAATCCCCCCCTAACCGAGGCTACCCCGTCTTCTGAGGGAAGAGCAGCCAGGAGACAGCTCACATTAGGCATCTTTGCACGTTAAATACACACATTAATCATGGCACAATGAGAATGCATGCATGCACACCACTGTGGTCCCTAGCACAGACACATTGGATTGGCACAAGCCCACCATGCAGGACTTGTGAGCAGCAACGCCACGCCACGGCTCCAATTATGTCACTGTACATTCATACACCATTCACACGGACCTGGGGATCACTTCTCCACCATAAATGAGGGTGACACCCCTTTTCCGGCAGGAATGTCACCCCCACATTCCAAAATCATTAACAAACAGAACCAAAAATAAATAAATATTGACCAGCAAAAATAAAAAATGCCCAGCAAAAATCGAATTTAAAAAAAATAACAACAAAGAAAACACATAAAAGACAAAAAGCACTCTGCAAAACAGTCCCCAAATATCTCAAAGACACGTCACAAACAAACAAACAAACGCTAATAAACAACAGAACAAAAGCACCTTGCTGTATAGGGAGGGATACAAAGGGATGTACTTTTGCAAAGAAAGTGCGTTGGTGTCTGTCTATTTATGCTGTCTGCATAGTTCACTAAGTTGCCCGGGTCCACTTCCAATTTCACTGATTGCGCCGTTCCCGAGTTGTGAGCATGCGCACAGAGGTGCTGACCATGGTCTGCTTAATGCGCGCATGCGTGATCTGGCCGGCCCTTCATTTGCATGGGGTCACGGCTCATTTCAATGTAACACGCCCACGTCCTTCCCAATTTGAATTACTCCACCTTACGCCTCTGAAATTACGTTGCACAGGCGCTATTATCTGCGCAAATCAAACGAGAATACGGTGATTGCGCCGCTACATTGCGGCGGTCTAACGTAAAGGAGGTGCGCTACGCCAGTCAAAAAATGCGCCCATGTACGTGAATCTGGCCCATTGTGTTTTGTTTTTTTCAAACTTGTCCTTTGTTTATAGCGCAATAAATAAAAACCGCAGATGTGATCAAATACCACCAAAAGAAAGCTCTATTTGTGGGGGAAAAAATGATAAACATTTCATTTGGGTACAGTGTTGCATGACCGTGCAATTGTCGTTCAAAGTGTGACAGCACTAAAAGCTGAAAAATTGCTTTTTAGCCTTTAATTAGATTTTCTTCTGGCTTGATAATAAGTGTGCAGGCAAATACATTTTGTTTTATTTGCTCGGTGCAAAGCCCTTCCATGTGCACCTTACTCTAATGCCGCGTACACACGGTCGTTTTTTGCGATGAAAAAAAAAACGTTGTTTTCTGTGAAGTAAAAAACGTCGTTTTCTGTGAAGTAAAAAAACGACGTTTTTGAAACGTCACTTTCCAAAGACAATTTTGCATACACACCATCGTTTTTTCACAAAAAGCAAGGTTACGTTCACCACTCTTCCATTGAAGCTCGCTTCATAACTAGCTTCTGGGCATGAGCGGGTTGAAAAACGTCGTTTTAAAAGCTGTTTTTGCTACACGGTGACTTTTTGTGAAACAAAAAACGACGTTTTGAAAAACGACACAAAAAATTCAAGCATGTTTGGAATTTTTTTTGGTCGTTTTTTTGAAGACAAAAAACGACGTTTTGCCCACACACGATCAATTTAAATGACCTTTTAAAAAACGTTGTTTTTTTTTTTTCATCGCAAAAAACGACCGTGTGTACGCGGCATTAAAGCCAGTTATAAATTAGGGGCGTTTTCATTTTTTGCTAAGAGACATAAGCAACCTCTTTTGTTCTAGATATCTTTTAGTAAGGTAACATAGCTACCTTCTAAATATTAGAAATTACATCACCACAGAGCATAGATAGACATACATAACACTATTTTGTACAGCTTATTATACTATTGCATGAGTTGTACAAACATCATTTTTGATGATATATCTGATATAGTCTAGGCTGTAGCCAGGGGAAGTGGTCCGTAGCTTTTCTAAATATGTAATCAAATGAATAATCAATGTGGTTAAAGCTTCCTTCCTGATACCAGCAGTACTTCCTCTGTAGATGTAAAGAGGAGAAATAAAGTTACAGCTCCAGTGACTGTGACACTCCTGACAGGCAACAAGCATAGGCAGTCTGTAATCTCTGCAGCTGTACACAAATGAATCTTCAGGGCCAACACCTCCTTCTAATAAGCAGGTAATTTATCCTTATTGCATCACGTCTTGTGTGTGGGGCTTATTCATTCAGCACAGATGTTTCATTATCTAAAGTTCAATGGTTTTTGCTGGGTTGTGTACTTTGATGCATGCATAGACATCCTGATTAGCATCGTTATCTATCTTTTTTTTTTCTTGGTTGTCCTAGCTGTTTTCCTGCAACATCAATGTCAGAGTGTATTTTCAGTGTCCAATTTAGACGTACCGTATATACTCGAGTATAAGCCGAGTTTTTCAGCACATTTTTTTTGTGCTGAAAATGCCCCCCTCGGCTTATACTTCAGTCACTTTTTTCTGCGCCTGATCGCCCGGAATTTGGGGACCTGGTACTGGCCAGCCGTGGGTCCCCTGGACCCCACACATGTAGCCCCACTCTTCCTCTACAAGTGTGCAAAGTTTGTTGTCCAGGGGACCTACGGCCGGGAAGCACAGATTTTTCAAAACCGGGCACCCTTTCTATAGACTCCTATGTTAAACGGTAATTTCTCTGGTGAATTTGGGGATCTGGTTGTAGGTCTCCTGGACCCGGAACTTGGCACACATGTAGCCCCATTTCTCTTCTACAAGTGTGCAAAGTTTGTTCTCTTGGGGACCTACGGCTGGGGAGCACCAATTTGTCAAAGCCGGGCACCCCTTCCATAGACTCCCATGTTAAACATCAGTCTAGTCATGGGCACAGTGAGGCATGCACATGGACACAGTGAGGCACAGTGAGGCATGGGCACAGTGAGGTATGGACACGGTGAGGCATGCAGATGGACACAGTAAGGCAAAGTGAGGCATGCAGATTGACACAGTGAGGCATGCAAATGGACACCCTAGGCTTATACTCAGCATCAATATGTTTTCCCATTTTTTTTTTGGTAAAATTAGGTGCCTCGGCTTATATTCGGGTCGGCTGATACTTAAGTACATACAGTAATTATTAGTAACTAGATATAAGATCACCATCACATTTCAGCTGTTATAATTTTGTATATTGATTATTATTTTAAAAATATTATTTACTATTCTTCTTCTTATTTTTTTGCATTTATAAACAAAATATAAATGTACAGGGTTATATGCAAAAATGTGTATTGTGCAATAATAATGGAGAGCTAATGCATAATGCAAGCTATGCAAATGTTAAAAAAGCAAAAGGGGTGTAAAGGTCATACTTGTATCATTGACTAGAAACAGTGTCCCAGATTAAGGTACATCTGCGCATTATTGGACCGGCGTAGCGCACCGCCTTTACGTTAGACTTGCGCAATTTTGCCGCGTAATCACCCTATTCTCGTAGCTTTTGCGCAGAAAATTGCGCATGCGTAACGTTTTTTCAGAGGCGTAAGGCGGAGTAATACAAATTGGGAAGGACGTGGGCGTGTTACATTGAAATGAGCCGTGACTCCATGCAAATGAAGGGCCGGCCGGCTCGCGCATGCGCGCTTGAAGGAGACCATGGTCAGCTCCGCTGTGCGCATGCTCACAACCCGGGAGCGGCGCAATCAGTGAAATTGGAAATAGACTAGGGCAACGTTGTGAACTACGCAAACAGCATAAATAGACAGACACAAACGCACTTGCATTGCAAAAGTACATCCCTTTGTCCCTTCCCATTTAACCAAGTGCTTTTGTCCTGTTGTTCGTTGCGTTGTGTTTTGTAGTTGTCAGATTAGTGTTCTGTGTGATCAAGTGTTTGTTAGTAGATCTTTGAAAGTGTTTTTTGATAAGTGTTTGAGAGACTGTTTGTTTGATATATTTCTGTTCGTTTGTTTTCTTGCTGTTTTTTTGCTGTTTGTTTTTGTGACTGTTTCTTGCTGAGTGCTAGTGTGATTTTTTGGGTGTTATTTTTCTCTTTGTGTGTGTTCTTGCTTGATTGGTTGTGCTTGTTTTTGTGAGTGATTTTTGTTGACTGGGAGTGAGTTTTTTTGGAAGTATGACAGAGAGAAAGCGAAAGCTCAATTTTACTGTGGGGGAAAAAAGAATTCTTGCCCGGGCCATTAGCGATTATGGGCGTTTCCTCCACGGCCCAGACAGTGCCAACACCACCCCGGCCAGGAGGAGGGAGATTTTGGATATGATCACTGAGCAGGTCAATTCAGCGGGGGAGGGGGAGACACGGACCCGGTCTGGGATTGACAAAAAAATTAATGACCTCCGGCGTCTGGTCAAACAGAAGCTGGCCAGAATGCATGCCCATGCCAGGGGCACAGGAGGGGGCCCACCATGCCGTATTAGGCTGACAGCGGAGGAGCGTGTGGTGGCCCTGACCTTTCATCGGCATGAAGTTGAGGGCCTGCCCGGCTTTGACTCAAGTCCGTGGTGCCAGGTAAGTATTTTTTTTAATATCAGGTGTGTAGCATGTGTGGGGGAGGGGGTGAAAGGGAATATGTGGCAAGTGTGTGGCTCCTCCAACCTGTGAATGTTTTGTGTCATCCACAGATGTGCAGGAGGGTGCAGGGCCATCTGGCCTGACCGCACCATCCCCAGGACAGCAGCCTAATGAGGCCCCCCCAACAAGGCCGGAGTCCGCGGAGGAGGTTCAAGAGGAGGAGGAGAATCATGAGGAGGAGGAGAATCATGAGGAGGAGGAGTCCATGTCAGGCACTGGACGTTTGGTTTTTGAGGACTCTTCCCCTCTGGCTGGCAGCAGGCAGCCCTCCCTAAGGGGGAGCCCCCCCCTCCTCCCCCAACATGGCTCCCCTCCCAAGGGCCTCCCCTTCTCCCCGGCCACAAGCATCAGCTGGAGGCAGGATTTCATCCCAGAACACCAGGGGGTTGGCCGATCTCCTGCCCGCCACTCTGAGAAGGGACCAGTTCCTCCAGACCCGCCATCTGGGACAGGTCAGCCAGACATTGGTGAGGATGGAGGAGAGCCTGTCCTCCATCAAGGATACGCTGGGGAACCTGGACTCCCACTCCCGGGCTTTCACAACCTGCCTAAACGACCTGCAGACTACATCAGCAGGCGTTGGGCAGGATGTGAGGGCCCTTACCCAGGCTATCCAGGCCAACACGGCAACACTTGGTGCTGCCCTGGACAGAATAGCCGTGGCCTTGGAGGGCAGGCCGCCAGGTGGGCAGAGATCAGGGGCTGCTCCTCCTTCCCCGGATTTCCCCCTCCCCATGAGTCTCCCCTAAGGGGCCATGGCCGGGGGCGCCCCAGACGTGGCTCACGTCAAGGGCAATAATTTTTTTCCCCTCTTTTTTTTTTTTTGCTGGAATTTTTTTGATTTTGCTGGTAATTTTATTTTATTTTTTGGGTTGTGAATGCTGTTTGAATGTGGGGGTGACATTCCTGCCGGAAAAGGGGTGTCACCCTCTATTTTGGTGGAGAAGGGTTCCCCAGGACCAGGGAGAAGTGATCCCCAGGTCCGTGTGAATGGTGTATGAATGTACAGTGACATAATTGGAGCCTTGGCATGGCGTTGCTGCTCACAAGTCCAGCATGGTGGACTGGTGCCAATCCAATTTGATATGGATGTGGGGTGTGTATGCTAGGGACCACAGTGGTGTGCATGCATGCATTCTCATTGTGCCATGATTAATGTGTGTGTTTAACGTGCAAAGATGCCCAATGTGAGCTGTCTCCTGGCTGCTCTTCCCTCAGAAGACGGGGGACCCTCGGTTAGGGGGGGGTTGTCTGGTTCAGGGGTCAGGTCATCACGTAGGTCAATCTGCAGGCCCTTTCTTTCTGCGAAGTTGTGCAGCATGCAACATGCACCGATGATCTGGCACACAAAGTTTGGGGAATACAAGAGGGTACCCCCAGACTTATCCAGGCATCGGAAACGTGACTTTAGGAAGCCAAAGGTGCGCTCCACCACTGCTCATGTTTGGGCATGTGCTTGATTGTATCTTTCCTCTCCTGGGGTTTGGGGGTTCCGGATAGGAGTCATGAGATGGGGTGCCAGTGGATATGCAGAGTCACCTGTAAGGGAAAAGACAGGAGGATGTTAGTCATGCATGTGCCCCTTGTGATGTGTGCATCATGGGAGGGGATAGTCATGCCTGACTCCCATGTTACTCATCAACCAGCCAGGTGTCCCCATACACGTTCTGATCGAATTCCATTCGGATGTGGCATTGATTGTATATGTAGCTGTCATGGCTGGACCCTGGGTGTTTGGCACGGACGTGCCATATGAGGCCTTGGGCATCGACTATCACCTGTACGTTGATGGAATGCCAATGCTTCCGATTGCGGTACATGTGCTCTGTCTCATGGGGGGGCTGGAGTGCCACATGTGTGCAATCAATGGCCCCCACGGTGCGTGGGAATCTGGCAATTCTGTAGAAATCTGTCATTGCCTTCAGCCGCAGGTCCTCAGTGGTGGGTTTGATGATTTGGTTGGCCATGCGTCTGAGGATTGCAGGGACAACCTGGTGCACACATCTGCTCATGGAGGATTGTGACATCCCAGCCACCACTCCACTTGTACGCTGAAAAGAGCCACTGGCAAGGAAATGGAGTGTTGCCATGACCTTGACCAGTGGCTGCACTGCATGTGAGCGGTGTGTTCGGCTGGTGATGTCCTCCTGCAGGGTTGTGGTTAATTCCAGGATGACATGAGGGGTGAATCTGAAGATGCGATACACCTCAGAATCACTCATGCCAAACAGGTCTATGCGGGTGCGGTATATCCTCTCCCGTGCCCTCCTCCGTGCCCTCATCCTTCTTTGTTCATCTAAAGTCAGTAGTATAGCTATGTGCGACGATGCCCTGGCATGTTGGCATACAGATTGTTGTGCAACACGTGTGACTGCTGAGCTCCTCACTAACAGTGTTGCTTTATCTAAGAAGTAGACTTTTTTTCTCTTTTTAGACCAGCTTTTATATGCTCTAATTTTAGACAGGACATTTTGCTGTTGCGCACACTGCGTAGCCTGCGCTGCCCCAACGTTCTTTTGTGGATCCCCGTAAGTCCCTCATTAGCATATTTGACTAGAAAATCAATGGTCTGTCTAGCGCACTTTTGCGCGGACGGATGCGCCAGTCTAACGAAATTACGCGGGACAAAAAAAAGTAGATTTTTTGCGTATCTCGTTCTGGGGATGCCGTGCATCAAAACGCACGCGCACATTTCGACTTACGCGCGCGCATCTCCTGTTGCGCAGGCGTAATCGCTCTGTGAACCTGGGCCAAAATGTTTAAAATTCAAGCTTTTGGAGGATTTTGTCCCTTTTGCCAGATGCATTTTAATCACCCTGTTTTGCTTTCCTAATTAGTGATTAAAAATTATCACTTTGGCAATGTTTCTGCCTTTTTTAACCACAACTATTTGAAATTATTTAACATGGTGAATATCTAATTATCAATTGCCATAACAATTCTATAATAATATTTTTGTTGTGATCCATCTTCCATGCAATTTTTTAAAGTCAGCAGCTACTAACAGTGTAGCTGCTGACTTTAAATAAGGACACTTACCTTGTCCTACTTGCCCGCGCTGATGGCCCCCCCGGTGCCGGTCCCACGATCGATCCAGGTCCCGCGCCGCCATTCACACTATGGGAAACAGGCAGTGAAGCCGTACGGCTTCACTGCCCATTTCCTACTGCGCCTGCGTGAGTCTCACGCTGGCTTGTGAATGGGCGGCTGCTCTCTGAGAACACACACAGTTCCCAGAAAGCAGCGCGCGCCATTCACAAGCAGAAGAAGCAGAAGAAAAGACACCGCGGTGTGGAAGAGGCAGATTACGGACTTCCGCATAGCAACAGGTATTTCGGGTGAGTATTTTTTTTTTTTTCACGTTTTTTTTAATTTCATTTTTTTAAGCTAGATGAGCAAATGTGGTTTTCCTGGGTGGAACTCCGCTTTAATATGACATGGAGGGTGGAGGAATTCAACCTATGTTTCTATGTTTTGCCCCACAAATTGTTGTTAATGGGGTAAATATTTAACATGGAAATAAAAAATAATAAAGTGTATAATTCCTACACAAGTTATCTTGTAATATCATGTTAATAAAATGGCCATTCAATTTCCATTGTCAATAAAGTATAACTTTATAAGGAAGGGAAAACTTATTTTTTTTAGAATGGAGGTGGAGTAGAACACCTTTTTAATTTTTTGTGCCGTCTGTGTCCCCATTAGGGAGCCTCTCTATTTGTCTTGTTTACCATTATAACCAAAAGTAAAAAAAATCCTGAATTTTCAGTTGCCACCAGAACAGAAATAAAAGGGTAATGAAAACACAAGTTCTGGTGACCGAAATTCCCATTCATTTAGAGGAATTTCTTCTCACTTCCTGTTGAGGCTATGGGACAGAACTTGAAGAAAAATCTCCCCATTGGAGGATAACTCTCTCTTACTTAATCCAAAAAATAAATAAAAATGCCTACAATTCTACTGAAAATTCAAATGTTACTTTCGTGCAACCTGGAAGTGTTTTGTACACTGTATGTAAAACACACTCAGAAGTAGTATCTGGTGTTATTAATTCAGGGTCACTCCCCCATCCCCAGAGCTTGGAGCCAAATTAAAGACACTCTTCACACACTGATAGCAACACCGCGTTGAAATCTGCTGCAATGACCTGGTTCTATCCACTCCGCACGTGTTAACCTCGGCGACATGTCAATGGCTGTAAACAAAGAACGCAGTAACCGGGTCATTGCAGCAGATTTCAGTGCGATGTTGCTATCAGTGTGTGAAGAGTGGGAGAAGAGGGTTGCACTGACAATCCAACACAATGGGCAGCACATTGAACACATTTTATAAGTGGTCAGAAACTTGTACATAACTCATGAAAGAATAAAGTTACATTAAAACCAAGCACACCATTGTTTTTCTTGTGAAATTCCCAATACGTTTGATGTGTCACATGACCTTCTTCCTATTGAAAAAACAAAAGTTGGATTCAAAATGGCCCACTTCAAAATGGCCGCCATGGTCACCACACATCTTGAAAAGTTTCCCCTCTCACATATACTAATGTGCCACAAACAGGAAGTTAATATCACCAATCATTCCTATTTTATTAAGGTGTATCCATATAAATGGCACACCCTGTACTTCATTTTACTTACTTTTCTCACTTCTATTACAGCAGTTAGGCAGTTAGACTGCTCAGGTAGTTGGTTTAGACTCATCCTCCAATTAGTAACATTGTAAACCTACATAACTATCTCTAGAATGTGAACTTAAATGATACCAGCACTGAGATATACTGTGTGTATGTATATGTGTGTGTGTGTGTGTGTGTGTGTGTGTATATATATATATATATATATATATTGTGACAGGAAGTCGGGTAAATCTGTGGGTGTTGTCACAGACGGGAGATACATTTCTGCCTTGTTTAGACAATATACCAATTACTACCAGGTGTCGGCTACAGAGTTGGCCAGAAAGGTTTAGGGCGTTGGAAAACTTCAGCACTTGTTTCCACTTGTTTAAAATGTTTAAATATAAACTAAGAATTTTCACAATTATTGGTCTTTTTTTACATTTATATAGCAAAAAGTAAATTCATTTGGGTACAGTGTTGTATGACTGAGTAACTGTCATTCAAAGTGTGACAGTGCTGAAAGCTGAAAAATGGTCCGGGGTGACAAAAATGGAATTGGAGTGATTAAACTCCCAACTTTCTGCAATGATTGGCTAACAGGGTATAAGACTGCTATTCTAGTTATTTATAAAATACCAAAAATATAATCTGTGTAAGTGCCAAAAATGAAATAATAGCCAAATAAAAATTTAAATTTGTAAATTTTATACTCTTTTTCTGTTCATAGCTTGAAGCTGGCATGGCGCTGGAGAATTATGACCAGCCGGTTGTACTAAGGGATGAAAATAAGAGGAGAAGAAGAAAAATGAGACCCCACTCAGCTGCAACATCCAACGTGTTCTCCATGGAGCTTATACCAATAGAATTCATTCTGCCCACTAGCCATAAGAATAGCAAGGCTCCGGATACAATTCTCTTGGAAATTGCTGGAAATTGCACAGTTGAGCAGATGAAAGCACAAGTGTGGATGAATGCAATAGAGAAAAGTCACAATAGTGATTTCTACCACAGACTTAGCCCAGACCAGTTCCTCTTGCAGTATCAGAAAAAAGGTCAATGGTATGAAATATATGACAAACATCAGGTGATTCAAACATTAGACTGCATAATGTACTGGAAGGTTTTACAAAAAACTGTAGGAAAGATTTATATCATCCAAAAGCAAAAATCCTCTGAAGAGACAGTGGAGTACCAGAAAAAGTTAAATTATCTAATTGGATATGATGTGACAGATGTCAGCAATGTACATGATGATGAACTAGAATTCACCCGCCGTAGACTAGTCACTCCACGTATGATTGAGCTTGTTAAAAGAGATGCCAGGCTATATTCTATGGACCCCTGGGTAACATCAGTGCCACTTCCAGAGCATTTATCTAAAAAACTTACTTCCAATAATATTTTCATAATTATACACAAAGGCATGACAAGCCATACAATCAGGGTGTCCATTGATGACACACCGGATGAAGTACTCCAGTCCTTCTTTACAAAAATGGCCAAGAAGAAATCATTGCTGGACATTTCAGAGGAACACAGTGAGCAAGATTTTGTCCTAAGAGTTTGTGGGAGAGATGAGTACATCATTGGGAACTCGCCACTTAAAGATTTTTTTTACATAAGACAATGTATTAAGAGTGCAGATGAGATCCATTTTGTTCTTGATCTCCCTCCTGATCCATCTGAAGACATTGTCCAGAAAGAAGAGTGGCCTTTGGTTGATGACTGCACTGGAGTAACAGGTTATCACGAACAGCTTACTATTGAGGGAAAAGACCATGAGAAGATATTTACAATATCTCTTTGGGATTGCAATAGAAAGTTCAGAGTAAAAATTACTGGAATTGATATCCCAGTTTTGCCAAGAAATACTGAACTTATAGTGTTTGTTGAAGCCAACATTCAGCATGGGCAGCAGGTGCTTTCCCAAAGGAGGACATCTTGTAAGCCATTTACAGAAGAAGTTCTATGGAACACATGGCTGGAATTTGATATAAAAATCAAAGATTTGCCTAAAGGCGCCCTTCTGAATCTACAAATAATTTGCTGTAAGGCTCAGACTGTCTCAAACAAAGGAACTCCCCATGCAGCAGACGCTACTGGCTCAGACTCCAAATGTAAAAACCAGCTTCTTTACTATGTAAACCTGTTATTAATTGATCACAGATTCTTATTAAGACAGGGGGAATTTGTCCTTCACATGTGGAAAATACCTGGTAAAGGGGAAGAGCAAGGAAGTATTAATGCAGATAAACTGACTTCTGCCACTAACCCTGATAAAGATACTTCAATGGCCATTTCTCTGAGTCTAGACAAATACTGCCATCCGGTAGCCCTTCCTAAACACAAGTCTGTGTCTGATCCTGAACTTGACAGGGCAAGGTCTGAAATGCCCAACCAGCTACGGAAGCAGCTTGAAGAAATTATATCCACAGATCCCCTGCATCCCTTGACACCAGAAGACCAAGAGCTTATGTGGCATTTTAGATATGAAGTTATGAAGCACCCGGAGGCTTACCCTAAACTGCTAAATTCAGTAAAGTGGGGAGATCAGGGGATGGTGGCCAAAACATATCAGCTATTAAATAAAAGGGAAGCATGGGATGACTGTCCTTTGGATGTTGGCCTAACAATTCAGCTACTTGATTGCAACTTTTCTGATGAAAATGTACGAGCCATGGCAGTTCAGAAACTGGAGTGTTTGCAGAATGATGAAGTCCTTCATTATCTTCTACAGCTGGTACAGGTAATCCATACTTTGCATAAAATCACATGTAGTTCCTTAGTACCTCTTTTTATTTGCGTGAATACAAAGGCTTACTAATAATTTATCAGTATGTAGCTTTGTCTCCTTGGCATACTGTAGATGCTTTTATTATTCATTTATAAATATAGTATTTCTTCTTTTTTTTTTTGCATGCCAGTTTCCTGAATCAATATATATATATTTTTTTATTTGTGTTCTAATATCTGTGTTTAGAATACATATCAATTGTTGTATGTAATATACTTGTGTATATTGTACCAGTAGAGTCTGCAGTGCTTTACAATATTTGTAAAATATTGAGATCAGCCCTTGACTCTTGCAGCATTCTTGCAGTTTAATGTTCCTAATAGAGTTACTCTCACACACAAGCATATAATAGCCAATATTGGAATCCAGTTAATCAACTAGTATGTTACCATGTGTGAAGAGGACAACAAACTTCATGCAGTATTATGCAACATTAAACCCCATAGTGTCTTGGTATGATTTAAACCTAAGATCACTATTCAGAGAGAGGAGCGGGGCCTTCCGCATGTGCAATAGGGTTCCCGACGTGAAGCCGTAAGGCTAAACTGCTGTGTTCCCGTACTGGTGATGAAAACGCCAGCTGCAGTGCCAACATCGCTGGACTCCAGGACAGGTAAGTGTCCTATTATTTAAAGCCACCAACTTCAGTATGTGTAGCTGCTGACTTTTATTTTTTTTATTTTTTGGGCGGGCTTTAAATAAGAAACACTGTCACCTTGCCCATGCACAGTATACTCACTTTACCTGTGCTTCCTGGCAACTCCTTGCTCCTCCCCAGCTGATGCTGAGATCAGGACATCAATTTCCCGGTCATGTGAGCGTGCTTGAGAATAGCGATTGGCTTCTAGGCCTGGGCACTGTCCTATGCTCCCCCACTTCCAAAATTGTCAGTTATTTCCCCAACTGCAGAGAAGAAAGTTGAATGTGTGTTTTTAAATTTAAAGCACAAAAAATTTGACTTGTTTCTTATGTCCAGATACCAACCCAGAACACACGGACAAAGGTTTTGATAAAGTAAAGCCGCGTATACGCGATCGGTTCGTCTGATGAAAACGGTCTGATGGACTGTTTTCATCAGACGAACCGATCGTGTGGGGGCCCCATTGTTTTTTTATCCATCGGTGAAAAAACTAGGAACTTGTTTTAAAATTATCTGATGGTTACAAAACCGATAGGAAAAAAACGATCGTCTGTGGGGAAATCCATTGGTTAAAAATCAACGCATTCTCAGAATCAAGTCGACGCATGCTCAGAAGCATTGAACGTCATTTTTCTCAGCACATCATTGTGTTTTACCTCACCGCGTTCTGACACAATCGTTTTTTTAACTGATGGTGTGTAGGCAAGACTGATGAAAGTCAGCTTCATCGGATATCTGATGAAAAAATCCATCAGACCGTTTTCATCGGATGAACCGATCGTGTGTACAGGGCATAAGAGATAGAGATGCAGTTATGGCACGTTGCCTATTGTATTAAATACCCCAATTTATTTTTTCCCCTTTTGCTCCAAATTTATTTCACCTAACTAACTGTGATGGATGCTAGTTTGAAATTTAGATCAGCAGAGAATAAATATCTGTCAGTATTTTTTACGTAAAGTGCTTACATGCCAAATCTTCAGTTTGCTTGCCCCTGATGAAATGCTGGTGGCAGCCTTCTTAGGTGAGGGCATCTAAAGCCAGTGAGTTCCGAGATGTAGTGCAGCTAGTTTACCCAGCATGCACCTCCCAATCTTGTGCATTCGCAAGATTACACAATTGGACTACCTGAAGACTCCTGGGATAGATGATGCCAATATCCGAGTAGTGTTTAATGATGTAATCACCTTGGTGGCCAGGACAGGTAGTTCCGGTAAACTGCATATAAAAAAGGTATTTACAAGTGATAAAAAAATTGACTATCCATTTTGCACTGCACTTCCCATGGCCATTATTATAAGGGGAAGTTCAAAAAATGGGTGAAGCTCCGCTTTAAAGAAGATCTCAAAACAATATATTTATAATCATTCAAATACTGTGATATGTGAACCTCGATGTATATGATATTACGCATATGACATTTGTTGAAGCTTGTACAAATGGATTTAGATGCTCTTTAAATATTATCTGTCATGTTAAAAATAACAGAAATACACCTCTTCTGGTGTATTGGGTACTTGCACTAATCTATATTACTTCGACTTACCGGTATCTTCTGTTCTGAAAGCTAAGAACGGTGTGCACAATAAGAAAATGTTGTTGTGTAAGGTGAAATCCGGCTGCATGCTAGTATTTTGTCAGTTAGCGTAAATTTATTGTAGACTCCAGCCCAAAAAATGTCTGGCAGCCTCACTCAACAGAAATTTATACAACCGTTCTAACTTTTCCATTGAATTGACTTGTAAAAAAATATGCTGATTCAGTTATGTTCATTTTCTTTCTCATGTACAGGCTGTTAAGTTTGAGCCATACCATGACAGTGCTCTATCAAGGTTCCTGTTGAAGCGTGCATTGAGAGTAAGCTATAGATGGTGACTTTTTTTTATTTTCTACATATATTCATCTCTGCAATTCAGTGTCTTAGGTATGGTGCAGCTTCCTAGTTATATAAAATGTAATGTGCATCCTTGCAGTAAATAGCAATTGGACTCTGTAGTTGTGTCAAAGACAAGTGGACAGCTGCAAGTAATGTTAACCTCAGAGCTCCTGGCAATAATCTCTGAGCTCCTGGCAATGCTGATCAATATTTTGTTTTCATGCTCTGAGAAAATTTAGGAGACCATTATAGAGTACATATGTGGAATCAAAAAGACAAGTAAAGTAAAAATGTTTTAGACACTTTACACATGTATTGCATGGCATAAGCACATCCTGTCCAATTAAATAAGTAAAGGGGAAGGAAAAAAAAAAAGATGAGAAAGAAGGAAAAAAAAATATATACATACAGTGAATATAAAAAGTCTAAACACCCTTGTTAAAATGTCGGGTTTCTGTGATGTAAAAGAATGAGACAAAGACAAATCATTTCAGAACTTTTTCCACCTTTAATGTGACCTATAAACTGTACAACTCAGTTGAACAACACACTGAAATCTTTTAGGTGGATGGAAGTAAAAATAAAATAATATGGTTGCATAAGTGTGCTTCAACTAATACTTTGTTGAAGCACCTTTTGATTTTATTACAGCACTCAGTCTTTTTGTGTATGAGTCTATCAGCATGGCACATCTTGATTTGGCTTCAGATCACCCCACAGATTTTCAATCGGATTCAGGTCTTGGCTCGGGCTGGGCCATTCCAAAACTTTAATGTTTTTCTGGTGAAGTCAGTCCTTTGTTGATTTGGATGTATGCCTTGGGTTGTTGTCATGCTGAAAGATAAAGTCCCTCTTCATGTTCAGCTTTCTAGCAAGAGCCTGAAGGATTTGTGCCAACTGGTATGTGGAACTGTTCATAATTCCCTCTACCTTGACTAAGGCCCCTGTTCCAGCTGAAGAAAAACAGCCTCAAAGCATGATGCTGCCACCACCATGCCTCACTGTAGGTATTGTGTTCATTTGGTGATGGGCAGTGTTGTTTTTGCACCAAACATATATCTTTTGGAATTATGGCCAGATGTGTTTTTGCTGGGCTTGGATGTTTTTCTTTGCAAGAAAAGGCTTCAGTCTTGCCACTCTACCCCATAGCCCAGACATATGAAGACTATGGGAGATTGTTGTCACATGTACCACACAACTAGTACTTGCCAGATATTCCTGCAGCTCATTTAATGTTGCTGTAGGCCTCTTAGCAGCCTCCCTGACCAGTTTTCTTCCCGTCTTTTCATCAATTTTGGAGGCACGTCCAGTTATTGGTAATGTCACTGTTGTGCCATATTTTCTCCACTTGATGACTGTCTTCACTGTGTTCCATGGTATATCCAATGCCTTGGAAATTCTTTTGTGCCCTTCTCCTGACTGATACCTTTTAATGATGAGATCCCTCTGATGCTTTGGAAGCTCTCTGTGTACCATGGCTTATGCTGCAGGATGCAACTAAGAAAAGGAAAGTCCTACTAGAACTGTTCAACTTTATTGGGGGTTAATCAGAGGCACTTTAAATGATGGCAGGTGTGTACTGACTCCTATTGAACATGAGTTTGAATGTGATTGCTTAAAGCGGAAGTAAATATCCATAAAACAGTTTAATTTCTGGCACGTGCCGGAAATGTAAAACTACCATTGGTTATGCTCTCAACCAAACTGTCAAGCCATCCAATGGCTGGTGTCTAAACTGATTGCACATGTGCAGCATCATCCCCATTTATAAGAGGGTGTGCAGACTTATGCAACCACATTATTTTAGATTTACATTTTTACTCCCTCCACCTAAAAGATTTCAGTTTGTTGCTCAACTGACTTTTATAGGTCACATTATGGCCCCTTTCACCCTGAGTTGTTTTTTAGGCGGTACAGCGCTAAAAATAGCGCCTAAATACTGCCTGAAAAACTCCTGCCCAGCCTTTTCAATGTGAAAGCCTGAGGGCTTTCACATTAAGGCGATGCGCTGGCAGGAGAGAAAAAAATCTCCTGCAAGCAGCATCTTTGTAGCGGTGAGAGGGGCGGTATTTAAACAATGGGAAACAACGTTAATACCACCCGCAATGTGCCTAAAGGTGAAAAAAGTTCTGAAATTATTTATCTTTGTCTCACTTTTTTACATCACAGAAACCTGACATTTTAACAGGGGTATGTAGACTTTTTATATCCATTGGGCCAGATTCTCAAAAGAGATACGACGGTGTATCGCAGGAAACACCGTCGTATCTCTGTTTTTTTACTGGGTATCTATGCGTGTGATTCCTAGAATCACTTACGCATAGATACAGTGAAGATCCGACAGGTGTAAAACACTTAGGCCTCGTACACACGATCGGACATATCCGATGAAAACGGTCCGCGGACCATTTCCATCGGATATGTCCGATCGGGAGTTTGATCCGATGGCGT
The DNA here is from genome assembly GCA_029574335.1 of Rana kukunoris. Classification (NCBI taxonomy): domain Eukaryota; kingdom Metazoa; phylum Chordata; class Amphibia; order Anura; family Ranidae; genus Rana; species Rana kukunoris. Next base: position 151,014,119 of record CM056051.1, read on the forward strand.
GTACACACCATCGGATCAAATTCCCCGCCGCCGGACGGCGTGGTGACGTGGCGGTGACGCGGCGGTGACGTCGACGCCGCCACGTCACCGCCACGTCACCGCACCAGGAAGTTAAACACTTCCGCGCATGCGCCGAATCCATTCGGCGGCGGCGCGGCGGCAGTGGGGGACGACATGTCTGCTGGTAAGTGTACTAACCAGCAGACATGTCGGGCGGACAGATTCCCACCGGATAGATTTCAAAGCATGCTTTGAAATCTGTCGGGTGGAGAAATCTGTCCGCTAGCCCATACACACGAGCGGAGATGTCTGCTGAAACGGTCCATCGGACCGTTTTCAGCGGACATATCCCCTCGTGTGTACGAGGCCTTACACCGTCGGATCGTAGATGTAATTACTTTTCTGGCCGCTAGGTGGCCTTTACGTTGTTTTCTCATTTGCCTATGCAAATGAGCCTAACGTAAACCTACCCCTGCTATATGAGGGGTAGGTTTACGAAGTTCCGTCGTTGCCATGTTAAGTATGGCGTCGGGTCAGCGTCGTCTTTTTCTGTTGGTTACGTCGATTTACTAAGTTGTTTGCGAATAGGGCATTGCGTAAGTGACGATCACGTCGTTTTTACATCGGTTTCAACAACGCTTTCCCACGTGAGCTGGAGCATGCGCACTGGGCTTTTTTCCCGGCCGGCGCATGCACAGTTAAGTTAATTTAAATACAAGCCGCCCCCTTACGTGGGGATACGCAGGGCCATTTACACTACGCCGCCGCAAACTACGGAGCAAGTGCTTTGGGAATACGGCACTTACTCCATTAAGTTGCGGCAGCGTAATGTTTAAATGGCTTACGCTACGCCGCCGCAGATTCTATGTGAATCTGGCCCATTGTGTGTGTGTGTATATATATATATACATACATATATAATCACACAATATCTCACAAAAGTAAGTACACCCCGCACATTGTTCTTTTTATATTTTATTATATCTTTTCATGTGACAACACTGAAGAAACACTTGTACAATGTAAAGTAGTGAGTGTTCAGCTTGTATAACAGTGTAAATTTGCTGTCCCCTGAAAATAACTCAACACACAGCCATTAATGTCCAAACAGCTGGAAACAAAAGTGAGTACACCCTAAGTGAAAATGTCCAAATTGGGCACAATTAGCCACCCCGCCCCCGGTGTCATGTGACTCACTAGTGTTACAAGGTTGGTGTTATCGCCCTCACTCTCTCATACTGGTCACAGGAAGTTCAATATGGCACCTCATGGCAAAGAACTCTTTGAGGCTCTGAAAAAAAGAAATGTTGCTCTACATAAAGATGGCTAAGGCTACAAGAAGATTGCCAAGTCCCTGAAACTGAGCTGCAGCACAGTGGCCAAGACCACACAGTGGTTTAACAGGACAGATTCCACTCAGAACAGGCCTCCCCATGGTCGACCAAAGAAATTGAGTGCATGTGCTCTGCATCATATCCAGAGGTTGTCTTTGGGAAATAGACATATAAGTGCTGCCAGCGTTGCTGCAGAGGTTGAAGGGGTGGGGGATCAGCCTGTCAGTACTCAGACCATACACAGCACACTGCATCAAATTGGTCTGCATAGCTGTCGTCCCAGAAGGAAGCCTCTTCTAAGAATGATGCACAAGAAAGCCTGCAAACAGTTTGATGAAAGACAAACAGACTAAGGACATGGATTACTGGAACCATGTTCTGTGGTCCGATGAGACCAAGATAAACGTATTTGGTTCAGATAGTGTCAAGCATGTGGTGGCAACCAGTTGAGAAGTACAAAGACAAGTGTGTCTTGCCTACAGTCAAGCATGGTGTTAGGAGTGTCATGGTCTGGGATTGCATGAGTGCTGCTGGCACTGGGGAGCTACAGTTCATTGAGGGAACCTTGAATGCCAACATGTACTGTGACATACTGAAGCAGAGCATGATCCCCTCCCTTTGGAGACTGGGCCCCAGGGCAGTACTCCAACAATCTCAAACACACCTCCAAGACGACCACTGCCTTGCTAAAGAAGCTGAGGGTAAAGGTGATGGACTGGCCAAGCATGTCTTCGGAGCTAAACCCTATTGAACAACTGTGGGACATCCTCAAACAGAAGGTGGAAGAAAGCAAGGTCTCTAACATCCACCAGCTCTGTGATATCGTCACGGAGAAGTGGAAGAGGACTCCAGTGGCAACCTGTGAAGCTCTGGTGAACTCCATGCCCAAGAGGGTTAAAGTGGATGATTGCCACACAGGGTTAATCCAGCTCTGATCAATCCTCTTTTATTGTTCAGTGAAAATTAAGACTTCTAGATAAAAACCTGTCTAAATAAAAAGTTAGTTTCTCTCTCCTTGCTTTGAGTGACAGGTTATTTACATATCTAGCTTGGACATGTTTATCATATGTTATGTTTATCATAATATGAGGTGATACACAGTATAAAAAGTGAGAAATCCACCCCTCCCCCACATAACACATCCTGGTAATATACAATGAACTATGGATCACCTCATATTATGATAAACATAACATAACATATGATAAACATGTCCAAGCTAGATATGTAAATAACCTGTCACTCAAAGCAAGGAGAGAAACTGACTTTTTATTTAGACAGGTTTTTATCTGGAATTCTGTTAATTTTTACTGAACAATAAAAGAGGATTAATCAGAGCTGGATTAACTCTGTGTGGCAAGACTGGGCACAGATGATAGGAAATCTTATACTCTACATTGTGACATAAAAAAAAAATATGGTGGCCACACAAAATATTGACACTTTGGGCCCAATTTGGACATTTTCACTTAGGGGTGTACTCACTTTTGTTGCCAAAATTTTAGAAATTATTGACTGTGTGTTGAGTTGTTTTCGAAGGGACAGCAAATTTACACTGTTATACGAGCTGTACACTCACTACTCAACATTGTAGCAAAGTGTGATTTCTTCAGTGTTGTCACATGAAAAGATATAAAAAATACAATAAAAAAAATGTGAGCGGTGTACTCACTTTTGTGAGATACTGCATACAGAAAAATAATTCAGTTGGGGATGGGGGGAAAAGAAGGTGGGATGAAGAGAGGGGGGGGGGTGAGTGTTAAGAGCAGGGGAAAGTGGGTAGGGGACAGAGGAGAGAGATTTGTCCTCTCCTCCAGGCAATATGTTAAAGGTAGGTCCTTGTATCCACACAGTATGTTACAGGAACTGTAAAAGAAGGGTAATCTCACAGCACAAATTATGGCTCAGCAACGCGACATGTAACGTTTAGTGGTTTTGAAGAGAGTCCAGCAGAACCAATTATTTGTGAACTTGTGTAGTTGTTCTTGGGAGGGATGTATTAGCCCTTCCATCTCCTCTATTTTGGGATATTCTAGCAAAGCATTTGCTGATCGTTGGAACGCGTAAGGAGCACCAGTGTACTGGAATGCATAGTCTCGCTTGTGCATGGTCGGGGACTTGCAGTAGGCATTTTTTGATAGAAATATGAAGACATAGTGATGAAGAAGAAACTGAGCAGGTGTTAAATCAACTGAGGAAGTAGTTACATGGGTAATAATAAGGTTTAGTTCATTTTTATTTTTTGCTATACAGCACCAGGGGTACAACTTACCTCTAATGATCTTTTTTCCATGTCCTGCTGACTAATGCAAAGTCTAGAAATTTCCTCCAAACTAGTGGCAGGTCCTCCCCACAGCGCTGGTCTTCCAGCAAAAAGAAAATGTAACTACATTTTCAGCTTTAAGGTCACGTACACACGACCAAATCTGTCTGCTGGAAACGGTCTGCCCGACCGTCCCAGCAGACAGATTAGATCGTGTGTACGGGCAAGCAGATGGATTTGGTTTCAAATCTGTCGGCTGGGAACCCGTCCGCCCGACATGTCTGCTGGTTAGTACGTTAACCAGCAGACATGTCTTCTCGCACACGCGTCGAATGGATTCGACGCATGCGCGGAAGTGATTTACTTCCTGGTGCGGTGACTTGGCGGCGTCAACGTCACCACCACGTCACCGCGCCGTCAGCCGGCGGGGATTTTGGTTTGATCGTGTGTACACGATCAAACCAATACGTCCCCAGCAGACAGATTTGTTCAAATCAGTCTGCCCGACCGATTTGAACAAATCTGTCTGCTCGTGTGTATGGGGCCTAAGTATTAAAGGGGTTGTAAAGGATTTTTTTCTCTAAATAGCTTCCTTTACCTTAGTGCAGTCCTCCTTCACTTACCTCATCCTTCCATTTTGCTTTTAAATGTCCTTATTTCTTCTGAGAAATGCTCACTTCCTGTTCTTCTGTCTGTAACTCAACACCGTAATGTGAGGCTTTCTTCCTGGTGTGGAAAAAGCCTCTTGAGGGGGCGAGCAGGAGTGTCAGGATGCCCACTAACACACAGCTCCTTTCTCTATCTGCAAAGTAGAGAGCATCCTGACTTGCCTGTTTGCCCCCTCAAGAGGCTTTCTCCACACCAGGGAGAAAGCCTCCCATTACGGTGTTGAGTTACAGACTGAAGAACAGGAAGTGAGGATTTCTCAGAAGAAATAAGGACATTTAAAAGCAAAATCGAAGGATGATGTAAGTGGAGGACTGCACTAAGGTAAAGGAAGTTATTTAGGGAAAAAAATGTTTTCCTTTACAACCCCATTAATATCAGGATTTCTTCCTGTTTCTTTTCATGATGTCGTTCTGTAAAGTACAACCCTACCTTAGAAGCTGAAAACTAAGAGAAGTTAGAGGAAAGTTCCACAGAAATGCATAGATAACATAAAACATTTTCTTTCCTTGCTTGTAGTTATAATATTGTTTCTTTCAATTTGCTACATGAACAGAAATCTGTTTTAAAGGCATTTTTCAAAATGTGGTTCTTTTTGCAGAGCAAGAGAATTGGTCACTTCTTGTTCTGGTTTCTGAGAAGTGAGATTGCGCAGTCAATGCATTATCAGCAGAGGTTTGCTGTCATCCTGGAAGCTTACCTAAGAGGTTGTGGAACTGCTATGTTAAATGACTTCATTAAACAGGTTCAAATTACAGAAGTCTTACATAAAGTCACCATGGAGATTAAAAGTGTCTCTGCTGAGAAGTACGACGTTACCTCACAAGGTAAATGGTGATTACTGTTTCTTAGTAGTTTGCATATTGTAATGTAGTACAGTTCAACAGACCTTCTGTGATTCAAATTGGCCAATGAGCAGTAAATTATAAATTATGCCAGACATTTGATTGTGTGCCACTTAAAGTGAATCTATGCAGACTTGAAGTATTAGACCCCTTTCACACTGGAGCATTTTGCAGGCGCTATAGTGTTAAAAATATAATTTTTTATACCAAAAGCTGGATCCCCGAGCCAGACTCGGAATTGCATTGCAGAATACAGGGGGAAGTTACTTACCTTGTCCCTGGATCCTGTGATGTGTCCCCACTGTGTGTGCGGGCTCCTCCGCTGTGTCTCCTCGCTCGATTCACAGTGCCGCCGAGCTCCGTTCCCTGTGACGTTACGACGCACGGGGACAGAGTTCGGCGCCAAATTCAAAAAGTTAAAAACACAATACACATACAGTATACTGTAATCTTAAAGATTACAGTACTGTATGAAATAAATACACACCCCCTTTGTCCCTAGTGGTCTGCCCAGTGTCCTGCATGCACTTTTATATAATAAAAACTGTTCTTTCTGCCTGGAAACTGGAGAATGTCCATAGCAAACAAAAAGTGTCCCTTTACATCAAAAGTGCTTTTAGACCAGCGATAATAAATTAGAATCACTTGCAGAATTGAGCGATAGCAATTTGTGGGGAAATTCATCATCAAACAATAAAAATAATGACAGCGACAATTTTGCAACTGAGCAAATTTCAGTGTTTTTGATTTGATTACATTATTGAATATTTTTTATTATTATTACATTATTATTTGTTATAATTATTTATAGTTATTTATTATATTATAAGTTATGATTTTGTGTTTCAAACTTTATCATACCCGGGATGTCTACTAGACTCTGGTTTGGACAGATTTAAGTGAGTTATTCCTAATGCCCTGTACACACATCCGATGAGGACGGTCCGTTTTTATCGCTTCACCGATGAAGCTGACTGATGGACTGATATGCCTACACACCATTGGTTCATGAACCGATCGTGTCAGAACGCAGTGACGTAAAACACAACGACGTGATGAAAAAAAAACGAAGTTGAATGCTTCCAAGCATGCGTCGACTTGATTCTGAGCATGCGTGGATTTTTAACCGATGCTCGTGCGTACTAACGATCGGTTTTGACCTATCGGTTAGCCGTCCATCGGTTCAATTTTAAAGCAAGCCTTCTGTTTTTGGACCGAAGGATAACGGACCGATAGGGCCTACACACGAACGGTTTGGACCGATGAAAACGAACTTCAGTCCGTTTTCATCGGTTTGAACCGATCGTGTGTACACCAGTTAAGAATTGCAGGCCTACAATATAAAACGTCAAATTTCCTTGCAAAAATTTCCTTGCTTTTGGTACAAAATTACAGACATAATCATACCACCAGGGAGGTTTAACAGCTGTACCATTCATTCCAGTGTGAAAGCTCTCTGGAGCGGTGCGCTAGCAGGATGGAAAAAATAGTCCTGCTAGCCGCATCTTTGGAGCGGTGTGTTTAACGCTCCTTCACCGCTGCTGCTCATTGAAATCAATGGGACAGTGCGGCTATACCACTGGCAATGCACTGCTGCAGAAGCGTTTTTTTTTTTTTTCACCCAGGCTGGAACGCCTCTTTAAGCTTTAAAAGTGAAAGATAGAAGCTGATTGGTTGCCACGCCCAGCCACTCCAGATTCTGGCTGCTCCAATTTTGTTAAATCTCTGTCAATTTGTTTTAGTTTTGGATTGATTGGAATTGGCACTTTGGTCAGGAGGAGCTACAGTCTTCCCAAAGAATTTTAAATAAACATATTTGTTTTTCTAAATTATCGCTCTTCCCACATTGGGCATTGTTATAAATACTAATGGTATGTCAAATATTTAAATCCCTACCTGAACTGGTTCCGATCTGCGTGGAAGCAACACTATGCGGAGTAGTGAAGGATGCCAGTTGACTCCTGAGCTTTATGACACCAGGAGTAAAAGTAGCAGGAATTTTTTAATAAAAAAGGTGCTTATGCCAAAAAATATAAAAAAACAAATATTTTAGACAGAGGCTATAACTAATAGGAACATGGTTGTTAGGTAGGGTGAAGCTCTGCTTTAAGGAACAAAGATGCATGATAAACTTTAATTTACTGGAAACTATATTTGTATTGTGTTGAGTTTTTGAAGCATTTTGTCATATTACTTTTCAGTTATCACACAACTACGCCAAAAGCTTGAAAAACTCCAGGGATCTTTACTTCCAGAAAGCTTTAGAGTACCCTATGACCCTGGACTGAGAGCTGGTGCATTGGTTGTAAGTCAAACCTAACTTCATCAAACTTGTTTTCTTTGGCAGGCCTGACATCCCTCTCTAAAGGGGAACCTAAATGCTCAGCACAATAGCATTGTTATTGTCTATTTTCTGTTGTTTTTAACCACTTCAATATTGGGCGAATTATGAATTTTCTCACATACATGTAAAAATGTACCCTTTTTTTTTGCTAGGAAATTACGGTACTTGGACCCCCTCAAACATTATACAGGCATACCCCACTTTTAAGTATACAATGGGGTTTATTTACTAAAGCTAGAAAGTGCAAAATCAGGGTCACTTCTGCATAGAAACCAAGAAGCTTCCAGGTTTTATTACCAAACCTTAATTGAACAAGCTGGGGTTAGAAGCTCATTGGTTTCTATGCAGAAGTAAGCCTGATTTTGCACTTTTCAGCTTTAGTAAAGCAAATCCCATTGTGTACTTAAAAGTGGGGTCTGCCGATACATATAGTTTTAATAAGAGGCCCTGGAAAAAAAAATTTGGTTGTTGCAGCTAGCTGCCATAACCCGCGGTCCGAAGCTCCGTGACCGCGCCCGTGGGACCTGCGGACCCCATCGCCGCCGGTGTCCCGCAATTGGGTCACAGGAGCTGAAGAACGGGGAGAGGTGAGTGTAAACAAACCTTCCCTGTTCTTCTCTGTGGCAGCTTGTGGCAATTGAACCACCGATCCCTGACTTTTCTGTCTCCTTACCTAGGGGCTTTGAGCATAACCCTAGATGTAAAAATACTGTATATGGTTTTGCGTTATTACCTCCATAAATCACTAAACGCTGCTATGACAAAAGTGTACAAACAGCTACAGAAACCACTAAAAAAGTAAGGGCATATAGTGTGAAAATCATTAATACAAAAATATAATAAACATTTTCAAATTAGGTGTCTACAAATATAAAGTGTCTCACAATTTACAATCTTGTGTTATAAAATATAAAACCAAGTGAAAACAAATGATACGTCCTCTTGTTCTTCGTCAAACACCGTTGTGCATCACCACTCCTGGAAACAATATATCTTTTCTTCTCCTTCCAAAAAAAAACAACAAACCTCCTTCATAATATTGTGCGCCACACCCAGTGCTCTACAAGAATGACTCACCAGAATTTCGTGACCTTAATTAGTATAAGATCTAAAAGAGCCTTTTCCACTTTTTAATACAAAACTCCTCCATTTATCTTGAAAAATTACTCCCATATTGTAATTACACTCAAAAAGTAAGAGAGAAAATCACTCTTCATAGTGTTCTACCATTTTGCACATTTATTTAAAAACAACTAAGATCAATGCACTCAACTTAAAACTATACAATTAGAGACTCTGATCAAATCAATTAACAGGACTCCAGGCTGCTCACTTTGCTTGGTAATCGATTGCAGGAATACCAAAGTAACTATGCCTTATAAATCAGCCAGTCCTCTGCACAGCCGTTTTACATCTCTCACTGCTCCAATGGCCTCCAGACTGTCGGCGTTCTCCCACAGCGGTGTGGACAGGCTGTCTAACAGGCTTCAGCTGACGCATTTCATTGTGTGGACGAAACATTCAGTTATGCAATAACTTACCAAGTGGAGTGAGTAGTCTGGAGTCCTGTTAATTGATTTGATTCATTGCCTAGATGTAGCAAATCGACCATTGGCTGAATGAAGAACATTTTGCCTTGCTGACAGTGAAAGTGGCAATAGGCTGTATATCAGAAATGTTTCCATTAGATTCAGCACAGTAATTTTTAGGTATGTGAGCAGTAAGGTTGAAATAAAATCCATGTCCATTCTGTAATTAGCTTAAAGGGGTTGTAAAGGTACAATTATTTTTTCCTAAATAGCTTCCTTTACCTTAGTGCAGACTAAGACTCCTATAGTCCAAGGGAGGGGGCGAACCAGACAGTCCACACCAGGGAGAAAGCCTTGCATTACGGTGTGTAGTTACAGACAGAAGAACAGGAAGTGAGGATTTCTCAGAAGAAATAAGGACATTTAAAAGCAAAATCGAAGGATGAGGTAAGTGAAGGAGGACTGCACTAGGGAAAGGAAGCTATTTTTTTGGGGGGGGGGGGGATTGTACCTTTACAACCCCTTTAATAGTTGTAGACATGCATTTGTGAAGTGTAAAGGTCTGCCTACTATATTCATATGTTCAGTCCCTGGTTTAAAATAAAAACTGCATCCCAGTGCTATGCCTTTAGATTTGCAGCACCCTTGAGTTATTAACATCTTGTTTTAATTGTTTTTGTCCTACAAGGTAGAAAAGTGCAAGGTAATGGCCTCAAAAAAGAAACCTTTATGGCTGGAATTTAAATGTGCAGACCCAACTGCTTTGTCAAATGAAACCATTGGAATAATATTTAAACATGGGGATGACCTCCGGCAAGACATGCTCATTTTACAGGTACTTAGTGCATTCAGTTAAAGGTACTCTGTTTAGTTTTGTGTAGAAATGACAAGATTGCACCCCATCCAAGTGTCTGTAAGATCTGTGTGTTGTTCCTAATAACTATCCTGAAGCTTTATTTTATTCAGTAGTAAGATCTTTTTAGATAATCCAGTCGGAATCTTCTTCTATTTTTCTGGTGCATTATGAAAGAGAACAAAATGCGCTTGTTTTAAATACTTTGTCACCTGAGTGATATATGCCTCTTAACATGATCAGTTTTCCCGACGGGAAAACTGTGAGGGGAGCTTTTGGTCAGGAATCCCGGCCGTGTGTATGCTCCTCGCAGTTTTTCCGACGGAAAAACTGTCTGTCATAAAAAGAAAACCAGTTCTCCTTTTTCCCACCGGGAAAACTGGGGGACTTTTGCTATGGGAAAAACTGCGATGGAGCAGTTTTCCTGTCGGGAAAACCGACCATGTGTAGGGGAAAGACTGAACCAAGCAGGTCCTTGGCTTTCCCCTCGGGATTTCTGGCGGGAACTTTTCCCGTCGGAAATCCAGTACGTGTGTACGAGGCATACAGCTTTTCCCAATAGCCATAGATTCTGTCACATCCATGTAGCAGGATGTCCATAGGGACTGTTCCACTCAGCGCACATGAATATCAATATCTGCCCAAATACAGTTTGTCAAAAGTCTATAGCAAAGTCCCAGAATAAATTTGATGGGGGGGAGGGGGGGCAATTCCTGCAGCACCGCAGAAACAAATCTTGAAAAGCCGATCCATCCACAGCATGTGAAACAAATTTAAAATAAGGGTGCAGGAATTAAAAGGCTGTATAAATGTATTTACACAAATTATATCACCCACATGTATATTGCTTGCATCCAGCCTGAAGTGTGGGAGAATTGCTGTAGGGCCCCATTAACACTTGTGCAACTTAAAAATCGTGCAATTTCCATTGCGAGTTTACTGCGCGACTTGATGGAATTTGATGCACTTTTGGATGAGTGTGACTTGTGCTGAACTGAAATATTTCTTTATTTTCTAACAAATTCCACATTTTCAGAATGATTGGAGTTGGAATCAGTCGAAACTTGATCGACCAATTCAAATTATGTGTGAAGAATAGCTGGTTGTTAAGGAGTTGGCTGGGAAGCTGGCCGCTATGTCCTTAACAACCAACGACTCATCGGCTGTTAGTGGGCTTTCCCACTGACAGCTGAATGTAAAAAAAAGAATGCCGGCAATAAAAAATAAATAAAATAACCGCGTGGGGTCCCCCATGCATGCCACGCCAAAAGTTTTTACGAAATCGGCGTGGGGTCAGCCCCAAAATTCATACCAGACCCTACCCAGACCAGGTTTTGGGGGCCCAAAGTCGCATGACAAGTCACACAAGTGTAAATGGGGCATAAACAGTATACCAAAGACTCCATTGTGATCGGCATTAGATGTTGTTAAGCATCACACCTTTCACATAAACACAGTGAGCTTCTTCAAGACACCTCCTTTTAATCACTTGGATAACTTCCTTGTTATCTTCCATTTTGTTAGACCAGTAGAATGTGTTTAAAACAATGTATATTTTCTAAAAACCAAAACTATTACATTTATTTTTGTAATTTAAAGTGGATGTAAACCCTTTCCTATACCCAGTAAAGTGAACAGCCTCGTATAAAAAAACAGGGATGAAACAAATCTCCCTACATGTATATCTGCTGTCTTCAGCTTGCTATAGTCTTTAGAATTCTTATATTATGTTAGAATTTTTACTTTCTCATTCAGCAGTAGGAGTATAGTCTTGTTACACTGTGTGACAGTTGATTGGAGGAAAGGCACCCCCCCTCCACATTGGCAGAACAACGAAGATACTTGCAGAGCTGTGCTGTGACAAAACAAGCTTTCTGCTAATCTATTTATAGCACCCACCCCAACATAAATTTCAGGCTGGTTTTATATCATCTCTGAGAACTTGTCAGCACAGTGGTGTAGTGGTTAGGACTTTCACCTAGCAGCAAAAGGGTCGTTGGTTCGAATCCCGACCACGACACCATCTGCCTGAAGTTTGCATGTTCTCCCTGTGTCTGCGTGGGTTTCCTCCGGGTACTTCGGTTTCCTCCAATACTCCAAAGACATGCTGGTAGGTTAATTGGATCCTGTTCAAATTGGCCCAGTATATATGTATATATGACTGTGTGTCCCAAGCGTGTCGAGATCCTGCGGGGTAAATGACCGCACCAGCCAGGAAAACACTGGCAGCAAAGAGCGCCTAGAGGCGATTCAGTGTCACTCATTCATTCATTCATAACAGAGGAAAGAAACAGCAGAAAGACATGGGACTCAGGGCTTTGGCGAGAGATAAGTAAACACTACAGATTTATGTGCCTAGGTCAAATTTCATGAATTGGGTTCACATCCACTTTAATTCTAATTAAGTTATAGCATTATGGGAGATTTACCATTCAACAACTCTAAAAAGGACATGTAACTACAACTTAGGCCTCGTACACACGAGGGGATATGTCCGCTGAAAACGGTCCGATGGACCGTTTCAGCAGACATCTCCGATCGTGTGTATGGGCTAGCGGACAGATTTGTCCACCCGACAGATTTCAAAGCATGCTTTGAAATCTATCCGGTGGGAATCTGTCCGCCCGACATGTCTGCTGGTTAGTACACTTACCAGCAGACATGTCGTCCCGCACCGCCGCCGCGCCGCCGCCGAATGGATTCGGCGCATGCGCGGAAGTGTTTTACTTCCTGGTGCGGTGACGTGGCGGTGACGTGGCGGCGTCAACGTCACCGCCGCGTCACCGACACGTCACCGCGCCGTCCGCCGGCGGGGAATTTGATCCGATGGTGTGTACACGCCATCGGATCAAACTCCAGATCGGACATATCCGATGGAAATGGTCCGCGGACCGTTTTCATTGGATATGTCCGATCGTGTGTACGAGGCCTTACTTCTATAATAAAAAAAAAGTAGAATCTGCACAAATGGCTACATGTGCAATCTTATGATAAAAGACAAAAATGATCAGATGATTTTGTAGCGTTAAAAATGTAATAAATCATAATATACAGTTTATTGCATTTGTTGCCCTTACACCTCTTTTTATGCTAGGGGAATTTGGTCAGCATCAATAGAATCACAGCAGCATATAAGGTTGATTTATTCAGGTGTAACAGCTTCTAAATTAAGTAAGCATAAAAACAGAAATATGAAGGCGATCCCAATGCTATTCGATTTTTCGTGCTGTTTGCATAGTAAAATCCAATCTTTAAAAAAAAATATATAATTAGTTCTCATTTAATATATTTCATAAACGGTTGTTATTGGATTTTTTTTTATACTCTACCTTTTGTTTCATCCCCTTCTAAATTAGGTCAGTAACTGTCATTCTCTTGCTTTATCTCCTATTGGAAAAAAATCGACCTTATTTTATGTAACGAGCAAACAGGTTTTGTTTAAGAAAAGTGAGGCTCCACATCACTTAGCAGGCCCTGATGGGATCCTTCCTTTTCCAACCATATGCTAGTGCTCTCAGTTAGCATCATCCCAACTTTGTCGTCACTTTTAATTTCTTCTCTCCTAACCCCTCTCCCCCTCATCACATGGACTAGCTTACCACGTTTTTTTTTTTTAAGGTTGCTATGGTTATTAATTTATTCAATCATTAATGAACAATATGCATTGTATTTACAGTATGTTTAATAACAGAATGTTTAACTCAAATTTAGCTTTTTTTTTATTTTTGTGTTTAGATTCTTCGCATTATGGAATCAATTTGGGAAGCAGAATCATTGGACCTTTGCTTGCTACCCTATGGTTGCATTTCTACAGGAAACAAAATTGGTTAGGTTTAACATGTATTAATGTAGCTTGTCTGGTTTATTTTTGTATGCTTTATATGTTTGTTTCACTCTGCATGCTGCCATATGTTATACTTTGAACTATATAAAAAAGTGTCAGTTTAGTTTCCTGTCTGAAAAACACACTCCATTTAAAACTGAAATTGAAGCCTTGAAATATGTACTGTAAAAGCCTAGCCTAGCTGCTTAAGGCTTCTGATTTTCTTCCAGACGTAAATGCACTGTATGAAGCCACCTTGTTACTGCTTACTTTTAGGCCGCGTACACACGATCGGTCCAAACCGATGAAAATGGACTTAAAGCGGAGGTTCACCCTAAATATAAGCCCTCCCATGTGATCCAGCATACTGGCGTCAGCGCCAGTATGCTGTTTTTTTTTTTTTTTAATCCATGTACTTACTGTATTATGCTGAATTTTATTTTTTTTACCCCGCGGTGGACGGCGCCAGTATAGCGCGTCACATCTTACGAAAGTACCCGAAAAGGACTCGGGTAATCGCGGCGAAAATGCGGCGCCTGCGCACAGACCTAGGAGCTGACTGCGCAGGCGCCGTATTTCTCCGAGTCCTATTTCGGCGTTTTTTGGAGGGCGTGACGCGTCATAGCCGTAGGACTCGGAGAAATACGGCGCCTGCGCAGTCAGCTCCTAGGTCTGTGCGCAGGCGCTGCATTTTCGCCGAGATTACCCGAGTCCTTTTCGGGTACTTTCGTAAGATGTGACGCGCTATACTGGCGCCATCCACCGTGGGGTAAAAAAAATAAAATTCAGCATAATACAGTAAGTACATGGATTAAAAAAAAAAAAAAAAACAGCATACTGGCGCTGACGCCAGTATGCTGGATCACATGGGAGGGCTTATATTTAGGGTGAACCTCCGCTTTAAGTCCAGTTTCATCGGTCCAAATTGACCGTGTGTATGGCCCATCGGTCTGTCATCCTTCAGACCAAAGTTTTAAAACTTGCTTTAAAATTGGACCGATGGACGCCTGACCATCGGTCCAAACCGATGGTTAGTACGCAAAAGCATCGGTCCAAAAACCTGCGCATGCTCAGAATCAAGTCGACGCATGCTTGGAAGCATAGAACTTAATTTTTTTCAGCACGTCGTTGTGTTTTACATCACCGCGTACTGACACGATTGGTTTTTGAACTGATGGTGTGTACGCACATCAGACCATCGGACCATCAGTCTGTGAACCGATGAAAACAGTCCGTCGGACCATTCTCATCGGGTTGGACCGATCGTGTGTACGCGGCCCTACACCTAATGCTTATCCATGAGGGTAGTTAAATCAGCTATTACTAAACCCACCTACTGTAGGTTCATTGCAGCCTCATTATCAGGAACTTGTTCTGGAGCCTCAGTCAGCATCACATGTGAGAACTGTAGGGAAGAATATGTGACAAGATGTATTTATTGTTATTACAGGTATTTATATACAGTAGTGTTACACTAAAAAATACCAAAATGAAATACTAGTGCAAAAATAAAATTTTCTGCACAAATTAAGATAATAGAATAAAAGTGTCCTAAAAAGTCCAACTAGTGAACCCACACTGAACAGAATCCAACTGGAGAACTTACATCTGGAGAATCTCTACCGCCAAAGGCTTACTAAAAATCTATGACTCTTATTACAGAAAAGTCATAGACAACATGTGGTATCAATGATTGTGTGTTAGCCAAGTCTTCCACATACTCTCCTGGATATGGTGGTCCATCCAAGGTATTAATGCCTTTATACTTTCTCTGTCAGTCTTCACATCTCCAAGCATGCTCAGAAAAGAAATAGGACACAGACACTTCACATAGTGTACAATCCCATATACTTGATGTATAAATGAAAAACAAATTGCACTTATATCCAAAAATCAGAGTACTGCACACTAAAAAAACAATCCTAGCCGGCAAACAGACTTGCTTTCGGGTCACTTCCAGTGGCATGATTATGTCAGCATGAGGCTCCTACCTACGTGTTTTGTCAAACGTGACATCTTTGGGTCATTTATCTTAACTTGTCCACAAAATGTACTTATTACACTAGTGGGTATTGTGTTTCACGTTGGTACTTAGTGCAACACTTTTTATCCACATTTGTATCTGTGAAAAATATCTCATATATGGGCATAAATGAGCATAAACAAGGCATGGATGAGGCTGAATAGGCACAAATCAGCGCGGTGGGCACTGCAGATCCAGCCCACCAGCGCTGCTGCACCGTCTCCCTCTTCTCCTCACACACTGTACTGATTGGTGCAAGGAGAGGGGAGAATTGAACCTGACATGTTTTGGTTTGTTGACAAGTGATCACTCCGTCCATTGGACGGAGTGATCACGTGGTAAAGGGCCGCTGTCATTGGCCCTTTACTGCGATTCATGATGGGCTGGGGTCCGGTGAACCCCATGAGCATTGACACTTTCATGTACAACATCCCTGGATGCACTCCCAGAATTAGCCGACCATGCTGTAACCATCATTGAGCTATTGCCCGGTCGCCAAGTGGTTTAAAAAAATAATAATAATATACCCAAAAAAGCTTTTTTTTTTGTTTCTTTGCACGTGATTGGGTATTTTTTTGCAAAGTGAAATTTCAACAACAGATTCACTATGTTAAGGGGAAATTCCATTGCAAAGTGAACAGATTGTTTTCCTTTAGTAAATCAACCTATAATGTCCATTTAGCTGTGTACTTGGTACCCTGTTGGAGGGGCTGTAAAAACTCCTCTTGCCCCATGTAAGCTTGTAACCCTCACTAAAGTTGGACGGTATCCTACCGTGGCGATTAGTTGCTGAAGAAACATTAAATTGCAAACAAAGCTGTGTACTTCAATAAAAAAAATCCTGACAGGTTATATGTATAAAGCCTAAAGGCTTGTACACACAGTCGGACATCCAACAAAATTTCCCTTGGATTTTTGTCCTAATTGATTCGTCCGGTCACACCCATAGCATACACACAGTCAGACTTTTCTGCAAACTTTTCTAAAACATTCCCATCATCACGTGGTTTTTCTGCTCTTTACTGCCACCATTTGGTTAACTTCTGCTATTGTTGGTTGATTTTAACATTGGTTTTGAGCATGCGTATTTGCGCTTTGTACAAAAGTTGGTTGGCTTGCTGTACACACGGTCACACAAGGCACCATCAGGCTTTTGTTGCCGAAAAGTTGGTCCGTTCGCAGACCCAACTTCTTGTCGGATGAAACCCGAAAAAGTTGGTCCGATGGAACGTACACACGGTCGGACAAATTCGAAAAGTTGCAGATTTTGAAGTTGGTTGGCCAAAAGTCCGACCGTGTGTATGAGGCTTTATATACACAATCAGTTTTCCCACCGGGAAAACTGTAAGGAGAGCTTTTGGACAGAAATCCCGGCCATGTGTATGTTCCTCACAGTTTTTCCGCTGGGTAAATCTGCCCAAAATCCGCCGAACCAGTTCTCTTTTTTCCTACCAGGAAATCTAGCAGACTTTTGCCTGGCGGTTTTTGGCAGTTTTTCTATTGGAAAAACTGCGATGGGGCATACACACGGCCGGGATTCCCGACCAAAGCTTCATCGCCATTTGTCTGTCGGGAAAACCGTCCGTGTGTAGGGGAAAGACTGAACCGAGCAGGTTCTCTGCTTTGCCCTTGGGATTTTTAATGGGAATTTTTCCCGTTGGAAATCCCGTACGTGTGTACGAGACATAACGGTTTTCAATCTAATGTTGCACTGTTCAGTGTCCACTCACTGGACCCGGTATTTTGATTGCAGACATTTTGCTTGGTCCATTCTGTTTACTTTTTTAAAAAGTCAATAAAAAATCGGCTGCTTATATTCAATAAACCCAGAGGTAACACTGTCAACATTTGCAATAAGTGTGCCTTTCTCTGCAATATACTATAACAATGTTCTCTGTCAGAAGTTAATGTAGATTATTTTCTTGTCTTTCCAAAGGGATGATTCAGATTGTGAAGGATGCCACAACTATTGCCCAAATACAGCAGAGCATAGTGGGCAACACAGGAGCATTTAAAGATGAGGTTCTGAGTCAGTGGTTAAAAGAGAAATGTCCAATTGAAGAGAAGGTAGGTTGCCATTTCTGTTTTGTTCTGTTTTACTTTGCTTTAGATATGTACAGTATGTCATAAATTACTTGGTAAAGGCTAGCACATCCTGCTCAGACTGGTATCTAGTAGGAAATTTTAGGTATTAGAAGTAAAATCTGCTTGCTAGAAATCATGAGATTTGAGCTAAATTCTAGATTGTTATGAGATCCAAGCCATATTCTCAGATGTTGTGAAAATATCGGTCCCCTTCTATATGTTTAAATGCTAAAGGGTTAAAGAAGAATGAATGTTTTGTCAAGCCCTAAGAACTGGGGTTTCCAGCTGTTGCATCTGGCTCGTGTGAGATTTTCAAAATAATGTGCTGTCACACCTGTACAACCCCCTATGGACCAGAGCAGTTGTTATATTTCGGCCTTTTTAAGTGGGAATAATTTTGTCGTTACCTAAACACTTGAAGACCAAAAGGTTAAACAATAAAAGGTTTGAAGGGCATTCACATTGTTTAGAAAAAAGCAAAGCAACCCAATTTGTGGTCAAAGCAGCAATAATTGCAGGTGTATAGATCCATGTAAGGTCCAACTCCAATATTGTGGGGTTAATTTACTAAAGCCAGGGAGAGCAAAATCTGGTGCAGCTGTGCATGGTAGCCAATCAGCTTCATACTGAAGCTATGGCTTTAGAACAGTGGTTTTTAAACTGTGGCCAATGAGCCGAATGCAGTCCTTTACTTGCCTGTATGCTGCCCTTAGGGCACTTTTCCTCAAACTGATTTAAGGCACTATTCCTTCCACTGATGCCAGTGATGATCCTAATTCCTTTCACTGATACAAATGATGGGGCATTTATTCCTTCCACTGACACCAACAATGGGGCACTAGTTCCCTCCACCCAAATCAACGATGGGGCACTATTATTGCCCACCGACACCTGAGATGGGACACTGATCCTCCCACCGGCACCAACTATGGGGACTGATAGACTGAGACATTATCTACACCCACTGGCATTTTCTGCTCCAACTGGCCACACTCCAGACCTCCTAAGGTCTGATGGACAGTAAATCAGTCCTTTATTTCGAAAATTTGGAGATCCCGGCTTTAGAATAAGGGGTGTGTGTGTGTATGTATGTACAGTATATGTAATGTATATGGTAAAATAACATATTTATCACACTGTTGTTGACTTTTCCCACTCTATAGCTGAATGCAGCGGTGGAGAGATTTGTGTACTCCTGTGCTGGTTACTGCGTTGCAACTTATGTACTTGGAATTGGGGACAGACATAATGATAATATAATGGTAACTGAAACAGGTAAGATGTTCTTGGTGATCAATCATCATGTTATTTTGTCATTTCTTGTGATCTGTTTTTCACACCTGCAGATTAGCACAGTCAATTTAAGTAAACAATAAATACGGTTTGTATTTGTAAATGAACATGTACTGAACGGGTCTTATTTTTGTCTTTCAACACAGGATTGCTTTAAATATTTAATCTCCACTAAAATATTTAACGACTCATAATGGCTCAGTGACATGGGAAATAAACACGGATTAGGCTTAAACCGGGAATGTTCTTTTGCCGCTTTTCCCTAAAGATCAGTGCTCAATTTATTATTCCAAATAAGGCCATGCTTTTCACATCATTCACAAAATATCGGCATGTGCATTCTCTGTGTTGTCCCCGAGTCCCAAAATTCCTGTTTGACCATCACAGTGCCTTATTTTAGTTTCTTTGTCTAGTTAATGGGCACAATTACTATTACATTTTTTTTTACAGATGAAAAAATAGGGATTTCTCCCATCATAAAAGACTGAGCTTGGCGGAGAGGCATGTTAGTGAATGTCAGCGGACGATCTTCCGCTAATGTCCGCTATCCCATAGAGATACACTTATGTCTGTTTTTCATCCCTCCACGGACGGATGAAAAACGGACATATGGAACGCCCGTGTAAAAGATGTTTCTCGCCTGTTTGCACTGCCCATATGTAACAAAACAAACTAAAAATTGATTCATGTACATCCATTGAACAATTTATCATTCGAAATTCGGTCATTACATGATGGCACTATTGTTTGCTCTTACGATCAAGTGTTTAAACAATTTTTCATATAATTTATGGCTAGCCTTATCCGTGGCTCCCTGATGCCCAAATACCAACTTTCTAAAACTCAACATTATATTCCAGTATTGAAAGATGTACATTAATACTGAAGTGGTCTGTGAATCTTCACTGTTAGTAAATGGAGGAAATTAAAATCATAAATAAATATTAATTTAATTTATTTTAGGCAATCTATTTCACATTGACTTTGGACACATTCTTGGCAACTACAAAAGCTTCCTAGGCATTAACAAGGAACGGGTACCTTTTGTGTTGACTCCAGATTTTCTACATGTGATGGGCACCTCAGGGAAGAAGTCAAGCTTGTACTTTCATAAATTTCAGGTATTACACAATGCAAAATCTATCATGCCATGCATTTATATTTATGTAACTGCACTAACTATGTTTCTAAATGTATACCTTGTTAAACAGAAAACTTTTTCCTGGGTTGTCAATTAAGAAAATACTCAGTTTTAGTTTTGAGATGTGGGCTCCCCAGACGTACAAGCTTGTCTTTTCTCTAGTAATGTATCCCATCCTCCAGGATTTCAAATCAGTGAATCCTGTATTTGATCTTTAAGGCTGGGTTCACACTAGTGCGAATTGGATGTGGGTTTCTCCTCATCCAGTTCGCTTGTCGGGAGACTGCGACCGCCTCTCAATGCAGCCGGTTCACACAGCTCCAGCATGGTTTGCAGAAGTGTCCTGTGCATCTTCTGGTCCGTTTCAGGTCCAAATCCAGCCCAAAATTTGGGTCTGATTCATCCCTAAAATGGAGAACAGGGACACGTCAGACCCCTGCTGTGAGCTGCTTCGCACAGCAGTGCTGACGTATATGTTTGTGAAGCTTTCGGCAAGTGGTTAAGTGAGTGCTCCTAATCTCAGCTCGTTACCTGTATAGAAGACACCTGGGGGGCAGAAATCTTGCTGATTAATAAGGAATCAAATACTTATTTCGCTCATTAAAATGCAAATCAATTTATAACTTTTTTTTAAAATGCGTTTTTCCTGTATTTATTTGTTGTCATTCTGCCTCTCAGGCCGAGTTAACACTGTCGCCGTATGCGGCACACAGCAGGGGTCCGGTGCATGCGTGTTTACCGGTTCAGGTCCGATTTCAGCCTGAATTTTGGGCTGAAATCAAACCAGAAACGCACCAAAAAGGCGCACGTTTTTCCGACTCACCGCACTATAGAGAGCCAGTCAGATTCTCCTGCTATGCGAATTGAATGCGGGGAAACGCGCATTCAATTTGCATAGGTGTGAACCCGGCCTTACTGTTAAAATAAATTTACCATTACAATTATAGACAGATAATTTCTTTGTCAGTGGGCAAACATACAAAATCAGCAGGGGATCAAATACGTTTTTCCTCACTGTATATCTTTTCATTTACAGGAAGAGAGGAGCCAATTACCTAATTTTTTTTTATCACCAGATTTCAAAATTTGGTAGAGCAAAAGCTCCAACAATAGTGTCATATTAGTTTTTACATTTTGCATAAAATGTTATGTGGTATTTCTCAAGTAACTGTTTTCTCAAAGATGATATAGGCCTGTCTGAGCCTAAAATATTAGATGGAGTCTGAGCTTCCATTCCCTGCTGAGTTGTGGTAGTTAATGTTTGTATGTTGGGGCCCTTCATAAATATATGCATCAACTGTATAGCATGTACATGACTAATGGCAATCCTATTATATCCACCATGGTGTTGTCTCACATTGTGGCTCAGCTAAGACATGTTACTCTCTTGTGTGCAGTATAAAGCCGCGTACACACGACCGTATTTCGGGTTCTAAAAAATTACGGTTTTTTTAATGTCATTAAAAACGATCGTGTCTGGGCTCCAGATCATTTTTTACGATCTAGAAAATGGGCATTAAAAATTTCGAACATGCTCTATTTTTTCACAAAGTTTTTAACGTTGTCGTTTTTAAGGTTGTAAAAAATGGTCGTGTGTGGGCTTTAACGACGTGAAAAAAACGTGCATGTTCAGAAGCAAGTTATGAGATGGGAGCGCTCGTTCTGGTAAAACTAGCGTTTGTAATGGAGTAAGCCCATTCATCACGCTGTAACAGACAGAAAAGCGCAAATCGTTTTTTACTTAAAAATTTACAATACGTCTACGCAAATCACTGGAGCAAGTGCTGTATTCTCAAAGCACTTGCTCCTTAATTTTCTGCAGCGTAGCGTAAATGCGGCGTCGTAAGGCCACGTAATTCAAATACTGAAGGAGGGGGCGTGCTGTATTTAAATTAAGCGCGCCCCCACGTCAAACGAAGTGCGCATGCGCCGGCCGGGAAAAAAGTCCAGTGCGCATGCTCCAGCTCACGTCGGAAAGCGTAGTTGAAACTGACGTCAAAACGACGTGATCGTCACTTACGCAATTCTCTATTTGCGAACGACTTAGTAAAACAACGTAACCGACGGAAAAAGACAACGCTGACCCGACGCCATACTTAACATTGCAACGATGGCACTTCAGAAACATACCCCTCATACAGCAGGGGTAACCTTACGCGTACGCAACCTACGTAAACTACGTCGCCGCGTCGCAAAAACGTTCGGGAATCGGCGTATTAGGCTCATTTGCATAGGCAAATGAGAAAACAACGTAAAGGCCACCTAGCGGCCGGCGTTGTCATTACATCTAAGATCTGACGGTGTAATTGCTTTACACCTGTCAGATCTTTAGTGTATCTATGCGTAAGTGATTCTAAGAATCACTCGCATAGATACCCATTGAAAAAAACTGCGATACGACGGTGTATCTTAGATACACCGTCGTATCTCAGCTGAGAATCTGGCCCGATATTTTTTAAAACCCGGAAAACGGTTGTGTGTACGTGGCATTACACTAAGTACAGTAATCAGCAATATTTTAAATGTTACCATTTTTTTCTTTCAATACTGCTTTGTGATTTACTGCTGAGTTTTTAGCCTCGTAGGTTCTTTAAGGCCACGTACACACGTCTGAGAACCTCGTCGGGCTAAACCCATTGTTCCGCCCGACGAGGTTCTCGGCCGGCCGTCGACCAGGCTGTCGAAAAAGGCGTTGAGCCATTAGTCCCGATGGCCCATCGAGCAAATAGAGAATATTTTGGCTCGACGAGCTTCCCGACGGGACGCTCGACGAAAGTGTACACACGATCGAGCTTCTCGGCAGAATATGGATCCCAGCAAGCTTCTTGCTGGATTCTGCCGAGAAACTCGGTCGTGTGTACGCGGCCTAACAATAAGTATTTTCAGTGTTTTTGTACATAATGATAAGCTATTATACCAACATTCTTTCTAGGACGTTTGCGTGAAAGCTTACATGGCCCTGCGACATCACACCGACCTTATGATCATCCTTTTCTCTATGATGTTGATGACAGGCATGCCTCAA
Organism: Rana kukunoris; assembly: GCA_029574335.1. Classification (NCBI taxonomy): domain Eukaryota; kingdom Metazoa; phylum Chordata; class Amphibia; order Anura; family Ranidae; genus Rana; species Rana kukunoris. The sequence goes on from CM056051.1 coordinate 151,037,343, forward strand.
CTAACAAGCAAAGAGGACATTGAGTACATTCGGGATTCACTGACTGTTGGGAAGAGTGAAGATAGTGCTAAAAAGCATTTTCTTGACCAGATTGAAGTCTGTCGGGATAAGGGCTGGACTGTGCAGTTCAATTGGTTCCTGCACCTTGTATTGGGCATTAAACAAGGGGTGGAAAAACACTCTGCCTAATTCCATCCAGGAATCTCTAAATACACATTTAAAATGACTTGAATGGCCACCCTAAAGAGGTTGTTATGAAGTATTAAGATATGTAATGTAAGTACAAATTCCAGGAAAATCATTGCACATTCGTGACTGTAATGGATTGCTATTAATATGTAAATATTTTAGTGGGGTAATGAAGAATTTCTAAACTTGTTACTAAGTTTACTTGCACTGCTAATTGTATCTTCCATTCCCTTGCTCAGCCTGGGAATAGTAGTAGCAATAGCCAAACTTATTATAAAAACGTCATAATACAGCTTTGCACATAATTGCACATTTCATTATTGCTGGCCGACTACTGCTGCTTTCAGACAATTTCAAAATGATCAAACATCTCAAGAAAGCCTACCACCAACAATCTTTATTAAAATCTAATGCTGCGTACACACGACCGTTTTTAATGTCATGGATAGATTCTTGTCAAGCCTGCCTTGCATACACATGATCGTGAAAAAAAATGCTTGAGCAAAGCGCGGTGACATACAACACGTACAACAGCACTATAAAGGGGAAGTTCCACTCAAATAGCTCCACCCTTTGGGCTAATTATGCAAATTTCCCTTCTCATTACTTGCTTCTGAGCAGTGCGCGTTTTTTTCCCCCTCATTAAAGCCTACACACGACCGTTTTTCACGACAAGAAAAAATATGATTACTTTCAAAGACAATGTTATAGTTTTTCTCTGTTTTCAATTCAATCTTTCAATTAACTGATTTAAGCTGTCAATTTGTTGACTGAATTCAAGTGGTCAATCGAACTTGGGGGTTGACCATTGTTTAGTTTCTGGTAATTACTTGTGATTGTATGCGTAATTCCTGGTTGCCAGAAAGTAATTGAAATTTACTAAAAACAGCCTTATGTACGGCTAGCCTTATGCCGCGTACACACGACCGTTTTTCATGGCGAGAATTTTTTTTTTTTTTAGATTGGTCTTTAAAAACGATTGTGTGTAGGCTCCAGAGCAGTTTTCTCGACGAGAAAAATGGCCATTAAAAATTTAGAACCTGCTCTATTTTTCCACCAGGTTTAATTGAGACAATTCGAACCTCTTCGTCTTGTAGTTGATTGAAACCTCTAATCTACTGTCTTTTGCTTCTTTTTCAATTATTACAAAAATGAAATCAAAAGTCTGATTGCTTTATGTGAGTTTATGGCACAAGAAAAGGATATAAAAACACTGGTCAAATATAGCCCCAAAAAAGGGGGCGGGGATCCAAACAACTTAATATGAGTCTTATGCCGCGTACACACGATCAGTCCATCCAATGACAATGACTTGGTCATTATGAGAGCTGTTTCATCTAAGGGAAATTCTCAAAACATGGCCTGTTGAAGGAACTTGAGGAATGAGGTTTGGAAACAGTGCTCTTTATGAATATTTTCATGTGATATTTGCCAGGCTGTGCTCCCCTAGAAAGTGCATCTGACTACTAACTTGTATTTACACAGGCGATCCCCCCTTCAGGCTTTCATGAATTCTTCGGTCACACTTATCAACCTTACCAGCCATTCGGTGTTCCCCTTCATTCTTAACCAATCCCTCCACTGTCTTCCGCTTGCCCAACAAATAGAATTCAGAATACCAATAACAGCATATGAAGCCATCCATAACTTTTCCATAAGGCAATTTAACATCAACATCTCCCTCTCAAAATATCACCCGCACCATCCACTCTGCTCCTATAAAGACCACCTGCTGTCTAGCTTCCTTCCCTCCTTCCATGCGGTACTGTAGGATTTCTCCAGAGCCTTTCCCTTCCTCTTAAACATAATACCCCAATATGTCTGGCTATCTCCCACTCTGTCTAAGCAATCCCTGAGTACTCATCTCTTCTGGGAAGCCTATACCACATCCACTTAAAAAAACTGTGCTTTGACTTGTTCGCCTTGATCAGCTAATCCCTGAAGGTATTACCTTTTGTATTTGATCCTCCCTTTTAGATTGTAAGCTCTTATGAGCAGGACCCTCCTAACTCTCTTGTATTGAATTACATTGTAGGTGTACTGTCACCCTTTATATTGTAAAGCGCTCAGCAAGCAGTTGGCACAATATAAATCCTGTATAATAATAATATTAATATATAATAATGATAATACAAGCATTAAACCAAAAGCTATAAGCATCTCTTTGGGTATGTAGTTGCCTTACCAACACATCTCAACAACTTCTTTTAACATATAAAAAATTAAATATAGCTTATACAGTACAAGTCATATTGTAATTAAATGTTATGAAAAATTACCTTTCCCTTTTCAGTGTGCAGCGCTGTCATTTTCTGTAAAATCCAATGCAATATGTCTACTTAGAGACGTTCTGTACACTAATGGTGTACAGAACGCACCCCAGAAACATAATTTCCTGCTTGTGTGTTAGGCTTACTGATTTTCCCAGACGTTTGCACTAAGATACTAAGTCAGATTTTAGGCATTCCCTGCAACAAAAATGCAATTTTAGTGAGATACTCTCAAAGGGTTAATCATGTCTAGAGGAATGCAGACCCTGCACCTTTTCATCATTAGAACCCTGCAAGTGCAGCAGCAAATTGATCATTTTAAACTCCTATTCACATTAATTTTACACATGGGCACAGAATAACAAAAGGTAGGCATCTGCATCAAAGTTTGTTAAAATCCTTCCAATGCACATAGATTACCCAGAGGGCAATCAAAAAGTTACTCTTTAAAATCTATTTGAAGTTTCAGGCAAAACTTAAATTAATATGCAGAAAAATAACAGTTCCGAGTCTCACTATCGGTTGGGTTTGTAAAGCATTCCCATCAGATTTTTTTTACCTGACGGTAACCTGTAGGGAAGGACCCCTGTGAGAGTAGTAGTTTCTCTGCAGCAATCCAATATATCCCCATCCTTGTCACCAATAAAGAACTCCAATGTGCAGCTGTGAAGAGCAGGCTGTGTGGATTGTAGCACCGTAGTAGTGAAAAGTCAAGTGTGTGTTGGACTGCTGCAAAGAGACCAATGATCTCACACAAAATGCCACGCTTCTTCTCTTCACCTTACTGTCAGGTGTGGACAATTCTGGGCTGGAGCTATGGTGCTTTATCTTAAATAAAACAACATTGAACAATTACTATTTTGCTGCGTAGCGCTTTAAAGTGGTTCTAAAGGCAGAAGGTTTTTACTGTAATGCATTTTATGCATTAAGGTAAACATCCTTATACAGTTTGTGCCTCTCCCCCCTCCCTAAACACTTACCTGGCTCATGCTGCTGTCAGTCAAATCCAGTGAGAAAGGAGCGGCGGGCATGGCCCAGCTGTGTGTGTCAATGGATGTACACAGCCCGGCTCAGGATCAAGTCTGCCTTTATAGCAAGCAACATGTTATGGAGGTACATAGAAAAGAGGAGAAGCCTAGAGAGCTGTCAGGGAACTCCAGAAGACGAGGGGCCAGATTCAGGTACACGTAAATTTGCGCAGCGTATTCGAAATACTCTACGCTGCCGTATTTTACCTGGCTCTACATCGAATTCTGGTAGATTTTTGCCCGTACGATACGGCGGCGTAGTCTATTTCTCGCCGCGTAATCGAAATACGTGATTAGGGGGCGTGAAGCATTTAAATTAGGCACGTCCCCGCGGCGATCGAGCTGCGCATGCTCCGTTCAGAAATTTCCCGCCGTGCATTGCGCAAACTAACGTCGATACGTTGTTTGAGTAGCGTCGTTTAGGTACATTCCTATTCCCGGACGACTTACGTAAAAAATAAAAACAAACGTTGAAATTCGACGCGGGAACGACGGCCATACTTAAAGAGGGGGTTCACCCTTAAAATCACTTTCTCCCATCCCATCCAGCATACTGGCGTCAGCGCCAGTATGCTGTCTTTTTTTTTTATAGGTGTACTTACCTCTTAATAGATAATTTAATTTTCATCCTACCGCGGGGTATGGCGCCGCTATATAGCGTCACGCCTTCCGAAAACAGCCGACTAGCACTCGGCTGTTCTCGGAGCTATACGGCGCCTGAGCACAGACCTAGGAGCTGACTGCGCAGGCGCCGTATATAGCCGCGTCACGCCCTCCGAAAAAAGCCGAAATAGGACTCGGCTGTATACGGCGCCTGCGCAGTCAGCTCCTGGGTCTGTGCGCAGGCGCCGAGAACAGCCGAGTGCTAGTCGGCTGTTTTCGGAAGGCGTGACGCTATATAGCGGCGCCATACCCCGCGGTAGGACGAAAATTTAATTATCTATTAAGAGGTAAGTACACCTATAAAAAAAAAAAAGACAGCATACTGGCGTTGCCGCCAGTATGCTGGATGGGATGGGAGAAAGTGGTTTTAAGGGTGAACCCCCTCTTTAACATGGGCTGTCTAATATTAGACCAGCAAAAAGCTGGTATAGTGTTACCCAAAAAAAAGATGACTAAAGGTGCCGTAAGAGATTGCGATTGAAGATCGTAATTTCGGGGATCGCCGGCAAAAGCTCATTAGCATACCCCGACGTGGAAAACGACGGGAAGTCCACCCAGTGGCCGCAATTTTATTGCAGCGTAGATCCGAAGGCGTACGAACACGTAATCCAGTCGAATTGAAGCCCGCAGCCGTCCTTTCATGGTTTGAGGTTTCAGACTAGCTAGAAAACGCGCGTAATTTGAAAGTACTCCAGTCTAACACCAGTTAGACAGGAGTTACGGCTCTCTGAATCTGGCCCGAGGTTTTGGGCAGATGTGTGCAATATTATTGCACAGGACAGGTAAGTATAATATGTTTGTTATTTTAATTTAAAAAATTGACTTTACATTCCCATACATTTTTGTCATTTTGTTTGAAACTTGAATTGGGCTTTAAGCAGTTTACAGTGTTGTTGTATAAGAAAACACGTACAGTATTGAAGAAATTTGTATCAACTATGGGTTGAGAGGGAACATGGACTGCAAAGAAGAATATATATTTTTCCCCCTAAGTCAGAAACTATTATATTGTGCAATTGGATGCATTAAAAATAACTTGCACTTTGCATACAAAAATGGCATCTTATGCCATGGTGAACCATGAGCTAATTCAAACAAAATGATGTCGCACACAATGAAGATGACTGATACATTTCTTTAAATACCCAGAATTAGTCTGTGAGATATGCAGTGCAGCATTAACACAAAGATGCTGAACATGCATCCATGAGTTTTATTCTTGCCATTAAGGTCCATGCACACTGGCTTAAAGCAGAAGTAAACCGTCACAAAATAAAAAAAAACCTGCAAGAGAAATTCATAATGAGCTAGTATGCACAGCATACTAGCTCATTATGTGTCACTTACCTGAGAACAAAGTCCTCCACGGTCCTGTCCACCACCGCCGCCATGTCCCCTCAGAGCTTTCTTCCTGTTGTCGTCGCTCCGGCGCTGTGATTGGCCGGAGCGGCGATGACGTCTCTCCCGCACATGCGCACGGGAACGACAGATCCCTGCGCATGTGCAGAATTCCGTCATTATTCCCGGCATCTACAGGCAACAAGCCCTGCACGGTCAGTGCGCCTGTGCATTCCTTTCTGCATATATCTCCTAAACCGTGTAGGTTTAGGAGATATTGCAAACACCTAAAGGTAAGTCTTAATCTAGGCTTACCTGTAGGTGAAAGTGGCTTAGGAGGGTATACAACCACTTTAAAAAAATTCTGCTTCTACAGGTGTTCTGTCTGTAGAAGCAGCTCAATGTTCTCCTATGTTTCCATGCACATTAGGGCATTAGAAGCAAATTTTTAGCTCAGCGTTTAGAGGCAGAAAAGAAAACCCTTCTGGTTTGCGCTTTTGAGGGGAGTTTTCTGGCAGAACAAAAACCTAAACCCCTGTAAAATAAAACGCTCTATATGGAAAAAAAAAATTCTGCCAAGGAAAACTGCATTTTTTAAGCCCAGTGTGCATGGACCCTAAGATCATTGCAAAAAGCATTGGATCAAGAGAGACAACTTTGGTCTTGTTTTTTGCATCCTCACTTCCCCCACGCTCTCTGGATGAGTCCACTTGGAGAACATTGTTAGTTGAAGGGAATACATCATCATATTCAGTCTAATGCCCTGTACACACAAGCGGAATTTCTGTCGGAAAAAAGTTAGATGGTTTTTCCGACAGAATTCCGCTCAAGCTTGGCTTGCATACACACAGTCACACAAAAGTTCTCTGAACTTCCGAGCGTTAAGAGGCGAGAAAAAGAAGTTCAATGCTTTCTGAGCATGCGTCGAATTGTTTAGGAGCATGCGTGTTTTTTACAGACGAATGGATCTTCTGATAGGAATTTTTTCCGTCGGAAAAAATGAGAACCAGCTTTCAAACTTTTCCCGGCGGAAATTCTGCCAGCAAAAGTCTGATGGAGCATACACACGGTCGGACTTTTGCTGGTGGAAATTCCACTTGTGTGTATGGGGGCATAAGCCTTACATGCCATATTCTTTTGGCATGCTGCATCATAAGGTGAAGTGAATGTCTATTTGTGTGACCTCAGGCTCATGCTTATTACATTGTTCCAAGCCCAGGTATCAGTTGTGCTAAGAAAAACTGCTGGTAGGTACCTGCACCAGATGCACCTCTGTAAAGCTCACAATGTTATTCTGAGAAGTGAAACGTTGGTAGGTAGGTAGTGTGAAACACAGCCCACTCCCTACCCTCTCCCACACATTCCTATTGGCCCATCAGTGAGATTGACTGCCTTGCTGTGCCACCAAGATCCCTGTATATTTTGCCTGTCAGTGTTTTTTACTACTGGTAGTAGATTTCCTTTTAGAGAAGCATCTCTATTTTGAAGTGTGTATGAGGCCTTACTTTAATGCTACATAAAATACTTATAAATATATATATATAGGCATCTATATAATTTAATTGTTGGTTGATTTACAGTGTTCTTAAATGTTATTATTCTGAATCATGCCTATTAAAATCTTTGAAATAAACATTGTGGTTTTGTTAAATATTTATCGACAATTTTAGTAATTGTAACTCTGTGTTATTTTCTTTGCTATTCTCATCTAAAAGCTGACATTACATTATCCAACTGTTCCAATAGCCTCCAATTGTTTTTGTTCATATGTAAAGGAAATGAATAGTCTTCTTCTACATACATTCTATTTCCATCTAGTAGATCAGGGGTGTCAAACTGGCGGCCCTCCAGCTGTTGCAAAACTACAAGTCCCATGAGGCATTGCAAGGCTAACAGTTACAAGCATGACTCCCACAGGCAGAGGCATGATGGGACTTGTAGTTTTGGAACAGCTGGAGGGCCGCCAGTTTGACACCCCTGTAGTAGATGGACCTTCAAACTTCTTTTCATGTTTACCAGGGTAATCTAAAGTATAACTAAAGGCGAAACTTTTTTAATTTTTTTGATAGTGTGGAGATGGATTAGAACACCTGTCATGTTTTTATTGCTACCTCATCCCAGTTAGGGAGATACACCCTCTATATTTGTCCTGTTCACCGGTATCATCAAATATGAAAATAAGAAAATCCCAAATTTTGGGTTGGCCCCAGAACAGTAATACAGGGGAAATCTTCTAATGGGGACACTAGTTCTGGTGACCTTGGGGGTCCCAATGGATTCCCTTAATTTTCAGGGATTACCTATCATGTCCTGTTTTGGTTGTGGGACAGCAAGTGAAGGTAAATCTCTCCAATGTGACACAAATGGCAAAAAATAAACTGACAGGTGTTAAAACTCTCCCTAATCTATTGAACACGATAAAACAAGTTTTGTCTGTAGTTCTACTTCGCTTAGCTTAATGCCGCATACACACGGTCGTTTTTTGTGATGAAATAAAACAACGTTTTAAAAAACGTAATTTAAAATGATCGTGTGTGGGCAAAACGTTATTTTATGTCTTCTGAAAAACGACAAAAAAAAAATTCAAACATTCTCAGAAGCAAGTTATGACGCGAGCTTGAATAGAACAGAGGGCCGTCGTACGTGTTGTACGTAACCGTGCTTTTCAAGAGCATTTTCAGAAAACGATGGTGTGTAGGCAATGTCGTTTTTTAAAATGAAGTTTTTTTCATGAGGAAAAAACAACATTTTTTACAAGACAAAAAATGAATGTGTGTACGCGGCATAATAGCTCAGAGTTCCATCACACACACACATGATTGAGTGAAAGGAGTGACACACCGTCTTCTTTACCTTCTTCCTAATATATATAGCTTGCCTACAGACTTCCAGTTCAAGAATAACATCTTGAAGTCTAATGCCGTGTACACACGGTCGTTTTTTGCGATGAAAAAAAACGAAGTTTTTTAAAACGTCATTTAAATTGATCGTGTGTGGGCAAAAAAAAATTCCAACATGCTTGAATTTTTTGTGTCGTTTTTCAAAACGTCGTTTTTTGTTTCACAAAAAGTCACCGTGTGTAGCAAAAACGTTGTTCAAAGCGACGTTTTTCAACCCGCGCATGCCCAGAAGCTAGTTATGAAGCGAGCTTCAATGGAAAAGCGTGGTGAACGTAACCTTGCTTTTTGTGAAAAAAACGATGGTGTGTATGCAAAATTGTCTTTGAAAGTGACGTTTCAAAAACGTCGTTTTTACTTCACAGAAAACGTCGTTTTTTTTCATCGCAAAAAACGACCGTGTGTACGCGGCATAACAGCTTCTACTGTTTTTTTGCCTTTAGGAACCCCATAATACCTCAGAAACCAGTGTCAAATGTGCACCCCATAAGTCCATTTTCTTTTTTTTTTTATATTTCAAGCTTAATATCTAAGAACCAGGCCAGGACAAAACAAGGTATCAGATTTATATGGCAACCGCTCTACAATTTTAGCTACTACCGGTATACAATATGCCTTGTCTTTTCTTATATCTCCTTTTACTAATCATGCATCACAGGACACAGGCCACTTCATCTAACTACTATGTGGGTTATGCTACCACCTTCCAGGTAATGGAATCTGACTCAAGCTTAACTCAACTTAACTCAAGCTTAACTCCTCCCAGCTCTGCAAAGCCTTGGTTTTTAGCTTGTGTCATTGGGTGATGTATCCAACAGATTTCTTTTCCAGGGCTTAATTCTCTATTTATGGCCTCTTCTGCACACCCCTACTGAGGAACGGAAAGGCTTCATTTGGATGAATTATCTACAGCCTTGATGCCTTTACTTTACCCAGACCCCACATGCAAGTTCAGAGACAGCCTCCAATGTTGTTGACCAGGGCTGGATCCTGCGGGCAGAGTACTCGGTATCTGGTGACCTCTCAGGGTGCTGTACAGGTACAGGACAGTGATCTCCTTGAGGAAAGTCAAGTCCACAAATGTCCTATGGGCCATGCACACTGTGAGGGGTAAAGACATATTAAAGTAGCAGTGTTGAAAAGGGGCGAATCAGGTGCAGTGTGCATATGTGCTGACATCATCACACATCTGTGCATACATGGGCACCATTTTCCCTTTCCCCTGGCATGAAAACACATGGGTTTGACAGCTTCCAGGCATATCACAGACACTTCCACAGCACAGTCATGTTCATAATTCAGAACAACCTCAGCAAACTTACAATGCAGCAGTGCTAGTTCTTTGCAAGTATTGAGAATTTTTTTGGTAAATTGAGGGATTTTTATTGGGTAACAGGCTCACCAAGCCATGGATAATTGCTGGCAGAGAGATGAGGGGAAGGACAATAGGGTGTGCTCTAAAATCCCTTTATCAGGTAATAAGGTTCCCTGCACAATTCTTCCTGGAATGGCTCACCTAAGGGTCAGATTGGCTCTAAAGCCTTGACTTTATCTGGTATTTACACTCTTTTCGGGGGCACTTACTTTGTATCAAAAGGGGAATTTCGGCAGTCATCTCTGGTTTTTATGATCAGTGCTGAGGCTTTCTGGCTGCTTTGAAATGTCTGGGATACACGAGGAACATCTTCAGGATGAGAAGGAGGAGTAATTTGTTGGGGAGCAGGAATCCTTTGTAGGCAAGGACTCCTAGGAGGAGTCTAAAGGTGCAGGGCTGTCTCAGATATAGAAGCTCACAGTAGGCCTCCTGGCAGAAATGGTGCAGACTAACTTGAAGTTGCCACTCCTGGAGTACTCCTCTTCTCCTAAAGTCACAGGATTTGGGTCCCAGCAGCTGCCTAAACATCCAAACCTTTTTCCTCTGCATACTCACAGGAAGTAATTAATGCTGATTGGGCTCACCTGGAGAAGGTGTTTTCACCTCCAAAGTGTTTTGCTCAACAGTACCCCAAAATGGGGTTCTCTAGCTGTTTACCTGGACATTTCTCCCTGGGAGTCCTGGTGAATGATGTCAGTTGTTAGGTGGTTGGCCAGATAGCCTTCTCTGAAGAGATGAGTTCAGTTTTAAGGGATCGTCTGAAAGTGGACAGAGTAAAAGATAGTCAGACAGATTGGGGTAGAGAGTTCCAGAGGATGGGTGAGGCTCTAGAGAAGTCCTGGAGGCAAGCGGAGGTGACAGGTGAACTAGAGAGCAGGAGACCTTAAGAGGAACGAAGAAGACAATTTGGTTAGTATTTTGACACTAGGTTAGTGATGTAGCTGGGGGCTGAGTTCTGAATGGCTTTGTAAATTGTTATTAGTGTCTTGAATTTAATTTGTAGGGTGAGAGGAAGCCACTGGAAGGATTGGTAAAGAGTGAATGGTTTGTAAGGTGGGTGAGCCTGGCAGCGGCATTCATGACGAACTGAAGGGGGGAAAGCCTATTTAAAGGTAAAAAAGGGGGATGATACAGAGCTTGTGAAATAAAGAGCACTGTCCTGTGAGGAAAATAATGTACTATGCATATAAGTTAATATAAACAATATGTTGGTACAAAATAACCAAAATAGAAAAAAAGCAAATGAAACACAAACAAGAAAAGGTCACCATTAGTGCTCAAACAATGAATTGAAAGTGTGCACCATATGAAACATAAGTGACATGGATTATGTAAAGTCCCATAAGAGTGTGTTCAATTGGTCCTCCAAAATGAAGAAAGGAGTGATGTGATCTGCATCCACCAAAGAAACACCCAGGGATATTGTTGTAGTCTCCTTACCCTGTAAATGACCCCTGTGACGGTGGTCAATGTGATCGTGGAGATTTTAGGTCTCCCTTCTGACCTTGTATGGTGTCCCTGTGTTGTTCTCTGTGGGCTCAACAGTATAAAACAAAAGAGAGAGAGAGAGACCATGGCGTAATACCAGAGGCGTAATTTAATTACAATTTGGAAGACAATGGTACGCGGTATAAAATGTCTCAATGCGATGGACGATCGGCGGCTGTGCCTCCTTCTCCTGCTCGTAATTGCTCGGTACTTCCTCGAAAGGATCAGCGTGATGACGTCAAAACTGCAAGCCAGAAATCTGGGTTAGAGGCATGTGAGAGAGGAAATATTATGAGCTCGGTTTTGAACAGATTTAGTTTGAAGAAGTGGTGTGATATCCAGGCTGATTTGTCTGTTAGTAAGTTGATAATGCTTGTGGAGACTGATTGAGTAAGGTGAGGGGTAGAGAGATAGATTTTGGTGTCATCGGCATAGAAGTGGTATTGAGAGACATAGGAGGCAATCAACTGACCCAGGGTGGAGGTGAAGATTGAGAATAGGAGGGTCCAAAAACAGAAACTTAGGGGGAAAGGAAGAGGAGAGGAGGAAGTAGAATTGTAAGTGACACTGAAGGTGCAGTGGGATAGCTAGGATGATAACTAGCTAAGCGTACAGTCACAGAGACCAAAGGAGTGGAGTTTTTTTGAGGAAGAGGGGGTGGTCCACTGTGTCAAAAGCAGCAGAGAGGTCCGGGAGGAGTAGTACAGAATAGTGTTTGTTGGTTTTAATCATTAGTAGGTCCTTTGTGAGTTTGAGAAGAGTAGTTTCTGTGGATTGTTGAGGGCAAAATCCAGATTGCAGGGGATCAAGAAGTTTATTCTCAGTCAGATGGTCGCTCAGATGGTTGTAGACTAGATGTTGAAGGAGTTTGGATGAAAAGGGGAGTAAGGAGATGGGGTGTAGGTTGTTTGTTGGGTCCAGTAAGGTTATGGATGGAGGTGACTAGTGCATGTTTTAGAGAGTTGGGGAAGGTGCCAGAAGAGAGGGAGAGGCTGAAGATGTGAGTTAGAGAGTGTAGAATAGAGTCAGAGGGTGAGCATAGCATTTTCGAGGGAGCAGGATCTAGGGGGCAGGTGGTTAAGTGGGCATTAAAAAAATGTTTAGCAATCTCGTCAATAGTGGCAGGGTTGAATGAGGGAAGTAATGACTGTACCTGTGGACATGGGGTTTTAAGTGGGGGAGGTATCTGCGTATTGGAGTTCTGCTTATGAATTGTATCAATCTTATTCAAGTGATTAGCGATTTCCTGGGCAGTAAGTGAGTTAGTGGGTGGAGGCAGTGGAGGACAGAGTTAAAGGTAGAGATGATTTGACAGGGACTAGATAGGAAGGTGTTGATCAGAGTGATACAATAGGTCTGCTTGGCAGTGAGGAGGCAGGAATAGTATTTTTGGATTGCAGATTTATATGGGTTGCAGTCGTTCTCGGACTTAGGCCTCGTACACACGAGGCAATCTATTTGTTCAAATCGGTCGGACCGACCGATTTGAACAAATCTGTCTGATAGGATTTTGGTTTGCTCGCGTGTACACACGAGCAAACCAAAATCCCCGCCAGCAGACGGCGCGCTGACGTGTCGATGACGTGGCGGTGACGTTGACGCCGCCACGTCACCGCACCAGGAAGTAAAACACTTCCGCGCATGCGCCGAATCCATTTGGCGGCGGTGCGGGACGACATGTCTGCTGGTAAGTGTACTAACCAGCAGACATGTCGGGCGGACGGATTCCCACCCGATAGATTTCAAAGCATGCTTTGAAATCTGTCGGGTGGCCAAATCCGTCGGCTCGGCCGTACACACGATCGAATCTGTCTGCTGGGACGGTCTAGCAGACCGTTTCCAGCAGACAGATTTGATCGTGTGTACGAGGCCTTAGTCTTAAAGCGGATGTTTTCATAATATGAGGTGATCCACAGTTCATAGACAAGTGACCAGGATGTGTTATGTGGGGGGAGGGGTGGATTTCTCTCTTTCTCTCTTTCCCCACATAACACATCCTGGTCACTTGTCTATGAACTGTGGATCACCTCATATTATGATAACATCCAGGAGAGATATGTAAATAACCTGTCACTCGAAGCAAGGGGGCGATAAGGACTTTTTAATTAGACAGGTTTTTATCTGGAAGTCTGTTTTATTTCACTGAACAATAAAAGAGGATTGCTCAAAGCTAGATTAACTTTGTGTGGCAAGACTGGGCACAGATGATAGGAAATCTTATACTCTACATTGTGACAGCAAAAATAAATAAAACATTTTTGGGGTTTACATCCACTTTAAGCCAAAGGCGCTCAAGAACGCAGCTACATTTTCTGAGACTTCTGGTGTCTTCTGTTTGCCAAGGTTGTAGGGGTTGGGGCCTGATTCTGTGTGTAGTGAGGGAGCAAGCTGGTCTAGGGAGGATGACAGTGAGCTGTTGTAGACAGAAGTGGCTAGGTTGGGGCAGGACATGGGTGAAATTTTGTCATAGAGGTGGTCAGTAGCAGAGAAGAGAATGGTTGAGGTGACGTAGCTTTCTAAGGGCAACTGTTATGCCCCATTCACACAAGCGGAATTTCCGCCAGCAAAAGTCTGATGTGAGCTTTTCATCGGAAATTCCGACCATGTGTATGCTCCATCAGACTTTTACTGTCAGAATTTCCGCCAGCAAAAGTTTGAGAGCAGGTTCTCAACTTTTCAGATGGAAAAAATCCGACAGGAAAAAAACACGCATGTTCGGAAACAATTCAACGCACGCATACTCGGAAGCATTGAACTTCTTTTTCTCGCCTCATCGTAGTGTTGTACGTCACCCCGTTCTTACCCCTCGAAAGTTCAGAGAACTTTTGCGTGACCGTGTGCATGCAAGCCAAGCTTGAGCAGAATTCCGTCGGAAAAACTTTTTACCAACGGAAATTCCGCTCATGTGTACAGTGCATTAGGTGGTTTAAGAGAGAGGGGGTTGAAGACAGGGACAAAGCGAAACTAGGAAGGTGGTGATCAGAAATTGGGATAGGATTGTTAAATAGGTCCATAGATAGGAGAATGCAAGGCCAAGGTGTTTTCCTGTTGAAGTGAGTAGAAGCCTGTATCCAATGTTTGAGGTTAAGAGAGGAGGCTAGACTGAGAAGTTTAGAAGTAGCAGTAGTATTAGTGTTAACAGGGATGTTGACGTCACTGTGAATGAATGTGGGGATTACAGAGGAGACGTCATCAAGGAAAGTTGGTACCAGTCCAGGGGGGCGGTAGATGACAGCAATTCTTAGAGAAATGGGAGAAATAGACAAATACAATGTGCCTCAAAAGAGGATAGTGGTGGAGAGGGAGGTGGGTGTAGTACCTGATAGGTGCTGCATGGGGCAAAAAGGATACCTACTCCAACTAGCTTCCGTCCACTGGGTCTAGGGGAGTGAGTCCAGAGAAGGCCACCATGGGAGAGGGAAGCAGGAGTAGCAGTGTCAGATTCATGAATCTAGGTTTCGGTAATGGCAAGTACGATAAAGGAATTTGCAATAAAGAGGTCAAGGAGGGAAGTTTGTTACAGACAGAGCAGGCATTCCAGAGGGCGCAATCCAAAGGAGAGGCTGGTTTTGGGAGGAAGAGGAATGGAAACAAAGTTTTATTCCAGGGACTCAGCCACATAGTAAACAGTGCAGGCACTCCATGAGTTAAGCCCAAAGAGGTACATGACATTACCTGAACTTATCACTATTATTTTATATTTGACAAGTTCATGACTCAGCCGGAGCATACACTGACACTTTGAGAGCTGGGGCTTTGGGAGAGGAGAGAGAGGTAAAAGTTGCAGCTATGCCCACCCCTCCCCTCTGCTGCCCATTTAGAGATGCCTTTGTAGGGTGGCCACATTTCCAAACTGCTATTCAGGGACACACCCCCTCTCTCACCTTCCCCAAAAAAAGATGAGGGGGGGGCGGGGTCAGAAATGTAGTCTCGGGGGTTGATGGGGAATTTGGTGGCGGGTTATTTGTCAGGTGAATGTGCCTCTTGCCACCAGATGCAGTGCCACTTGCCACCCATAGCCTGCCACCAGATGCAGTGCTGCTGTCACTCCTTCTGCATGAGCCACGTGCATTGAAGGAAAGAAGTGGAGTCATTATCTGGAGAGTGAAGATCACACCAGTCCCTGCTGCTTGTCGCTTGGTGTCAGAGAAGGAGGAGGTGCTGAGGTGGGTGGGGACAGCAGTGCTGCACTAGGCACAGGCCTCGCTCCTGGCCTCACTGTCTGAGAGTAAATTGTCACTGGTTGCAAGGTGCCATGCAGCGCCGGCCCTAGCAACCAGTTCTGGAAATGTAGTTACTAGTTAGTAGGGGGTGGCTGTGTCCTCTATTTCATTCCAGGACACTGTATTGTCCCGGAATGAAGGTGCCCGGGACCCAGGACAGACATGTCAATTGCGGGACAGTTACGGGCAATCCAGGACATGTGGGCACCCTAAGCCTTTGTATTTTGTGAATGAGTTCACATAATGCAAAGGCTTCTGTGATTGGGCAGGAGGAGGGGGCAGGCATAGAAACTGCACCGAGTGTAATGTTGAAGATGCTTAGAACTGAAGCACCAGCGTTAGGCTCCAAGGAAATACAGCGATAGCCGTCTTCTGTGAGTGCAATAAAACTGTCAGATATAATTAAGAAAGATAAGTCCAGGAGATGTCACTTCCCTGTTTAAAAGTGATTGTAAATGATCACCTTGTAAAACAACCCATTCAGTTTAACCACTTAAGGACCGCCTCCTGCACATATACGTCGGCAGAATGGCACGGCTGGGCACAAGCACGTACAGGTGCGTCCTCTTTAAGTGCCCAGCCGTGGGTCGCGGGCACCAAAAATGTGTCAAAATTGCCCAAAGTGTCCGCCATAATGTCGCAGTCACGAAAAAAATCGCTGATCGCCGCCATTAGTAGTAAAAAAAAATAATAAAAATTCAATAAAACTATCCCCTATTTTGTAAACGCTATACATTTTGCGCAAACCAATCGATAAACGCTTATTGCAATTTTTTTTTACCAAAAATAGGTAGAAGAATACGTATCGACCTAAATTGAGGAAAAACATGTTTTATATATTTTTGGTGGATATTTATTATAGCAAAAAGTAAAAAATATTGCATTTTTTTCAAATTGTCGCTCTATTTTTGTTTATAGCACAAAAAAAAACACAGAGTTGATCAAATACCAACAAAAGAAAGCTCTATTTGTGGGAAAAAAATTGTTTGGGAGCCACGTCGCACAACCGCGCAATTGTCAGTTAAAGCGACACAGTGCCGAATCGCAAAAACTGGCCAGGTCCTTTAGCTGCCTAAGGGTCCGGGTCTTAAGTGGTTAAAAAAAAAAAAAAGACAAAAAATGTTTGCATAGATATAAAATTCATTATAAATACCTTTTTTCCATTTTTTTTAATAAGTGATCACATTCCCTTTGTTCTCAGCTGCATTAGGCCGCGTACACACAATCAGTCCATCCGATGAGAATGGTCCGAAGGACCGTTTTCATCGGTTAACTGATGAAGCTGACTGATGGTCTGATGTGCTTCAGTCCATTTTCATTGGTTTTGACTGATCATGTGTACGCGGCCTAAGAGCTGGGAGGAAGAGATGTAGCAACACACCAAGCTTCCCAGTGAATGGCTGTGCAGCAGGGGCGTGTCAGGACAAGTCTGATAATTGGAGGCGTGCATAGCTAGAGAACTGACCACAGTGTTTTCTCCAGCTTAGTGTGTTTAGTTTTTAATAGAAAAGCAATGCAAAAATCCCATGGGAACCCTAGGGATTTCACATAAAGGAAGCAATAGAAAAAGAACATGACACTTTCTCATACACGTACATGATACAGCAGGTACATATCAGGAATATGAAATGTTGGGGTAACAAACGCTTTAACTGAAAGTGTGTCTTTACTTTTAACAAAGAAGCTGAATTCCTGTAATTCAGCTTTAAAGTGGGTGTAAACCCTGCATACATCCAGTGAAGTGAACAGCCTCAGATAATGAACCAAATCTCCCTACATAGGTTTTACATGTATTTCTGCAGTCTTCACTTTTATATACTGTTTATAAAGTCCAGATCGTGTTAGGAGATTTTCTCTTCCTTTTTAACACAGAGTGTGATGTATGGGCATACAGCCAAGATAGCTAACAATGCTGATTGGAGGAAAGGTACACACCCACTCTCACCATAGGCAGAGACTCTCAGAGGTGTTTTGTAATAAGGCCAGCTGCCTGCTAATTTATTTATAGCAACCTCCCCGGACAGAAATTTCAGGCTGCTTTTATCTGATGTGACCGAGAATTTGTCAGGCTGATAACAGAGGAACGGTTCAGGAGAGAGCTACGGGACTTAGCTTATTGAAGAGAGATAACAAAATACTGCAGATATATGTGCCCAGCTCAAATTTTTATGAATTGACTTTACATCCACTTTAAGCCTTTATATCCACTTTAAATCTGAACTCCTGTTTTGTACGGTATTTACATTTTCCACCTTTATTCTAGATGAAAAATAAGGTATCCAGTTGGTTTGGACTTGGAATAAAGAATATGTACCGTATATCTGTTTTCTACAGTAGGCATTAGAAACAATACCCGATGCATTTTCTTGCAAAATTAAATGAATGGTGCATTGCAAACATTCTGCTTATAGGGCCTATTTGTCAAGCACTGTGAAATAATCTGTAAGTAGCTGCACCAGTGAGCAGGACACGTTAAAGGGGGGTCATCTGAGGATAAGCTTATAATGGTTTGTTCATATGATTAGGAGTATCTCAGTGCTGGGGAACTGATAGTTTCACATAACAGAAAAAATAGATAAAGCTCTGTACATGTAAGCATGTGTAATCCAATCAGCTGCTCGGTCATTCATCTGATTTTATTTTTACTCTTTTCCAGTGTTATATCCTATTATAAAACAGATATAAAATACTTAGGGATTATTGCAAAGCGCCTCTACATAAACAGTTTTCTTTCAAGATATCCAGATGTACGTATGTTCTTATCCATTCAGATGCTTTTTTCTTTTGTTTGTTTTTGTTTTTTGTTTTTTTCATCTTCCTTGTCTTAAAGTGGATATAAACCCACTCTCATCCTTTCTAAACTACTGCCATAGTGCTGATCTATAAGGATTTAGATGCCTCCTGCATGTATCCTTACCTGTCAAATGTTTCCCCTCTGTCTGTATAAGAACTGAAAAACTGCAGATTCTGTGGGTGGGTCTGTTGTCTGGACCTCGGTGGGTGGAGTCGTGATGTCAGTAGACTCCCCGCCCTCCTCAACGCTCCCCTTGTCAACATGCATTTTTTTCCTATGTATTCCTTTACACTAAATTCTGCTATGATCAGTAACATCCAGTCAAAATCCAGAAAAGTAACCACATGACTTCAGAAAAAGAGTGGGGGTGGGAATTAAAAAATAATTCCTGTCTCCAGGCTAGTGCATGAGATATGTAAATAACCTGACACTCACAGCAAGGGGGCAGAATGGACTAAGGTTTTTCTCTGTAAGTCCGTTTTATTTATTTATACAATAAAAGAGGATTGCTTAGATCTGGATTAACTCTGTGTGGCAAGACTGGGCACAGATGATTGGAAATCTCATACTCTACATTGTGACATCAAAAAAATGAAAAATTCAGGTTAACATCCATTGCACCCTAGTTTTTGAAAAAGGACACACGTGCACTATGGTAAATGTTTTTCATAACACTACATTTAACTTCAGTAACTAATCACTTAAAACACAGGCAGATAGTGGAACTCAAAGGATGCCCAAAGGTAAAATTAGTACATTTTCTGCACTGGCCACTCCCCCTCAAACTCTGAGCTATCAATACTAAATCCGACTAGTAAGAGCCTCTGTAGTAACAGAGCAAATATAGGAGCAACTCATCATTCTCTGGCCTTCTGCCAGCAACATAATGACATTTACTGGAGGCTGACCTTACTAGTGATGCCACCACTGTATGGTGTGCACTGCTCAGAATGGTAGGGTATAAATGCTGTAATACTGGGTATGTGTCTGTTAAATAAAGAACCCGGGTGGAAAATCATGAACCAAACAGCGGCTACATCTAATCAGATGCAGAGCTGTTTGGATATTCTGACAGTCACAGGTGCAAGCAAAGAAAAGAGCACATTCCATAGCGTGAATCAGTTAAAACCAGCAAGGCTGAATAAAAAAGATTGCACTTACAAGATGTGTAGTATAAAGAGTAATGCATATCGGTGCTAACTCTGGTCTTTCCCACAAGCAAGATGGCCGAGGCTAATTGGCACATGTGCAGTGGCGTGTATTCCGGCTCCAACCTATGCGTTTCATCATAAGTGACGTCATCGGGGGTACCCCTTTCTTTTCATGATTATATTGGCATATGGAGCTTCTATGTCCAATATATGTTGTGATACATTATGATCTAAACTGCCTTGCCGCAACTACAGTGAATGAGCCACCAAATATTTACAAATGCCCTTTTGACTTTTTTTTTATTGAGGGTCATTATAATCTGGTAAGTCCTCATCTTATCTTCACTGTGGTGACTCACTGGAGTTTGGCAGTTTGTTTCTTCTGGTATACACCGATACGTTTTGGCAACAGATCACCAGTCACTTAGGATCGTTTCTTTGTTTTTTTGGGGACTTTAGAAATATTTAAATTTCTACTTATGGTATCACTTATTCATACTTTAAGCACTGATTTTTTTCTACATTTCCACAATATGTGTATTATAAGTAACCTATTAAGTACTGTACTTTTATGGTTTACTTAATCACCTTTTTTTTTTTAGCTAGGACACTATACAGTAGCATACGCTACACTTAGTATTATGCTACTCACATTTTCTTTGACTTGCAAACAAGTGGAGCGTATCTAAACTTACATCTGACTTGGCAGCCAGGTGAACCCTGTCTAATAATCCTTTCTTTGATTTCTACATGTCTAGTAGGGGAAACAAAAAATTATGAAGTTTTGTGGCTATACTATGTATCAATGTCATAATACAGAACAAACATAGAGATAAAATAGACATAACTGAGATAAAGATGCAGAAGATACTTAACGTATTACAGGAGGAGGCTTGGATGGCATTGTGTGCAGACTCCTCTAGCTTGACTCCCACACTGGCCTGTACAATATAGGCATTACAGCAGTGCAAATGTGTAAATTACACCACCAGAAAGACTGCAGCCTTCCACCAAGGGAAAAGCCTTCCTAAAATCTTTTTTCGTAATCATACATTAGTGGAAACTGGATGAGTAATCCAGGTGCATACTGTAGGGCAAAGGACACTGGCAAACAAGGACAGCTTACCCCCTTCCACTCCCATTATGCCCAGTATTTTGCTAGTGTCTCCTAGGCATAAACCCTTTCTTATTTGTTATGCTTTTTAGCAAAATTATTTTTATTCTAGCAAGCTTTTTTTATTTGTGTAGAGCCAGTGGGGCTCATTTTGCAGCTCTCTGGCTCAGATGATCCCTGGCATAGTCTTGGAGTCTGTTTGTAGATGCCACTATAAAGAAGAAGCAGGCAAGGTTGTAATGTGTCCTGAGGGCACTGGGCTCTGCAGAGACACTCTCCTAGACACCTTTGATATAACAAGTAGGTTAGCCACAGAATGCTTTACAGGTCCAGGTATGTGGTGCACCTGTCTGGTGGCACCCTAACCCTGAAAACTTCTTAGGGAGTATACCCACCAGGAGGGAAACAGTCTATCTGGATGGGGCATGTCTCATGATTCCTGTCTAACTGCCTATAGTATGTTTTGCTTGGAGTTGATTGAAAGGTGTTCTAGTACCACCACTTGGTAAGTCATGGCTTTGCATTTAATTTGTGGGAACCTGGCGTATGTGTTACTGTTCCAGGAAACCCCATAAGTAGTCAAAGCCAGAGGTTTGTGAATATGCTTGTGGGAAACCCCTCATTTGCATACTTGCATGGCAAGTCATAGGTCGTGCAAGGGCAGAGGTCCTGCAGGCCTTGGCAGGTTATGATCCACTAATAGTATCAGGGGGACTTGCAGTGTACCTTAAAGCGGAGTTCCACCCAAAAATGGAACTTCCACTTAATCCCCTCCCCCTTACATGCCACATTTGGCTTGTAATTTTTTTTTGGGGGGGGAGTGGGGGCTTCAGTAGGAGTGGGACTTCCTGTCCCGCTTCCTGCTTCCGCCGAGGGGCTGGTAAGGCGATTAGGCCTAATCGCCTTACTGCAGCCCCTCCCTTTGGCGATTGTCTAGGACAGGGGTCTCCAAACTGCGGCCCGAGGGCCAGATGTGGCCCTTTGCTAGCCTTTATGCGGCCCTTGGGGCACTGTTCCTTCCACTGATACCAACAAGGGGGCACTACTTCTTCTACTAATATCAATGATGGGATTCTATTCCTCCTACTGATAGGGGCCCTACTCCTCCTCCAACTGACCACCAACCCAGAGGCCACATTTATTCTCACCGGAGCTGGGTCCAGGGACATTTTCTGCCCCCCCGCTGGTCACAATCCGGCCCTCCTAAAGTCTAAAGGACAATAAAGTGGCCCTTTGTTTGAAAAGTTTGCAGACCCCTGGTCTAGGACACTGACAGGTCCTAGACGATCGCCGGTCCAATCAGCGGCGGGCCTCTTGCGCATGCGCAGTGCGGCTCGCGCATGCGCAGTGGGTGCCCGGCCGTGAAGCCGAAGGCTGTCACGGCTGGGTGCCCACAGTCGCAATGAGGATGCCGGCCGGGGAGGGGGGAGAGGAGCGGAGCCCCAGTCGGCGCGTCGCTGGAACGTGGAGAAGGTAAGTGTCTGTTTATTAAAAGCCAGCAGCTACACTTTTTGTAGCTGCTGACTTTAATAAACATTACATTTGCGTGGAGCACCCCTTTAAAAAAAAACTGACAGTGACAGCCCAGACCTCTGTCCCCTGTCTGACTCACAACACGCCACAGTGTTCTTCTTTTTTCCCCACAAATAGAGCTTTCTTTTGGTGGTATTTGATCATCTATGCGTTTTTATTTTTTTGCGCTATAAACAAAAAAAAGACCGTCAATTCTGGAAAAAAATATATATTTTTCACTTTTTGCTATAATAAATATCCCCCAAAAATATATTTAAAAAAATAATTTCTTCCTCACTTTAGGCCGCGGTTTTGACGAAGGGGCGTTCGGGCTACAGCCTTTTGCCCACCCGTGCCATTGTGCCAACGTACATCGTAATGCGCTGATCGGGAAGCGATTAAAAGCCCTGCTGCAGGCCACTTTACCCAGCAGAAAACCTATCACCAGCAGCAGGAAGCCAATCACTAGGTCGAATAGGCTACAGCAGCGCAGCAAGAGGCGAATCACCAGTTTGTGGAGGCTCTGGTGGAATTAAACAAGGGTTCCGCAGATCCTTTGCCAGTGGAACAGAAAATGGTGCATGCCAGCTATTACCTGCAAAAGATGACACCTGCAGATGTGGAAGCTTACCTACCAACTTTTGAGAGAGTTGAGAGAGTTTGAGAAGGATGGCAAAAAGAGAAATGGGTAGGACTTGCTAGGGCCCTTTCTGTCAGGAGAACCCCAAAAAGCCTATTATGACCTGTAACATGAGGCTGCCGAGGATTATGAGATGTTTAAAGCTGAGACGCTTGCAAGCCTGGGCGTCACCATTGGGTCCGGGCTCAGCGAGTGCATTGGTGGTTATATAGTACTGACAAGCCACTGACAATATGTTTGACTTGATATATCTCTTTAAGAAGTGGCTGCAGCCAGAGACTTTGTCAGACCCTAATATTGTGGCGTGTGTGGTCATGGACCATTACTTACACATGCTTCCTGCCACTTTGAGGAAGTGGGTCATCCACGGGACCCTAAGACTGCAAAGCAGCTGGTGGACCCCCGGGGACTACCATCTCCTGGCCCCAGGAAAGCGACCTTACTGCAGCCGTCCAGGCGAACACAGCTGCCATCCGGGAACAGGGGAGGCAGAGGCAGCGGGCCCAGCAGTATCATGTGACCCGGCAGCTGAGGATGCAGGCCCAGACCAACTTATTCCTCAGCCGGATAGCCGTGGCCTTGGAGGGCATGCAGCCCACACCTGCCAGGAGTGGCTCACCGGGGGATAAGCCACCTCCAGATGCCCCACCCGAGGCTCCCTCCAGGCAGCTAAGGGGCCAGAGAGGGCTCACCAGAAGGAGCCCCCGTCAGGCCAAATGATGGGGGGGGGGGGGTTTTCGGCTCTTTTTTTTCCACATTTTTTTTCTCTGCTCAGGTTATGAGCCTTTTTTTTTTTACAAACTGCACACGGTCAGTAGTGCAGGCTACTGTGTGAATGGTGTGTGAATGTGGGGGTGGCACTCCTGCCAGTAAGGGGTGTCACCCTTGGTAGTTGGGGAGAAGTTATCCCCGTGTGAATGTCGTAAGAATGGACAGCGACATTATTGGGGCCTTGACGCCGGCGTTGCTGCTCCCAAGTCCTGCATGTTGGACTTGGGCTAATCCAATGTGAAGTGGATCTGTTGTGTGTGATATAGGGACCTCAGTGGTGTGCATGCGTGCATTGTATGTGTGCCATGATCAATGTGTTTGTTTATTGTCCAAAGATGCCTTCCGCGAGGACCCTCCTGACTGCTGTTCCATCAGCAGGTGGGGTCGCCTCTGGCAGGTGGGGACAGTGTGGGTCGGGGGGTCAGGTCATCACGTATGTCAATCTGCAGGCCCTTTCTCATGGCATAGTTGTGCAGCATGCAACATGCACCGATGATCTGACACACAAAGGTAGGGGAATACAACAGGGTCCCCCCAGACTTATCCAGGCATCGGAAACGGGACTTCAGGAGGCCAAATGTTTGTTCCACCCCTGCACAGGTACGTATGTGTGCATCATTGTATTTTCTCTCTCCTCTGGTTTGGGGATGCCGGAATGGAGTCATGAGATGGGGTCCAAGTGCATATGCAGAGTCACCTGCAAGGGAAAAGACAGGAGGATGTTAGCCGTGCATGTGCCCCTCGTGATGTCTGCATCATGGGGTCGGACAATCATGCCTGACTCCCATGTCACTCACCAACCAACCAGCTGACCTTGTACACGTTCTGTTCAAATTCTGCTGGGATGGGGCATTGACCGTATATGTAGCTGTCGTGGCTGTATCCGGGGTGTTTGGCACGGACGTGCCATATGAGGCATTGGGCATCGGCTATCACCTGTACATTGATGGAATGCCAGTTCTTCCAATTGCGATATATGTGCTCTGTGGCACGGGGGGGCTGTAGTGCCACATGTGTGCAATCAATGGCCCCGATGGTGCGTGGGAATCCTGCAATGCTGTAGAAATCCTGCATTGCCTTCTGCCGCAGATGCTCATTGGTTGGTCTGATGATGTGGTGGGACATGCGTCTGAGGATTGCGGGGACAACCTGGTGCACACATCTGCTCATGGTGGATTGTGACATCCCAGCCATGACTCCACTTGTACGCTGTAAAGATCCACTGGCAAGGAAATGGAGTGTTGCCAGTACCTTGGCTGCACTGCATGTGAGCGGTGTGTCTTGCTGGTGATGTCATCCTGCAGGGCTGTGGTTATTTCCAGGATTGCATCAGAGCTGAATCTGAAGATGCGATACACCTCCTCATCACCCATGCCAAAGAGGCTAATGCGTGTGTGGTATATCCTCTCACGTGCCCTCCTCCTCCGTACCGGTGGACCCATTAGTGGTGCTAGGACCACGGCTCCCCCTGGCATGTTGGCAGACAGATGTGTGGTCCTGCAAGTGGGGTTGCTCAGCTTGCTATTTTCGTTGGTAACGGTGCTGCTGTAGCTGCTCTCCAGCTGACCTGTGGCCATCAGGTGTAAAGATAAACCAGCTATTTGTAGGAATAACTTTGCGCCGGACGTACGACTTACGCGCGGCGCACGTAGCCAGCGTCTAGTGCTAATACGTTCGCGAATCGGCATATCTCCCTCATTTGCATATTTGAATGGGAAATCAATGGGCGTGCCACATGCGCCAAGCGTAAATATGCGCCTACTGTGGGTACGGCGCATAGATACGACGGCGCATCTTTACACTTATGCGGCGCATATCGATATACACCGGCGTAAGTCTTTCTGAATCTGTCCCTATGGGTTTAAAACCTGGAGACTGACCAAAAAGGTCTGGAAGGTCTCTAAGACTATTTAGAGGACTGGGTACAGAACACATAAAATGTTATGACTGTCATATTGCTGCTAACGCTTCCCTAAATGATGAACCAATGCAATGTGATAATACTTATTTAAAAAAAGAATGCCTCTTTTTGCAGAGGTGGCAAGTACTGCATCACGTTAGAGACACATGGAAAAACAAATGTGTGTGATTTCAGTTGATGGAAAGCCAGTCACTGCTCGATTCTGGTAGTGTTGTGACATTAGTCAAGGATGATTTGGTAAATCCTGCAAAGTTATGCCGCGTACACATGATCACTTTTTGCGATGAAAAAAAACGTTGTTTTTTAAAACGTCATTTAAATTGATCGTGTGTGGGCAAAACGTTGTTTTTTGTCTTCAAAAAAACGACCAAAAAAAAATTCCAACATGCTTGAATTTTTTGTGTCGTTTTTCAAAACGTCGTTTTTTGTGTCATAAAAAGTGATGGTGTGTGGGCAAAACGATGTTGAAAACAACGTTTTTAAACCCGCGCATGCTCAGAAGCAAGTTATGAGACAGAGCTTCAATGGAAAAGAGTGCCGTCAAACGTGGTGTTTGTCACCACGCTTTGCTAGAGCTTTGTAGAAAAACGATGGTGTGTACGCAACGTCGTTTTGGAAAATTAAGTTTGAAAAACGTCGTTTTTTTTCATGATTGAAAACGTCGTTTTTTTTCATCGCAAAAAGTGATCGTGTGTACGCGGCATTACACCCTAGCACTATTGGGGTGACTTGTACACATCACTACCAGACTGCTGTGTTTGAGACTGATACCCCTTGTGACACTGTGACACATTCAGTACCCTCACTACTTCAGGAAGGACAGAGAGACTTTATTAAGGTACCCTTAACTGGAACCTTGTCAGTGACCCAACAGAAAGACGTTAAAGAGTTTGTAAGTAAAAATAGAGACTTTTTCTCTCACCTGCCTGGACTGACCACAGTTATACAGCATGATATATTTACGGAACCAGGCGCCTGCGTGAAGTCCTATAGAAAAAATTTGAGAAAAGGGCTTGGACTTTTTAGGCACGACCAAACAAAAAAGTACAAAAATCTACTTTTATTATAAACTTTATTATAAACAATATAAAAATTATATTGTGGGGAACCACTCACCTGGCTGGGACCAGTTCAGCAGGAGCCATATTACTACAGCGTAGACCTGCTATCAGGATTCTGTACACTTAAACCCGCGGAAGAACCGGGAGGCCGAAGAGGGCAGAGAGAAGTTGCGGCCTGGTGACTCCTCCGTGAAAATTGAGGACATATGTAAAGAAGAGCCTGCTGCAATCTGTGGCCTGGCCAGGGGCCTGGAAACCATGAGTACTACAGCATGGGAGCCAGAGGCTTCCCCTGAAAAGCCGGTCAGCAGTAAGCCCCTTGCCCTTGTAGTCTGAAAGGAGCCATTAGCAAGTTTAGGTGAGCCAGACTAAGAGGGTGAGGGCCAGGACATTGATTTGGGTTCCCCCAGAGTGCAGGCTGAGATTGGGTCCCATATAGGGGTTGGTAGAGTAGTCATCCCCTGAGACACTGATGAGGAGTGGGAAACCAGAGAGTCTCCTGGCCCAGACAGTGGGAATAGACCGGAGCCAGTAGTGAAGCCTGAAGAGCCAGCAGGGAGACCCATCTGCAGCAGCAAGCTCTTTGTTACCAGACCTTCCACCACTCAGAGCAGAGTGCCTACCTACAGGCAGTGGGTTGTGAGATCCCAGGATGCCTGTGTCCTGCCAGGGAGAGGGAGGCCTAAGGAACTGCCCCAGTTCTCCTGCTTCCAACGGGAAATACAGTGAAGGGTTGCTCTGGAGTGGGGTCTGGACTATTCATATGTCGGGGAGAGTGGGAGGATGACCTTGTGTGGGACTTTTTGCATGTCCCAAAGCCTCTGCGGGTGCCAGAGAGTGAAACCTGGGCTCGCTTTGTCGACATTCATCAGGAATGGTGCTGGTTGTAAAGGCGGGACGGCCTACCAGGAGCCATTCGATCTCTATCAGGGAAGAAGGGGGAGGGAGGAGGAGATTGCTGGATCCCCATTTCTCTGTGTGGGGAACACTGTTGCCATCATAGGGATAGCACCTAGACTGCAGGAAAGTTGCAGAGTTGTGTGTTCTTTTTCCCTGACTCAGCAGAAACTAACTAAGCCTGCCACCCTGCTCACACCAAATGTTAATTTGATTTCGATTTTTCTTTTGTTCTCTCACTTTGTATTTTGAAATTGATAAAAATATACAATCAAAATATGTATTTTTGAAAGCATTCTTACTTTACAACATTTCTTCACACCTGCCTAAAAATTTTGCACAGTACTGTATATATATGTATATATGTATAAAAATTCAGAACACAGAGGTTTGTGTGCCTTGCTATAAAGAGCATGAACAGTTGTGGATAGCATTTCACATGATGTTCATTAAAATTTGTTGAAACTGGTAGAAATGGGCATTGATGGGTGTCAAGGAACAGCTCTGAAAGTTCTGCAAAACCTTTCCTTATGTCCTACCAACAGGAGCTTCCCAAGAAGTTCCTACAGTGTCAAGGTCCTGGCACTAGAAAACTACACACTGTGAAGTGGTCGAGTACAAATTACAGCCATTCATCTATCAATCAGATGAGGTTTTACTGCAGGCTCAGTATTTGGGGCATCTACAAGGAGACAGGGAGCACAGGTGCCTGGGCCTAGGCCCTAGGGACATCTCTGCCTCAGCCATCAATTGTTGTAATTACATTTCCTGGCTACAGTATAGAGTTTTCAATTCCTGTTATTAAGAAGATTGGTCATAGCTGGTCAGCTTTCCTATTATAAGGTGACCAGATTTTTTAAATGAAATCCGGGGACATATTATTTTTTTATTAGTAATGGCGGCAATCAGCGACTCTCTGCCTGTTTCTGCCCGCCTCACAGCCTGTCAATTCTTACCCTCTGGCCCCGGGTACTACTGGGTTGAGTGTGAAGGAAGATCACTTCGCCAGGGAAGGCAAGGAGATAAGCAGGCAGACGGCTGGCCGGGACTTGAGCCAAGGCAGAAGAACATGCAAGTGAATCTGAATGGGCATTCACCCGAAACTAAAGAAATATTCTCTCCGCTCCGACCAGCACATGATCATCAGAAAGAGGCACAGATAATGGAAAAAGATACAATTTTTTTATTCTTTTTATTCTGCACTTTTGAAATTGCCTCAGCCCCTGTTCAAATCCAATTCAGGGACAAAACCGGGGACAGACTTGGTCAGGGGACAGTGTCCTCAATCCGGGGACTGTCCCCTGAAACTGGGAATGTCTGGTCACCCTATCCTATTAGCACTAACGCCATATGAAAGATCTGCCTGATATAACGATATACAACACTGCTGATGCCTCCTTGATTTGTTATGTGACACTCCTGTCAACAGGGAAAAAAGAACAATATTTCATCAATCGCATATTTTCACAATCCCTAAAAAAACTCTGCTAGTGTTAATAAGTGTCATCAACGCTTGTAGGGGTTTATTAGTCACAGTTTTACCCAATTACATCAAAGAAAGCTTAAATTAATGGCATTGTCTGCATTGCATATTGTAAGTCATGCATATACATATTTGAATTCTTATGGGTTATATTTACTGTACATAAACAGGTAGACAGTACTAAAAGGAAATCCATTAAAATAATGACACAGTGCACATTAAAATCTTATCGGGTGAGATTAAAGGATTTCAACATGCATAATCCCGGTTCACTGATTTGTGGATGGATCATCATTCAAATTTTAATAAAATTAGTTAACCACTGAACTGCTATAAATAGTAATAAACTGATTTTTTTATTATATAGGGCATAAGTGGAAAAATACTTACGTGATACTTTTATGTACACTGTCATTATATTTACATATGCTATAGTTATGCATACATTCCTATCTCAGGTCCTTTCTTTATCCTACATAAAAGTAAACCTTGAGCACATAGAGCCTCATTTATCAGATTTTTTATACAACAATATTACCACAGATGATTCAACTTCATTCCTCATTTAAGAAAGAAAAGTCACAGCCTCTGGTATTTTTATAAATATTTTTTAATACGTGGTATTTTTTTAAGGAAATGTATCCAGCCTATATAATGCTTTCTTTGCAATTTTGACATTTGATTCATAAAGCTTTCACTGCGAGAAAAAGACAATTTCAAATATAAAAAGATAAAAGAATCAATAAATGCCTATGGCTTTTGCATAAGCCTCCTTACCACCCTTTATAAATGTCGTACTGACCTTAGATTAAGCATTCTCCTGGTTTACAGTTCTGTGGCATTAGCAAAAAATGTGTTAAATAGTTTTCTTACAACAGAGTTATAATACATGATAAATCAAGCCTACTAATGATGTTGGGTCCAGTGGCATACTTTATTAAACAATCACCTATGTGAAAATGTAGGTGATTGTTTAATTGTTTAAGTGAAAATGTCCAAATTGGGCCCAAAGTGTCAATATTTTGTGTGGCCACCATTATTTTCCAGCACTGCTTTAACCCTCTTGGGCATGGAGTTCACCAGAGCTTCACGGGTTGCCACTGGAGCGGTGTTCCACTCCTCCATGATGACATCACAGAGGTGGTGGGAGCTGCCTAATTGTATAGGCCAGCAGAAACTGTAATCTGACCATGTATGCCATTTTCCCCTTATTGTTAGATGGAGACGTTGGTGAGGATACTTTCCCGATTACATCAAAAAGAATATAGAAAAACTCTTTACTTCTCTAAGATAGAAGCAAAAGTAGTATAGAATTGGTTACTCCGTAAATAAACATTAAGGGCCAGATTCAGGTAGGAGAGCGGATCTTTATTTTGGAGTAACGTTTGTCATTTGCGTTACTCCGCCGAAACTTTAGGAGCAAGTACTGTATTCACATAGCACTTGCTCCTAAAGTTGCGGCGGCGTAGCAAAAATGAGCCGGCGGAATTCAAATTGGGCGGGTAGGGGGCGTGTATTATTTAAACTAGGCGCGATCCCGCGGCGAACGTACTGCGCATGCGTCGACTGTCAGTGCGCATGCTCCAAATTCTGTCAGTGAATGTCAATGACGTCAATCCCCATTCACGGACGTTTTACGCAAACGACGCTAAACTTTTTAAATTCGACGCGAAGACGACGGCCATACTTAACATAGGATACTCCACCTAGGGGGCATGTTTTCCTTTACGCCGCGTATCGCTTACGGAAACGTCGGAAAGTCACTGCGTCGGGCCCGCGTACGATCGTGAATTGCCGTCTCTCGCTAATTTACATATTCTTGGCGTAAATCAGCGGGAACGCCCCGAGCGCCTATTTTAAAATTGCAGTTCCGATACGACGGCGAAATACAATTACGCCGCTCGTATCTGAACTCAATCCCGGCGTAACTTGTTTTCTGCATACAGAAAACAGATAAGCCGGCTCAAAGTGTGAGTTATGCTGGCGAATCACTGATACTCCAGCGTAACTCTACCTGAATCTGGCCCTAAGTAAATAACTATTAGCAACAGTTAAAGTCATAGATATCATGGGTGGCACAAAACGTGGCTTCCTTTCAAAACTTCTCATTGAGGACTCATGCACATGTATATCTGGAGGCTGCAAAGTCCTCTAGCATAAAAGGTTGAAGGCTAGAAGGTTGTAATGGTGTATAATGAAAATTAGCCTGTGGCTTTGTTGAACTAAAAGGCAGATTTTATCCACCCACTGGCTTGTATATAATTTTGGGGCATTTTTTAGGCATTTTTTCAAGGCATCCCTGAAGAAACCTCAAGGCAGCCCAGAGTCCCTGGGCACCCTGGTTGAAAAAGGCAGCCCTGGGGGGCGTGTGCGGGCTCTAGCAGGACAGTCATGTCAGCCTAGTGCTCCGCTTCATTAGGAAAGGAAGCCGCGGATAACTCGCTTCCTAACCGGTCACAACTGGACAAAAACCCGGTCATTAACTACAGGAAGATGAGGGGAACATTTTAATGTATAATGGTGCTGGGTGGCTCAAGAAATAGAGCTAAAACGACACTTGTCAGCAGCGTGCAGCAGACCAAAGGCTCAGTTAAGGCGCCAGTCACCTCAGAGAGGCTCCCCTCAGGTAGGGGGAAGAAACAAACAGCTAAAACAGCCAAACCCATGGCTTCTCTGACTAACCTCACCTCAGATAGTGAGGATGAAGACACGGCTGCTATTTCACAAACTGTACCACAAGACAACACAGTTTCTGCAGGATTAATTAATCAATTTGAAAAAATGCTCCGCAAAGCATTAAAGCAGACATCTGACCAGATTACCTCAAATCTCACCAAGGAGATTAGGGAATTGGGTACTCGTACAGAAGCACTGAAAACTAAAGTGGAGGACATTGAAACCTACACCCATGAATGCCTAACAGAAATAGACTCCCTAAAAGAAGAGAACCTAATGCTACAGAGCAGATTAGAAGAATTTGAAAACCGTGCCAGGAGATCTAACTTAAGATTTAGGGGCATCCCAGAGTCTGTGGTGGACCTTCAGTCCACCATAATGGCTCTATGTCAGGAACTACTTCCAGGCATTGCAGTGGAACGTTTGGAGATGGACAGAATACATAGGGCACTCTCCCCTAAAAAGGTAGATGGCCCCCCCAGAGACATAATAGCGAAGTTCCATTTCTACAAAACCAAGGAGCAAATTTTGGCGACAGCTAGGGAGAAAGGGATCCTGTGTTTCCAAGGCTACAACTATCAAATTTTTGCAGACATATCACAACTAACCATTGCCAAGAGAAGAGCAATGAAACCTCTCTTGATCGAATTACAGCAGCGTAACATAAAATATCAATGGGGCTTCCCTTTCTCCCTCCGTTTCACGATTCAAGGGACCAAGATAGTCTGCAGAACACCCGACCAACTACACCAGGCCCTAGTAGACTTTAAAATCATTGATCAACCCTCCTCGGCTTCCACCTCACGCAGAAGGTCAGCACCAACCTCTTCTAACAACCACTCCATCCAACAAGAACCGAATGGCGGACCCCACCAATCCACCAAGCGCGGCAGATTCGCACCACAGACCCAGGATCAAGAAGACACAATGGACTGAACTTCTCACACTGCCACTTAACTCTTCCTCTCAATTTAGGCTAAGTAATTGTCTGTCAACAGGTACTGTGTTGGTCCTATTCCCCTGTAGACAATCCCACCTCTTTTTCCTTTTCTCTTTATATTAGGTCTTGACACCAGTAAAGGTGATATAAACATCTTCCTGATCAATCATTTGCTATAACCTTGGCAGAAATTAGTGCTTATGTCTTGACCTTAGTATGAAATGGTTACTCCTAGTTGTCGCATATTACATGTCACAGGCGATTGCCTATGATGATAACCTGGTATTGCCTCTCTTTTCCGCATGGACCACTATAAACTCTTCCTCACAAATGCCCAGGTGCCCTATTGTCACTCTCGCATACTTCCGTCTAAAACACTATTTGAGGCCCTTATTTAAACCCCTGATCATATGTACTAATCTGTTGGCTATCACCTGGAGTGACCCTATGGCCTTGACAACTGAAGGGGAAAACCACGTTGTCCACATCTTCCCCCCTGAATTGCATACCCTGCAAGACACTAAAAAAGGCCCTGCCAAATTTCGAGATTTTACATAGGCATAGGAATCCCTCTGCATTTAAAATACACTTCTATATTATTGAATGCGGCTTTCTGACTCGTGGAAAAAACACGCGTCTCAACCAGTCCACCTCAGATCCCCAAACTAATATGTGGGGATTTGGGAGGGACCCTCTATCCCTTGGTGAGGGATCTTTTCCCTCACTACGGGCACACCCCGAATGCTTATTCAGTGATTTGTTGTTCAAATATGCATTAATCTACAATGTATTCTCTCTTACATTTGAGTCTACCTATCCTGGATCCTCATCTTTCCTTTCCCTCACCCCATCCGCATGGAGCGACCTGGGTCATCCCCGTCCGAGGAGGCAAGGTAAGATAAAACTTTTGGTTTGGCTGCCATGGCACCCTTAAACTTGATTTCACTTAATGTACAAGGGTTGAACATACCGCAAAAACGTACGAAGGCCTTTAGGCTCTTTCAATCCAAAAAGGCTCACATTGTCTGCCTACAGGAGACACATTTTACCCCTAACACCACTCCTAAATACTTCAACGCTGCATACCCACAAGTATATACGGCTTCAGCCCCAGTTAAGAAGAGAGGTACCCTGATTGCCATCCACCGATCTACCCCATTTACCTTGAACACGGTACTCAGAGACCCTGAAGGTCGATACCTGATCCTAACAGGATACATCCTAGACACACCGGTAATGGTAGTATCATACTATGCCCCTAACCTTAACCCCATGCCGTTCTTATCACACCTTCTTCAAACTATCAATGCCCATAAAATGGGCTCTCTCCTAATATGCAGGGACTCGAATCAGGTTCTGCTTCCCTTTCTTGACAGATCTCCTTACGTACCACCGAAATATCAGACCAAATGGACTCTGTCCACTCTCCTGTCTAAATATAACTTAGTGGATTCCTGGAGAGAACTGAACCCCACGAAACGTAACTACACCTACTTTTCTAACCCCCACCAATCACATAGCCGGATAGACCACATATTATTGTCAATTGGAATGCTGCCAGAAGTTCTCAATTCTGTTATAATACCCATTCCCTGGTCAGATCACGATGCTGTATACACAACAATAGCATCAACTATTCCTAAAAAGACCGACCCGACCTGGTATATGCCTGAAATTTTGCTTAAACATCCCTCCTACTGTCTGGAAATCGAGCAGTCCCTAAAAGATTACTTAGATCTCAATATATCCCCAGAAATATCTGCTCTCACGCTTTGGGAAGCCCATAAACCGGTACTGAGAGGGGTAATTCAAAGACAACTTGGGATCCTCAAAAAGGCACGTAGACAATTAGCACTGAAATTGGAAACGGAATTCAACCTTGCCCACATAGCCTTTCAAAATAACCACTCCCCCCACGCTAAAAATCGCCTAGATAAAGCACGCCTCGAATTTGCCTTTTTTCTCACGGACTCGGCAAATAAAGCTTTAGACAGATCCAAGCACACATTCTACAAAACAGCTAATAAAACTGGTGCAAACCTAGCTAGGACACTTAATTCAATCAACAAATTTTATACACTAATAAAACTGAAACTAGCTAACAACGTTATCTCCAGCAACCCACTTAAAATTGTGCAGAAATTCAGTACTCATCTGAAAAAAACTATATGCGGAAACGAATACATTTGACGAATCGGTAGCCGACACCTTTTTCTCGCAATTCCAATTGCCCCGAATGTCTGATTCCCAAAAGACACAACTAGATGCGCCTATTTCGCAAGAAGACGTAACTAGAGCAATCAAGGAACTCAAATTAAACAAGCGGCCCGGACCTGATGGATTCACAGCCCGATACTACAAAGCACTCTCTGAACTAATCTCCCGAGGCTCGCGGAGGCCTTCAACGACCTTTTAAAACTGAAATCATTTAGACAGGAATCACTTTTGGCCACAATCTGCATGATTCCCAAGCCACAGACAGACAATACCCTCAGTGAAAATTACCGGCCCATATCTATGCTAAATACGGATATCAAACTTCTAGGTAAAATTCTGGCGAATCGCTTAAACAACATAATTGGAACCCTGATCCATCGCGATCAGGTAGGTTTCATCCCCAACCGGCAGGCAGGAGATAATATCAGAAGGGCAAGCCTATTGGCTCACATTGCCAAGAAGAGAGGAATCCTTGCTTGCTTCCTCTCTCTCGACATAAAACAGGCGTTCGACTCTGTATCCTGGTCCTACTTGAAGTATACCCTTCAAAAATGGGGCTTTGGCCCCAACTTCATGAAATGGATCCTAGAATTATACAATAGCCCGAAGGCATATGTGAAGTATGCAGGATATAGATCGGACACCTTCTCCATTAACAGGGGCACGAGACAGGGATGTCCTCTCTCCCCCTTATTATTTGCCCTCCTCATAGAACCACTTGCACAAAAGATCAGGTCAGACCCGACAATACTGGGCATAGAAATAGGCGGACACAAGCATAAACTATGCATGTTCGCTGACGACATCCTCCTTTTTCTTGCATCGCCCCAGGTAACAGAACCCAACCTTATGCTAATTCTTAAAAAATTTGCATCCATTTCAGGACTAGTCGTTAACCCTAAAAAATGTCTCGCACTAAGCATTTCGCTTACTTCCTTAGAGTTAAATGCAGCCAAATCCGGTCTACCTTTCGTATGGGCAACTAAGAGTATTCCCTATTTAGGAACACACCTTACAACATCAATAACGGATCTATTCTCTTCCAACTACCCTATTCTCCTAAAACAGATATCAAGCCTCCTGAATACCTGGGCCCATCTACCCCTATCATGGTTTGGCAGAATCAACGCGGTAAAAATGACTATATTACTGAAATTATTATATTTATTTAGAGTGCTCCCCATCCCAATCCCATCATATTACTTCAGGATATTACAAAGAAGAGTTTCCGCCTTTACGTGGGGATCCACTAGGCCTAGAATAAAACCTCAAATCCTGCATCTATCTAAGGATAATGGTGGAATGGGGCTGCCCAACTTTATAAACTACTATAAAGCGGCACAACTTGCAAACCTAGTAAAATACCACGACAAATGTGAGCCCCCTCTTTGGGTATCAATTGAAGCGGTAGAGTCTGACCCCATCGCAATTTCTAATGTACTATGGATCCCCCCTAAAGCTCGTAAACACTTACTGAACCCTATCACCAAACACTCACTCTCCCTCTGGGACACAGTAAAGACTAAATATCTTCTCCAATCCCCCCATGTTCCTCTTTTATCGTTTCATAAAAACCCTGCGTTCTACCCTGCTTGGATCTATCCCAATACCTTTAAAGAGTGGGTGTCAAAAGGATGTACATGCTTACATGACTTTATAGACTCTTCTTCCTTTTTATCCTTCACCACCATCAGTGCAGCGCACGACATACCACAGACCGAAATATTTAGGCATCTACAAATTAAACATTTCTTTAAGCCATTTGTTGATGCTTCACCCACGCCAACATGTATATCCACCTTTGAGAATTTCTGTAAGAATGACCCCCACGCTAGAGGAATAATATCCTCCTTATACTCCCAATTAACAGCTTGCTCTATCAGTGGGTAGCTTGCTTATGTGAGTAAATGGGAGAGGGACCTAGAACAAGAACTAGAACCTTCTGAGTGGAAACAGATCTGGAACAGCACTAAATCAGCATCCATGAACGAATCAGCCATTGAAACGAATTACAAAGTACTCACTAGATGGTACCTAGTACCCGCCAGGGTTGCGAAATACGTACCGAATTACCCTGATCTTTGCTTCAGGGGTTGTTCAACTCCAGGGACATACCTTCACGTTTGGTGGTCGTGCCCAAAAGCGCTATCATTTTGGTTGGAAATGTTTCAAATTATCTCCATTATCTCGGGGAAAACAATCCCCTTAGATCCTAAAACAGCGTTATTAAATCTAAAACCTGATAATCTCCCACACAAACAGTTCAAACTAATCATACAACTTCTCACTGCTGCAAAACAAACCCTTGCGAGAGCATGGAAAACCCCTAATTTATCACTAAATGAAGTCACAAATAGAATGAACACAGCAATGTCCCACGCCAAGATGGTGGCTATTGACATGGACACGGCCACCGGATTTGAGAGTCTATGGAAACCCTGGATAACATATGCTTTTCCGAACGCATTTAATAATGAAGTTGTATTGCCATGGTAGTCCAGCCAAACTGGCACCCCCCCCCCCCCCCCCCGCTCAAGCCTCTCTCCCGCGGCGGAGATCAGGTCACTCTTGCGGATTCCCCTCCCCTACCCCTTCTTCCCTTTCTCTCCCCCTCCTTTGAACTCTTGTTCTCAAATTAACATTCCTATGTTCATGTTTGTTGATATAAAGTTGTATATTGTTGAAATTTCTTGAACCTATATAGCAGAACCCTAGAACAGGACATAACCCTGGATTTAGCCCAGATCAGACTGGTTACATGGCTTATCCCTTAAGCGATCCAGGGTCGATAGATAGTTAGTCACATAGCTAGTCAGCTAGTCATTTAGTTAGTCAGTTACTATATTTGCTTATTCACTTTGCCACCAATGACTTTGTATGCATTGTTTAATTACCTGTAAATTGTCTCTCTTGTAACCAAAGATATTTAGGTTTACAAGTCAAGAAGTTTCTCTTATGATGTATACCCTCTATTGTACCCTTTTTTCTTCTCTCATTGTTGTTATGCACTTGTACATTCTTTATCACATAAATAAAGATATTTTGACAAGGAAAAAGGCAGCCCTAAACAGCAAATGTACAGGAGGTCTAAGGGGTAGATTTTACTAAAGCGGGCCATACATTATACAATTTACTTATTTACATTTAAAAAATTGAAAAAAAGTTGGAACTTTACAAGTGCTGAAACCTCCTCTCAAAATAATTCTTCATACAAAATCATACATTTTAAAAGTAAATTGTATTGTACATTCCATTAAAAATGTGTCTAATATTGGTAATAGAGTCCCCTTAAAAACATGAAAATGCATCACAACTCATTGTAATACCAGAACCCCCCCCCCCCAAAATAGCAATTCCTCCCCAAGAAAGTGTGTAACTGACACTCATATGAAAGATGAGATTACACTATTCTGCACAGAACATTAGATATACCACATAAGGGAGGACAAACACAACCTGACCCGTTTCGCCTTGTCGGCATCTTCAGGGGCTTGGAGGGTGAATGATGAAATGGAATTGAGTGAATGCACATTAACTTTAGGAGGACCAAAAAGGCATTTCACATTTCTCTCAGAGTAGCCAGACTCAATATGAGCACCCAGTGGTGCATGCCGGATGGACACACAAGCCAGAAAGAGCCCCACCAGGGGACCACAAATTCGGTCTATAGCATAGGGATTGACATCTCAAGCTATTGGGGTAGATTCATGTAGATCAGCGGATCTTTTGATCTATCTTTTTTACGATCCGCCTGCGCCAGTTTTTGAGGCAAGTGCTGTATTCAGAAAGCACTTGCCTCGTAAGTAGCCCTGGCGGATCGTAAATCCCCCGGCGGAATGCAAATTCCGCGGCTAGGGGGAGTTTACTATTTAAATCACGCGCGTCCCCGGGCCGATCGTACTGCGCATGCGCCGCCAGCTAAATTTCCCAGCGTGCATTGCTTTAAATGACGTCGCAAGCACGTCATTGTTTTCGACGTTAACGCAATTAACGTATGGCCGTATTCCCGGACGACTTACGTAAACGACGTAAAAAATGTAAAACTCGACGCAGGAACGACGGCCATACTTAACATAGGATCCGCCGCACTTACCCCGTATATAGCAGGGGTAACGATCCGCCGGAAAAAGCCGAACGCAAACGACGTAAAAAAAAAGCGACGGCCGGGCGTTCTGAATCGGCGGTTCTCCTCATTTGCATATTCGTCGCGTAGAAAAAAAGAAGCGCCACCTAGCGGACGGCGGGAGAATGCAGCCTAAGAGCCGACAGTGTAACTCACTTACACCAGTCGGCTCTAAGGGAGATCTATGCGGAACCTGATTCGAGGAATCAGCCGCATAGATCCGAGCGTCGGATCTCACAGATCCGACGGTGTATCAGTAGATACACCGTCGGATCTCTATGTGAATCTACCCCATTGAGTCCAGCTATAAGAATAGAGGGCACTAAATTACTTGTCCGGGGTATAGAGGTTCTAGTGACAGAGATATCATACAAAATGTCTTAGTATTATAATACCAAATAAGATAGGCTCCACTGCTGTTCTATTGCGGTTATCACAATCGAGTCCAAGCTGAACAAATGGCTGCTGCTCACCAAAAATTACTCACTTTTTGAAGGTACTTTGGTGATATCTGCAAAAGAACAGCAGTGGAGCTGCTTATTTGGTATTATTATCTGATTGGCTATCATGCACTGCACTTAAGTAAATCAACCCTAATATATTTTACCTTGCTGCTGTTACTCCCTCTGCAAAGTTTTCTGTACTAGTGTAGTGTACCAAGATTCGTGATTAGCCAAATGATGAATTGCAGAGCAGAAACTGACATTGCCGTTAACAGAGTCAAAGTGGCAAAGAGATATGCATACAATACAATACACAACAGACAATGAGGAAATTGCATTAACAGGGCTCCCTAGGAGGCAGCTTTCCTTA
This sequence comes from Rana kukunoris, assembly GCA_029574335.1. Lineage (NCBI taxonomy): Eukaryota > Metazoa > Chordata > Amphibia > Anura > Ranidae > Rana > Rana kukunoris. The sequence continues at coordinate 151,076,927 of CM056051.1, forward strand.
AGGTCGCGTACACACGATCAGACATGTCCGATGAAACATGTCCGACGGACCGTTTTCATCGAACCAGACTGAAGTGGTCTGTTGGTCTGATGTGCGTACACACCATCGGACCAAAATCCCCTCGGACCAGAACGCGGTGACGTAGAACACAACGACGTGATGAAAAAACAAAGTTCAATGCTTCCAAGCATGCGTCGACTTGATTCTGAGCATGTGCGGGATTTTGGTCCGATGATTTCGTGTACTAACCATCGAACATGTCCGACGGACAGGTTTCCAACTGGAAAACGGTCCGATAGGCCATACACACGATTGAAGATGTCCGGTGAATTTCATCTGCGGACCAGTTTCAGCGGAGATGTTCGATCGTGTGTACGCAGCCTAAGGGTCACTAGGTGGCAGCACAGTCTATGAGATACTTAGTAGAGATGCAATGGCAACTTGCATTTCCCTTGAAACAGGAAGAGTCTCTGCTTCGGATACATAGCATAACAGCTGCATGCATAGGACCACCCCTACTTTAAACTCAGTAGTCTGGACACAGCTGACACAGTGCTCTATATAGTGACTGGGGTGTGGAAGGATGTTGCATGCTTTGTGCTGAAACTAGGCAGCCTGCATGACTAGATTGTTGTAAGCGGATAAGTTACCCGGTGACAGCTCACGTGCCCGGTTTGTACTGTCTCATCAGCAGAGGCATTGCTAGGTGCCAAAAAGACCATGGGCTTCAGCCCGAAGCCAAGCCGGCATGGGGGGGGGGTGGTCGGTGGTGCGGGCTCGGTCGGTGGAGTGGCGCAGGGTGACCTCCCTGATTCACATACCCTGACCTACGTGAGTGTGTGTGTGTTAGTACACACACACACACACTGACATGACCTGACTACACTGACCTGTCCTGCATACACTGACCTGACCTGACTTGATTACACTGACCTGACTACACTGACCTGACTTGACTACACTGACCTGACCTGACTACACTGACCTGACCTGACTTGACTACACTGACCTGACTTGACTACACTGACCTGACCTGACTTGACTACACTGACCTGACTACACTGACCTGACTACACTGACCTGACCACACTGACCTGACCTACATACACTAACACTGAGTGACCTACCTCAGCCGTGGTAGAGATGCAGCCAGAGGACTCGAGGAGGCTCAGGACTCAGGAACCAAGGAGGAAAGGAGAGCTGCTGAATGGAGCAGGGAGCTGGGATGTGGGGTGCCAATGTGCCTGAGGTCACCCTGTCGTACAGATGCAGCTGAGGAGGAGAGCTGCTGAACCGATGGACCTGGGGCGCCGGGCGGCATTGTAATACCCACCTTCTGAGCTTGCAGCGCTTATAACGGACCTCACATGTCCCGCGGTCCCGGATTGGACCAGTGGAACGTCCATCATAGGCGCTGCAGGTTCCAGAAGGCAGGACCTGCTGTGTCTTCGGACAACCTCGGAAAAAGAATGGTCCCTGCTCGGTGACGCTCGGCAGGAGCGTACCTAGTGCACCCAGGGAGGATCCTATATCTGGCACCCCCCCCCCCACCTTAAAATGTAAAAAAAAACACCCCACTGTGCCCCCTGCATACCTCTGCATCAGATATCTCTTTGTCACTACTGTGCACATTACACAGCACCTCTGGACCCCTTTACATTACAACAGCACCCTGCACCTCTAGACCCCTTTACATTACACAGCACCCTGCACCTCTAGACCCCTTTACATTACACAGCACACTGCACCTCTAGACCCCTTTACATTACACAGCACCCTGCACCTCTGGACCCCTTTACATTACACAGCACCCTGCACCTCTGGATCCTTTACATTACACGGCACCCTGCATCCCTTTACATTACAGAGCACCCTGCACCTCTGGATCCTTTACATTACACGGCACCCTGCACCCCTTTACATTACACAGCACCCTGCACCCCTTTACATTACACAGACCCCCACAGCTCTGGACGCCTGTATGTTACACAGACATCCCCCCTAACAGTTCTGGACCCCCTGCATGTTAAACAGACCCCTGTACAGTACAGACAGCCCCCATTCAGTACAGATCACTCTACAGTGCAGTCCCCACTACAGTGCAGACACCCCCACAGTGCAGTCCCCCTCACAGTGCAGACACCTCCCCCTACAGTGCAGTCCCCCCTACAGTGCAGACACCCCCCTACAGTGCAGTGCCCCCCACAGTGCAGACACCCCCCACAGTGCAGACACCTCCCCTCTACAGTGCAGACACCCCCCCTTACAGTGCAGACACCCCCCACAGTGCAGTCCCCCCCTACAGTGCAGACACCACCCACAGTGCAGTCCCCCCAACAGTGCAGACACCCACCACAGTGCAGACCCAGACCCCCCTACAATACACTACAGACCCCCCCCCCCCCTTTAGACCTCCCGCCTGTCACCTCGGCTCAGATGATCAGCGCGGGACATGATGCACATTGCACACGTGTAGCAGTCTACACGGAGGAGGGGTGGCGGCGGCTTCACGTGAGACAGCCGAGACAGATAGGACAGAGTGGACAACGGCCAAGAGAGGCGGGTGTCAGTCGAGCATGGCGAACACCCCCTCCCCCCTACAGCTACAGGCTCTCCTCACTTACCTGCCGCTGCGCTGCTTAAACCCGCGGCCGCCAGGGTTTTCTCCGCTTCAGTCATGGGGGGGCCAGCCTGACACCCCCCAGTGTGTGGCATCCAGGGCGCCCTGCCCCACACTTAGTATTGAAACAGTCCTGCTTCCGACAACAATCAATCTTTCTGCGCCACTCCAACTTGAGTAGGTATAGCGTACCTGGACAGGTCTCCATCACAGACCTGGCAGCCAGAGTATCACTCGAACTTGATAAAGGATGCCTCTGCCACAGGCTCTTCTGAATGACCGTCAGCGCCTCTACCACAGGCCTTGCCCTAGTGTGAATATGGGGAAACTTCTCCTGAACGAAAGTTTGCCTGAATCCTCCTTCAAATGTCGCCAAAGTACTGACTGAGAGAGAAAACAATCCCTCAGTGTCCAGTACCTCGATCCCCGATGGTTCGCTCCAGTGCTGTTGGACCTCTCTTTGGTGCTCCTCAACTGGACTCCCCACCGAACGGCTAAACTCGTCTGGGATCTCCGATGGTGGGAACCCAGTCAGTCACTGGGTCCCCGTTGTGCTCAAAGTGTTTCGGACCAGCTTGGCTCCGGAACCAGGAACTCTGCATAGCACCCACGCCCCGGCCATGTAGGCCATAACGCTCGGGGCGCGGTGGTGTGGTCACCCTGAAGATGGGTGCCACACTCTGACCAGGAAAAGAAGAACCCTCCAAAATGGCGTCTGCCTCATAAGTACCCTCTTCCAGCATGCCCAGGCCTCCCGATTGGCCGCTAGAAGAGAGCACCCGAACCTCAGCTTACATTGCTGCCACCTGCTGTCCCGGGGTGGAACAACACCCCAAGCACAGCAGAATGAGCCCACAGCACAGCCAAGCTGAAACAGAGAGCCCTACAATATTCAAAATTAAGATCAGAGTAACTTTACACTCTGATCGTTCCCCTAAAATTTACTAGCACCGGTACTTTGAAGTACATGGGCGCTACATATGAAGTTGATTGTCAAACTGCAAATGTAATCTTTTCCAACAAAGGAATATTGTATTATATTTATGCTCATCATTGCCTAATGACTTGTCCACAGGCACAACAATTTAGAATGCATTCTAATTGCTAAGTGGCCTTCAGGATTCATAATTGCATCATAAACGGCTTAGTAAAAACATGAATATTATTTTCTATGTTAGAAAATTAAAGAATATATTTCTTCTAGCAAGCAATGGAAAACATAGGAAAGAAACCATTTTTTTAACATCAAAAACTACTATAGATTTCATTCATTAACTGCTTGCCGACCAGCTGCCGTCATTTTACTGCGGCAGGTCGGCTCTCCTGGGCGAGAGCCTGTAGTTCTACGTCGGCTACTTTTGCAGCCACTAGGGGGTGCACGCCGGTCACGATCGCTGCCGGGAACACACGATGGCTCGGTACAGAGCGAGGACCAGGAGCTATGTGTGTAAACACACAGCTCCCGGTCCTGTCAGCGGGGGAAATGCTGATCTTCTGTTCATACAATGTATGAACAGAAGATCAGTGATTTCCCCTAGAGAGGCCACTCCCCCATACAGTTAGAACACACCCAGGAACATACTTAAGGCCTCGTACACACGAGTAAATAGATTTGTTCAAAACGGTCTGTCCGACCGATTTGAACAAATCTGTCTGCTGGGATTTTGGTTTGCTCGCGTGTACACACGAGCAAACCAAAATCCCCGCCAGCAGACAGCGCGCTGACGTGACGGTGACGTTGACGCCGCCACGTCACCGTACCAGGAAGTAAAACACTTCCGCGCATGCGTCGAAACCATTCGGCGCGTGTGCGAGAAGACATGTCTGCTGGTTAGCGTACTAACCAGCAGACATGTCGGGCGGATGGGTTCCCAGCCGACAGATTTCAAAGCATGCTTTGAAATCTGTCGGGTGGCCAAATCCATCTGCTTGCCCGTACACACGATCGAATCTGTCTGCTGAAACGGTCTAGCAGACCGTTTCCAGCAGACAGATTTGATCGTGTGTACGAGGCCTAACCCCTTCCCTGCCCCCTAGTGTTAACCCCTTCACTGCCAATGGCATTTTTATAGTAATCCAATGCATTTTTATAGCACTGATTGCTATAAAAATGCCAATGGTCCCAAAAATTTGTCAAAAGTGTCCGAAGTGTCTGCCCTAATGTCGCAGTACTGAAAAAAATTGCTGATCGCCGCCATTACTAGTAAAAAAAAATATTAATAAAAATGCCATAAAACTACCCCCTTTTTTGTAAACGTTATAACTTTTACGCAAACCAATCAATAAACGCTAATTGCGATTTTTTTTACGAAAAATATGTTGAAGAATATGTATCGGCCTAAAAAAAATGTTTTTTATATATTTTTTGGGGATATTTATTATAGCAAAATGTAAAAAATATAGCTTTTTTTTCAAAATTGTCGCTCTATTTTTGTTTATAGCACAAAAAATAAAAACCGCAGAGATGATCAAATACCACCAAAAGAAAGCTCTATTTGTGGGGAAAAAAGGACGTCAATTTTGTTTGGGAGCCACGTCGCACGACTGCGCAATTGTCACTTAAAGCAACGCAGTGCCAAATCACAAAAAGTGCTCTGGTCTTTGGGCAGCAATATGGTCCGGGGGTTAAGTGGTTAAGAGCCACTTCACATCGCCCGCGTACTAAACCGGTGTTCTTCCAGTGTGAAGAATGTGTGAACAGACCCTAAGTAAAGTTTGCTGACTGTTTATGTACTGTAAAATATGTCTGAAAATCAAATAAGCTCTTTGTGGGATAATGCTTTAAAGTGACTGTAAATGCTAAAAGAAAGTATATAAAAAGGATGGGTTTTTAAAACTACGGTTCCCATAGGTATATTAAAGTATGTCACATAAATGCATCAATGATTTTTGTGACGAGACCCTTGCTCGCTTGGTTCTGCTCTCCCGACACTCCTCTGCTTCTATTGGATCAGATTGCCGATTGCAACGTCTGATGGTCCAGTCATCCAAGGTTCCGGGATCCGAACTACAGCTATGTGCCGTTCGGACCCATTTAGAACACACACCAGGTAGGCTGTATGTATTGTGAGGGATTAGCTCGGTAGCGGGTGTGTGTGACCCCCTGGATGGGTTCATTCGCTGAACTGTACAAAAAGGCAGTTGAGGATGACTGAAAACAAATTATATGGTTTATTTTTCCATCTTGCGGGATACACGTGCAAGCATCAAAACAGTATAAACAAAACAAAACATAAAATAAACCCTTGCCACTTGGGATGTCTACCTTCCCAACACAGGAACCTACCTATGGAGTCTGGCACAGCCTACTGCTGGGCAGAGACTGCTGGTCCTACAGCAGAAAACAACAAAAAAAGTCTCTTTGATATTTCTCACACAGAAATATCCATCAGCACCTCACCTCTTCAGAAGTGCTTGTGTCGGCTCCTTCACACCCAAAGCTCCAGGATGCAGCAGTCGTTATCCTTAGGCTTTATTTATAGGGGCTTTAATTGCTTCGTTTTGAACAGCTGAAGGCTTCTAACTCCCCAAACCTCTCTGGCCATTTCTACAGCCGACGCCCAATAGTAATTGGTGTATTGTCTACACAAGGCAGAACAGTATCTTCCATCTGGGACAACACACACAGAGATTTACCTGACTTCCTGTCACAGTATGTTCAGACAGGACTCTTTTATTGAAAGTACACAGCACACTTTTATACAGAATTTGGAACATCCCGCCCCCAACAACCGCTTTCCTATTGGTCAATTATAAAGTATATGCAGTCTTCACTCAGATCCTCCTTACCCATGCAAATGAGGACTTGAAAATGATGCAGCAGAGATTGGTCCCAAAGCTTGGATAGCACGACTTATGTGTATCGAGACGGAAGCCCCAGGGGGTAATCAATGTACACAATAGCCCGGTCTATTTAACAGGACTTAATTACTACCTCTGAGAGGTCACATTCCTTTACATAATGACATGCTAATTCAATACTCCTGACAGGAGACTTCTGACCTTTAGAACAATACCCAGTCTTTTTAGCGTAAACACATACATCTGAAAGGATACTGCTAACTACAACACACATACAATGAACATCCATCACATTCTAAAAGACATTTAGTTGAGGTAATTATCTCCCAGAGACGTCCCATCTCTGACAACAGCTATTCACCTGCAGAACACAATAAAAAGGTATTTCACAAGCCGGCCCCACTTAGTATTTCAATAGCCTGAGCTAAGCATTGAAGGGACATTGTCCTGTTGACCTAGTCAGGACAAAATAAACCACTTGTAATATGTCCAGTATCTCCTGCAATGAACTGTCAGTAATGTCCCAAATACATGAATTAGGATTTCAAGTAGAAACACTCCAGCACTCTAAGATCCATGACAATTTTTATAAAGATACAAAAAGATTTTTATTAGTACTGTGACAGGAAGTCAGGTAAATTTGTGGGTGTTGTCACAGACGGGAGATACATTTCTGCCTTGTTTAGACAATACACCAATTACTACCAGGTGTCGGCTACAGAAGTAGCCAGAAAGGTTTAGGGCGTTGGAAAACTTCAGCTGCTCAGTATGAGGCAATTAAGGCCTCTATAAGTTATCCAGAGGATGACTACTGATTGCTGCATCCTGAGGCTTTATGAGTTAAGGAGAGCAGTGAGAAAGACTTCTGAAGAGGTGAGGTGGTTGTTGATTTTTCTGTGTGATAAAAATCAAAAAGACTATTGTTTCTCTGCTGTATGACCAGCAGTGTCTTCCCAGCAGTAGGCTGTGCCAGACTCCATAGATAGGTTCCTGTGTGGTGAAGGTAGACGCCCCAAGTAGGCCAGGGTTTATGTTTTGTTTTGTTTATGCTGTTTGGATGCTTGCACTTGTTTCCAGCAATATGGAAGAATAAACCAAACTATTTGTTTTCAACCGTCTTTGGTTGCCTCTCTGTATAGTTCAGTGTGTAGTGAACCCATCCAGGGGGTCACACCCCCCCGCTACCGAGCTAACCCCTTACAGTACATACAATATATCATGTCAAAAGAGAAAAGGGCAACTATAAGCCCATATACTTAAAAGCACATATATTGTATTTATTGGCGTATAACACTCACTTTTTTACTTTGAAAATAGAGGGTAAACTGTGCCTACGTGTTATACGCAGGGGGCCGTGGATTTTTTTTCCCTGAAACTTCCCTCTTAAAGTTAGGGTGCGTGTTATACGCCGATAAATACCGTACTTGTCAAAAAATGATCAGACATGATATCACACTGAGTCTGCCAATATGTTTCGCGGCACAGGCGGCCTCTTCAGGGCTTCATTATCCATGTTTCAGTCAAAACACCTATAAAAATATATTGGATGTGTTCAAACTAGGATGAGACCGTAATCAAACACTTTGCCTTGCTGATATAAGGCACAGGCAGGAACCAATCATCACATATAATATCTGCGTAAGGAAAGAAAAGAAAAGAGCATATTTAAACACTAGGGAGTGAGGATCAGAACAAAGTCCAAAAAATGTATAAGCCATCAATATTCAAAGAGAAAGCCACCTAATTTGGATCGCGTTCAACCAAGCGTCATCATATTTGTTATACATGACAGGTCAACGCAAATGCCAAAAGTACCAGGGATATCTGCAGGGGGTGTCTGGGTCTCACCTGTGGGATCAATCCTGAGCAGCGCTGCCTGTGTCTATAGACAGGGACAGTGTGACTGGGCTCCGCCCCCTGCTCCCCTGTAAGAGCGGGGATAGGGAAGAAAAGCTGCTGCAGACACGGACAGTGCTGGGTCGAGTGAGGGCTCAAGTAACTATAAGACCCCTTTCACACTGAATCGCCTTTAGAGGTGCCAAAATAGCACCTCTAAAGCGCTTCTCATGTCTCCCCAGTGTGAAAGCCTGAGTGTTTTCACTCAGGGGTGGTGCGCTTGCAGGACGTTCTGAAAAGTCCTGCAAGCAGCATTTTTGGAGCAGTTTGGGAGCGGCTGCTTGTTGTTTGTTTGGGGGGGCGGCAAACATCGGGGATCGGCAGGCACACAGCATCGAGAATCGGCAGCACACAGCGGCAGGTATCAGGGGGCAGGGGATCGGCCAGGGGATCAGGCTGCAGCAGGCATCTGGCAGCATCTCCTGTGTCCTCTTCTCTTCTGAGATCATGGTGGCTTCCACCGTGCGTCTCCTCCCCTCCTCTTAGGCATCTAATAGGATTGCTTGACCTTTCAGCCAATCAGGAAATGGGTATCAGACCTACGCTTCCTGATTGGTGGAGAGGTGATTCAGTGTTAGAAAAGCAAACATTCATTTGCTTTTCTAACACACCTGGGTGGGCTCCGAGCGCAATTCTCTGTGCCACGAGTTCACCCTATTTTGAAGCCTAATCAGGTGCTTTGAAAAAACACCCCTGCCGCTTTTATTCATGCGCCCAAGCATCCTGAAAGGGCCCAGACACATAAATAAGGGGTGTCCGTGGCGGGTGTGGATAGTTTAATCTATTTTAATGAAATTGTTTCTGTGTTTTTCTACTTCCTTGTAATATCCTTGGTGAGCTCTCAAACCTCTCTGTTTCTTCTAGCTTCTTTTTGCTTAACCCCTTGGAGCCTGCCCTTCCTGGGCCTTTAAGGGGGTTTAGTATGCCAGGAGGTGGGGTTTATGATCATGTGAATGCTGTGATTGCCTGTCACATGATGGAAAAGCTCCCGTTCGCAAGCATCTTTCTGTTAGTCATCGGTAACTGTGTCGGGAGCACGCAGGGCATGCGCTCTCGGCACAACTGTTATTGCACTAATGCATGCAAATATGAGCAGTGCACATTGGTTGCGGTCATGTGCACTGCTCTGTGCAAACTATACATCCCATAGTCCTTCTCAGGAATTAGCAAGAGAAAATGGCTGTGCCCTTAGTTAGGCCCCTTTCACACTAGGGCAGGAACAGCGTAGGCGGCAAAGTGGCGCTATTTGTAGCGGTGCTTCATGCCAATTTCACGGCGCTATTCGGCCACTAGCGGGGTGGTTTTACTCCCCACAAGTGGCTGAGAAAGGGTTAAAAAAAACGATACAAAGGCGCATTGCCGGCGGTATAGCCATGGCATCCCATTAATTTCAATGGGAATGAGCGGTGGAGGAGCGGTATACACACCGCTCCTTCACCGCTCCAAAGATGCGGCTAGCAGGACTTTTTTTCCCGTTCTGCTGGCGCACTGCTCCAGTGTGATAGCCCTCGGCGGTTTCACACTGGAGACACAGCAGCAGCTGTTTAGGGTCGGTTTGCAGGCGGTATTTTTAGCGCAATAGCACCTGCAAACCGCTTCAGTGTGAAAGGGGTCTTACAGTGGGACCATGATGATGGAGTACGTCACCTTCCCAGATCACAGCAGCAAAATAAATAGATGAATTTGGAGTCAAAGAGCATCAGAAAGTCATTTTCTGAATGCATACTTGAATAAAATTTTTTTTTTTTTAAATCAGAGTTTGTAATTCCCACAATAACAGATGTGAGGTGACTGTGCCTCTCAGATCACCAGTGTTGCTCATCTTACTTTAAAAAAGTAATTAGTTACAGTTACAAATTACTTCTCCGAAAAAGTAATTGCGTTAGTGACTCAGTTACTACATTGAAAAAGTAATTAGTTACTCAGCAAAGTAACTGATTTTTTATATTCTACAATGCTTTGTTGAGAAGCAGGTGACGGGCGCTTGCCAGGGAGCAGTGAGTTAATACTCCAAGAAAAAAGAATGCCAGATCCTTGAGAGAAGAAAACCGGAAACAAATGGTGATCTCGTGTATATCCCAGCCTAGGTGCATCCGTCCCACCATGTATGTGCAGCTAATAGGACTTAAAACCCTTATCCATCTGCTACATATTACATCCAAATTATAAGCTGGATTAAAATGTATTTTTATAATATACATTCCCTTGACGTTTACAGAGTCTGTAATTTAAAATCTTATATTAGGCTTTATTAGAATTTTCTATAGTTTATTATTTTATTTATCTTTTATAAGCTTAATTAGATGCAAAGGAACCAGAATGGGGATGTCAGATTTTTCTTTGTTGTCTGATGAAGAGATGAAATCACTGACCAAAAATAACCTGCTGATCATTGGTCTGTATAGGTGTCCTGCACTTACCATGTTGACCACTAGATGTCGCTGTGTACACTGTGTTGTATAGGTAACGTTTGTTCTGTGGAACATTGTGTTCCAGCCATGTGTTCCCCGGACCATTGATCAGGTTGCGCACACAGTGTGTGTGATCGATGTGAGTTGTTCCCCGGTGATAGGTCAGTGTGAGGCAGATGGGGCTCATTGTATCCAGGGCTCCTTGCGATTGGGAGTTTTCAGGCCGCTGTGACAGGCCATCACAGCGGTCACATGATTCTAAAGCGGAGTTCCACCCATATTTATGTTCACAGCGCCGGCAGAAGCAATTACTCTGCTGCCATCTAGTGGCGGTAGATGTAATTGAGGTAATGCCGCCCAAGTAATGGGAACTGCATTACCGTGAGGGGAAGAGTAATCAGGTAGATTACTCGTTACCCTCAAAAGGGGCTGCGTTAGGTAACTGCGTTTATTGTAACTCACAACACGTTACTTACAACACTGCAGATCACCTCAGAGCTACAACAACACCTCAGGTGTTCCTGCCTCCTAGCTGCTCCACTGGGATTGGCTGAGGGGACACCAATCCCAGGACACAGAGTCTAGGATCATTCCAGATTCACTGGGCAGAACTGAACCACACAAATGGAATCCTTTCTGTTCAGAACGCTGACAAATGAACTCATTACAGTAAGTACAATTCTGTGTTAAGAGCACACTGTTGCACTGTGGTTTAGCTTCAGCGTAGGCATACCCACAGTTTCCCATAGACTTTCCATTATGTCCCACGTTTTCTGAAAGTGCATCAAAAGTTCTGGTGGTCAGCCTATGGCTCTAATCAGGTGCTTAAAAAATAAATAAAAATACGCTATGCATTAATCTATTAATTGCATATAGGGGGTGGCGTGGAGAGAGGAGACAGAGCCTGGGTGCCCCTAATGAACGGGCCGCCACTGACTGGGATGCCATTAACCAATCCAATACAGGGCATTTATAACCACTTCCTGCCCAGACCAATTTTTAGCTTTCTTAGAATGTAGAATGGGCTCCTTTAGTAGAGATGGGCTCCTTTAGTAGAGATGGGCTCCTTTAGTAGAATGGGCTCCTTTAATAGAGATGTGCTCCTTTAGTAGAATGGGCTCCTTTAGTAGAATGGGCTCCTTTAGTAGAGATGGGCCCCTTTAGTAGAGATGGGCTCCTTTAGTAGAATGGGCTCCTTTAATAGAGATGTGCTCCTTTAGTAGAATGGGCTCCTTTAGTAGAATGGGCTCCTTTAGTAGAATGGGCTCCCTTAGTAGAATGGGCTCCCTTAGTAGAATGGGCTCCTTTAGTAGAATGGGCTCCTTTAGTAGAGATGGGCTCCTTTAGTAGTATGGGCTCCTTTAGTAGTATGGGCTCCTTTAGTAAAAAAGTTTCTTTTTAGGGGAACCTCCCCTTTAAGTATCTGTTTTCACATCTTCTGTATATATTTTAGACAGAGTACACTACATATGTTTACACTATTCTCTAATATGTGTAATGTCCTTTGTAGATATGTGTTTCTTTAGTAAAATGGGCTCCTTTTGGTAGAATGGGCTGCTTTTGGTAGAATGGGCTGCTTTTGGTAGAATGGGCTCCTTTAGTAGAATAGGCTCCTTTAGTTAGAGATGGGCTCCTTTAGCAGAGATGGGCTCCTTTAGTAGAGATGGGCTCCTTTAGTAGAGAAGGGCTCCTTTAGTAGAAAGGGCTCCTTTAGTAGAAAGGGCTCCTTTAGTAGAGATGGGCTCCTTTAGTAGAGATGGGCTCCTTTAGTAGAGATGGGCTCCTTTAGTAGAGATGGGCTCCTTTAGTAGAGATGGGCTCCTTTAGTAGAGATGGGCTCCTTTAGTAGAAAGGGCTCCTTTAGTAGAAAGGGCTCCTTTAGTAGAGATGGGCTCCTTTAGTAGAGATGGGCTCCTTTAGTAGAGATGGGCTCCTTTAGTAGAGATGGGCTCCTTTAGTAGAGATGTTCTCCTTTAGTAGAAAGGGCTCCTTTAGTAGAGATGTGCTCCTTTAGTAGAAAGGGCTCCTTTAGTAGAGATGGGCTCCTTTAGTAGAGATGGGCTCCTTTAGTAGAGATGGGCTCCTTTAGTAGAGATGGGCTCCTTTAGTAGAGATGGGCTCCTTTAGTAGAGATGTGCTCCTTTAGTAGAAAGGGCTCCTTTAGTAGAGATGGGCTCCTTTAGTAGAGATGGGCTCCTTTAGTAGAGATGGGCTCCTTTAGTAGAATGGGCTCCTTTAGTAGAGATGTGCTCCTTTAGTAGAGATGTGCTCCTTTAGTAGAAAGGGCTCCTTTAGTAGAGATGGGCTCCTTTAGTAGAGATGGGCTCCTTTAGTAGAGATGGGCTCCTTTAGTAGAGATGGGCTCCTTTAGTAGAGATGGGCTCCTTTAGTAGAATGGGCTCCTTTAGTAGAATGGGCTCCTTTAGTAGAGATGTGCTCCTTTAGTAGAGATGTGCTCCTTTAGTAGAAAGGGCTCCTTTAGTAGAGATAGGCTCCTTTAGTAGAGATGGGCTCCTTTAGTAGAGATGGGCTCCTTTAGTAGAGATGGGCTCCTTTAGTAGAATGGGCTCCTTTAGTAGAGATGGGCTCCTTTAGTAGAGATGGGCTCCTTTAGTAGAGATGGGCTCCTTTAGTAGAATGGGCTCCTTTAGTAGAGATGGGCTCCTTTAGTAGAGATGGGCTCCTTTAGTAGAATGGGCTCCTTTAGTAGAATGGGCTCCTTTAGTAGAGATGGGCTCCTTTAGTAGAGATGGGCTCCTTTAGTAGAATGGGCTCCCTTAGTAGAATGGGCTCCTTTAGTAGAATGGGCTCCTTTAGTAGAATGGGCTCCCTTAGTAGAATGGGCTCCTTTAGTAGAGATGGGCTCCTTTAGTAGTATGGGCTCCTTTAGTAGAGATGGGCTCCTTTAGTAGTATGGGCTCCTTTAGTAGAGATGGGCTCCTTTAGTAGAGATGGGCTCCTTTTGTAGAGATGGGCTCCTTTAGTAGAATAGGCTCCTTTAGTAGAGATGGGCTCCTTTAGTAGAGATGGGCTCCCTTAGTAGAATGGGCTCCTTTAGTAGAATGGGCTCCCTTAGTAGAATGGGCTCCTTTAGTAGAGATGGGCTCCTTTAGTAGTATGGGCTCCTTTAGTAGAGATGGGCTCCTTTAGTAGAGATGGGCTCCTTTAGTAGTATGGGCTCCTTTAGTAGAGATGGGCTCCTTTAGTAGGGCTCCTTTAGTAGAGATGGGCTCCTTTAGTAGAGATGGGCTCCTTTAGTAGAGATGGGCTCCTTTAGTAGAATGGGCTCCTTTAGTAGAATGGGCTCCTTTAGTAGAGATGGGCTCCTTTAGTAGAGATGGGCTCCTTTAGTAGAGATGGGCTCCTTTAGTAGAATGGGCTCCTTTAGTAGAATGGGCTCCTTTAGTAGAGATGGGCTCCTTTAGTAGAGATGGGCTCCTTTAGTAGAGATGGGCTCCTTTAGTAGAATGGGCTCCTTTAGTAGAGATGGGCTCCTTTAGTAGAGATGGGCTCCTTTAGTAGAGATGGGCTCCTTTAGTAGAATGGGCTCCTTTAGTAGAATGGGCTCCTTTAGTAGAGATGGGCTCCTTTAGTAGAGATGGGCTCCTTTAGTAGAGATGGGCTCCTTTAGTAGAGATGGGCTCCTTTAGTAGAGGGCTCCCTTAGTAGGGCTCCTTTAGTAGAGATGGGCTCCTTTAGTAGAGATGGGCTCCTTTAGTAGAGATGGGCTCCTTTAGTAGAGATGGGCTCCTTTAGTAGAGATGGGCTCCTTTAGTAGAGATGGGCTCCTTTAGTAGAGATGGGCTCCTTTAGTAGAGATGGGCTCCCTTAGTAGAATGGGCTCCTTTAGTAGAATGGGCTCCTTTAGTAGAGATGGGCTCCCTTAGTAGAATGGGCTCCTTTAGTAGAATGGGCTCCCTTAGTAGAATGTGCTCCCTTAGTAGAATGGGCTCCTTTAGTAGAATGGGCTCCCTTAGTAGAATGGGCTCCTTTAGTAGAGATGGGCTCCTTTAGTAGTATGGGCTCCTTTAGTAGAGATGGGCTCCTTTAGTAGAGATGGGCTCCTTTTGTAGTATGGGCTCCTTTAGTAGAGATGGGCTCCTTTAGTAGAGATGGGCTCCTTTTGTAGAGATGGGCTCCTTTAGTAGAATGGGCTCCTTTAGTAGAATGGGCTCCCTTAGTAGAATGGGCTCCCTAGTAGAATGGGCTCCTTTAGTAGAGATGGGCTCCTTTAGTAGTATGGGCTCCTTTAGTAGAGATGGGCTCCTTTAGTAGAGATGGGCTCCTTTTGTAGAGATGGGCTCCTTTAGTAGAATAGGCTCCTTTAGTAGAGATGGGCTCCTTTTGTAGAGATGGGCTCCCTTAGTAGAATGGGTTCATTTAGTAGAGATGTGCTCCGTTAGTAGAGATGTGCTCCGTTAGTAGAGATGTGCTCCGTTAGTAGAGATGTGCTCATAGTGGAATGTGCTCAGTTAGTGGTATGTGCTCCTTTAGTAGAATGTGCTCAGTTAGTAGTATGGGCTCCTTTAGTAGAATGTGCTCAGTTAGTAGTATGGGCTCCTTTAGTAGAATGTGCTCAGTTAGTAGTATGGGCTCCTTTAGTAGTATGTATGTGCTCCCGAGGATGCGCACTGGTATCTTGCTCTGTCCTGCAGCGCGCACGTGACCTCTCTGTCTCCCTCTAGCGGCAGGCCAGAAAAAGGTAGGCACCTCTGTAGGGATGCTGGGGCTGCACCCCCTTTTGTCGGGGCTTTGCATTGCCAGCAGTGTGTCAGGCAGCTGTGTAGACGCAATGACACATAGATAGGTGGTTGTCATGGTTTCCAGGGGTCACATGTGCGCTGGCAGCTCGTCTTTGTGCGGAGGTCTGAGTCTGTGCCATGCAGATCCGGGATTAGAGGTGGGTGGGGGGCGATTTGGTGTATTTGGGTTTAGTAGTTGTGCCCCCCCACCGATTTCCTGTGACGGGGAGTAGAGAAGCTGCGGCGTGGGAAGGTATTGTGCATCACTGATGTAATTAAAGGGAGAGCTGATGTAGTGAGGAGTCCTGGATTAGTGTCTCCTCCTCCTCCTCCTCCTCCTCCTCCTCCTTCCAGGCACTGGTGTGTGTCTCCTCTCTGGGAAGCAGGACCATTAAATCCTCAGGATTGTCTTCCCTCCTGCAGAGAAGCCGTCTGGATCCACTAACCTGGCATGTACTATGGACTGAGCAGCACTGCAGCTTCCTGTCTATTGTCCCTCATTCACCTGCATGTTAACCATACACACTTGTACCTGTATGTGTCTTCTAATGAGTCCTTCTCCTGTATTGGTGTCCATTGAAGGACTATAATGAGCCCACCTTAGTAGTGAGCCTTCTCATCTGCCATTGTCCCCTGTGTTGCAGTGGTTGTCTCCTCTCCTCCGCACCCCCTATGTGTCTGTTCATTTCTCCAACCCTTACCTGGACAATCTGGATGTGGCTGCCCACAGAGGAGCATTGTCTACACCTTGCTATAAATAAACACATACCTCCACCTACCTACTTATTTGTTTAGATCTTTATACATACCCCCCCCCCCCTTTTTTTTGTACTTGTTGCCTAAATCCCTAATTTGACCATTGGCCCCAGGAATGAGTATAGAAATCCCAGAGGGGCTGACGGAGCTGCTGCAGAGCTTTACAGTGGAGGTGCTGAGGAAGCAGCCTGAAGACTTGTTGGAATTCGCCCTGCAGTATTTCACCCAGCTGAAAGAGTCACAGAGCCAGGGGGCCACCCTAAGTCATGGCATGGACTTACCTTTCAGACACTCCAAAGGGGTCAACTTCGCCGATGAGCCCATGCAAACCGACAGCGAGAACGGCGATGAAGAAGACGATGATGAAGAGGAATTTGTAGGTTAGTGTCGTTTTTTTTTAGAAAGAGGATTTTACCCCCCTTTTTTTCTTTTCTTCCTCGATTTGAGATGACATGTTCATCATTGTGCTCCTCTAGTCATTGGAACTGGGAATCTGCTGCTTGCATCCCCTTCTTTATAGACAATACAGACTATAATGTATAATCCATTCCTGTTATATGTCATTGTCTCAAAAGATTCAACTTGCTTTGTTCTGTTTGATGGTGGTACATACGGTTGTGAAGGGTCTGTAGACTGTGATGTAATCTACATGGAGGGTATGGAGAATATATATATATATTACATGTGGATATAATTTTTTTTTATATATATATATATATATATATATATATATATATATATATATATATATATATATATATATATATATATCCACATGTATGTGTTTACATATAATTTATATATACATATATATATATATATATATATATAATATATTTTTTTTTTATATGTATGTACACGCAACTGAATCATGCAGCAATGACGCCTAAGTGTCATAAAACCTAATAACCCTACAGCTGTCCATATCTGCAAACATATGATGAAACCTATAGGAAATCGTTTTGGATCAAGGTATTTAGCGAGAGCTAATTTTCTGCCCGTGTGCCCTTCCCATGCATCATACACCTTACATAAAACAGGATTGATGACAGGCAGCGGATTACTGACAATAGGCAGCCTCTCCGTATTGCAGGGCATTGTATGCATGTAGCATAGGAGGCTATGGAGAGATCTCAAAGTAGGTATTTTGGTAAATGGAAGGTTAATTTTTTGATCATCAGAAAGATCTCCCTCCGTATTCATTTTACGTTATATTTGTATGTGTCTCGTTGTTTGTTTGTTTTTCCGATATATAAAATTACACCAGGTGGTTTCCTCTGTTTTATTTTTGTTGGGTTATTGGCTTTGTTATGAAATATGACGTTTTATTAATGAACTGTAGGGGGGACAGCAGAGCTTCTTTTTTTTCCCATATATTTGTAAAACTGTCTGGAGCGTTTCCCTCTCTCAGGTTGTGCGGAAGCCATCAGCCAATCACAGGCAGCGGCATCTCTCCGAATGAATGGAGGCCTGAGTGCAGCAGATGGGCAGGTCTTATCTGGATAGAAATCAAATCCAGTACACAATTATAAATATACATATAATAGAAGAAACATGTTTATTGGGGGGATTTCCAGTAATGGTCTTATGAAAGGGACAGATGATGTTTATTTTATAGTACTATTTATTTGTGTATTTCGGAAATATACATATGAAGATAATCCTATAGCACAGAAGATGTAAATGCTTTTTTTTCTTTTATTAGATAACTATGGGACATACAGATTTGTGATTAGGATGCCCTTACTGCAGGTCTGGTATTGCCAAGTGACCTTATGGCCTAGAGATCCCCGTCTACAGGCCAAACATTTGCAATTAATTACCCAAGAAAGGCCGTATTTTCTAGTTTAATTTGAACTTTACCCCCAAACTCAAGCATACATGGCGCATCCAGCACTGCATGTCCATCCATAAATGTCACCGGTGCCTTCCAGGGACATCTTGCCTCATCTCACGCATGCATCATATTAAATCTGGGGCGTCTTTTTATAGTTTAGTAACAAGCCGCCCCAGATCATGTATAATGCATGTGCCAAATTTTGTGCAGTGCATGTGCCGTAAAAGATCTGGGGTAGCGTCATAGTGCATGTGCCGTACAAGATCTGGGGTGGCACCCCAGATCACGTATAGTGCATGTGCCAGATTTAAGGATGGACTGGCCATTGGGAATACAGGGAGTTTCCTGGTGGGCCGTGGGCTCAGTGGGCCGGCTTCAGTGGCAGCGGACAGCTGCCCCCCTTTTTTCCTCTGTCTCTCCTTTCCCACAGCGCTGACAACCTCTCACTCCCCGCAGCGTTCACCTGGGGGGAACAGAGCAGCAGTGGGAGGAACAGAGGAGCAGGGGGACGACAGAGAAGCATGGGGGAGAGGACAGACAGCTGACTCAACAGCTATGGCCTGGGAATTTCTCACTTCTGCCTAATCTTGTTCATAAGGGGGGTACGGAACTGATTCTTTCCCCCGGGTGAAATAATGTCTAGCTTACCCACTGGTACTGCCTATAAGAGTACCAGTACCATCCGTTCTACTCTAATAAAGTAGAGTGGCTAGTAAAGGGGGAGAGGGGGCTTGGGTGGCCGGGGGGGGGGGTGCGGGAGTAGTCCGGCCGCCATGGGAGAGACCTGTCAAAGTGGACCAGTCTGGATGAAGTCCAGGGCCAAATTTCTGTTCCAGTCCAGCCCTGGCCAGATTTTGTGCAGTGCATGTGCCGTACAAGATCTGGGGTAGCGTCATAGTGCATGTGCCGTACAAGATCTGTGGTGGCACCCCAGATCGTGTATAGTGCATGTGCCAGATTTTGTGCAGTGCATGTGCCGTACAAGATCTGGGTTGGCGTCATAGTGCATGTGCCGTAGAAGATCTGGGGTGGCACCCCAGATCACGTATAGTGCATGTGCCAGATTTTGTGCAGTGCATGTGCCGTACAAGATC
Organism: Rana kukunoris; assembly: GCA_029574335.1. Classification (NCBI taxonomy): domain Eukaryota; kingdom Metazoa; phylum Chordata; class Amphibia; order Anura; family Ranidae; genus Rana; species Rana kukunoris. The sequence continues at coordinate 151,096,084 of CM056051.1, forward strand.
TGGGTTGGCGTCATAGGTGTGCGCATCCTATTGCATTAGGGTGCGCACTCCAAATCTCAAACACACACTACCGATCACTCACAAGAAAGAGAAAGGGGCCAGTAAAATTGTTTTTAGAAAGGGAAGGGGCCAGTAAATTACATATTCACCGGCCCCTTCCCCCACTCATTCTAAAACATCCCCACAGCAACAGCCGGCGGGAGAGAAAAGGAGGAAAGCTGGAAGCGCTGTGATGGGGGAAGGGGAGGAGCTAGGGCAGTAGGGGGAATTTGTGCTGCACAGGGTGATTAGGGTGTGCCTGGACACACCTGGCACACCCTGTGCACATGCCTATGGGTGGCGTGTTATTGAATAATTATAAACTACAGCAGATCTCATACAATGCATGCGCAAAATCGTATGATATCATCCGTGGACATAGGGAAGAAGAAGCTGCCCACCAATGATGGCTATTTGAAAATGGTGGTGCAGGATACAAGGTGAAAGAAGAGTGGTGTATTATTAAAGAGAAAAAAGGGTGCCACTCACTAACCCTGAGCATTAGTATGTAGATGAATGTGCCTCAGCCAGCGTTTCTTCAGTCGTGTCCCCCTGACATGTTTCGTCCTGCTCACCTCTTGGTCAAGCCCCGGTGAGCAGGGTGATACATGTCAGGGGGACGTGGATGGAGAGACGCTGGTTGAGGCCACATTCATCTACATACTAATGCTTAGGGTTGGTGAGTGGCACCCTTTCTTCTCTTTAATGATGCTCTTACACCTCTGCATGGTGCTCTGACGCCAGCTATATTCACTGCAACCTTTGTCTCAGCATAGAGCAGCACTGCAAGCTTCATTGGAATCACTAAGGGAGGCGTATTGGTGTGTGGCAACTCATAAAAGGTGGAGGCGAGCAATTATTCTTACATGTGTATATTTAAAGTGGAACTAAGCGCCGGTTCACACCAGGAAGTGCGCACGTTCCTGTGCGATTTAAATACAGCGCTTTTTCAGACTATTAAAAACATGAAGAGAGCTGGCAACACTGTAATCCTTTCATTAGTACTTTATTGGTTGCATTGCAATGACAATAAAATAGTAGCGCTGACGCGTTTCAGCGGAGAGCCTTAGTCATAGCTTTTGCAGACTATTCATTTGAATGGGCTGAAATCACACTGCATGCCCTACTTTGAAAACCACACTGCAACTGGATTGCATGATATTTCTGTACCATGCGATCTGGTGCAGGCAAACGCACTGCATTTGTGACCTGCATGTGGGGTATCGTTAGCATTGCATTGACACCCACTGCAGGTCCTAAGTGCCGTGTGTTTTGAATGGGGTGCGGGAAACACTAACAGAACGCAGGTTTCAAACGCTGCGTTCTGGTGTAAACAGGCCCTAAATGCAGAAAAAAAATGCAAGCAGGCAGAAGAGACATGCTTCTTCTGCAATTAAATAAACTTGCCTACCTGTTTGTAGTCCTCTACAGATTGTACACTAAGCTGTGCATTGTGCCAGGATGGATGAAGTCCTATGCATGCACGGGAGTGACATCATCCTGTGCTGGCCAATCAAGATGCTAGAACTGTACCTGAAAGAAGGGTTTTGGACCACTGGAGCAGAGATAAGTATCTCAGCCTTTAGTTCTAATTTAAATATGTACAGTACAGTAACAGTGAATTTCTCAGATGGGGAGGAGGGGAGGGGCATTTTAACAAATGAGGCAGAAGAAAGGCAGAAATAAATGTCCTCTGGTATGGCTACACTGAACTACTTACATTTGGTTGCTGTTGGTTATGCCAGGAGCAGGCCTTTGTTTTGTGGCACCCAAATCAGCTTTATAGTTGGGACACATACGGCATGCTGCATTTGGCATTGGAATTTTTTTTAGAGACAGACAACTAAAAAAAACCCTATCAGGTTTTTTGTCACCATCTGTGTCCCATTGCAGAGAGGTCCCTTTACTTCCTGTCCCATAGCCAAACAGGAAGTGAGAGGAAATCCTTGAAAATTAAAGAAATCCTTTGGGGAACCCCAAGTAATCAGAACTAGTGTCCCCATTGGAAGATTTCCCCACTATTACTTTTCTGGGATCATCCCAAAATTTGGGATTTTCTTTTTGTTTATTGTTCAGTCATAATGGTAAACAGGACAAATAAGGAGCGTGAATCTTCCTAATGGGGGCACAGACCACAATAAAAACTGACAGGGGTTCTAGTCCTTCTCCACATTATCCAAAACTAAAGAAAATGTTTTGCCTTTTAGTTATACTTTAAGCAGGGGCGGACTGACCATTGAGTCACTCGGGAACTGCCCGAGGGCCCAATGCCACTAGGGGGCCCCATTAGGGATGCCAGGCTCAGTAAAACCAGGGACAGTATGCAAAAATCTATGTTTTTTTTTTACATCTGTCCCTGATATGTCCGAAACCGACATGCTTTTGATGTGAAAATCCCGCGATTTTAGCTGCCCCGCCTCTGCACTGCCTCCTGGCGTGGTGGCCATCTGTAAGCCCAGGGGCCCCATAATCTTCTATTGCCCGGGGGCCCCATGAGTTGTCAGTCTGCCCCTGACTTTAAGTTTACAAAAAAAAACCAGCAAAAGTGATATTACTTACATGATGATATGTGTCCCTTGTGCTGCTGTCTACTCATTTAGTAGAAATCCTCCTCTGAATCCCCTTCTCCCACTGCCTTAATCTTTCAATGCAGCAGGGGTTAATGGGCCCAACAGAGCTGTGACCGGCACTCAAGAACAGTGCATGCCTATTCTCACTCCTACCGCCCTGCTCGTCCATTTATAGAAGCTACACAGAAAGGAAAGAAGATTCCCAGACACAAAAATTATTTTCTGTAGGAACATAAGATGAAATTGAAGGTTTGGTTGGTCAAATTTCGAAATCAATGGTCACAAAACGCACAAATTTTCAGATTTTTAAAAGAAAGTTCTTTCAAAATTTGACCCGTGTATGGCCAGCATAAGACAGGTAAATTGAACAGAAGGATGGCAGTTGGTGGAATAAAGTTCTTAAAGGGGTGTTCCAGCCAAATTTTATGTTTATTAAAAGTCAGCAGCTACAAAAAGTGTAGCTGCTGGCTTTTAATAAACATACACTTACCTGCTCCAGCGTTCCAGCGACGCGCTGGCTGGGGCTCCGCTCCGCTCCCCCCCCTCCCAGGCCGGTATCCTCATTGCTACTGTGGGCACCCGGCCGTGAAGCCGAAGCTGTCACGGCCGGGTGCCCACAGTAGCAATGAGGATGCCGGCCTGGGAGGGGGGGAGCGGAGCTTTCGGCTTCACGACCAGGCACCCACTGCGCATACGCGCGCGGCCCGGCGCTGCGCCGTCCCATTGGACAGGCGATCGCCTAGGACCTGTCAGTGTCCTAGGCCATCGCCTACAGGGAGGAGCTGCAATAAGGCGATTAGGCTTAATCGCCTTACCAGCCCCTCGGCAGAAGGAGGAAGTGGGACAGGAAGTCCTACTCCTCCTGAAGCCCCCACTCCCCCCCCCAAAAAATGACATGCCAAATGTGGCATGTAAGGGGGTGAGGAGTGGGATAAGTGGAAGTTCCATTTTTGGGTGGAACTCCGCTTTAAGTTAGGTCCCCTTCACAACTTTTAAGTGCACATTAACGCACATTATGCAAGACTTTAATGTGTGTTGCTTTAAGCCACCCTTTTCACTCTAAAGGAACCAGAAATCAGACCTGAATCCTTTTTTCCCCAATGCAGTGCACCTCAACACACTAAAGCTGAAGCTGGTGTGAAAAAGTGTGAAGACAACCAGTAAGGCCCAATAAGAAAGTGAAATCAAATCAGAGAGGGGCACATAAGACCTTTTCTCATCTAACAAAGATATACTGTATAATTGGCATCTTGTGTTGTCTACTGATAAACTGGCCATAGATGGATCAAAAGTAAGCTGTTTCAGCAAGGACTGGCTGAATTTTGGTCCATCTACGGCCGATCTTCTTCTTTTGGAGACTGTTTTGATGATCAGGGGACTGTAGCCGCTGATCAGTGTATTCACACACCGAAGGATTCCCCACTGTCAGAACACAATAGGATAATCATGGAGGATTCTTTTTTTGCGGGTCGTCGTTCATCGTGATTGACGTGAACCTACTGTACATCACTGGATGACATGATTGATGATGGATCTACATCGGGGAATGTTTTTTCCCCTAATAATGGACTTGTCAAAAACTGTGTTTTGTGTTTATTTCCAATTGTCATTTTTTTTTTTGTGAATGAGTAGGGGTCCTATGTACATACTGATTCACTTGGGGGGCCAGGATGTGGGGGTTCTAGATTCCAATAAGTCACACCCCCACAACCACCAGACCAGTGTTGTGGGGAAGAGGCTCTTGTTCTCATCAACATGAGGACAAGGTGCTTTGCCAGGGAGGGTCATCCAATCTTCTACTGTGTCCTCTATGAAGTAGGGCCAGCGGATAGATAGAACCACATGCAGTGGATGCAGGCATGTTCAGCAGGGAATGCAGGCATACTTGGCAGTGAATATTCTGCCAGCTCCTTTGCCGTACAAGTGAACAAACTTTTCACAAACACGTGGTGGTACACATAAGTACAAAAACATAAATTTTCAGGCCCCGTTCACATCTGGTGTTTTGGGATCACAGGTGAAATCGCCGAAATTCCAAATCTCACTGCAGTAGTGGCAAAACAGACCACATATGTTTGGGTGCCATTCATTTTTAATAATACCTCAACTGAGGTGCAATTTTGCCACAAATTGAACGGCGATCGCAGCAATGGACCACCTAGGCTCTGAAGAAAGGGGTACACTCCAGAAACGCATCAGACGTTTGGGGTATCATTTGATCCTCCTTGTCATTAAGTCTTGCTGGCAGGTGCCATGAGATCCAGCTTAACTGTCTAAAAAGCGCTTACCTAAGCTCCTTTTTGTGAGTAGGATCATTGCTTTTATTCTATTTTTGATAAAACTTTTAAGTGGTAATGCACTAGGTCGGTTTGCCCTCCTTTTTTCTTTCTTTCTCCAGCCATATGAACACCCTTTGTTCTGAGGAGGGCTGCAAGACTCTAGACCAGCCATTCTCAACCAGGGTTCCTCCAGAGGTGTCTAGGGGTTCCTTGAGCTATGGCTGATTTACCTCCTGTTTGATGGTGCCTACATAGTTCTGAGCCAATTCCACTTGGAGGAGCCAGTAGTATTACACCAATGATCTCCATAGTTCTCTGTAAGGGGGGCATTCTTACCACTACTGTAAAAAAAAAAAGGGCATTCTTCTCACTGACCACCAAAGTAAGGGGCATTGTTCCCACTGACCCCCAATGAATGCGTTTTATCAGGGGTTCCCCCGAGACCTGAAAATATTTTTTAGGGTTCCCCAGTGGTAAAAAGGTTGAGAAAGGTTGCTCTAGACCTTGCCTTAGGACTAAACTACACTACCCGGGTTTGGTGAAACAACAGAGCGCAGGAGAATTTTGTTTTATTGCTTTCTCATTGTCCCACTTTCACATCCATAGAGCATGATTGAAAATAGCATAGCCTGGATAGTTCTGACCTTTGTATTTATAGGCATATTAGTACTTTCGAATATCCTTTTAAACCTTTTATCCTTGCCCCTAAGGGCCAGTCTGTATGGTATTACATGAATGCCAGATCCCTTGTTACTAGTACAAGGTTCTTGTCTTGCATACTAACGATACACAATTGTCGGCCAACAAACACAAACGTAGTGACGTACTATGAGGAATTTTAGCTCTTGAGCGCCACCATTTGGACCCCTTCTGCTAATTTTGTGTTTGACGAGCATTGATTGCGAGCATGCGTGTTTGTACTTTTGACTTGACAGACTTGTGTACTGACGATATGAAAATCAGACAAAAGACAGTTGACCAAAAAAAAATTACTAGCCTGCCATCCAACATTTGTTGGCCGAAAGTTGGACAATAATTATCAGAAGGAGTGTACTAACGGTCAGATTTTAGGACAACAGTCTGTCAACAGACAGTCCCCAGCCAACAATCCGTTTGTGTGTACGAGGCTTAAGGCTATTCAGATCAAAGATTGTTGTTTTTTCCCCCAAAAATCTTGAAACCTCTATCAAATTTCTCCAGCTTAGCTTCTCTAATTAAGACCCCTTTCACACTGAGCTGCCCATAGCATCGGTGTTAAAACTTCCCTATTTTTACCGACGACGCTAATGGGCGGATTTGCGGCGCATTTCAGCCACTAGGGGGGGGCTTTTAATCCCCGCTAGCGGCCGAGAAAGGGTTAGGGCAGGGGTGGCAAACACAAGGCCCGCGGGCCGAATCCGGCCCACCAAGCCTTGTCATGTGGCCCGCCAGCCACCACCACTTGTTCCAGGCCCGCGGGCCAGTGCTGCCCGCTCTGTGGCCTGTTGATGATCAGGCCGCACAGCGGGAGGTAAACGGCACCCGCGGCAGCCGCCGCTCACCTACCGCTATGCGGCCGTGCCTGTGTCATCTCCGGGCTCTGGCAAAGCTACGTTAGCGGCTGATTGGCTGAGCCGTGTGTCTCTCACCCACAGCTCAGCCTCGGACGCTGCTCCTCCTCTTCCCGCCTCTCTGCGCTGTCTGGCCCGCCCACACCCGGAAAATGTGAAGAGTAAACACACGTTTAAAAGCTGCAGGCAGCCCGCCCCTGACCCTCCATCCTTGGGTGAGTAAGCTTACCCTCTCTCACCTCCCAGTGTATTTTAAAAACAAATTGAAGGGGTGCTCTGTGGACTCTGATGCAAGAGGGGGGCTTTGGTGGGCAGAGCCCCCCTTACATCAGAGTTCCCCTTTACATCTGAGTCCACAGCATTACAAGGGGGTCTGTGCGGACTCTGATGTAATGGTGCTCTGTGCGGACTCTGATGTAATGGTGCTCTGTGCGGACTCTGATGTAATGGTGCTCTGTGCGGACTCTGATGTAATGGTGCTCTGTGCGGACTCTGATGTAATGGTGCTCTGTGCGAACTCTGATGTAATGGTGCCCTGTGCGGACTCTGCACTGTGTACGTAGCGCACCCCCTGAATCCCTGCATTGTGTACATAGTGTAATCCTGACGTAAACCTGAACTCTGCATTCTGTATATAGTGCGACCCATATACAACCGGCCCTTTGAGGGCAACCACACTGCTGATGCGGCCCTCGACGAAATTGAGTTTGACACCCCTGGGTTAGGGGGTTGAAGCAGCGCATTGCGGGCAGTATAGCCGAGCTGTCCCATTGATTTCAATGGGTAGCAGCAGTGGCGAAACGGTATACACACCGCTCCAAAGATGCGGCTAGCAGGACTTTTTGTACCGTCCTGCTAGTAGGCTTTTCTCGGGCTTTCACACTGGAGACAATGGAGCAGCTGTTTGAGGGTGGATTCAGGCTCTGTTTTTAACGCTATAGCGCCTACAATACGCCCTCAGTGTGAAAGGGGTCTAAATGCTCAGCATACAAGTTAAATGGTATGGGAAGAGTAAGCAGCCTTTGTTCTGTCAAATTCTCCAACTCGTCAAAAACTCCAACCACGTCACTTTCATTTTATTTAAACCATCAGTAATTGGAGATTTTGACTTGGAGATTTGTTTGGACACAACACCGGTAATCGGTACATGAAGATTTAGCTGTTTTTACACCACAGCAGCTAAAAACCATTTTGTTGGCTAGTATCAGTGCGGAGTAATAATCTCTGCTCATAATATTATGCACCTGACTGTATTTGGTTGCCGGTGTTGTGTCCAAACAGCAATTTGTAGTTGGAGTTTGACGAGTTGGATATTTTGACAGAACACCTTGACTAACTACATTGCTGTTTTCAGTTTCTGCCATGACTGTGGCTTTTTGATCAGTGTAGAGTTTATTCATAAGAACAGTGAAAAGTTCAGGGACAACTATTTACCTCAGGACAATCAGAATTTCTTTATAATTTATTTTACTCATTGGTTTTCTCAAATATCTAATGTGCATCTTTAGCACATTTTTAGCTTATCTGCCTTTCCTAAATCCAGCTTGCATGTCTCATAATTGTCTTTTGATGTAAGGTTCTAGTTTTTGTTGAAGAACTTTAGCATAATTTTTCTGGCATTTTGAGGGAAATTGGTTATTAGTTTATGAAGTCTTTGTGGCTCCTTTCTTCAGTATTGGAATGTACCATATAAGCCAACCAGAATATAACCTGAGGCACCTCATTTTACTACAAAAAAATGGGAAAGCGTATTGACTCGAGTATAAGCCTAGGGTATCCATCTGCATGCCTCACTGTGCCCATGACTAGACTGATGTTTAACATGGGAGTCTATGGAAGGGGTGCCCGGCTTTGAAAATTTGGTGCATCCCCAGCCATAGGTCCCCCAGACAATGAACTTTGCACACTTCTAGAGGAGAAATGGGGCTACATGTGTGCTAAGATTCCGGTTCAGGGGACCTACTACTGGCCAGTACCGGGTCCCCAAATCACCAGAGAAATTACCGTTTAACGTTGTAGTCTATGCAGAGCTTTTTTTCTCAGAAAATAGGTGCAGGAACTCAACCACGACCCGTTCAGATTTCACAAACAGTAGAAGGGTCTTAAAGGGGCATTAAATACCAGAATTGCATTACATACAGTGTGCAGAGTTCAGGGGGTTACAAAGCAGTCACTTGTAAACACAGAAACCAGACTTCTGTGTTCACAAGTGATTGTGGTGAGCGGGCACCAAAGGGTCTGAGCCAAAGGTGGTGGAACTGAGTTCCACCAAGTTCCCCCAGAAAAAAAGCCCTGAGTCTATGGAAGTGGTGCCCGGCTGTGAAAAATCAGTGCTCCCCGTCCGTAGGTCCCCTGGACAACAAATTTTGCACACTTGTAGAGGAAGAGTGGAGCTACATGTGTGCTAAGATTGGGCTGGTACCGGATCCCCAAAGTCCAGGAGATCAGGCGCAAAAAGGTGACTCGAGTATAAGCCGAGGGGGCCATTTTCAGCACAAAAAAATGTGCTGAAAAACTCGGCTTATACTCAAGAATATACGGTAAACAGATTTTTGGATAGTGTGTGCTTTCACAGACTTGTTGTCATGAGTTAATCAGCACCTTTATTCTTTTTCAGCTGCTCGTAATAATTCAGACACAATGGTATATATTTCCATGGCCCTTTTTATGGCCAGTCTAATGGCCCATACACTAGGGTGACCAGACATCCCCAGTTTCAGGGGACAGTCCCCTGATTGAGGACACTGTCCCCGGACCAAGTCTGTCCCTGGTTTTGTCCCCAGATTAGATTTAATAGGGGGCAGGGGCAATTTCAAGGACAGTCAGTGCAGAATTACACACCCCCACTCCACCGTGCCTACTAGCTTAAGGGGGGTTGTATTTTTTTCCATTGTCTGTGCCCCTTTCTGATGATCATATGCTGGTCAGAGGGTCAGAGGGAATATTTCTTCAGTTTCAGGCGCATGCCCATTCATCTTCGCTCGCATGTTCTTCTGCCTTGGCTCAAATCCTGGCCAGCCACCTGCCTATCTCCTTGCCTTCCCTGGGGGAGTGATCTTCCTTCGCTCCCCATCCAGTAGTATACGGGCCCCGAAGAGTAAGACTTGAGAGGCTGTGAGGTGGCTGTCGACGGGCAGAGAGTCGCTGATTGTTGCCATTATCAGTAAAAAAAATATGTCCCCGGATTTCATTTTAAAAATCTGGTCACCTTACCATACACACGATCCGAATATCGGCCGATGGATCGTACGAATTTTTTCGCTTAATAATCGCAAGTAAAATAAAATAGGTTATTAACCACTTGCCTACTGTGCACCTACACCCCCTTCCTGCCCAGGCAAAATTTTAGCTTCCGGCACTGCGTCGTTTTAACTGACAATTGCGCGGTCGTGCGATGTGGCTCCCAAACAAAATTGGCGTCCTTTTTTTCCCACAAATAGAGCTTTCTATTGGTGCTATTTGATCACCCGTGCGGTTTTTATTTTTTGCGCTATAAACAAAAAAAGAGCGACAATTTTGAAAAAAGACACAATATTTTTTGCTCTTTGCTATAATAAATATCCCATAAAAAAAAAATAAAAATAAAAATTGATCTCAGTTTAGGCTGATACGTATTCTTCTACATATTTTTGGTTAAAAAAAAAAAATTAAAAATAAAATCGCATTAACCATATAGTGACTGGTTTGCGCAAAAGTTATATTGCCTACAAAATAGGGGACATAATTATGATTTTTTTTTTTTTTTTACTAGGAATGGCGGCGATCTCCGTTTTTTTTTTTTTGGGATTGCGACATTATAGCGGACACATCGGACACTTTTGACACCATTCACATTTATACAGTGAACAATGCTATAAATATGCATTGATTACATCGCGGCCACCGGGCATGCGTACGGTGTTGTCAGTAACCGGATGGGTGCGCGCGCTATAAATATGCATTGATTACTGTATAAATGTGACTGTCAGGGAAGAGGTTAACCACTAGGGGGCAGGGAAGGGGTTAAATGTGTATCCGTTCACAGTTATGTGGGGGGAGGGGGGTGACTGGGGGAGGTGACCGATTGTGTCCCTATGTACAAGGGACACAGCATCGGTCTCCTCTCTCCCTAAAGGACGTGGAGCTCTGTGTTTACACACAGAGCTCCACGTCCCAGCTCAGTTACACGGCAATCGCGGGTGCCCGGCGGCCATCGCGGCCGCCGGGCATGCGTACGGTGTTGTCAGTAACCGGATGGGTGCGCGCGCACGGCGCCGGCGGCGCGGGCGCGCCACCTAGCGGCTTGAAATGACATCACGTCATATGACGTGATGTCAGGATAATGGAGTATCCCGCCCGCCGTCATTTCACGGCGGGCGGGTATTAAGTGGTTAAACTCACAAATTCTCGTACGACAGAAAAAAAAGATCGGAAGTGATGTCACGTGTTGTAATGTATTGTATTGTCGGACGACGGCTGTACTGACAAAACGAAAATCGTACGATCTAACATCGTACGAGGAAAATTTTCGCGCTTGTCCGATCGAAAAATATCGGATGAACGGTCGTGATCGGCTCTCGAAAGTAGTGTACACACGATCTGAAAATCGTGCGATCCATCATCGGACGATCGTTTTCGTCCGATATTCGGATCGTGTGTATGGGACATTAGGCCGCGTACACACGACCGATTTTCTCCGATGAGTTTTGCCCGACGAGTTCCTCGGTCGTGTGTACGCGGCCTCAGTTCATCTTCCATCATGGAAAGCTCTTTTGTGCAGCTGGTTTCAGGAAAACATTGTCTTGAATATTGATTCTGCATAACATTCCTTCCATCTTTGCTTCATCTCTATTTCATTAGTGATGGACATTTTTGAGCATACTTACAGCCTTGGGGCTGCTTTAGCTGATTCCTTGTTAGTAAAATATGATTTGCGCTTTTCTGTCTGTTACAGCGTGATGAATGTGCTTACTCCATTATGAACAGTAGTTTTACCAGAACGAGCGCTCCGGTCTCATAACTTGCTTCTGAGCATGCGCGGGTTTAAAACGTTGTTTTAGCCCACACACGATAATTTTTTACAACTCGAAAAACGACATTGTTTAAAACGACGTTAAAAATGCAGCATGTTCGAGTTTTTTTTTTTTTCGTTTTTCAGAACCTGAAAAATGATGTGTAGCCCAGCCCACACACGATCATTTTAAATGACGTTTTTCAAAAACGATGTTTTTTCCATGCCGATAAATGATCGTGTGTACGTGGCATAAGAGTCTTAAAAAGTTGGCCAGGGATTGCGGATTCACTTCAGGATGCAAAGATCTCCCATATCATAACAGTCATACAAGGATAATAGTGCCCAAAAAAGAGATAAAAGAGGAGCCTAATAGTGAAGTACTGTTTGGCAATTGTTTTATTGCGCAGATTCAAAATGTATACTTACAAAAAGGTAGATAAAATCAAGCATGTAATGGCAAGAGATTACAATAGGTGTGTTCCACCAACAACCTGGAAATGACGTTGTTTGGACTCGAAACCGGGAATTGCATCAATTCGTTTCACCCTCCCACCTCGACGATGCCCTGTGGGAGGGTGAAACGCGTTGACGCAATTTTCGGTTTCAAACCCAAACAGCCCCTGGGCTACTGGTTGGGCACTTCTGACTTGTGTTTTTGTTTATTGATGTTTTTTGCACTATTTTGAGCTCTGTAATTATCCTTTTTTCAAAGTACAGAAGTGGTTTACATTTGCCTACTTCCTTGCAGTTTGAGTTGATGTGTTTGCTGTTGTCACCTCTGTGATCATCTGCAATTGGCATTGTCCTGTATTGCTGCTGCCCAATATAGGTGGTAGGTTTTACATCTCTGTTAAAAGTTTGTGCCATGGGTGACCCTAGCGGAAGTGGAAGGTCCAGACAGCATTGCTTTTAGCTTACCTGATGCAAGCAAACCACCTCATCCTGACAAGGCACCTTACCATGAGAAGGAATATTTACATACCAAAAGCAAATACTTCTACACCATATTCTGTTTGGAACAGAGTACCACTAGGTTCTATTTGCGTATAAAATGGGCACATTATCACATAGTATGAGGGTCAGGATTGATTTTTTTGGAAATGGGTTGCAGTTTTGAGTCAAGATGTTGTACAGTGTTAAAGAAGAAGTTTAGCCAGAACCAGTTTGTTCTGCACGCCTCTGTCCCATTTGCAGCCGACAGCACGCCCGGACCTGTTCCAGGCTCTGAAAAGATGGTGCAACAAAATGTTCAGGAGCCACCCAAAAGCCTGGACTGGCAGCTAGCTCATTCTCTCAACGAGCCGCAGAAAGAAGCTGATCCCGCCCCCTCCAATGAGCACTGGAAGGACAAAGCACAGCACCGGTGACAGCTCTCTGCAGCCTGAAGACCGAGAGCTGAGCGATCAGTGGTGTTTGATCGCTCACTTCTTGGTCTTGGAGGTGACAAGGGACAGCTGGGATCGGTGCTGCAGCCATCTAGGTGAGCATGATTGCCTGTTTTTTTTTTTTACATTCCCATACTTCTGCCACATTGTCACATTCTTTAGTAATGCATCAGGAAGCCCTTTTCAAATGTCACAACAATGCACAGCACAGTACTTTGCTGTAAAACACATTTTGCAGTGTCCGTTCTTAGGGGGTAAAAATTCTTCTAGTTGTAACATTCTTATGTGGTCATGAATCTACAAGAAAGAGCAGTGTAGGAGTTAAAGTGGGTAAGAGATACTTCGGGAGAAATACTGAAATTTTAAACTAAAAATAGAATCTCCTTTTCTGCTTTGTGCTTTGCACCTATTCTTCTTATGTCAATATGTAGGCCACAGGTTCTGTTTAAGCTACACATATGAACATTATTAATATATAGAGCAATCGGTAAAACCATAATCACTATATAAAGTCAGCCTCTGACTACTGAGATCACATGACTCTGTGTGGCCACCACACTTTCTTAAGCCTCGTACACACGACCGGTTTTCCCGGCAGGAAAACTGCCAGGAGAGCTTTTAGCCCGGGAATCTGTGTGTATGCTACTTGGCAGTTTTCCCAACAGTAAAACTGCCGGAAAAAAAAAAAATAGAGAACCTGCTCTCTATTTTCACATCAGGATTCCCAGCAGAGTGTTTCCTGCCGAGCAAACTAGTCGTCTGTATGCTTACCTGAAGGGGAAATAAACCGCGCATGTTCGGTAACAATTCGACAAATGCGCGTTAGCATAGAACATAATTTAGCTGGCTCGTCGTAAGCTTTGAACTGCGGGTCTTTTGTGTGGCCGTGTGTATACATGGCTTTTCAAGGCAAGCTTGGCAGGAATCCCGTCAGGAAAACTGACGGTTTTCAAACAGACAGAATTCCTGGCTGTGTGTACAGGGCTTTAGTGTATCCACTGCTACTCTGTGTTTGATAGAATGCAAAGATAGCAACTCAAGACTTTTTGCAGATTTCAATGCGTTTCAGTGCGTCACATTTAGGACAGCCCATTAATTTCAGTAGGCTGCCCCATACAGGAGAAGCGTGCAAAAAAAAGTGCATACACCATTTTATAAATCCAGCTGTACCAAACTGCATGGTACTGTGGTGGTTCATTCACATATGCATGGGGGTGCTTTAAGCATTAATGGCAATGCCACACATCTGGAAAGGGACAACACATTGTTGTGCATTCCAGGAAAGTGCAAAATTTTGCATGTGTTTTCACAGCGCACTGGTGTGAACAAAGCCTAAGGCCCTGTACACACGAGGAGACATGTCCGATGGACCGTTTTCATCGGACATGTCTGAAGAGGTCTTTTGGTCTGATGTGTGTACACACCATCGGACCAAAATCCCCTGGGACAGAGAAGGTGGTGACGTATAACACACCGACGTGCTGAAACACGGAAGTTCAGTGCTTCCACGCATGCGTCAAATCAATTTGGCGCATTCGCGGGATTTCGGTCAGCATGTTTAGAAACTTTTGTCCGCTGGAAACCTGTCCGCTAGGCCGTACACATGATCGAACATGTCCGCTGAAACTGGTCCGACATGTCTCCTCGTGTGTACGCGGCCTAATTGTGAAGTTATTAACCACTTGACTTCCAGAACGTTTAACCCCCTTAATGACCGGGTTATTTTTTGCTATCCAGCACCGTGCAACTTTAACTAGCAATTGTGTGGTTGTGCAACACTACCCAAATAAAATTTGTATAACTTTTTTCACACAAATAGAGCTTTCTTTTGTGGTATTTGTGACAAACAAAATAATACTGAATTTAAAGAAAATCGTAAATATACAGTGGGGATCGAAAGTTTGGGCACCCCAGGTTAAAATTTGTATTAATGTGCATAACGAAGCCAAGGAACGATGGAAAAATCTCCAAAAGGCATCAAATTACAGATTAGACATTCTTATAATATGTAAAAAAAAAAGTTAGATTTTATTTCCATCGTTTACACTTTCGAAATTACACAAAACTAAAAAAATGGCGTCTGCAAAAGTTTGGGCACCCTGCAGAATCGATAGCATGCACTGCCCCTTTGCAAAGCTGAGACCTGCCAGTGTCATGGATTGTTCTCAATCATTGTCTGGGAAGACCAGGTGATGTCAATCTCAAAGGTTTTAAATGCCCAGACTCATCTGACCTTGCCCCAACATTCAGCACCATGGGTTCTTCTAAGCAGTTGTCTAGAAAACTAAGGGTCCTTTCACACGTGCGGACCGTTTTTTAGATCCGTTTTTTTATCATCAGTTGATCAGTTTTTCATCAGTTTTTTTCATCCGTTTTTTCATCCGTTTTTATTTTTGAATAGAACTTTATTTTTATTACATATTTTGATGAAAAACGGATGTTAGCGGATCGGATGTTAAACGGATCGTCCGCTAACGTCCGTTTTTCGTCCGTTCCGTATTTTTTGACGGAAGAAAAATAGGGTTTTCTTCCGTTCAAAAAAACTGAGCTTAACGGAGACGGACGTTAGCAGATGCATGTGAAAGGACCCATTGGAAAGCATTGCGGTCTAAAAACGGACGAACGGTCCGCACGTGTGAAAGGACCCTAAAACTGAAAATAGTTGACGCTCACAAAGCTGGAGAAGGCTATTAAAAGATAGCAAAGCTTTTTCAGATGTCAATATCCTCTGTTCGGAATGTAATTAAGAAATGGCAGTCATCAGGAACAATATTATTTTGATTACGATCGCCTTAGGGTGGTAATCATACACCCACTAGTAAATATGTGCCACATCCTTAAATATATGGATATGTGGACAGAAGCATGTAACCATGTTTCTATCAAAAAGAATTTGGACTTTGTAGGCACAACTCATTAAAATTTGTATTTAAAGCGGTTGTAAACCGCAAAAAAATGTTTTTATTTTTTTTGGACCTGCAAGGGAAAAGCCATAATGAGCTAATATGCACCGCATATTAGCTCATTATGAAATGCTTACCTCGGAACGAGGTGTAGGGAACTTACCTGGTGCACGCCGAGCGAGATCTCATCTTGACTCGGCGTGTCTTCCGGGTATCGCCGCTCCAGCGCTGTGATTGGCTGGAGCGGCGGTGACGTCACTCCCGCGCGCGGGAGATTTAAATCGGCCAGGGTCCGGCGGATGCAATCAGAGGCGCATTGCGGGGGTAATATCTCCTAAACCGTACAGGCTTACCTGTAGGTAAAAGTCAAAAAAGTGGGTTTACAACCACTTTAATAGGAAAAAACAAGACATATAACATGACAATTGCACTATAATATGCATTGAAACAAAAAAAAGGACATTAATAATGAAACCACATTATGATCACTTAGAAAAAACACACTCAATAGCCACAGAGCTATATGTAGATTATACAAATTAGACACTGGGTGGAGGGGTGATTTCAGAGGAGGATATAGAGTGAGTTCTTGAACGATAAAAAACAGCTCTACATGTTTTGCGACTTTTCTCGCGTCGTTTCGGGAGCTTCTAGCTATCAAAAACAGATATATATACAGGGAGTGCAGAATTATTAGGCAAATGAGTATTTTGACCACATCATCCTCTTTATGCATGTTGTCTTACTCCAAGCTGTATAGGCTCGAAAGCCTACTACCAATTAAGCATATTAGGTGATGTGCATCTCTGTAATGAGAAGGGGTGTGGTCTAATGACATCAACACCCTATATCAGGTGTGCATAATTATTAGGCAACTTCCTTTCCTTTGGCAAAATGGGTCAAAAGAAGGACTAGACAGGTTTAGAAAAGTCAAAAATAGTGAGATATCTTGCAGAGGGATGCAGCACTCTTAAAATTGCAAAGCTTCTGAAGCGTGATCATCGAACAATCAAGCGTTTCATTCAAAATAGTCAACAGGGTCACAAGAAGCGTGTGGAAAAACCAAGGTGCAAAATAACTGCCCATGAACTGAGAAAAGTCAAGCGTGCAGCTGCCAAGATGCCACTTGCCACCAGTTTGGCCATATTTCAGAGCTGCAACATCACTGGAGTGCCCAAAAGCACAAGGTGTGCAATACTCAGAGACATGGCCAAGGTAAGAAAGGCTGAAAGACGACCACCACTGAACAAGACACACAAGCTGAAACGTCAAGACTGGGCCAAGAAATATCTCAAGACTGATTTTTCTAAGGTCTTATGGACTGATGAAATGAGAGTGAGTCTTGATGGGCCAGGTGGATGGGCCCGTGGCTGGATTGGTAAAGGGCAGAGAGCTCCAGTCCGACTCAGACGCCAGCAAGGTGGAGGTGGAGTACTGGTTTGGGCTGGTATCATCAAAGATGAGCTTGTGGGGCCTTTTTGGGTTGAGGATGGAGTCAAGCTCAACTCCCAGTCCTACTGCCAGTTTCTGGAAGACCCCTTCTTCAAGCAGTGGTACAGGAAGAAGTCTGCATCATTCAAGAAAAACATGATTTTCATTCAGGACAATGCTCCATCACACGCGTCCAAGTACTCCACAGCGTGGCTGCCAAGAAAGGGTATAAAAGAAGAAAAACGAATGACATGGCCTCCTTGTTCACCTGATCTGAACCCCATTGAGAACCTGTGGTCCATCATCAAATGTGAGATTTACAAGGAGGGAAAACAGTACACCTCTCTGAACAGTGTCTGGGAGGCTGTGGTTGCTGCTGCACGCAATGTTGATGGTGAACAGATCAAAACACAGACAGAATCCATGGATGGCAGGCTGCATGAGTGTCCTTGCAAAGAAAGGTGGCTATATTGGTCAGTGATTTGTTTTTGTTTTGTTTTTGAATGTCAGAAATGTATATTTGTGAATGTTGAGATGTTATATTGGTTTCACTGGTAAAAATTAATAATTGAAATGGGTATATATTTGTTTTTTGTTAAGTTGCCTAAGAATTATGCACAGTAATAGTCACCTGCACATACAGATATCCCCCTAAAATAGCTAAAACTAAAAACCAACTAAAAACTACTTCCAAAAATATTCAGCTTTGATATTAATGAGTTTTTTGGGTTCATTGAGAACATGGTTGTTGTTCAATAATAAAATTAATCCTCAAAAATACAACTTGCCTAATAATTCTGCACTACCTGTATATATATATATATATATATACACAAGAATTAAATTTGGACATACTGCATTTACAAACAAGCCTATATAATAGGCAAAAAAAGAGACTAACATTGCATGTACATGTGTCAACCATACTCACCGATAAACGGTGTTTAATTAGTTTGGAGAAGAAATGGCTGGCTTACTGTGTCCCAGTGAGAAATACCAGTTGACCATCAGAGCACACCCGACACAATTTGGGGTGGGGACTGATACAAAACACCCCAATTCCTCACTGTGCGCCAAGGCCACAACCAGTCGGGGTATCAGAGAGGTTCTGGTAAAGAAATATAGGCAAAGACAAACCTTCAGTAATTTGAAAGAATATGTATATGATATATAATCAACACCTCAACATGTAATTGATTTGGAAATAAATCCAATCACCAGGTGTGTGTAATATAAATTAGTGGGGTACAGAGAATAAACCAGTAAGCTACCTTGTATAGTCACAGGCCGGCTTCCCAAGTGTGCAGCAAAAAGAGATGACCATCCTTAAGGAGCATCAATCCCTAGTTTCCAGAAACGATTTTTAACCCCTCTCTAAGAAATAAATCTAATTTTTAAAGAATATAGAGTGACATATATCTAGAAAGATATATACACATAATTCCAAGGCCTTGGCGCACAGTGAGGAATTGGGGTGTTTTGTATCAGTCCCCACCCCAAATTGTGTCGGGTGTGTTCTGATGGTCAACTGGTATTTCTCACTGGGACACAGTAAGCCAGCTATTTCTTCTCCAAACTAATTAAACACCGTTTATCGGTGAGTATAGTTGACACATGTACATGCAATGTTAGTCTCTTTTTTTGCCTATTATATAGGCTTGTTTGTAAATTCAGTATGTCCAAATCTAATTCTTGTGTGTGTGTGTGTGTATGTGTGTATATATATATATATATATATATATATATATATATATATATATATATATATATAATCTCTGTTTTTGATATCTAGAAGCTCCCGAAGCGACGCGAGAAAAGTCGCGAAACATGTAGAGCTGTTTTTTATCGTTCAAGAACCCACTCTATATCCTCCTCTGAAATCACCCCTCCACCCAGCGTCTAATTTGTATAATCTACATATAGCTCTGTGGCTATTGAGTGTGTTTTTTCTAAGTGATCATAATGTGGTTTCATTATTAATGTCCTTTTTTTCTTTCAATGCATATTATAGTGCAATTGTCATGTTATATGTCTTGTTTTTTCCTATTAAATACAAATTTTAATGAGTTGTGCCTACAAAGTCCAAATTCTTTTTGATAGAAACATGGTTACATGCTTCTGTCCACATATCCAGTCATCAGGAACAGTGGAAGTTAAACAAGATCTAGAAGACCAAGAAAAATATCAGACAGGACAGCTCGCAGGATTGTGAGAAAAGCAATTCAAAACCCACATTTGACTGCACGATCCCTCCAGAAAGATCTGGCAGACACTGGAGTTGTGGTACACTATTCCACTATAAAGAGATACTTGTACAAATATGGTCTTCATGGAAGAGTCATCAGAAGAAAACCTCTTCTACATCCTCACCACAAAAATCAGCGTTTGAACTTTGCAAATTAACATATAGACAAGCCTGATTCATTTTGGAAACAAGTTCTGTGGACCGATGAGGTTAAAATAGAACTTTTTGGCCAGAATGAGCAAAGGTACGTTTGGAGAAGAAAGGGCACAGAATTTAATGAAAAGAACCTCTGTCCAACTGTTAAGCATGCGGGTGGATCAATCATGCTTTGGGGTTGTATTGCAGCCAGTGGCACAGGGAACACTTCACGAGTAGAAGAAAAAATGGATTCAATAAAATGTCAGCAAATTTTGGATGGTAACTTGATGCCATCTGTGAAAAAGCTGAAGTTAAAGAGAGGATGGCTTCTACAAATGGATAATAATCCTAAACACACCTCAAAATCCACGGGGGATTACATCAAGAGGCGTAAACTGAAGGTTTTGCCATGGCCTTCACAATCTCCTGACCTCAACATAATTGAAAATCTATGGATTGACCTTAAAAGAGCAGTGCGTGACAGACAGCCCAGAAATCTCAAAGAACTGGAAGACTTTTGTAAGGAAGAATGGGCAAAGATACCTCAAACAAGAATTGAAGGACTCTTGGCTGGCTACAAAAAGCGTTTACAAGCTGTGATACTTGCCAAAGGGGGCAGTACAAGATATTAACTCTGCCCAAACTTTTGCAGATGCCATTTTTTTGTTTTCTGTAATTTTGAAGGTGTAAATGATGGAAATAAAATCTAACTTTTTTTGACATATAATAAGAATGTCTAATCTGTAATTTCATGCCTTTTGGAGATTGTTCCATCTTTCCTTGGCTTTGTTTATGCACATTAATACAAATTTTTACCTGGGGTGCCCAAAGTTTCGATCCCCACTGTGTGTGTGTGTGTGTGTGTATGTATGTGTAAACACAATTTTTTTTCTACTTTTTTTTTAATATCCAATAAAATCAAATTTCTTCAGGAATTATTCTGCTACATGTCTTTGGTAACAAAAAAAACAATAAGTGTATATTAATTGGTTTGTGTGAAAGTTATAGAGTCTACAAACTATGGTGCACAGTGGGTATAGAAAAGGATCACCCCATTTAAAATAATCAAATTTTGTCAGGAGGTAGGTTTAGAGGCATTGTAACTGGTCATTGTCATCACATGGGCAGTGCCGACCAATCAGAACCCACATAGCCCGGCCTGTCTCTGCGGACGAAGAGGAGCGAAAGCCGCTGGGATTTCAAATCCCCGAACCGGTACAGTGGCGATATGAGCTGTAAGTGTGGGAATCGACGGACTCCGGTATAGTGGGACCGGGGGGGATGGGTTGGGGGTCCAGTGTAAGTGCACATTACAGATTTTCTGTAAAGGTGAACTTACACTTTAAAGTAGATGTAAACATACTATATTGTAAACACTTATAACCATGTAGGCACCATAACTGTTTTTCTTCATTTTAGAAATTATCTTTCTTACCCTTTCTACAAGGTTACAAAGTTCGGTCATGTGACCATGTATCTCTTCTTCCTAAAAATGGCTAGTTTTAGAGCAGGGATGTGGAGCTCTGTGTGTGAACACAGAGCTCCACGTCCTGTCAGGGAGAGGAGACTGATGCTCTGTCCCTTGTACATAGGGACACAGCATCGGTCACCTCCCCCAGTCAGTCCCCTCCCCCCACAGTGAGAATCACTCCCAGGATACACATTTAACCCCTTCATCGCCCCCTAGTGTTTACCCCTTCCCTGCCAGTCACATTTATACAGTATTAATGCATTTTTATAGCACTGATCGCTGTATTAATGTGAATGGTCCCACAAATGTGTCAAAAGTGTCCGATGTGTCTGCCTCAATATCACAGTCCTGACAAAATTCACCGATCGCCGTATTACTAGTAAAAAAAAAAATAATAAAAAAAATGTCAGAATTCTATCGCCTATTTTGTAGCCAATATCACTTTTGCGCAAACCAATCACTATACACTTTTTGCGATTTTTTTTTTTTTTTTTTTTTTTTTTTTTTTTACCCAAAATATTTTTTTCAAAATTGTCGCTCTTTTTTGTTTTATAGCGCAAAAAAATAAAAACAGCAGAGGTGATCAAACACCACCAAAAGAAAGCTCTATTTGTGGGGGGAAAAAAAGGACGTCAATTTTGTTTGGGAGGCACGTCGCACGACCGCGCAATTTTAATTTAAAGCGACAGTGCTGAAATTTCGCCTGGACAGGAAGGGGGTATATGTGCCCAGTAAGCAAGTGGTTAAATCGTTTTTTTAGTCTGGTTCCCACTATGTGAGTTTTTTCATTCATGGGTACATGATTGCTGGTCCTGCGTCGTTCGGTGCATTGAGCCCATTCAGTCTGGTTTTCTTCCTCTGGTAAGCAGTTTATCTATCTGGTGGTGGACATGTGTAATTGTGGTGTCAGTTTTGAAGTTCACTCTTTCTATTTACCACACCGTCATATGGTCGACCCACGTAGCTTCTGCATTTTATGGACTTTATTTTTGTACACTTTATGGACATTTTTGTGCACTTTAATATCATATTATTGTTGCTGTTTTCATCCTTTGTGCGCAGCTCTTCTTTTCTCCTTTCATGCTATGTGTTTGCACAGTGTCCTGTACCTCTGAATGGGCAGCCAAAGGATAAAAACTGACCAATCAAGCTCAGATTCTTTTGTGCTTTGTGTGGTCAGTTTAGAAAAAGGAGGAAAGGTCATTTAGAGAGAAGGATCAACCTGGTACTATTTTCAAGGTATAACTTTATAATTACCCCCCTTTTTAGGGAGATCTTGATGTTTGTACTTCAACTTACAGTAGGTGGGCATGAGAAGTCTGTATTGCTTATTCTAACAAGGGACACTGTGACGTTTCCCCTTATGCTCAGGGAAGTAAACACTAATTGTAGGTCTTTGCTGGTCCAAGATTTGACAAGTGTTAGTTATATATGATAGCTTTGTAGGGGTGCCAGATGAGATGCCAGGGTAGTAGAGGTTTCCTGAGCCAAAAAACGAATACACCTATAGATGATTCACTAGTGGGGGTTTCAGATATCTATGCACTATTACCTGCAGCAAGGTGGTGGTTTGGGGGCTCACAATATATTACAAGCATACCTAGTTGTGCCTGCAGCCTGCTATGGACCCTTGCTGCAGTTACACTGTGACATTGGTTGGATGCTGCAGTATGACCCATTCATTACCTAAACAATTTCATGTAACATGTTTACTTATACATGTAGGAGACTTTTCCTAAATATGCAACCCCCAGTTGATAATGTAGAACATAGGGCTCTGCTTTCACTGGATGCTATGAAGGCTTTTCATAGCAGTGAGTGCATGTATCTATGAGGGGTTCTCCAGAGGTTTGGCTGAAACATATATCTCCTGGGTTCACTTTCTATACTTTCACCCACAAGCAGCTATTTGGGCATCAGGCAGCATGTCTCATACTTTTGACTTGGGAAGGGGAACGAGACAAGGGAGCCCTTTGTCACCCTTGCTCTTTGCCCTGGCAGTCGAAACTCTGGCAATACAGATTGGGGATAACTCGGGTATTACCGGATCCAGTTATGGAGACAGACAGGAAAAAGTGATGCTGTACGCAGATGACATGATGATTCTGCTTGACGATGTGGAAGTTTCCCTCAAGGAGACTATGTCCACCATAACAGACTTTGGTAATTACTCGGGGCTCAGGATCAAATGGATGAAGTCCGCCCTGATGGCCATCGATGCAGAGGGTACTACTCTGGATGATGTACAATGTTCCATTCCAATTGCCACCTCTTTCAAATACCTGGGAGTCCAGGTGACACCCTGTATCCGGGAGTATGGGAGGCTTAATATTTCCCCATTATTACGAAGATTCTGGGACCCGATTAAAAACGTGGAATTCACTTATCCGTAGCTTGTTAGGGTGAATCTAATTAAAGCGGAGTTCCACCCAAAAATGGAACTTCTGCTTAATCCCCTCCCCCTTACATGCCATATTTGGCATGTAATTTTTTTTGGGGGGGGGGGAGTGGGGGCTTCAGTAGGAGTGGGACTTCCTGTCCCGCTTTCGCCGAGGGGCTGGTAAGGCGATTAGGCCTCATCGCCTTACTGCAGCCCCTCCCTTTGACGATTGTCTAGGACACTGACAGGTCCTAGACGATCGCCTGTCCAATCAGCGGTGGGCCGCGCGCGCATGCGCAGTGGGTGCCCGGCCGTGAAGCCGAAGGCTGTCACGGCTGGGTGCCCACAGTCGCAATCAGGATGCCTGCCGGGGAGGAGGGGAGAGGAGCGGAGCCCCGGTCGGCGCGTCGCTGGAACGTGGAGAAGGTAAGTGTCTGTTTATTAAAAGCCAGCAGCTACACTTTTTGTAGCTGCTGACTTTTAATAAACATTACATTTGGGTGGAACACCCCTTTAAGATGATTCTTATGCCCCAGTTATTAGATCAAATATACAGCTTAATAGCCTCTGCTTCCTCCTTCCACCAGTTTCATCAGAGGTGCCACTCAAAAACAGACATGGACCATCACTGTGCCTTCCGTAAATTAAAGGAGTTGTAAACAATTTTTTTTATTTTTTTTTTAAATAACAAACATGCTATACTTGCCTCCACTGTGCAGCTCGTTTTGCACAGAGTGGCTCCGATCCACGTCTTCTGGGGTCCCACGGCGGCTGTCTCTGGTCCTCCCCGCACAAACTACACACGTTCATGCGAGAGAGCTCGCATTGTCTGTAGTCCTTGCGGGCGCGCTCCCGTGATACAGCGAGCGGCCGTAGCCACTCGCTGTATCACTCGGCCCCGCCCCTCACCGCGTGACTGGATGTGATTGACAGCAGCGCCAGCCAATAGCTGCGCTGCTTTTAATCCATCCGCTCTAGCCAATCAGTGGCCAGGCTGAGCGGCGAAGAGGATGTCGCAGCCGAACGTGGGACTTTCGAGGGGTCAGGTAAGTATAAAGGGGGTCCGGTGGGCGGTATGTTGAGAAGTTTTTTCACCTTAATAAATAGAATGCATTAAGGTGAAAAAAATATTTTCCTTTACAACCCATTTAAAAACACACTAAAAACATCACTATAAACACTAGAGTTTACTATAGTGATACTAAAGTCTATTTTTTTTTTTTTAAATAACAAATATGTCATACTTACTTGCTCTGTGCAGTGGTTTTACACAGAGCAGCCCAGATCCTCCTCTTCTCAAGTCTCTCTTCGGGTTTCCCTGCCCCTCCCTCCTGTTGAGTGCCCCGACAGCAAGCAGATTGCTATGGGGCACTGGAGCCAAGCCACAGCTATATGTGTCCATTCAGACAAGAAGGCGCAGCTGAGAAAAATGTGGTCTGAAAAGCTTTGCCCCTTCTTCTCTTTTAAGGAACATTAGGAAAGGCAGTCCTCGACATAGCTCCCACCTCTCTTTGTTTATAATGTACTCCTACTACTGCTTCAAAAGGAGATTGTACAATCAGATTGTATAGTGTATGGCCACCCTTATACTAGGGTTGTCCCGATACCACTTTTTTGAGACCGAGTACAAGTACCGATACTTTTTTTCAAGTACTCGACGATACCGATTACTGATACTTTTTTTGATGTCATGTGGCAGTATTAATTTATTTTTTTACATATATATATATATATATATATATATATATATATATATATATATATATATATATATATATATATTTTTTTTTTTTTTTCAATACCCCAATACTCTGTGTTTTTTTTTTTTATATAAAAATATTTATTGCAATTTTTTTTTTTTTTTTTTAATCAGCCCTGTTGGGGGTCTTTGGAGAGATATCAGGGGTCTTAACAGACCTCTGACATCTCCCCTTTAAGACAGAGAAAGGGACTAAGGACACAGATTCCCCAGTCCCTTTCTCAGCAGCCTCAGCTGAAATGAATGGAGAGAAGCTTCTCTCCATTCATAAACTGAAGCAGCGTAAACACAGGAGGTTACGATGCTCAGTTATATGAATGGACAGATTCGGTGATCACCGACTCTGTTCATTCGGAAAAGGTAGGAGCCGGGCTTAGCGGCTCCTACCTCCGCTCTCCCCCCTGACAGATTGAGGGGGGGAGAGCGGCACGGACGGGGGGAGGAGAGAGAACTGCACGGATGGACGGGGGGAGGAGAGAGAACTGCACGGATGGACGGGGGAAGGAGAGAGAACTGCATGGATGGACGGGGGGGGAGGAGAGAGAACTGCACGGATGGACGGGGGGGAGGAGAGAGAACTGCACGGATGGACGGGGGGGAGGAGAGAGAACTGCACGGATGGACGGGGGGGAGGAGAGAGAACTGCACGGATGGACGGGGGGGAGGAGAGAGAACTGCACGGATGGACGGGGGGGAGGAGAGAGAACTGCACGGATGGACGGGGGGGAGGAGAGAGAACTGCACGGATGGACGGGGGGGAGGAGAGAGAACTGCACGGATGGACGGGGGGGGAGGAGAGAGAACTGCACGGATGGACGGGGGGGAGGAGAGAGAACTGCACGGATGGACGGGGGGAGGAGAGAGAACTGCACAGACGGACGGGGGGGTTGGAGAGAGAACGGCACGGACGGATGGGGGAAAGGGGAGGAGAGAGAACGGCACGGACGGAGGGGGGGGGGGAGAGAGAACTGCACGGACGGACAGGGGGAGGTGAGAGAGCTGCACAGATGGGGGAAAAACAGCACGGGGTGGAAGACAACAGCACGGGGGGAAAGCAACAGCAAGGGGGAAGACAGCACTGAGCACGGGGGAGAGAAGACTTGCAACTCCCCTGCCTGCCCGCCCAGTTTTTGGGTGAGGCATCGGAGCATTTCCCCCAAATACAAGTACTCGGGGAAATGCTCGGTATCGGTACCGATACCGATACTAGTATCGGTATCGGGACATCTCTACTTTATACACCTAAAATTACTAGTTGTGCTTTCAGTGGCATTGGTTGGTAACAATACACCAAACGCATAAGCAAACGCACATTTTGCCATGTGAAAAAACAAGTGGCAAATGTTGCAAAACGCACAGTAAAAAAAACACGCAACCCACAAAACGTCAACATGTCCCATAAGCCACATATAGCACAGCCCATTTAAATCAACAGGCTGCCCTATGCGTGTCACAGGAAAAACGAGCCACAAAACGTTCACTTCTACTATGCTAGGTGTGAATGGGGCCTGAAAGTGAAATTGGTGCGATAACACAGGAACAATGAGGCTCCATTCACATCTGTGTGTTTCCCTACATTTTCAAAAATTGAAGTAAAAAGTGCACCAAGATCCGCTCTAAAAAAAGTTCTGAAGCTTCTTTGGGGCGATTGCTGCATGTAGGGTGGCACATTCAGGTTGATGAACTGCCCTATGTATGATGAGTGAAAATGCTCCAAAACGCCTCCCCACCTTGCTTAAAAAAAAAAGAGTTGCGTGGGAATGCGAGATCCTGCTACGCAGAGGTGTGAACGAGTGTTTCCATCCACTCTATTCTATTTACTTGTATAAAGATGGCCATACACTATGCAATCTGATTGTGTATTTAGTGAGAAGAGTGATCACTGATTGATTGCATTTCATTTAAAAAAATGTGCATCTGGGAATGGGAGGGTGGATGATGCAGGGTGTGTTCTAATGAGGTCAACTCCTTCCTGTGTCATGGCCTGCAGTCTGTAAGGACGTAAGACAGAAGCAATAGATATATTTTTGAATCTTGGATGTAGGACAGTAAGGTACATGTCTGTAGATTTTATGGAAAGCTTTGATATTTTTGCAAAAGTGTACATGAATGCTATATTGGTACATAGGGGAGCTGGAATTTAGAAAAAAAATTCCAACATGTCGGATACCTCAAATTTGATTGCCGCACGAAAATCGGCTGTTGCTGCAGCCCCACTAATGGTGCGAAATTCTTACGAAAATTCTTTGATATGATTTTCGAAAGAAAATTCTTTCAAAATTCGAACCGTGTGTGGCTGGCATTAGCCATTACATTGCTATGTTATCTTCCCACGACCCAATGCACATAAAAGGAAATCTGATTGGGTGTGGCATTGCTAGTATTTTGAGCCAAACGGGCTTTATCCTGACAAGCCTCATGCACTTGCACTTTGGAGCTGGAGGGGGGAATGTGCGATGGGCATAATAGAAGGGGAAGGTAACTGGAGGCAATGTTCAGATGTCATCTAATTAGTAAGCAAGAGATGGGGAAGTGACTGGTAATTTTATCCTTTTTCCCCCACTGTCCTGGAGGTCAGTCGCAAATGAAAAATTCCATTATTTGCATACCTGCAGTCAGACATCTTTCTTGTTCTGATTTGATATTCAAACAATCCAAAGACTGGAAAATTGTTCTGAAGGCTAACAGACCTGATTTTAAAACACACAATCCTTACAGGATGCAGAGTGTCCAGGCAACACAAACGATCTATAAGCCTATGGTTATCGATGTGTAACTTGAGTTCTCCTCGACTAAAAATACACTTTGAAACGGAGAAACGCAGAGCAAGCCGCACGGTTTCTGCTTTACAGTAAGACAGGCAGATTCTGCAGGCTTCAATTTGCATCCCGACTTGTCATTCCACGGGGTATATAATTAATGATAATCCTTGGCCTAGGATTGGCTGTGGGGTATGAGTCTGGTGGCTCTAGACACAGTTATGTTTGGTTACGTCACACTCCAGGCTGGGCAAAACCTGACGCTGACATTGAAGAGGAAAAAAAAAAAAGAGTGATGATCATGCCGGGGGAATCGATGCTTTTTGTCCCTTTGCATTGTTGAAAATGACTGCTAAATCTGGAATTAACAATGTGAAGAAGGGAACGCCGTCTAGCAAGGGTGAGTACTGTCATGCCATCTGAAAGAGCTCAGAAGTCTGGTGTTACCCCAAACAAGGTATTATTTAGTCATTTACTAGTCTTCACTTAGGTGATTTCGCTCGTGCCACAGAATCATACACGTTATTGCTACATCAGCATTTGTTACAAAATTATTTTGCTAGTGCTTCACACATTTTAGCAGAGCTGCAAGATTATTCATTAGAGATGTCGTTTATTTTTCTTATTTCGAATTATTAATGGAAAGTATGGCTGAGCCTTGTTCAGCACTTCTTTTAGTCGGAGGTCAAAGGGTCTGATTACCTAATTGATGTGCACAAAAATTGGTAATATCCGTGGGGGAACATTTCATATTTTGCTTCGATAAGTGATTTGCTAAAGGTTTTTTTTTTTATCCTCGTAAGATAATCAGTCAGGTACAGGGTGACGAGTTTATTTGGGGTGAGCGCAGACTAAGAGGAAAATGACTACTTTAGTGAATCAGCATCAGTGCGTTATGCTTGTGTTCAATCAATAAGACAAGAACATTATAGAACAATATACAGAATTAAGTGAGATTGCATCGCTCTGTGTTATTCCATTTATTGCTGCATTGTTAAATTATTAAATGTGTTAATAGTCCTTTAAGTACAGTAAAACCTTGGTTTGAGAGCAACTTGATTTGAGAGCGTTTTGCAAGACAAGCAATTATTTTTTACAAGTGATGTCTTGAGACCAGTAGCGTCATGTCACAACTGAGTATAAAAGAGAAGAGAGGCGCCACTAATGCCCTGTACACGCGATCGGTTCGTTGATAAAAACAAACCGATGGATTTTTTTTCATCAGATATCCTTTGAAGCTGACTTTCATCAGTCTTGCCTACACACCATCGGTTTAAAATCTGATTGCGTCCAATGCGGTGACGTAAAACACAATGACGTGCTGAGAATAATGAAGTTCAATGCTTCCGAGCATGCGTCAACTTGATTCTGAGCATGTATGTATTTTTGACCAATGGATTTCCCCACAGACGATCGTTTTTTTTTTTTCTATCGTTTTTTAAAACGGGTTCTATTTTTTTTTTTTTCACCAATGGGGAAAAAAAAACTGATGGGGCCCACACACTATTAGTTTGTCCGATGAAAACGGTCCACCGGTCTGTTTTCATCAGACGAACCAATCGTGTGTACAGGGCATAAGGGTCCTTTCACAGGTTCGTCCGAGAGCGGAGGAGAGACAGGGCGGTCCCTGCACAGTGTGCGGGGACTGCCCCGTCCGCCGACAGCTGAGCGGAGACCCCCCCCGCTGAGCTGACGGACACACGGAGCGGACCGAAAAACGGACCGTGTGAAAGGAGCCTAAGTGTAGCAATTTTGTTACATTTAATGAAGGTACAACATTTAGCAACTTATTGCTACACTTAGAGGCGCCTCTCTTCTCTTTTATACCCTGTAACACCTGCTGAATTTTGCTTCTAATCCCCTTGTGGAGGCTTCCATTTGAGGACGGACATTTTATGGTTATTATATTGCTATAATCTTTTTATATGGACTATATACTGAAGGACCTATAAAGAAATGGTTGTGGAAGGAATCATTATATTTTACGGGGAAATTTGCTTTGATATACAAGTGCTTTGGATTACAAGTATGTTTCTGGAACAAATTATGCTCGCAATCTAAGGTCTTACTGTATTAGTTACTATTATGCCGCGTACACACGGTCGTTTTTTGCGATGAAAAAACAACGTCGTTTTTTAAAACGTCATTTAAATTGATCGTGTGTGGGCAAAACGTCGTTTTTTGTCTTAAAAAAAACGACCAAAAAAAAATTCCAACATGCTTGAATTTTTTGTGTCGTTTTTCAAAACGTTGTTTTTTGTTTCACAAAAAGTCACCGTGTGTAGCAAAAACGTCGTTTAAAACGACGTTTTTCAACCCGCGCATGCCCAGAAGCTAGTTATGAAGCGAGCTTCAATGGAAAAGTGTGGTGAACGTAACCTCACTTTTTGTGAAAAAAACGATGGTGTGTATGCAACATCGTCTTTGAAAGTGACGTTTCAAAAACGTCGTTTTTTACTTCACAGAAAACGTCGTTTTTTTTCATCACAAAAAATTATCGTGTGTACGCGGCATTATAGTTCAAAGGGGTGGATGATACATTTAGGTTGCCGTTTCTTCTATTACTGCGGTCTTTTTGGTACTGTGGGTATTTCCTTAAAATAGATATAAGGCGATGGGTTGGGTCATATCAGTACACCTAGTTACAATGACAAGATAATGGTCAGGAAAAGCTTCCACCCTACCGCTAGCAGTTTATTTCTAAATGAAAGGTATCAGAGTGGAGGAACTGTAACACAACACATTATTCCACCAACAAATAAACATAAACTGTACAGGGACCCAGGCGGATCAAACTGGCAAATTGGGTGGCATTCTGCAAATTTTTCTCATACATGGGACAAAAAAAATTGACTAATACGGCTACAATCACAACTATAATCACAGATGGTACAGTGTTACAGGCAGGCATGATGTGTAGATGGCAGTGTGCTAATGGAAGCAAAAAATCCACCCCTGCTCCTAGGGCACCAGATATGGATGGTAGGAAGAATCATTCAGGTTTTTCATTGATCCCAGAAG
This sequence comes from Rana kukunoris, assembly GCA_029574335.1. Taxonomy (NCBI): domain Eukaryota; kingdom Metazoa; phylum Chordata; class Amphibia; order Anura; family Ranidae; genus Rana; species Rana kukunoris. Next base: position 151,127,007 of record CM056051.1, read on the forward strand.
CAAAATGAATACAAGACATTATATTTGCTTCAATATAAAAAAAATCAGAGTTTTAGTCTTCTGACATTGCAAATTGTGAAGTGTGATCTACATGTCGTACATACAAGTACTATTGTCTAAATTATATTTTTTTATTATTATTATTAGAAGTTATTAAGGTGAATAGTCTAAAAACATATGTTGTTTAATATTCTAAATTCAGAAACAATAATGGTGACTCATTGAGCTGTAGCATAAGGGTCTAATTGTGCACAGGTTTAGCAAATGGGACAATATATAGAACAACTCTATGGAGCAGTATTGTGGGTAATGCAATATGTCAATATGTAACTCTTTACTGGAATTGATCTTTTGCATAGAGCAGATAAAGCAGCCAGAAATCTGTATTTGCCTAATGTATATGGCCCCTAGAATGCAGACTACTAGGAGTCATGCATCCCTTAAACTCTTCAATTTATTGGTTTGCCTACGAAATTTCATAAAGTTTTTGGGATACATGGCTTGATTTTACTACTATTAATGCCTAATATCTCCCCTTGAGGATTAAATTACTTACCTACTGTATCTAACCATGTAACAGTTTTTATAAAAAGTTTTTAGTCCCAATTGTCGCGCTGAGTGTTGCGTTGCCCATACTCTGCTATTCAGTCCTCCTTTAGGTGCTCCCCGTGTTCTCCTGCGATGGGCCTGGATTCCCCAATGCTATTAATTCCTTCCTATGGATCTTCCAAGTTTTTTGAGTATAGCCTCATGTAAAAAATGACCATCATCCGAATTAATATAGAGAAGCAAGGGAGCTGACCAAAAGGATTCCCGCCCAGTTAGTTGAAATGGACTATCTCGGTACTGATGAACAACAAAGTTTTTGTATAAAATAGTATATTTACTACATATAAAATTGACATACTAAATTCTTGTGCTCGTTGAAGATGTGTTTTAGTTTTTGTGTTGTTTTTTTTTCTTCTAAACTGCTTATACAAGGTGAGCCGGGGTATGCCCCTAAAGGCTCGTACACAAGGTGAGAATATGGGACGAATGATCGTCCTTTTTTTTTGTATGCCTCATATTGAAAATTTAGAGGTTACTCAACTTAAGAAAATTTCTCGTACGGCAGAATACAGCTTCGGAAGTGATGTATTGTATTCTATTGTAATTGCAATTAGTTTCTGAGCATGCTTAGTCTTGCTCAGAATCTTATGATTTTTTTTTTTGGACAAAACTGCACTGTTTAAATTAAAAATCATACGACCTGGTGTTGCACGAGAAACATTTTCATGTTTTTCCCTTGGGATAATTTCGGATGAACTGTAGTAATGTCGGAAATTCCGTCAAGAAAACCGTGGATTTTTTGTGACGGAATTTTGGCTCAAACTTGTGTTGCATATACACGGTTACACAAATCTTGTCTGAAATTCCGACCGTCGAGAATGCGGTGACGTACAAGATGTTCGACGAGCCGAGATCAATGAAGTTCAATAGGCAGTTTGGCTCTTCTGCTTGATTCTGAGCATGCGTGTCGAAGAACTTTAGAGAACCTGCTCTCAATCTTTTTCTGGTGGAAATTGTCAGAAAATGTTGGATGGAACATCCAACGTCACATCCAACTTTATTTTTTTATTGTTTTTATTTATAACAGGGACAAGGCCCACATGACCCAACATGGCATATAACAGTGTACATTACAGAACAATCGCATTTTACAGCTCAGAGTACAAAATAACATGACAGTCAGGCATGGAGATCTCCCACGCAGAGGAGGGAGCCAACCTGCCGATTAGTATCGGTAGTAGGTGTCAGGGGCCATGTGCCTGATCCAATCATTTTTTATTTGACAAAGAAGACCCCTGAACATGGGGGTGAGGAATACCAGAAATAGAAGATAAGAGTGAGAGTAGCGTAAAGAAGTAGGCGGTCAGGGAATAGAAAGAAGTTGTGAGGGGGGGATGGGAGAAGAAGGGGGGGGGGAATATGGGATGCCGGTGGGATCCCCCTGGACCGTTGTTATATAGGACCTACACGGTCCCTGGAGGAAATCGAAGTGGCATCTGCAGAAGAGCGCATTTCATACCTCAGCGGCGGGTTCTTTCAAACTTGACCCTCCGCCAAGAAGATGAAGACATTCCAAGGCTGCCAAGTGTTAGTGAACGTTTCCTGTCTGTTCTGTGAGGACGAGGTCCTCCATGCATTTTATCTCTTCCACTCTTGCAAGTCAAGAAGCAATGGTCGGTGGAAAAGTGGCTTTCCAATGAAGTGGAATGCAGGCCTTGGCCGCATCTAGCAGGTGCCTGATCACAGACTACTTGTACTCCTTCTCTGGGATGTTAGACACATGTAGGAGAAAGAAAGCAGGATCGTCTGGTATGGTGCGGTCCGTAAACCTCTGGGCCACCTCCCGCACCACTCGCCAAAAGCGGCTCAGGCCGGGACAAGACCAGAAGACGTGGACTAGTGTTCCCCTGTCTGCTCGGCAACGCCAGCACAGATCAGACGTTGCCGACATTTTTTTGTGGAGGAGGTCCTGTACCACCTCCATAACAGCTTGTAATTGGTCTCCTGGGTCTTGGCACAGATCGAGGACTTATGTGCGAGTGTAAGGATGCGCTGTCGTTTGGTCACATTGAAATGGCCATTTAAGTAATCCCGGGGGGACAAAGTCTGCCTGTGGTGTGATTAAGAGACTGTAGGTTAGTGAGAGCGTGTGCGTTATAGGTCCTGAGGTATCACAGAGATCCTCCAGTGTTGTGAGAGGTTGATCATTGGCGATGGGGGGTTTCAAAGAGTGAAGGAAGTGACCCAGCTGATGGGACCTCAAGAAATCTAGGCGGAACGGGCCTGTTTGGTCAGAGTTCTGCAATGGTGTTCCAGCGTTCCCCAGTACTAAAGTGGGAGGCCTGGTGTAGGCCTGCGTCATGAAGCCTCCAAAAGGCCGCATCCTGCATTCCCGGTGTGAACCCGGGGTTCCCCAGTATGGGATATAAAGGCGAGTTAGAGGCGGATATGGAAGCTTGGGAGATGAGTCTGACGCAAACTCGTGTTGTTGCCAATCAGCGCGTGACGCTTAACATCTGTCGGCAGGGACATGTAACACCAGGGGGCTCTGTTGAGGGGAATCATGCTCTGATTTTGCTCCAGTTGTGTCCAAAGTTTGGTTTCTCGATGGCGACACCAATCGATAAGCCTCACCAGGTGTACAGCCTGGTGGTAGGTGCGAATATCCGGTAGTGCTAGCCCCCCGTGTTGTTTAGGTAGGACTAGTAGTTTATGCAACAGTCGCAGTCTCTTCTTGGCCCATATGAATTCTGTGAATGCGGTTTGAACCTGTTTAAAGTAAGAAGCTGGGATGTGGATAGGTAATGCTTGCATGAGGTACAAAAACTTTGGGAGTATCGTCATTTTCAGGATGTTACATCGACCTATCTAGGAATGCAGAACCGTTTGCCACTGGTTTAGTAGCATCCTAATGGTCCTCAGTAGGGGTGGGAAATTAAGGTTGTATAACCGCGAGAATCTATGGGGGATGTGTGTGCCTAGGTATTAAAAGGCGGTTGTTGTCCACTTCAATTTGAAACTGGATTGCAGGTGTGTAAGTTGTGGTTGCAGGATCCCCACTCACATCGCCTCTGACTTCACAAAATTAATCTTTAAGTTGGAGAGCGCCCCGTACTTGGTAAATTCCCGTAACAGGTTTGGGAGAAAGACCGAGGGGGCGGTGAGTGAGAACATAAGGTCATCCGCGTATACCTTATGTTGGGTATGGTTAACCGTCAGTGATGAGATGTTAGGGTTTAGCCGGACGTGGCATAGTATTTGAACACCTGTCTATCAGCTAGAATTCTGACCCTCAAAGACCTGTTAGTCTGCCTTTAAAATGTCCACCTCCACTCCATTTATTATCCTAAATTAGATGCACCTGTTTGAGGTCATTAGCTGCATAAAGACACCTGTCCACCCCATACAATCAGTAAGAATCCAACTACTAAAATGGCCAAGACCAAAGAGCTGTCCAAAGACACTAGAGACAACATTGTACACCTCCACAAGGCTGGAAAGGGCTATGGGGAAATTGCCAAGCAGCTTGGTGAAAAAAGGTCCACTGTTGGAGCAATCATTAGAAAATGGAAGAAGCTAAACATGACTGTCAATCTCCCTCGGACTGGGGCTCCATGCAAAATCTCACCTCGTGGGGTCTCAATGATCCTAAGAAAGGTGAGAAATCAGCCCAGGACTACACGGGAGGAGCTGGTCAATGACTTGAAAAGAGCTGGGACCACCGTTTCCAAGGTTACTGTTGGTAATACACTAAGACGTCATGGTTTGAAATCATGCATGGCACGGAAGGTTCCCCTGCTTAAACCAGCACATGTCAAGGCCCGTCTTAAGTTTGCCAATGACCATTTGGATGATCCAGAGGAGTCATGGGAGAAAGTCATGTGGTCAGATGAGACCAAAATAGAACTTTTTGGTCATAATTCCACTAACCGTGTTTGGAGGAAGAAGAATGATGAGTACCATCCCAAGAACACCATCCCTACTGTGAAGCATGGGGGTGGTAGCATCATGCTTTGGGGGTGTTTTTCTGCACATGGGACAGGGCGACTGCACTGTATTAAGGAGAGGATGACCGGGGCCATGTATTGCGAGATTTTGAGCAACAACCTCCTTCCCTCAGTTAGAGCTTTGAAGATGGGTCGAGGCTGGGTCTTCCAACATGACAATGACCCGAAGTACACAGCCAGGATAACCAAGGAGTGGCTCTGTAAGAAGCATATCAAGGTTCTGGCGTGGCCTAGCCAGTCTACAGACCTAAACCCAATAGAGAATCTTTGGAGGGAGCTCAAACTCTGTGTTTCTCAGCGACAGCCCAGAAACCTGACTGATCTAGAGAAGATCTGTGTGGAGGAGTGGGCCAAAATCCCTCCTCCAGTGTGTGCAAACCTGGTGAAAAACTACAAGAAACGTTTGACCTCTGTAATTGCAAACAAAGGCTACTGTACCAAATATTAACATTGATTTTCTCAGGTGTTCAAATACTTATTTGTAGCTGTATCATACAAATAAATAGTTAAAAAAATCATACATTGTGATTTCTGGATTTTTTTTTTTGATTATGTCTCTCACAGTGGACATGCACCTACGATAACAATTTCAGACCCCTCCATGATTTCCAAGTGGGAGAACTTGCAAAATAGCAGGGTGTTCAAATACTTATTTTCCGCACTATATATATATATATATATATATATATATATATATATATATATATATATATTATATATATATATATATATATATATATTGTGAGGGATTAGCTCGGTAGCGGGTGTGTGTGACCCCCTGGATGGGTTCACTACATGCTGAACTATACAAAAAGGCAGTTGAGGATGGTTGAAAAAGGATATGGTTTATTCTTCTATATTGCTGGAAACAAGTGCAAGCATCAAAACATAACATAAAATAAACCCTGGCCACTTGGGCGTCTATCTTCACAACACAGGAGTCTGGCACAGCCTACTGGTGGGCAGACACTGCTGGTCATACAGCAGAAAAACTATAGTCTTTTTGATTTTTATTAGGGTTGTCCCGATACCGATACCAGTATCGGTATCGGGACCGATACCGAGTATTTGCGGGAGTACTTGTACTCCCGCAAATACCCCCGATACCAGAATAGAATACTCGCCCCCCCCGCCGCCGCCATCACCGCCGCCGCCGCTCCTGCTAACCGCCGTGCACCATCGCCGCATCCCCGCCGCTTAGTTAATACAGGCGGGGAAGATAACGGCTTTCATTTGAATAGCTGTATCGTTTCCCGCGGCGCCGCACATAGACACTCCCCCTTGCTCGTGATTGGACAGATCGCGAGCAAGGGGGAGTGTCTATACGCGGCGCGGCAGGAAACGATACAGCTATTCAAATGAAAGCTGTTATTTTCCCTGCCTGTATTAACTAAGCGGCGGCAGCGGCGATGCAGGATGCAGGTATGTGGGAACTGGCTGCATATATGGGGCTGACATAGCTGCATATATGGGGCTGACATAGCTGCATATATGGGGCTGACATAGCTGGATATATGGGGGTGACATAGCTGGATATATGGGGGTGACATAGCTGCATATATGGGGGTGACATAGCTGCATATATGGGGGTGACATAGCTGCATATATGGGGGTGACATAGCTGCATATATGGGGGTGACATATATGCAGCTATGTCACCCCCATATATGCAGCCATGTCACCCCCATATATGCAGCCATGTCACCCCCATATATGCAGCCATGTCACCCCCATATATGCAGCCATGTCACCCCCATATATGCAACCATGTCACCCCCATATATGCAGCTATGGGGGTGACATAGCTGCATATATGGGGGTGACATGGCTGCATATATGGGGGTGACATGGCTGCATATATGGGGGTGACATGGCTGCATATATGGGGGTGACATGGCTACATATATGGGGGTGACATGGCTGCATATATGGGGGTGACATGGCTGCATATATGGGGGTGACATGGCTGCATATATGGGGGTGACATGGCTGCATATATGGGGGATATGGAGGTGACATGGCTGCATATGTGTGGGGACATGGCTGCATTTGTGGGGAGACATGGCTGCATTTGTGGACACGGCTGCATTTGTGGACACATTTAAAAAAAAAAAAAAGTATCGGTATTCGGTATCGGCGACTACTTGAAAAAAAGTATCGGTACTTGTACTCGGTCCTAAAAAAGTGGTATCGGGACAACCCTAATTTTTATCACACAGAAAAATCAACAACCACCTCTTCAGAAGTCTTTTTGACTGCTCCTTAACTCAAAAAGCCTCAGGATTCAGCAATCAGTAGTTATCCTTTGGATGTCTTATAGAGGCCTTAATTTGCTTCATTCTGAACAGCTGAAGTTTTCCAACGCCCTAAACCTTTCTGGCTATTTCTGCAGCCGACACCTAATAGTAATTGGTGAATTGTCTAAACAAGGCAGAAATGTATCTCCCGTCTGTGACAACACCCACAGATTTACCTCACTTCCTGTCACTATATATATATATATAATGAGGGGTGAAACGGATTAAAAAACTCACGGTTCGGATTGTACCTCGGATCAGAAATAAGCAAAAGCAGCCCAAAGGGTGCCACCATTCGAATGGAACTTCCCCTTCATAGTGCCATCGTAGTGTTGTCGTAGTGTTGTCATACATGTTGTACGTCCATTACGAAAGGTAGTTTTACCAGAAGGAGCGATCCCGTCCCATAACTTGCTTCTGAACATGCGCAGGTTTTTAAAGTCGTTTTAGCCCACACACGATAATTTTTTACAACCCCAAAAACGATATTGTTTAAAACGTCGTTAAAAAATGCAGCATGTTGGAATTTTTATTTATTTTTTTGTTGTTTTTCAGAAGCCGAAAAATTATGTGAAGCCCACACACGATCATTTTAAATGACATTTTTAAAAAAATTTTGTTTTTTACAAGCCGATAAATGATCGTGTGTATGCGGCATAAGGTTTACTACCACTTTAAACACTTGCCGACCGCCGCACACACTTATACGTTGACAGAATGGCACTTCTGGGAAAAAGGACGTACCTGTACGTCCCCTTTAATGAAGCGGCATTGTGGACGAGCGTGCGCCCGCCGCAAGGCGACCGCGGATCCCACAGACTCAATCGCCACGGGGATACCCGCGATCATCTCACGGCGAGGAAGAACAGAGAGATGCTGGCGTAAACAAGCCTCTCCCCGCTCTGCCTAGTGACAATGACAGTGATCACAGCGATGATCACTGTCTTGTCACAAACAGCCCACCCCCCCTACAGTAAGAAGCACTCACTAGGGAACATTTAACCCCTACAGCGCCACCTAGTGGTTAACCCCTTTATTGCCGGTGTCATTTTCAGAGTAATCAGTGCATTTTTATAGCACTGATCGCTGTAAAAATGACAATGGTCCCAAAAATGTGTCAAAAGTGTCCGATGTGTCTGCCATAATGTCACAGTCATGATACAAAATTGTAGAATGGTGAAAAACAACTGCGCTATGTTAATAAATTATGCCTATGTTTGGATTGATAAGCAGCAGCTAATCTGTGAAAAACAGTGTGCAAAATTTGGAAAATAAATAGTTGCGCTATACCAAAAGGATATACTACTAGAAAGAGAGCATATCTAAAGTGCAAGTCAACCTGTGAGGTAGAACATATTAACTTGATGATGTATGAATAGGAAATATGAGCATATGTGATATATGACACAAAACTAATAACCTCAAGGAAATTGTGCAAATGCAAGTGTCAACATAGGTGATTGACATGTAACTAGCTTCAAAAACTGCTGTGAACAGTAGTATACAACGCATTAAGTCCATCCACAGATGGATAACAGTGAAAAAAAAGGGGTGAATCAAAGAAAATTGAAAAATTAAATTAAAAAGTCCAAAGTATGGATGTAAGGAAAGTCCATAAAATGGTGTGACTCGTTTAAAACACCCATGCAAACTCCACTTGACAGCGTTCTGGTGATCCTATGTAGACTCAATGTGACTCCGCCACCACTAGTCAAATATTCTGCTTACCAGATCAAAAAGTCCTAACAGACCGAATACAGCAAATAGGAGTCCAGTAGGTACTGGTAACCACTGTGTCCGTAGTTTGGCGCATCAGATGGGCTCCAAGTGCATGTCACTCATTAGCAGTCAGTCATGTAAGGAAGAATATGCTCCACATAGCATAAAATCAGGGTGATTTATTGGGAAAAAAAATAATGCTCGCTCCACGTCGCTCGCTCCACCAACGCGTTTCGTGGAGACGAAGTGATTTCTCACGAAATGCGTTGGGCGGAGCGAGCGACGTGCTGACGTCGTCGCCCTCTTTTGCTGAACTTCTCCACGAACGGGTTTGCCTGTTAGCATCCGGCCGGCGCTGCAGGCTATAGGCTTGTTTACACATCTACCAAATGTGAGTTGTATATGTATTACTTTTTTTTACAAGTAAATCACCCTGATTTTATGCTATGTGGAGCATCTCCTTCCTTACATGACTGACTGCTAACGAGTGACATGCACTTGGAGCCCATCTGATGCGCCAAACTACGGACACAGTGGTTACCAGTACCTACTGGACTCCTATTTGCTGTATTCGGTCTGTTAGGACCTTTTGATCTGGCGGAGTCACATTGAGTCTACATAGGATCACCAGAACGCTGTCAAGTGAAGTTTGCACGGGTGTTTTAAACTAGTCACACCATTTTATGGACTTTCCTTACATCCATACTTTGGACTTATTAATTTAATTTTTAAATTTTCTTTGATTCAGCCCTTTTTTTTTCACTGTTATCCATCTGTGGATGGACTTAATGCGTTGTATACTACAGTTCACTGCAGTTGGTGAAGCTAGTTACATGTCAATCACCTATGTTGACACTTGCATTTGCACAATTTCCTTGATGTTATTAGTTTTGTGTCATATATCACATATGCTCATATTTCCTATTCATACATCATCAAGTTAATATGTTCTACCTCACAGGTTGACTTGCACTTTAGATATGCTCTCTTTCTAGTAGTATATCCTTTTGGTATAGCGCAACTATTTATTTTCCAAATGATACAAAATTGCTGATCGCCGCCATTACCAGTAAAAAAAATTATTAATAAAAATGCCATAAAACTATCCCCTATTTTGTAGACGCTATAACTTTTGTGCAAACCGATGAATAAATGCTTACTGCGTTTTTTGTTTTTTTTTTGTTTTTTTTGTTCTTTACCAAAAATATGTCAAAATAAGTTTTGGCCTAAGCGGAGGAAAAAAAATGTTGTTTTATATATTTTGTGGGGATATTTATTATAGCAAAAAGTAAAAAATATTGATTTTTTTTTTCAAAATTGTCACTATTTTTTTGTTTATAGCGCAAAAAATAAAAACCGCAGAGGTGATCAAATACCACCAAAAGAAAGCTCTATTTGTGGGGAAAAAAAAGGACATCAATGAATGGCATAATAGGAATTAAAGGGGTTGTAAAGGTACAATATTTTTCCTAAATAGCTTCCTTTTACCTTTAGTAATGCGAGGCTTTCTCCCTAGTGTGAAGTGTCGTGCTTGCCCCCTCCCTTCAGGACACTCTATACGTTGCAGATAGAGAAAGGAGCTGTGTGTAAGTGGTTGTCCTGACTCTCCGGTAGTCCAAGGGAGGGGGCGAGCACGACACTCCACGCCAGGGAGAAAGCCTTGCATTACTGTGTGGAGTTACAAACAGAAGAACAGGAAGTGAGGATTTCTCAGAAGAAATAAGGACATTTTAAAAGCAAAATCGAAGGATGAGGTAAGTGAGGGAGGACCACACTAAGGTAAAGGAAGTTATTTAGAAAAAAAAAATTGTACCTTTACAACCCCTTTAACATTTATATGGTAATGCAGCGCTTTACAAATGTGTAAGGGGACCCTTATGGTTTTAATTTTTCATTTGCATTAGAATATTGGCAGCTAGTAGTGTATTGGTGAAAATGGCCGCCGCAGATGTTTTCATTTCTAACACTTATAATACATGACACATTTTTGTATTTGTGCATACTAAAATCATTGTGATAAAAAATCTGCATGTTAGTGTATACTTAGGGTAATGAATTATTTAGTTTCAGCTTGCATAGTTCCCATGTTATCTTGCCTCTTTCAGGGCTTAGACACATATTATTTATGATGTCCATGTTTGCTAAATTAGTACCATTGACAACATTACTAGTAACACACATCATTTGCAATCAAAGAGACTGCTGGCAAAATGCTATGCAGAGCCAACACAAGGTGATTTGCACAAAACTACATGTAGTTGTACTTCAAAGACAGATTATCACACCGAGAGTATTTATCTTCCTTGCTGGGTGAGCCTTTTCTAAATGTCAGTAACTATTTTTATTCGACTCAGGCCTGCCTGCCTAATTTCACTAACCGTTAAAATAGTGTTAATGTTAAATGTCAGCAAAAATAGACATTAGGACTGTAGCAAAGCACTCTTTGTATATGAATTTCTTTCTCTGAAACTTTAAAAGTTAGCTGTAAAATGGAAATGCTGGAATACATGTCAGGAAGCAGGATAAAGCCAGAGATACATTTTTAATTCCGGATATCAACTCCCCGTGAGTTTTGGCAGACAGATGAAATGATGTGAATAGAAGCTTTTTCTTTCTGATTGATCATTTGTTTATAAGAATATCATCATAGAATATCAAGAATATCATGAATGTCATCATTCTTATTTTAAATGGAAAATAAGAAATATATAGTTGTGCTCAAAAGTGTGCATACCCTGCCAGAAATTGTGAAATTATGGCATTTGTATTGACTGATCATGCGAAAAAACTGTCTTTTTCATTTAAAGCGTAACTTTTGTTGAGAAAAAAACATTTCCCTCTGGGTGATCTATGTACATTGCAAGGATTATAACAACCTTTGTTGCAAATTCCTACCTTTTTGTTATTTTGAAGAAATCCATGTGTTTTACTCTGTGAGAAGAGAGTCTAATGGAAGTGGTTTCATAATTACCGTATTTATCGGCGTATAACACACACCCTAACCCTAACTTTACTAGTATTTACTAGTATTTTTTTTTACTAGTGGCAGTGATCTGTGATTTTTAGTGATATTGCAACGGACATATCGGTCACGTTTTTACACATTTTTGGGACCATTGACATTTATACAATGATCACTGCTGTAAATATGCACCGATTACTGTATAAATGTCACTGGCAGGGAAGGGGATAACACTAGGGGGCAATCAAGGGCTTAAATGTGTGTTCTCTCAGTGTGTTCTAACTGTATGGGGATAGGACTGACTAGGGAAGGAGACCTATCGTTGTTCCTACTTAGTAGCATCAAACAATATGTCTCCTCTCCCCTGACAGAACAGGTAGTTTGTGTGTTTGAACATAAAAATCCCCGTGCTGGCTTTTGTGCATGCATGGCCGGGGCCGATCAAGATCACGACCACTGGCTACGCGCATCGGTCCCCCACCATGCAGCAGGTGCGCTGGCGGCCTCTGGCGGCTCTTAAAGGTAACCCCGTACCCATATGGTGTTTCGCGCAGGGGTACCATTCTGCCACCTTAAAAAGATGTGAGCCGATCAGGAATTGGTTAAGCATAGTGATCATAAGAAGCCATTTATTATCACATAGTTGTTTGGCTCCTTTTTAAATCATAATGATATAAGAAATTACCCAAATGGCCCTGATCAAAAGTTTACATGCCCCGGAATGTTTGGCCTTGGTACAGGCAGACAACGTGACACACATGGGTTAAAATGGCAATTAAAGTTTAATTTCCCACATCTGTGGCTTTTTGAATTGCAATTAGTGTCTGTGTATAAATAGACAATGATTTTTTTAGCTCTCACGTAAATGCACTGAGCAGGCTAGATAATGAGCCATGTGGAGCAGAAAATAACTGTCAAAAGACCTGCGTAACAAGGTAATAGAACTTTATAAAGATGGAAAAGTATATTAAAGGGGTGGTTCACCCAAAAACCTTTTTTTTAACATTAGATTGAGGCTCGTTTTGTCAAGGTGAATCGGGTGTTTTTTTTTTACAATCGAAGCAGTACTTACCGTTTTAGAGATGCATCTTCTCCATCGCTTCCGGGTATGGTCTTCGGGACTGGGCATTCCTATTTGATTGACAGGCTTCCGACAGGCTTCCGACGCATCACGATTTTCTGAAAGTAGCCGAACGACGGTGCGCAGGCGCCGTATAGAGCCGCACCGGCGTTCGCCTTCTTTCAGCTACTCGTGACGCGATGTATGCGACCGTCGGAAGCCTGTCGGAAGCCTGTCAATCAAATAGGAACACCCAGACCAGAAGATCATACCCGGAAGCGACGGAGAAGATGCATCTCTAAAACAGTAAGTACTGCTTCGATTGTAAAAAACACACCCGATTCCCCTTGACATAACGAGCCTCAATCTAATGTTAAAAAAAGGTTTTTGGGTGAACCACCCCTTTAAGATATCCAAACCCTTGAATATACCAGTCAGTACTGTTAATCACTTATTAAGAAGTGGAAAATTTAGGGATCTCTGGATACCAAGCCAAGGTCAAGTAGATCAAGGAAGCCACAACTGCCAGAGGAATTGTTCAGGATACAAAGAAAAAATTACAGGTAACCTCAGGAGAAATACAGGCTGCTCTGGAAAAATATGGCGTGGTTGTTTCAAGGAGCACAATACTTGAACAAAAATTAGCTTACTGTCTCCCTGTAATCACATCTGTCCTTTTCTCTCTCAAGAGGACCTTGCTGGCAACCATTCAATAGGAATTGTCCATGTCAAAAGCAGTAACATGGATACCTGAAGAACACCAATCAGAAAGTTAACAGAAGAAGAAAGGACTTGGAGCTATGGTGTCATGTGACCATAGGCTAAAGTCAGTGGCGACTGGTGCTCAATTTTTTTTGGGGGGCAGAAACAAATCTGCCCACCCCACTACACCGATACAACCTCCTCGTCGCTTGATCGATCGCCCACTCAAGCGCTGCTTCGCTCGCCCACCAGGCTGCCCGCCAGCCCCACATTCACCCCATCCAGGTCGTGGGTTCCCCCCTGCATCTCTTCCCAAGTCCTGGCGTTCGTGTCTCCTCCTGGCCAATCGGGTCTTAGGGCCTACTTCCTGATTGGCTGGGAGGAGAAGCAAGAAGACATTAGCGAATATTAATTTGCTAATGTCACACAAGTGGGTGGGCTCTGCTTCCCGAGCCCTTCTTTTTGGAATCAATTGCAGCCTTTCGGCTTAAAAAAAAAAAAATGTTAATCCATGCGTCCAGTGCCCTGCATGGAGATTAGGGGCTGGGGGCATAAACTCGGGGGCGGCGCCCCTTATGAGAGGCTACCACTGGTTAAAGTGATTGTAAAGGTAAAGTTAAAAAAATATATAAAAAACATGTCTATACTTACCTGCTCCATGCAATAGAACTGCAATGCAGAGAGCAGCCGTAAACCTTCTTTCAGGTCCCTTGCTGGCACTCCTGGCCACTCCCCTCTGTCCAGTGCCCCCACGGGAAGCTGTTTCCCATGGGGTCATTGGTGCGTGCTTGTACACGAGGCCCGCTGCTGCATCCATTGACACAGATAGCTCCCTCGTCACTGGCTTTGATTGACGGCACTGGGAGCCAATGGCAGCAAAGCCAGCGAGACCCTAGTGTAGGGACAATATCTTTAGGGGCAGTCGCCTCTGGCAGGCCACGTATGCGAATATTAGCCCTCCTGCTGCGATTCTCAAAATCATCAAGCTGGCAAAGTAATGCATCAATTTTTTGGTCCTGGGCACTGCACCTGTCCTGTAGCATAGAGATTGCTGGCAAGGTCTCGTCCAGCCTCTGTTCCATGGACTCCATCCTGGCCCCCAGATGATTGGTATCTGCCTTTAGCTGTGCTATGTCTGCAGTGAAGGCCTTCTCCACCCGAGCAGTAAATCTTTCTAAGTCAGCACGTGTGGGGAGAGACCAAATATGGCTCTTCAGGTCCCCATCACTCAATACATCTGCCATGTCAGGGCCCTGTCCATGGGAGGTGGAGGATCCTGGGGAGGGGGAGCAGTATCACTCACCAACTCCGGAGAGGGGATCTGGGAGTCTGTCATCTGCTGCTGCTGGAGCGCGGCCTTCTGTGCTGCCTTAGACGTCTTAGCAGCCTTAGGTGTCGGCGCCATCTTGGAGGCTTCCGGGCCTGGTCCTCGGGATCCGCCGAAGAAGGCCTCCAGCAGCTCCTGCCGGGTCCCATCCGTTCTCGCCTGCTGGGAGAGTGCCCGCCGTCCCTGGGACATTGTTTGCGCTATTCAGGGAGCGATTCGCCCCTCCGTGCTATGGATTAGTGCCGTGGTGTACGAGGAGCTGAAGCAATGCACGTCCTCACTCCTCCATAGCCAAACCACGCCCCCGCCAAAATGTATTCTGATACATGTGTATGCAAAGAATTGTGGTCATGGGACTTTAAGTGAGGTCGGTCACTGAGTAAAGTAGAGGTACAAATTGTATATAAATATAACAGTCAATTTATTATGTAAACAAATAAAAAATATTATTCTCAGACCCGGGTTCACACTGGGGCGACTCGTCAGGCGGCTCAGCCGCCTGACGAGTCACGTCCCATTAAATGCTATGGAACTGTTCTAATAGGAGAGCGACGCAAGTCGCTCCGACTTAGAAAGAGGTTCCTGAACGACTTCGGGGGCGGCTCGAGGCGACCTGCATTGACTTCTATACAGAAGTCGTTTTGCTGGTCGCCTCTGAAGTCGTACTCAGGACGACTTGCAGAGCCGCCCCCGGAGTCGTGCCGCGGGAGAGTGAACTGGCTCTAAGTGTACGTGATCAGACCACTCCACTTGTTTTGGTCACTAGATAGATACTTTTTATTTTATTTATTTATTTTTATGTTATCACTTTTACTGCTTTCACAAGGAATGTAAAAAAAGTGCCCCGTCCCCCCCCCATGCTTGCGCACAAAGGCGAACACATGCGATGGTCATACATGTGAGGTATCACCGTGAACATTTTTTTTATGGGCAGTAATTCTAACACCAGACCTCATGTGTGTATGTAAATTGGTAAATTGTAAAAGCTTTTAAAGCAGGGGTCTCAAACTCCCGGCCCGCGGGCCAGTTGCGGCCCGCAGACCAAGATTTTGCGGCCCACTGACAAGCCCTTCCCCCGGACAGTGTCATACTCCTACTTTGCAGCGCATGCAGCGCGGTACCCTTTCCCTGCAGCCAGGGCCGGCGCAACCACCAGGCAGACCAAGCGGCCGCTTGGGGGCGGGCAGGTCCGCAGCCTGGGATGGGGCGAAAAAATTACTTCAGAATCGCGGCTGTAGGATTTTTCAAAAGCCGCGCCTCCGACGCGTCTTCTGTTCCGTGATAGGCGGAACATTCAGCTTCCCATGAGGCACTGTGTTCAGGTTCCGCCTATCACGGAGGCCCTCTCGTCCTCGTCCTCGGACGAGAGGGCCTCCGTGATAGGCGGACACTGAACACAGTGCCTCATGGGAAGCTGAATGTTCCGCCTATCACGGAACAGAAGACGCGTCGGAGGCGCGGCTTTTGAAAAATCCTACAGCCGCGATTCTGGTAAGGTAAGGGCACAGTCTGGATGTAATGGGGCACAGTCTGGAGGTAATGGGGCACAGTCTGGAGGTAATGGGGCACAGTCTGGAGGTAATGGGGCACAGTCTGGAGGTAATGGGGCACAGTCTGGAGGTAATGGGGCACAGTCTGGTCATGTAATGGGGCATGTCTGGATGTAATGGGGCACAGTCTGGCATGTAATGGGGCAGGTCTGGATGTAATGGGGCAGGTCTGGATGTAATGGGGCAGGTCTGGCATGTAATGGGGCAGGTCTGGCATGTAATGGGGCAGGTCTGGCATGTAATGGGGCACAGTCTGGTCATGTAACGGGGCACAGTCTGGTCATGTAACGGGGCACAGTCTGGTCATGTAATGGGGCAGGTCTGGCATGTAATGGGACAGGTCTGGCATGTAATGGGACACAGTCTGGTCATGTAATGGGGCATGTCTGGATGTAATGGGGCACAGTCTGGCATGTAATGGGGCAGGTCTGGATGTAATGGGGCAGGTCTGGCATGTAATGGGGCAGGTCTGGCATGTAATGGGGCAGGTCTGGCATGTAATGGGGCAGGTCTGGCATGTAATGGGACAGGTCTGGCATGTAATGGGGCACAGTCTGGTCATGTAACGGGGCACAGTCTGGTCATGTAATGGGGCAGGTCTGGCATGTAATGGGGCAGGTCTGGCATGTAATGGGACAGGTCTGGCATGTAATGGGGCACAGTCTGGTCATGTAACGGGGCACAGTCTGGTCATGTAATGGGGCAGGTCTGGCATGTAATGGGGCAGGTCTGGCATGTAATGGGACAGGTCTGGTCATGTAATGGGACACAGTCTGGTCATGTAATGGGGCACAGTCTGGTCATGTAATGGGGCACAGTCTGGTCATGTAATGGGGCACAGTCTGGTCATGTAATGGGGCACAGTCTGGTCATGTAATGGGGCACAGTCTGGTCATGTAATGGGGCAGGTCTGGCATGTTAGTGTGTTTTTTTTATATAAAAAATGTATTGAAAGAAACATTTTTAATAAGTCAAAGTACAGGGCCAAACTTACTGATAAGCATCTTCAAGCCATATTGAGGGTGTCAGTTGCTTCCTCACTCAAGCCAAATGTTGCTGAGCTGTGTAGGAGGAAGCGCTGCCAGGTCTCTGGCAACAAGAAGTAGGAAGTAAGAGTAACTTCTGTTCTTTACAACCGTTAATGTTTAGAACTATTATTAAGATTGCATCAGTTGTACATTTTAAAATTTTGGTCCAATACTTGATGCGGCCCAGCCTCACCCAGCTTATACCTCCAGTGGCCCCCAGATAATTTGAGTTTGAGACCCCTGTTTTAAAGCATCACCTATGAATAGTAAAGTTGTTGTTGTTTGTCGTGGTTGTACGGGCGTGCTCAATTTTAAAGCGTGATATGTTTAGCATCTATTTACTCGGCATAACATCATCTTTTGAATTTTAACCCAAAATTGGGTTATGTATTGTGTTTTTTTTAAGTGTATTTTTACCAAATAAATTGCGTTTTGCAAAACTGTGTGACATTAAAAAAATGGCAAACTCCACCAATTTATTCTCTAGGGCCTCTGCTTTGAAAAAAAATATATAATGTTTGGGGTTTCTAACAAATAGTGATTGTTAAAAATAGGATTTTTTATGACAGCTTACCTGTAAAATCCTTTTCTTGGAGTACATCACGGGACACAGAGCGGCAATCCATTACTATGTGGGTTATAGAGTCTAACTTCAGGTGTGGACACTGGTGTAATTAACTACACAGGAAGTTCCCTTCCTATATAACCCCTCCCATACTGGCAGCTCCTCAGTTTTTGTAGCAAAGCAATAAGTGTCCCAATATCCCCAAACAAGAGGGGCGGGAGCTCTGTGTCCCGTGATGTACTCCAAGAAAAGGATTTTACAGGTAAGCTGTCATAAAAAATCCTATTTTCTTTATCGTACATCACGGGACACAGAGCGGCAATCCATTACTATGTGGGATGTCCGAAAGCAATGCTTACTGAGGGGAGGGAGACACAAACAACGCAGGCCGCCATCAGATGTGAGGATCTATAACGCTGCCAGATGCATACTGCGCCAAAAAGCTGCATCCTCTTGCCCTCCTATGTACATCTGACAAGAATCAGTGAACCTAAGCACAGACGCCAAGTTGCGGCCCTGAAAATCTGCGTCATAAAGGCTCGGTAAAGCATCGCGCATAAAGCGCTTACTATCCTGGTACGGAGCACCCCCCCCCAAGAAACAGGGGGAGTCCCACTCTCCGAACCACAAGCCTGAATAATACCCTGATGAATCAATCTTGAAAACAGTTGATTTTAGACGCTGCCTGCCCCTTCCTGGGGCCTCCTGGTAGCACAATAACATCAGCTTTCCGTATCCGAGCAGCCGCTTCAGATAGGCCTTGACCCTTCTACTCCAAAGGAGAGAGTGTAACCATTTTAATAGCTGAACTGAACACTGCCTGCCCACATCTAGGGTCTTCTGGCAGCACAATAAAAACTTCAGATTTCTATATCTGAACCTTCAGATAGATATTTAACTGTTCTCATCTCTACTGAGAGAAAGCAATAACCTTTCCTCCTGAAAACAAGGTTTTGAAAAAGGGGAAGGTAAGAATATCTAGATTCAAATGAACACTAGATCCTTCTAGTAAATAAGGCTGGGTGAGGATTAACATCACCCTACTAGTAAGAATAAGTATGGTTTTATACCAAGAGGTTGCCAATACTGAAACTCTCTTGGAGGCTACCACAACCAAGAACACCAATTCCCTTGTTAAAGGCTGAAGGGAAATATGGTGCATTGGCCCACAGAGCTGACCCTGTAAGCCGACAAAACTAGAGCCAATCCTGCAAGCACAAGGGCGACTAAACTGGTGGACTTATGCGCGTCACCCCTTGTATAATGGCTCGGAACAAAGAGTGTGAAGCAAGCGACCTTTGGAGGCAAGGCCGAGATCGGATCCTTGATGTAACTTAAGGCTGGCTCCGTCTCCTTTCCAAATGCAGGAAGGCAGGAATTTTATCTTTGACAAACTTCCAAGGATGCCACCATCTGTTTCATACCAGGAACATGGGCTCTCCCGATCCTGGGATATCTGGTCCTGGAGGCCAGCCTTCTTGTATGAATCAAGGAAGTGCCGTTGATTCTAAAAACCCTGATCCTGAAGAATGTGGGCTAAAATAGCCAGACCATTAATTCACCTGTTGCACGACAGGATGTAATACCCCCTTCGAAGTAGGCCTGGACAAGATGTAAGGGACCGTGGGTCCTCTACTACCACCCCTACTGTCCCTGCACAGAAAAGGTCGTCAGGGCTATGCCGAGTAATCAGGCCAGCTTCCGCCATCCTCTAATGTTGCATGGAAGCCACAAACGCCGCGGCACTGGGGGGAGAGACATAACCAGTGACCACTGGTCCCACCAGATTACTAACACATCTGCCCCGCATGCGGGTGGATCCCTTGCCCTTGACCTCAAGCTGTTCAATTTCTTGTTGAGCCTGGACGCCAATACATCTTCTGTACAGGGTACTATTTCTGTGGCCCTTGGTCAGGAAAACAGTCGGGGTGTAGAGGTTATTCTCCCGGAGACACTTGTTGACGGCTACAGCGAATCGCCTGCCAATTCTGCATTTCATGAAATGACGAATGTCAATAGACAAGGCACAAGCTCCTCCTTGGTAAATTAAGTAAATCACTTAATATGGTATAGTCTGATTGAACTCTGACCGAACCAACCAGTCCCTGAACGTTCAGGCCCCTAAGCCAGATGCTCCATCGGTAGCTCTAGCTGACAGATAAGGCTCCCTTGGAGCTCGACTACTTCCCCTGGGCCAAGGTCTCTTCTTGACCTGGCAAACCCTTTAGTTAAGAACCACCAAGAGGAATTCCAGCCCATCTCTGGGACCGGTTCTTTGGATAATGCTAGGTCAAGATCCACTCCTTCTAGGCCAACACAATACTGTTTATAACAGTCCTGAATAAAAGTATAGGGAACTGTCTTGAATGAAGCAGCATCTTCTCTAGTGCCTTAAGCAGAAGGCCAAAAGTAAGGAACTGTTCCTTGCCGTAACCACCTAGACCAGCTTTCTTATAGCGATGGTCTTGTCTTAGGCCAAAAGTACTCTCCTGGTGCAAAACATACCCAGCTTCTTGTCAATGAAGAATGTATCTTTAGACTGGAATCCTAACCCAGGAGATCCAGATACCTGACCATGCTGGACACCCTTAGGTCCAGCCATGCTGCTGACTGATCCATCAGCAGGAGTCTGCTTCCATATGCCATTACTGCTATACCCTGGGCCTACAGACCTGCTAGAGGCGGGCCCTAGCACCCTGACAACCCAGACACGGAGGCTAACCCAAAAGGGCAAGACCACCAACTGGAGATAGTGCTGTTCCCCCTGCACAACGCAGACAACCTCTGCAGTCCCAAGTAAATAAACACATATGCAACTGGCTCCCCATATGTGTATGTGGCAAGTGTTAAAGCCATATGCCTCAATGGAGGCGTGTGTACATGGCAGTGTGTGTTCATGGAAGCATGAAATCATATAAATATGTCTCACGCCAAACATGCATATAGCATGTGTGCTCTGGAACGAGCATCCTTGCAAGCAAGCAAGCATGTGCTATAAACGTGTTATGCAACAATGTGCAACATGAACCCATGCAGACACGTATCTCTATGCAAACACAAGGCATCCTGTATTGCTTAATTAAGCCACCATGTG
This sequence comes from Rana kukunoris, assembly GCA_029574335.1. Taxonomy (NCBI): domain Eukaryota; kingdom Metazoa; phylum Chordata; class Amphibia; order Anura; family Ranidae; genus Rana; species Rana kukunoris. The sequence continues at coordinate 151,147,867 of CM056051.1, forward strand.
CAACTTTAAAGTAACCATGCATGCGATTCAGCATCTTCCATGCGATCAACATCTTATGCATTTTAAGCACTACTGTGCGGACAAGAACCCTTGTGTGACCAAGCACCCCTGTGCGTTCCAACATCCTTATGCACCCAAGCATCTTAATGCGACTTTAGGCATTCCTGTGAAACAAGCCTCTCTATGTGATCAAGTATCCCTGGGTAATCCAGGACTCTGTTAATAATAATAATAATAATGCAAGTCTTATATAGCGCTGTCTTACCCTAACTTGCCAGGCAAGCTATGAAGCCAGGCGAGCTTCTTGCCAGGCAAGCTTCTGAAGCCACAGCCGAAGCTGTAGCTCATCGGGTCTCGAGGCGCTTATATAGTAACATAGTCACTATTACCCAAATCAATGGTACTCATTTTACCGACCTCGGAAGGATTGAAGGCTGAGTGGACCCCGCCGGGATCGAACCTGTGACCCTGAGGGCTCAGGTGATCACAGATTGCTGCAACAGAGCATTAGCCTGCTGAGCCATCTTACCAGTTGATCCAACAACCATGTGTGATCCAGCTTCTTTTTGCATTAAAGCATCTTTAAGCGATCCCTTTAGGCCTTGAGTAATCCAGGACTTGGGTGATCGGGCAATCCTGTGTGATTCAGCATTTTTATGCCTTCAGGCCTCTTTATGCGATTCTAGTCCTTTCTCGATTCTAGGCATTTCTGTGGGAACAAGCCTCTTTGCGTGACCAAATATCCTTGGGGAATCAAGGACTTGGGTGATCATGTAATCCTGTGTGATTCAACCTTTTTATGCATACAAGCATCTTTATGCGACTTTAGGTACTTTTGTGGAAACAAGCCTATTTGTGTGACCAAACATCCTTGGGTAATCCAGGACGCTGATGATCAGTTAACCATGTGTGATCCAGCATCTTTTTTGCATCCAAGCAACTTTATGCGATTTTAGGCCTTTCTGTGGAAACAAACCTCTTCTGTGTAACCAAACATCCTTGGGGAAACAAGAACTTGGGTGATCAGGTAATCATGTGTGATTCAGCATTTTTATGCCTACAAACGTCTTTATGCGATTCAGCATTACAAGCATCTTTTATGCGACCTCTTTTGTGGAAACATGCAGCACCATATAGACAGAAACATGTATGTTTATGCAATCCACAATAGAATCTGCTCTGTTACTTGTTTTTATCCCACATGCATTCCAAACTCGCGTATGTTATGCAACATGCGGACTGGTAAAGAGGAAATTATCCTCTGCAGATGTGTGTTTCATCAATTAAGAGACATTAGCAATGTGTGCCCGCAACTGTGCATCCCTCCGATGCATTTGGTTAGCCTGAAGCCGACACCAGGCTGAGGATTATATGGAGGTCTTACTAGCCACCTATAGGAAAACCTCTCTTTACACTCCAAGGAGAAGATAGAGGTGTAATCAGAACCTGTAGAGCTTTTGATAGCTTCTCCTTGTTAGGCTGCAGCTCCTGTCTCCTGTCCTCTGACAGTGAAACTTTTATCCCCAAGCTTTCTAATCCCTTTAATTCAGGATTAAAGCAGGAAAAGGGGGACACCCCGTTTTTTTTTCTTGCAAAACACAAAACACATGCAGAGTGTTTGCAATGTTGGGGGAAGGCTGCATTGCCTGACAGGTCTGATGGCTCAATCTATGAGCTGTTTAAGTCTCTTCAGAGGAGAATAATGGTCCACCAGGTTCAGGTGGCGATTCCTCTTTATATTCCTACCCCTGACCTTATTCAATGGGGAGACCAAGTCCTAAGCTATAAGCAGAGGCTTTTATCTGACACAATGCCTGCTAATCTGCACAGCTAGATGCGAGTAGGCGTCTTAGATGAATCTGTATCCAACTCACACAAGGTGCTTACGTTTGTGTCCCCCTAGCTTTACAGAGCTCTGACGTCCGGGCCCTTTGAAGAGCCTTCTCTGCGACTGCACTGAGCCGGTGAGCACGTGCAACATGGTAGAGCCTGAAGCGGAGGAAGTGGGACACAATAGATCAGCTAACACTTAAGCTTCCGTTTTCTGGAAAGCATGGTAAGCAAAAACATCAGGCATGTCTTCTACTGCCCATAGTAGTGGAAACACAGATAAGACTTGCAACTACTCTCGGAAGACAATCCTTTGTATAGGATTAAGGCATATTTTTTTATTTATTTTTTTATTTATGTACCGGCCCCTTCAAGGGGAGATATATAGGTACTGCAGCCATCCTGTCTAACAGACATGGTGGGCCAGGCTGCATGCCGGCTAGGGGAGGTATATGGGTGCCCTGAGCCATCCTGTCTCAGAAGACATAGTGGTTTACATTGCCCATGCATAATATAGGCGAGACCCAAGTCCCCCACGGAGGACCTACTGTCGAACCAAGTCCCGTAGGCCCTCCTCTTACCTTCTCCACGCTGCAGGGTATTGCCAAGCAAGAGGCCCAATCTTCCCCCTTCACCGTGGGTATTGTCCTAGACCTTCAGGGACCGGGGTCCATGGCAGGAACACCAACTCCCCTGGACCTATATAGCATCCTGGCAGCAGAAAAAACATTTGGTCCTTAGAAGGCACAAAGTTCTGGAACCCAGGATCCAGCCCTCCGCAGAGAGGCATTATAGGCTAAACCTTGTTCTTCGTACCGAGGCCCGGGTACCGTCCACTTTGGCTATGAAGCACCTTGGACGGATCCGGATTTATGGAGGTTTTTTACATCCAGCATGGATCCCTCCAGTGGAGCTCCTAAGAGCACATGTTCACTCGTGACCAACACCTTAGACACTGATGAAAAAACGAGGAGCTGCCAGTATGGGAGGGGTTATATAGGGAGGGAACTTCCTGTGTAGTTAATTACACCAGTGTCCACACCTGAAGGTAGACTCTATAACCCACATAGTAATGGATTGCCGCTCTGTGTCCCGTGATGTACAATAAAGAAAAAAGCTTGGGCTTCAATCGGTTAATTGGTTTGTGTGAACATTATAGCGTCTATGGACTACTGTATCTATATGGGAATTTACGCAGCTATAGGCACTATACTGTAATGGCAGTGATCAGTGACTTATAGTGTTACTGTGATAGAGTGGTGGGCAATCTGACGCTAACAGACACTGGCTGCAAGGGTCACTAACCGACACAGATGTCGCTATGGACACGAATACAGTGATCAGTGATAATACTGTACACTGACATGGTACTAATTATACTGGCTGGGAAGGGGTTAACATCTACGGGAAATAAAGAGGTTAACTGTGTACAAAGTAAAGTAAAAGCAGCACACATTACAATCTGGCAGCCAGGTCTCTGTTTACTGTAAACACAGAACGCTGTGTGTGATTGGACAATCAGCAGGTTTCAGCCGAACTTATTGGCTGAAATCTACTGCCAAACACGTGCTGTGTCCAAACACAGCATGGGTCGGCGGGGGGTGCACGCATGCACCAAAGCAAGCCAGCAATGTACATGTAGGTTGTTGTGCCTGCACCTGTCGACCATTCGCAGTATATTAAATACATCGCTCCCAAACCGCCCCAAAGATGCTGCTTGCAGAACTTTTCCTAACGTCCCGCAAGTGCACTGCCCCAGTATGAAAAGTCACACTGAAATAAATGGGAGGTGGTTTTCAGGCACTTTACAGGCGCTATTTCTAGTGCTAATACTCCTGAAAACCGCCTTGGTGAGAAAGGGGGCTTACTGTGAACGGTCTGCACAAGATTAATCAACACATAGCGGGTATCTCCAAGTGCGGATCACACTGATCTCAAGAGATTGCAGCTGCACCAAACAGCAAGACTAAAAACTGGGTTACACTGGTAGTAATTTATACATTTGTTCCCTTTTATTGGTTGAATTAGATGGACTTGTGTCTTTTTTTCAACTAGACTAACTGTGTAAAAATGTATTTGCCATTTTCCACTGTAATAATGTTCATTCGATTTTCTAATCATTATTAGGGTCAAATCTATGTTCGTTTTTGATGGGAAAAACTGAAGGAGCAGGATGGAATTTTTTTCTTGATTGTACGAATTTCTAACATTTTTGTTTGGTAGAATCTTTTTATTCCAAAGTTAAATGTTAAAGGCTAAGTTCACCTTTCTTAACCACTTAAGACCCGGACCAATACGCTGGTAAATGACCCAAGGTGTTTTTGCGATTCGGCACTGCGTCGCTTTAACAGACAATTGCGCGGTCGTGCGACGTGGCTCCCAAACAAAATTTGCGTCCTTTTCTTCCCACAAATAGAGCTTTCTTTTGGTGGTATTTGATCACCTCTGCGATTTTTATTTTTTGCGCTATATACAAAAATAGAGCGACATTTTTGAAAAAAAAACACTATTTTTTAATTTTTGTTAAAAAAAAAATCAAATAAACTAAATTTTAGTCAAACATTTAGGCCAAAATTTATTTAGCCACATGTCTTTAGTAAAAAAAAAAATCGCAATAAAAAAAAATAGCTACCTAGCGGGAACAGCGGCACTAATACAGCGATCAGAAAAATGATCGCTTAGTGACGCTGGCAATAGGGAGTGAAAGGGTTAACTAGGGCGGTGATCAGGGGGTTAAAACTTTATTAGGGGGGGTGGGGGGGGCTATCCTGAACCTAACACTAACTGTTTTTTACACTGCCTGTCACACTGACACTAAATGCAGTGATTAAATCACTGCATTCAGTGACACTGTGACAGGGGGGTGGGGGGCGATCACAAGGGGTTAATATGCCTATGTGAGTGTGTGTCAGTGTTGTGTTGGTGCACACTTACTTGTGATGTCTTCTCTCATCAGCAGCGCTGGGAAACAGCGCTGCGATGAGAGAATACATCATTTCCTCCTTCCTGTGTAAACACAGGAGGAGGAAGTGACAGGCTGGGAGCGCGCTCCCATTGGCTGGGAGCGATCGCGGGGGGGGGGGGGCGGATATCACGGACATCCGCCCGCAGATCCCGGATCGCTCCCAGAGGTAGGGGGACCCCCGCACGCCGCGGAGGGGGTCCCGATGGGACCCCCGAACCGCACTCAGGCGGGGACGTACATTTACGCCCTTGTGCCTGTACGTGCCATTCTGTGGCCGTATATGTGCGTGCGGGGGTCCTTAAGTGGTTAAAATAATAAATGCACAAATAGGAGCTTGCAAATTATTGCCTTCACAATCTGATTGTGGGTGCAATGTCAGGCTCCTGTATACACTGCCTACTCTGTGCCTATACTTCTGTGCAGGTTGTCATTTTCAGAGCTGTAGACAGTGTGAATGGATACAGGTGTCGTGATCAGCACACTCGCAGTTCATTTAAATAAGTCTGGCACAGTGGATTATGGGACTTGTAGTTTATTCATTTAGAGATCTCTTTGGATGAATGACATAGCTGTGCATGCAAAGCTCTACACAACAGGGCCCTTTTCAAAATGTGAGAATGGGTGCAGGGAGAAGAACCTCCACCCACTGTCACAGGGGAGGGGGGGGGACTAGAACATGTTACACCCTAAATATAGGTATAATATGTAACATGTTCTAAATGCCAAACAGCCTTTCAAAGCCAAATAAAATGAAATTTGAATGTTCTGATTATTTTTAAGAATTTTCCTAAACATTTTCTTTTAAAATTCTACTAGTATATACCCAGTTTTAATTAACATCCTACTGAGTATGCTTATCTCTGGCAAATTACATGGAAATGTAGGCTTTACAAAGAAATCTTAAACATAAATAAATAAACCAAATGAAACACCGTAATATTTTCAAATATTATTGACCTTATAATGCATATATATTATATATAAATTTTTTTTGGTAATGACAAATTGGCCGCGGCACCTTTATTGGTATATAACATAAATATTTCTTTATTAATAATCATTCAAAGAAGAAATTATAAAACTTTAAATAACTCTCAATATCTCGCTCAGTCATAGAACTTGAGCGAATAACTCAACAAAATAATCCATTAAAGTCCCCCCTTGAATCAAGGGTGACAAACCACATAATAGGTGCTGCGACAGGGAGGGAGGGAGGGATGGGAAGCTCACAAGGCTGTTTTTTGTGACTAGCCACAGAGTGGTGGGCTATATATATATAGCCCCCCCCCCCGCTTGTGTGTAAAAACGGGACCCACGTGTTATTCCCGCCTTAAAACACGTTTCTCCCGCCTCAGATACACATGCCTGCCAGGTGGGAGATTTTTTTTTTTGACAGTAAAAAAAAAATTCTTCTTTTCTTTGACCGCCCCAATCCCATGCTGTGTGCACTAAGTAATGCCCACTTTTTCCAGTAGTGTTGTAGTGATTGGTATGAAACAAAAATGTTGGTTTACCAATTATAATGTAACCATAAGTTTTATACAGGAAACTGTAAATAGTATCTTAAATGTCAGCAAATGTTTATGATGCACACAAAAATTAAGTTGAAGGATAATTTGAGGCTTTTTTTTAGCAAACAAATGTTTGAGATTTTATACTGAATTCCCCTCCGCGGTCAGCCACAATTAAAAGTTAATAAATCAAAATAAATGTAAATATACCAAAATAAATTCCTTTAAAAAAGAAAAAGAAATCCTTTAGTGTGCTGCTGCATTAATCACCCTCAAAAAATAGATAAATATATATAGACAAAGAATCAATCAAACTCCTCAATGCAGTGCGTAACTTCAGTAATCTAAATATCTATATATGCTGATGTCATTAAATACTGACGTATTACAACTATTAAAAATTTTCCATGAACAATACTCCCAATTATCAGTCAAATATCAACCAAACATATGTAAATACTGGTAAATAAAGTCCAATGAAATAAGTCCATCCAGTGTCCAAACGAATAATAAAGTGAATATATTCTTAAAAAACAAATGTGATATCCACCAAGTAATGTTCACAATTACTAATGAATGAATTGGCATGTTAGACTAAGAGGAATAATTCTGGCGCCACCATTTATGATTACATTTGAATTTATGAGCTCCATAGGATTTTCAAGCATCATCTGTGTACAATTAAGGGCATCATAGCTTTACACTGTTTTACATGTACACACAATTTTGAGGCTTAATTTATATAATAGTTTTTTTTCTCATCTATTAACTCTTATAAAAAAATAGACATTATATTGTGCTAAAATTACTGTTAGTGTATTTTATTGAAAATAAAGATTTATTTTACAAAAAACTTTATTGGCATAAAATCCAACATATAACAACAATTTCCTCAGATGGTTACATCGTACAGTAGGCAAACAAGGTATTAGAAAAATGACAGAACAAAACAACAAAAAGAGACCCGTATAACACCTCATATAACAAAACTAATGTCCCATAAAATGAAACGGGGGAAAAACAAAGTATCAAAGTTTACCCATCCAAAAATCCCTGGTTGGATAGGACGACCATGGTCAAAAAGCCACAACATAGTCGCCTAGTCACATGTCAGCAAGGCTACGTGACCGGAGAAGTCTCCTTCAAGCAAAATTCCTTTTATAGAGAATTAACAGAAATAAAGCACAATAACTGTGCGATTTCAATTACAACCATCTTAACCCGGCCAAAACCTAATGGCCAGATAAAATAATGGAAAGAATGCCTAGAACAAAGTAAGAGGAAGATAGAAACAATGAAAAGGAAAGAAAAGTCCAGTGTAAAAGGAGAGCATGAAAAAAGAATGGGGAAAGAGGAAGAGAAGAGGAGTCCACGGGGTACGCGCACAGATGAGCTTCAAATCCTAAGAAGTGTGTCATCAAATCGGGAGGGTTGAGAGTATGCAAGCCATGGCCGCCAGAAATTTGGCATTGCTATCTGAAAGGATAGCAGTCAGTTTTTCATTCACCATGACCTCATTCATACGATTCTTTACCGCTTCAAAACTAAGCGCTGGGGTTTTCCAAGCTTTTTCAATTGTCAGTTTAGTTGCAGTGAAGAGATGCTGAGCCAATTGCCGTTCTGGGTGTAATAACTTTACAATAGTTTTCCCGAGAAGGGCTTCAAAAGGGTCCCTTTTAAGATTTGTATGAAACATGTTACGAAGAATGGTATAAACTCTGACCCATAGTCTGCAAGCCCTCAGGCAACACCACCAAATGTGTGCCATAGAGCCTTCCTGTGTGCAGCCTCGAAAGCAAAGCAGGGAGTAGGTTGGGATGAATCGAGCCAACCTAGCTGGAGTCAAGGGCGGATCCAGAGTCTAGTCTCGGGAGGGGCACTGCCAGAAAATAAGGTGTTGCTTACAGAACTCAATTAGGTGTCCGATGTGTCCGCTGCAATGTTGCAGTACCGCCATTACTAGTAAAAAATATTTAAATATAAATGCCATAAATCTATCCCATAGTTTGTAGACGATTGTCAGGGACTGCAGACATGGTACAAGAGATGGTCAGAGACTGCAGACATGGTACAAGAGATGGTCAGAGACTGCAGACGTGGTACAAGAGATGGTCAGAGACTGCAGACGTGGTACAAGAGATGGTCAGAGACTGCAGACGTGGTACAAGAGATGGTCAGAGACTGCAGACGTGGTACAGGAGATGGTCAGAGACTGCAGACATGGTACAAGGAGATGGTCAGAGACTGCAGACGTGGTACAAGGAGATGGTCAGAGACTGCAGACTTGGTACAAGGAGATGGTCAGAGACTGCAGACGTGGTACAAGGAGATGGTCAGAGACTGCAGACGTGGTACAAGGAGATGGTCAGAGACTGCAGACGTGGTACAGGAGATGGTCAGAGACTGAAGACATGGTACAAGAGATCATTGCAGCCTCACTGTGCATATGAACGCAGCCCCACCTTTGTATAACAATGCAGTCCCACTTTTGTCTATCAATGCATCCCCACTTTTGTCTATCAATGCAGCCACACTGTGCATGGCACTAGGGTTGCCACCTGTCCAGGATTCACCTGGACAGTTCGGGTTTGGGATCATGCGTCCGGGTTTCAGACAGCCTGAAACCCGGACACATTGTTCAGACTGGACTATGGCTTTCCAGCAGGGTTGCTGGCTGCAGTTGTCAGTTACACTCTTTCACACTGCCCAAAGCCAACACTAACAATCCCCTCCCCCCAAACCCACACACACAGACAGGAGAGGAGAGAGGGCTCAACCTGCACCTCTTCCCCCCACCCCTACCCCTCTGTGTCTTCCCACACTTCAATCACTGACACTGCACCTCACAAAATTTAAGTTGGGGCTATAAATTTAAAGTCCAGCAGCTTTAGATACATGTGGATGAGAGGTGCTGATTGCCAAGGGGTGAGTGAGCTCACCATCCATCCTTGTCTGTGACTGAAGTCTCCCCCCTTCTCTCTTCTGCCTCTGAGTGACTACACTAAGGTAAATCAGGGTTCTCAGAGCACCCCTTACATCCGAGTTCCCCTTTACACCAGAGGCCACAGTGTTCCCCCGCACATCAGAGTCCTCTCCATACATCAGAGTTCTTAGTGTTCCCCCTTAAATCAGGTTCCCAGAGGATCCCTTATATTGGCGTCCCCAGAGTTCTCCCTTACATAGGAGTCGGCAGAGTCCCCCCTTACAGTGAAAGGGAACTTTGCAAGTTCAAATGTAAAAGGGGGAACTCTGTGGACTTTGATGTAAAAAGGGACTCTTGTTATTAACTTCATATGATTAGAAATGTTATTTAATCTAAAAATATATGTATAGTTTATTCTATAAAAAAAAAAAAATTGCTGTGCGCCGCTAAAGTGTTCGGGTTTGACTTGAAGAAAAGGTGGCAACCCTACATGGCACTCACCATGGCATTTCCTCGATCACACACAGCAGGTATCTCTTCTCCCGACGTGTGACATGGAACAAATAGGAGCTGTAGGTCTGTGTTCGGCAGGGCAGTGTGCTTTAGCAAGGTCCCCCCGGCCTAGACGGGCTTGTGTGATAGACAAAACACTGATTCAATCAGTGTTCCATCTCCATCTACTATCACACGAACACAGATCCAGCTCTCACACACAGCCTGAGATGCCCGATGTCATACACACAGGAGAGAGGGGAGCGCTGCAGTCAGCTACAGCTCAAAGCAGCCCCAGGACAGGCAGCCTACCAGCCCTGGTGATTAGAGAGAGAGAGTGAGAGACTCGGCAGCGGCAGCTGCAGGCACCGCAAAGCAGTTTAAAAAAAAATGATAAAAAAAAAGTTATAAAAAAAATATATAAACAAAAAAAAAAAAAATTTATAAAAAAAGGGGGTTTGACACATGGGGCACTGGGGACCTCTAAGCCCTTTAATAAAAATATATCTATATAAAAAAAAAGAAAAACAAATAATATAAAAAAATGTTAAACATTTTTATAAAAAAAGAGGAGGATTGTCTTCCGGGGGCCCAGGGGATCTCTGTGCCCTTTAATAATAATAATGATGATAATAATAATAATAATAAATATATATATATATATATATATAATATTTTTTTTTATAAAAAAGGGGGGTTGTCATCTGGGGCCCTGGGGATCTCTGGGCCCCTGGGGACCTCCAGACCCCTACAAAAAAATAAAAAATGGCCCTTTAATAAAAAAATAAATAAAAATATATTAAAAAATGTATTTATATTTATAAAAAAGGGGGGGTTGCCATCCGGGTCCCTGGGGGCCTCCGGGCCCCTGGGGACCTCCGGACTTCTAAAAAAATAAAAGAAAAAAAATTGGCCCTTTAATAAAAAATAAAAGAAAAATATATTAAAAAAATATATTTTTTTTATAAAAAATAAATAAAAAAAGAGGGGGTTGCCATCTGGGGCCCTGGTGGCCTCCGGGCCCCTAGGGACCTCCGGACTTCTAAAAAAAATAAAAGAAAAAAAATTGGCCCTTTAATAAAAAATAAAAAATAAATATATATTACATTTTTTTTTTTTTTTTAAAGCCAATGTGACATGATTGCCTCGGGGGGGGGGGCAATTGCTCTGTTGCCCCCCCCCCTGGATCCGCCGTTGGCTGGAGTGTAATACCACCGATATAACACTTTGTAGGCATTCTCTAATATAAGAACATTTCTAGAGCACTTCTAAAAAAAAATAAAGATTTGATAAACATTTTGTGAAAATATTGTATATTAAGTACCAAATTTATCGTCTACCGGTACACAAAGGAAAGATAAAGAATGCCAGGCTGGACTGAGAGTAAAAACGTTACGAGTTATGGTCCTGATTAGTGCAGGGGGTAGGCGGGGCCTACCAGGTATGTGCTGACATGCAGCCCTAAATGTAATGTGCTTTGTGTTTAAAAAAAAAAAAACATCATATATCGCGTTTTAAATGCATCGTGTTAAAATTTAGCGCAACATATCTAAGGTGAATAGCAGGTTGTTAACCACTTCAGCCCCGGACCATATTGCTGTCCAAAGACCAGAGCACTTTTTGAGATTCGGCACTGCGTCGCTTTAACTGACAATTGCGCGGTCGTGCGACGTGGCTCCCAAACAAAATTGGCGTCCTTTTTTCCCCACAAATAGAGCTTTCTTTTGGTGGTATTTGATCATCTCTGCGGTTTTTATTTTCTGCGCTATAAACAAAAACAGAGCGACTATTTTGAAAAAAATGCAATATTTTTTACTTTTTTCTATAATAAATATCCCCAAAAATATATAAAAAAAAAATATTTTTTCCTCAGTTTAGGCCGATACGTATTCTTCTACATATTTTTCGTTAAAAAAATCGCAATTAGCGTTTATTGATTGCTTTGCGCAAAAGTTATAGCGTTTACAAAATAGGGGGTAGTTTTATGGCATTTTTATTATTATTTTTTTTTTACTAGTAATGGCGGCGATCAGCGTTTTTTTTCGGTACTGCGATATTATGGCGGACACTTCGGACACTTTTGACACATTTTTGGGACCATTGGCATTTTTTTAGCGATCAATGCTATAAAAATGCATTGGATTACTATAAAAATGCCATTGGCAGTGAAGGGGTTAACACTAGGGGGCGGGGAAGGGGTTAAGTGTGTTCCTATTTGTGTTCTAACTGTATGGGGGGGGGGGGGACTTACTAGGGGGAATCACTGATCTTCTGTTCATACATTGTATGAACAGAAAATCAGCGTTTCCCCCGCTGACAGGAACGAGCGCTGTGTGTTTTCACACACAGCTCCCGTTCCCCGCTCTGTAACGAGCGATCGCGTGTGCCCGGCGGTGATCGCGCCCGCCGGGCACACGCACGGGACTCGGGGTCGAGCGGGGGGCGCGCGCGCGGGCCGCCGGCGGCGCGCACGCGCCCCCTAGTGGCCGCGAAAGGCGCGACGTAGAGCTACGGGCTCTCGCGCACCCGTGCCGACCTGCCGCCGTATAACTGCGGCGGCTGGTCGGCAAGTAGTTAAGGACGCCATTGGGTTCTGACTCCTTAATAACCAGCTGTTTACTGGTTGTTAAAGATTCTGGCGGATTGCAGCTCTGCTTTTTCCCTGTTTTTTAAGCAGCTTGCACTTGCTGGTGTCTTGCCAAAAAAAAAGTTCCCCCCGGCAGATAAGGACCCCCTGCACTGAGCCTTCCGAAAATAGCCGAATATGAGCTGAGTCTGAGAGTCGGCTCTAGACGGCGCCTGCGCACACCAAATTGTACTGCCGAGGCGGTGGTGCTACACTTCTGACATCCAGACTCATTCCTTACCAACCCCGTGGACATGGAGCACGTTAAAAAAAGAGCCAGAAGGCCGAGCGAGCGAAGCGAGCTGTTCGAGCGAAGTGAGGACGTGAGGCCAACTGGCCACTTACAGCGAGGTCCACGTCGCCCTGGACCTGTTGCAATAACTATTTACATCAACATTGCAAAAGCACCCGCCCTTTGCAGAGTAGCACTAGAATTGCGCAGGTGCCGTCTAGAGCTGACTCTCAGTTCTACATGTTCGGCTATTTTCGGTGCTTAGTTCACGCCTGCGCAGGACAGTGGGTTTCTTATCCGCTGGGGGAACTAATTCGGCAGAACACTGACATCCTTAACAACCAGTGATAACTACATTTATGCCTCCTCCCAGTACCTCCCTTGTGGTCAGCATGCTCCAGCTCCACTTGTGCAGGATTGATGGTACCATGGGAGGAGCTATGAATACTGGAGAGGCTCTAATAATGTGAGGGGAGGAGAAGGAGGCTTCTGAACCGACTCCTTCACAGGAGCTGGATATCACTGACCACCACAGGTGGGGGATGTGGGGACATTGTTTGTATATATATATCTGCAGATTGTTAATGAAGCTGGCATGTGCCAATTCCTTAACAATCAGCTATTCACTGGTTGTTGAGGGCCATCAGCGGGTGCCTGCTTCTTAGCAACTGGCATCTTTGTGCCACGTAACCCCAAAAACGCACCAAAAAAAAACACCCTGGGTGCGTTGTTGGTGCATTTGTGGTGCGATTCCCATTGACTTAAATGGAAGGTGCGTCTTTGGTGCACTTTTGAAAAGATGCAGCATACAGGACTTTTCAAACAGCAATGTAAAAAGTCACATAGGATTTAAATCAAAATGTATTTGAGGTGTTTTTGTCACACCAGAAATGTGACTTCTCCTGTATTTCCAGAATCACAAGTCTTTTAAGTACTTTTAAAATCAAAAAGTAGCATATATTATTGCATGTGAAAAATGAATAAGTGGCCCAAAAGAGAGGATTTAACCCCTTGTTCTCCCCTACCACACATTCTCACCTTTCCTTTGGACCCCTCATTTTCAGTCCAAAAAAAGGACATAAACAATCAATATACATAGGCCAAAATGAAAGCAACTACAATAGCAAGAAAAAAAAAAAAATCAAACAAAAAATATACAAGGAGCTTTGTATAGCCTATGAATACCAAAGAATAAACCAAAGTCCCAGGAAGTTTTCAGGTAGATTAGTTGAGAATATAACGTCCATCAGAAAAAATCAATAAGTAGAGTATGCATATCCGATCCAACCAGAGGCAGTTCCAATCAGCACACAGTATCATAACCTCATGCAAAAAATATATAGGAACCTGAGTGTAGTCATGAGATCAAATGGAAGGGGGGAAGGATCGAAGAAAAATACCGATTAAAACATAACAAGGAATCATTATACAAATGCCTGATAACCTAAAGGCCAGACAAGGTACCAAAAGACCTAGTATATATTGAATACAAATAAATTCGAATAGAGACAGGGGGAAAGAGAAGGAAAGAGAAAATAAAATAAAGTAAAAGTAAAAGAGGGTCAACCCAGAGCTCATTGGGGAACCGAAATATATCGGATCCACGGGTCCCAGATTTTATCAAATTTTTCAGAGTTGTTATGGAGTATGTGTGTGAGTTTATCATTAACCATAATCCAGTTGACCTTATTTTTGTCATAGTCCAGAGGAATAACTAGTTGTTTCCAATGCCAGGCTATCGCTATTCTCGCCTCTAACAGTATATACGTGATTAATTTCATTGATGACTTGGCACCTCATCAGGTAATCTATGAAAAAAGGCTACCTCAGGAGATCTACGGATATTTACCCCCGTCACCGAATTTATCAATCTAAGAATCCTAATCCAAAACAGGGCACTGCCACCAAGTATGATACATTGTCCCCAATTGACCGCAACGCCTAAAACAGTTAGGCGAGGTGGACGAATGCATTTTGGCCACCCGAGTCGGAACCAGATACCAACGTAACAGCGTTTTATAGTTGGCTTCAATTAACGTGGTGTTGATAGAAACTTTAGATAGATTAAGGCCGTATCTTGCCAGTCCGATAAATCAATAGGTCATTTTCCCACTGCGTCATATAGGGGAGCTTTGAGTTTAGACCCCTCATTTTTAAATGTATTTATTTTACATAAATTATACATGTGCCTCAATATAAAACTTTTTCAGTCTGATTTTGTAAAGTTCTACCTCAACATGAATCAGCATTACAAGGTCTCCTTCGATATGCACTTCTGGACATTATATGCTTTTGGTGAGCAGCTGCTGCAGCCTCTGGTGTATAACTGCTACTCTATATAGGAGAGAACCACAAGCAATGAGACATATTTTAATTCAGATATCATAGTCCATCCATGCTTATTCAGCTAATTAAAATATTAGCACAGGCAGCTGTGTTTAGCTGAAATCTTCTGGGATAATTAACAGACAGTAATACATTCAAATTCCTGGACCTCTGAAATTCGTATTTGTAAAGAATGGATAAATGAGGACAGATGCTCTTTCCTATGAGTGCATAGTGAAAGCATAGAATATACAAAGAAATTACTACGGAGACCATTTTTTTTAGCATTCATTTATATTTAAGGAGATCTTGGCAGTCTGGTGATCCTAGAGCAGGGGTGGATAACCTTTTGAGCCCTGTGTGCCAAAATTTTTTTTCAAAGAAATTGAGCGTGCCGATTTTATAAACGCGAAACGCACAAAGTTAATGACACCCCCAATTTTGTTCACAGATCGCAGTGCGATCTGTCAACTCGCACAGGAATTGGATCGCGTAGGTGAGAACATGTGATCTGATTCTATTGTGGGGAAAAACAACTCCCTGCACTATTTTCTGTGTGAATCTAATTTGAGTTCAGCCATACAACTGTAACCCCCTTCTGCTCCGCCACTGTACCCTCTTCTCATCTATGATATGCGTGATATGCAGAGTGGTGAAAGGAAGCAGAGATGAGACTCATCTACCTGTCCTGGCACACTCATCCTGCTGTTCCAACTCTTGCATCCAGCCCAGGTGCTTAAATATGATGTGACATACAAGCATCTGGAATGGATGCGCAATGATGAGTTAATGTCAGGGGTATTTTATGAAAGCAGCGGGCCTGTGTGCAAGATCATAAGTTGGGCCCCCACAGCTGAGAAATGGTGTGTCGCTCTGCGCCACAGGAAAAGTTGGGTGTGATTTTAATTTCGCTGAATACTGGCTGTGGCTTAAAGGGACACAGAGTGCAGGGGTTTAGTAGTAAGTGATGCAAAGGTTCAGGAAAATTTTCCACAAAGTTCGAAGATGCTCAACCGTAATTCCACAAACTGTCACCAATTGTGGTTTTCTCAATCACAGTGAAATCCCTTCTTTCTGAGATGGTGTAATGGTCCTCACATAGTGGGAGCATGAAATTGTCCAAAATGTCTGGAAAACAACTCCACACCATAATCCCCCCTCCATCAAATGTTTGGGACTGTTGCACAAACCAAGGTCCGTAAAGACATGGATGAGCAGGTTTGGAAATGGTGTTGGAACCCTTCCTAGACTGATACATGTACTTTGTTTCTAATCTGTTCTTGATTTTTTTTAGATTGTGGCATGATCAGTGGCTTTTTTGTATGTGATTTCTTGATTCAACAGGTCTGGCAGTAATCAGGCCTGGGTGTGGCAAGTGAAACTTAACTCGGCTTTCAAAAAAATTGTGGTTAGTCACATTTCATTCATGATTCAGCATGGGAGGGGGCAATTACTTTTTCACATAGGGGCAGGCAAGTTTGAACAGCTTTTTTCCCTTAATTGGATTTACTCGGGTTATCATTGTGTAATATTAAAATGTGTGAGTAAGAGTAAAAGTGTGAGAAAATGCATCCGGTATTTTGGACCACTCTTCCTTTGCAAACTGCTTCAGGTCTCTCTCATTGGAAGGGCGCCTTTTCCCAACAGCAATTTTAAGATCTATCCACAGGTGTTCAATGGGATTTAGATCTGGACTCATTGCTGGTCACTTTAGAACTCTCCAGCGCTTTGTTGCCATCCATTTCTGGGTGCTTTTTGACGTATGTTTGGGGTCATTGTCCTGCTGGAAGACCCAAGATCTTGGACGCAAATCCAGCTTTTTGACACTGGGCTCTACAGTGCGACCCAAAATCCTTTGGTAATCCTCAGATTTCATGATGCCTTGCACAATCTAGATCTCTGGAGATGGACTTGTAACCTTGAGATTGTTGATATTTTTCCACAATTTTGGTTCTCAAGTCCTCAGACAGTTCTCTTCTTCTCTTTCTGTTGTCCATGCTTAGTGTGTGTCACACACAGACACACAATGCAAAGACTAAGGCCGCGTACACACGATCAAATTTGTCCGCTCAAACTGGTCCGACGGACCAGTTCAGCAGACAAATCCGATCGTGTGTATGGGCTAGCAGACATGTCTGACCGGCGGACAAATTTTAAAACATGCTTTAAAATTTGTCCGCCGGAGACAAGTCCGTCCGGATATGTCCGCTGGTCAGTACACTCACCAGCGGACATATCTTCCCGCACATGCGTCGAATGGATTTGACGCATGCGCGGAAGTATTTTTCTTCCTGGTGCGGTGACGTGGCGGCGTCAACGTCACCGCGCTGTCTGCCAGCGAGGATTTTGATCCAATGGTGTGTACACGCCATCGGACCAAAATCCGATGAGACATGTCCGCTTTAAACTGTCCGGACAAGTTTGAGCGGACATATCTCATCGTGTGTACGCGGCCTCAGTGAACTTCTCTCCTTTTTATCTGCTTTCAGGTGAGATTTTTATATTGCCCACACATGTTACTTGCCCCAGGCGAGTTTAAAGGAGCGTCACATGCTTGAAACAATCTTATTTATCCACAATTTTGAAAGGGTGCCAAGAATTTTGACCAGCCCATTTTTGGAGTTTTGTGTGACATTATGTCCAATTTGCTTTTTTTTCCTCCCAATTTTGTTTTGTTCCAATACACACAAAGAGAATAAACATGTGTTACTGCAATACTTTTCTGTGAGAAATACTTTTTCTGGAAAAAATTCTGGGGTGCCAACAATTTCGGCCATGACTGTATATATATATATAATCTCTCCTTAATTTAGTAATTTGTTTATCTTCATCTGCAATGTAATGTGACATTTTTTTCTCTTTTAAATTTGAAAATACTTTTGTCACCCGGACCAGATGATCTGTTTAGATTGTTATGAGTGACATCTGGGTACATTTCCATTTTCATTTGTAAAGAAGCTGATGTCAAGCCATATGCTACAAATTTACAGTTTGCATGTTAGATTTCTCTATGCTATGAACACCGTGGGATGTTAAATCACCAGCTTTCCTTGCAGTCCATTAAACTCTACATTTCTAAATGTAACTGAAACAAGACACAAGGCAGAATAATTCAGGCATCACTAAATGGCGGACCGCGGTCCGGTTCCTGCCGCAGTAGCCATACTACCCAGACAGCAGCCTCGCCAAATAGTTGCCTGTGTGTCCTCTCCTTGCTGCCGGCTACTGCTATGTTCACAGCCTGGCAGGTGCACCCTGCATGGGTCTGTCCCTTTCAATAGGATCGCTACACTGCCCCCTCCTCACACTGCCTGTCTTATTCACACAAGATGAGAAGCGCGGCCACACTGGACAAAGGAGTGGGACTTTTTAAGGTAAAAAGCAGGTGATTGGTTGCTACGCAGCGGAGCAGTCCCAGCAATTAATCACTCACCCTTAGGGCAAGTTCACACCAGATGCAGTTCTGTGCAGATTTTTTTTCTGCACAAATTGCATGCACAGTGTTTTCCATGTATTCCAATGGCTCTAGTTCACACCATGCAGTCAATTTCCGGTCAGTTTCTGCACCGGAAACTGACTGCATGGTGTGAACTAGAGTCATTGGAATACATGAAAAACACTGTGCATGCATTTTTAGTGCAGAAAAAAAGCACACGGAACTGCATCTGGTGTGAACTTGCACATTATGTGAAAAGTCCTGCCTAGTTGTCCAGGGCTGCCGTGCTTTCCGTCTTGTGTGAATAAGGTAGGGCACTGTGGGGAGTGCTGTGAAGGACAGGAGTCTACTATTGAAGGGGGTCTGTGATGGGGGGAGCTAGTTTGTGATGGGGGGAGCTAGTTTGTGATTGGGGGGGCCAGTCTGTGATTGGGGGGGGCCAGTCTGTATTTGCGGAGTCTTTGATGTGGGGTCAGTCTGTGGTGTGGGGTCAGTCTGCGATGGGAGGGCCAGTCAGGCGATGGGAGGGCCAGTCAGGCGATGGGAGGGCCAGTCAGGCGATGGGAGGGGCAGTCAGGCGATGGGAGGGGCAGTCAGGCGATGGGAGGGCCAGTCAGGCGATGGGAGGGCCAGTCAGGCGATGGGAGGGCCAGTCTGCGATGGGGGGTGTCAGTCTGCGATGGGGGGTGTCAGTCTGCGATGGGGGGTGTCAGTCTGCGATGGGGGACTTGTGACGTGCACAGGAAGCTGCGACGTGGAGCATATTATGTGGAGTCATAGCACCAATGTGACACTTGTACCTCGCTAGAAGAATATTTTTCTGACGGACCCCCGTGATTTTAATTCACTACCCCTGGAATATGTGTTGCATTTGGCATATATAAGTGCTTTATTAAACTGGAACTGTATTTTTTACTAAGTAACAAAAAAGTAAAAGTGCAGTAATCTGTAGGAATAAGTCAATAACAAGTAACCCATTTGCAGTTGGGCCAAATGCACATGCACGCTTAGCAGCCTATGTGTTGAGCTGCGCAATGCTGTATACAGCTGTCGGTACAAGCCAGTGGCTTTATATGGGCATGCTCAGATAAATGCTGCTGTCTTCCACACTTTTGCTTTCGGGGAGAAGCGGTGTTTGCACTTGCACGGGTAAACACTGATTGATTTAGAAACCATCAACGTTTACCCGAGCTTGGCTCCATGCAGCCATTTACTTTTATTGTCAGTTTTATGCAGCCCATGTGGCTCCCCGGGTACCAGAAAGCACCAGGGATTTTACGCCTCTGTACACAGGAGCTGCAAAGGGTACATAATAAGGCATTGTCAATGATTGATCTCTCTTTGAGAAACAGGAATTATTACATGTGGGTACATAAGGAAGCCCAAAACTTATACTAAATGGTCACATACAGTAATTGCTTAGGAAGTTTTTTTTCTTTGTATGTAATATGTAATTTTATGTTTTCATTACAATTATTAACCACATCTTTGTTATATCTTTCAGCTCCTGTAATAAGCAGATTCTCAAGACGCGCATCTGGTAAGGTTTGATTACATTTTAATACTGTTGTATGTATTTTTTTGTTACTTAGTAGTTTTGTATTATTTTAATACAAAGTAATGCTATTTAGTCCTGTATGTACAGTATGTAATTTGCCAGTAGTAGAAGCTGTAGGTGAGCTGTCAATACCCTTAAAGCGGAGGTTCACCCTAAATATAAGCCCTCCCATGTGATCCAGCATACTGGCGTCAGCGCCAGTATGCTTTTTTTTTTTTTTTTTTTAATCCATGTGCTTACTGTATTATGCAGAATTTTATTTTTTTTACCCCGCGGTGGCGGGCGCCAGTATAGCGCGTCACATCTTACGAAAGTACCCGAAAAGGACTCGGGTAATCTCGGCGAAAATGCGGCGCCTGCGCACAGACCTAGGAGCTGACTGCGCAGGCGCCGTATTTCTCCGAGTCCTACGGCTATGGCGCGTCACGCCCTCCGAAAAACGCCGAAATAGGACTCGGAGAAATACGGCGCCTGCGCAGTCAGCTCCTAGGTCTGTGCGCAGGCGCCGCATTTTCGCCGCGATTACCCGAGTCCTTTTCGGGTACTTTCGTAAGATGTGACGCGCTATACTGGCGCCGTCCACCGCGGGGTAAAAAAAAAAAAATTCTGCATAATACAGTAAGTACATGGATTAAAAAAAAAAAAAACGGCATACTGGCGCTGACGCCAGTATGCTGGATCACATGGGAGGGCTTATATTTAGGGTGAACCTCCGCTTTAAAGTATATGTGAACCCTTACCTTGTACAACAACCCATTCAGTTTTAAATTGAAATGAAAGGCAACACATCTGTGTGTGTATATATCAATATATATATTTTTTGAGTTATCACTTAATCTCTGTTCTCAGTTTCATAAGGGGCTTGGAGAGGTGGGGCGTAAAAACAGCAATGCACTGATCTTCCCAGTGAATGCCTGTGCAAGGGGGCATGTCGGCACATGTCTTGGTCATTGTAGAACAGGCAGGGTGTGCTGAGGTGGATGTGCTCCCATGTCTTGCATAGTCAGTTTTAAAGAGTAAAGCAGTGTAACTGGCAGGAACACAAGTACACGGTATAACATACACATATAACGAACATGAAATGTTGGTAACATACTCTTTAAAGCTATACTCTGAGAACATGAAGAAAATACCCTGGCAGTGGAGCTTCCCCTGCACTGCAAGGTTCAAATGTTTATATTTTCAATAGAACCAGTTTAAAAACACATTTACTAATTCCTTGCTCCCATAGGCTCCCTTTTCCATGTAGCACTCTCCAAGTAGGGGTATAGGATCTCAGGCAAATTTAGTTTGTCTCCTCTGTAGCAAGTAGAGCAGTGATTGATTATTGTAGCCTGCTCAGTGTATTGCAGGCTGCTGATCTGGATATCAGAAGGAGGCAACTGATGTTCCTGTGGCATTGTGAATACTGACCTCAGTTTAGACCCCCAGTCACTGTGTGCAAATCCCTGTCCCCCAGGAGGGTAACTATCAAGAGACTAGAGGACTGGACACTTATGTGATTATTATTTTTTGTGATATGCACATGGACTCAAGCAGGCCATAGAAGGATCAACATGTGGCTGGTTCAGCAGGAACCGTCTGATTTCAATCCATGTATGGGCAGGCTGGTTGTACTGAAGTCGATCCATCGAAACAACTTCAGTACAACCAGCCTGTCAAATTATTTTATGTGATCAGCGACTATAGCTGCAAACAGTGATCATTGTTTTCTGACGGCTGGGAAGCAAGGCTATATTCAGCCAGTTCTCACAAAACAGTCAACCAAGGACATTTTAAGGCTGGCTTATTCATGCCCTTGCATACAATCCCAGCTAAAGGTATACATATTAGGGTTGTCCCGATACCACTTTTTTAGGACCGAGTACAAGTACCGATACTTTTTTTCATGTACTTGCCGATACTGAATACCGATACTTTTTTTAAATGTCATGTGACAGTTTTCAAACCACAATACAGACTAAGGATATTTTCTTTAGAATTATGAAGAACTCTAACTCAAGACATTATAAAAGAATAAAAATTAGTAAAAATGAATAAAATGTTTAATTTTTTTGTCACGCAGTAGTAAAAACCGCAAAGAATTTTCACAGAACATGTTGATAAATACAAAAAAAGTATTCTATTTAGGTATCGGGAGCATTTGCGCGAGTACAAGTACTCCCGCAAATACTCGGTATCGGTCCCGATACCAGTATCGGTATCTGGACAACCCTAATACATATCTAACTAAAGTACTTCCATATACTCTTTTACATTACTTAGACTATACAGTGGGGATCGAAACTTTGGGCACCCCAGGTAAAAATTTGTATTAATGTGCATAATGCCGTGTACACACGATCATTTTTTGTGATGAAAAAAAACGACGTTTTCTGTGAAGTAAAAAACAACGTTTTTGAAACGTCACTTTTCAAAGACGATGTTGCTTACACACCATCGTTTTTTTCACAAAAAGCGAGGTTACGTTCACCACTCTTTTCCATTGAAGCTCGCTTCATAACTAGCTTCTGGGCATGCGCGGGTTGAAAAACGTTGTTTTAAACGACGTTTTTGCTACACACGGTGACTTTTTGAAAAACGACACAAAAAATGTAAGCATGTTGGAATTTTTTTTTGGTCGTTTTTCGACGTTTTGCCCACACACGATCAATTTAAATGACGTTTTTTAAAACGTCGTTTTATTTCATCAGAAAAAAAACGACCGTGTGTACGCGGCATAACAAAGCCAAGGAAAGATGGAAAAATCTCTAAAAGGCATCAAATTACAGATTACACATTCTTATAATATGTCAAAAAAAGTTAGATTTTATTTCCATAATTTACACATTCAAAATTACAGAAAACAAAAAATGGCATCTGCAAAAGTTTGGGCACCCTGCAGAATTTATAGCATGCACTGCCCCCTTTGCAAAGCTGAGACCTGCCAGTGTCATGGACATATAGACAAGCCTGATGCATTTTGGAAACAAGTTCTGTGGACTGATGAGATTAAAATGGAACTTTTTGTCCGGAATGAGCAAAGGTACGTTTGGAGAAGAAAGGGCGCAGAATTTAATGAAAAGAACATCTGTCCAACTGTTAAGCATGGGGGTGGATCAATCATGCTTTGGGGTTGTATTGCAGCCAGTGGTACAGGGAACATTTCACGAGTAGAAGGAAAAATGGATTCAATAAAATTTCAGCAAATTTTGGATGGTAACTTGATGCCATCTGTGAAAAAGCTGAAGTTAAAGAGAGGATGGCTTCTACAAATGGATAATGATCCTAAACACACCTCAAAATCCACGGGGGATTACATCAAGAGGCGTAAACTGAAGGTTTTGCCATGGCCTTCACAATCTCTTGACCACAACATAATTGAAAATCTATGGATAGACTTTAAAAGAGCAGTGCGTGACAGACACCCCAGAAATCTCAAAGAACTGGAAGACTTTTGTAAGGAAGAATGGGCAAAGATACCTCAGACTCTTGGCTGGCTACAAAAAGCGTTTACAAGCTGTGATACTTGCCAAAGGGGGCAGTACAAGATATTAACTCTGCAGGGTGCCCAAACTTTTGCAGACACCATTTTTTTTGTTTTCTGTAATTTTGAAAGTGTAAATGATGGACATAAAATCTAACTTTTTTTGACATATTATAAGAATGTCTAATCTGTAATTTGATGCCTTTTGGAGATTTTTCCATCTTTCCTTGTCTTAGTTATGCACATTAATACAAATTTTTACCTGGGGTGCCCAAACTTTTGATCCCCACTTTAAGTATCGCTGTCAGAAGATTCACAAGATTTTCTTTCTTTTCCTTTATCAACTGTAGATTGTATATGTATTATAAATATTACATACAGCAGGCAGTCAGCTCTCCGTTCGCACATAGTGTCAGAGGCAGGGGAGGACTGTGTCTGTGTCCTGACTCCCGAATTGTGAGGCTGCAATGATGGGCGCTGGTGAGGCTGCAATGATGGGCGCTGGTGAGGCTGCAATGATGGGCGCTGGTGAGGCTGCAATGATGGGCGCTGGTGAGGCTGCATTGAAGGGCACGGGCAGGCTACATTGTTGGGCGCTGGCAGGCTACATTGTTGGGCGCTGGCAGGCTACATTGTTGGGCGCTGGCAGGCTACATTGTTGGGCGCTGGCAGGCTACGTAGTTGGGCGCTGGCAGGCTACGTAGTTGGGCGCTGGCAGGCTACGTAGTTGGGCGCTGGCAGGCTACTTTGTTGGACGCTGGCAGGCTACATTGTTGGGCGCTGGCAGGCTACATTGTTGGGCGCTGGCAGGCTACATTGTTGGGCGCTGGCAGGCTACATTGTTGGGCGCTGGCAGGCTACATTGTTGGGCGCTGGCAGGCTACGTAGTTGGGCGCTGGCAGGCTACATAGTTGGGCGCTGGCAGGCTACATAGTTGGGCGCTGGCAGGCTACGTTGTTGGGCGCTGGCAGGCTACGTTGTTGGGCGCTGGCAGGCTACATTGTTGGGCGCTGGCAGGCTACATTGTTGGGCGCTGGCAGGCTACATTGTTGGGCGCTGGTGAGACTGCATTTGATGGGAACTTCATTAAAAAGGTGGTATATATATGGGCAGGGCAAATGGGGTGGAAGCAGGGGTGGGGGGCAGCAGAATGAGGTTTCGCCTAGGGTGTCAAATATCCTTGAATCAGCCCTGCTAATGGTTATCATACACATTACAATCTGATAATGCAACCTTTTGTAAAATTTACTTTAGATTTACCCAAATTAATTATTACGAGGACCTACCTATACTGTTCAATCAATTTATATCAGACAGGCTCTTGCACTAGATAGTTGTTGGTAGATCTAAAGATTGTACAATCATATTGTAATCTGCATAGATGCTAAATTAGGCAGGGCCACAGAAGAGGCTTTTCTGGCTAATAGCAGGCGTCTATTTTAGTGTACATGTTCACTTTAAGATGATCCGTCAGTAAACATAATTTTACTCTTGACCTTCTGCAAAGAAAAATACAAATATTTTGAATGGTTATTTTAGTTTTGCATTTCAAAACAGCCAATTCCCTTCCAATAGAGCATGTTTTGCTAATCAAGCCATCTGCACATTGCTTTTGTTCCAAGCAAGTACATTTGTGTGCAACTGTCTTCCCGAAATAAGACAGTTCTATACAGTCATGTAAGTGATATGCATGTTGTGCTAAAATATGGAAGAATGCAGGCATCTTCCTGGAATATATCACTGTAAAATAATACAGGAACAGACAGAAGGTGCAGGCTCATTTTTCACATATGCCTTAATCTGAGCTCAGAAATTTGAAAACATTAAAGGCTGAAAAGAGGCCTTGTGTAATGTATTCCATTTAGACCTAAGTGAGCATAGAGAGTTTTTTGCCATCTATTCTATGTGAAGCAGATCCTACAAGTGAGGTACTATGGATGTTACTCTTATTTCCCAGTGTATATTCTGTTATTGTATCATTCATTTTTGACACGATAGTTGTGCCCTAAAGGCTCCTGCCACTAAACACTGCTATGTGTGCATGGAGTGGCCTTTATGCCGCGTACACACGGTCGTTTTTTGCGATGAAAAAAAACGAAGTTTTTTAAAATGTCATTTAAATTGATCGTGTGTGGGCAAAACGTCGTTTTTTGTCTTCAAAAAAACAACCAAAAAAAATTCCAACATGTTTGAATTTTTTGTGTTGTTTTTCAAAACGTCGTTTTTTGTTTCACAAAAAGTCACCGTGTGTAGCAAAAACGTTGTTCAAAACAAAGTTTTTCAACCCGCGCATGCCCAGAAGCTAGTTATGAAGCGAGCTTCAATGGAAAAAAGTGGTGAACGTAACCTTGCTTTTTGTGAAAAAACGATGGTGTGTATGCAAAATTGTCTTTGAAAAGTAAAGTTTCAAAAACGTCGTTTTTTACTTCACAGAAAACGTTGTTTTCTTTCATCGCAAAAAACGACCGTGTGTACGCGGCATTAGAAACAGGGAAAAAAAGTCATATGCCCCTACAACCAGCTGTAAAAATGTATAGTGTGCATGAGGCCTTAAAGCGGGGGCTCACCCTTAAAACAACTCTGTGTCATCCCATCCAGCATACTGGTGTCAGGTGACTGTTTTTTTTTTTTTTTAATCTTTGTACTTACTGTTTAATTGATAATTTTATTTTGTATCTACCGCGGGGAATGGCGCGGCTATGGAGCGTCAACGGCTTCCGAAAATAGCCGACTAGCACTCGGGTCTTCCCGGCGCTATGCGGCACCTGCGCACAGACCTAGGAGCTGACTGCGCAGGCGCCGTATATATCCGAGTCCAATGGCTATGGCGCTTCACGCCCTCCAAAAAAAGCCGAAGTAGGACTCGGATATATACGGCGCCAGCGCAGTCAGCTCCTAGGTCTGTGCGCAGGCGCCGTATAGCGCCGGGAAGACCCGAGTGCTAGTCGGCTATTTTCGGAAGCCGTGACGCTCCATAGCCGCGCCATTCCCCGCAGTAGGGACAAAATAAAATGATCAATTAAACAGTAAGTACAGAGATTAAAAAAAAAAAAACAGCATACTGGCGCTGACGCCAGTATGCTGGATGGGATGACACAGAGTTGTTTTAAGGGTGAACCCCCTCTTTAAAGTGGAATTTTATCCATAACAACTTGATAAAAAGTTAGCAAGGAATATACAATCTACATTCATAATTATGATACCAACATTAGTGTGTGCTGTAAATTGCCTCTAGCATTGTTCCTGTTTCTTCTTGCTGAAGGCTGCCATTTTTCTGAAACCCAGAGCCCCTGAACAGTAAATCCTAAAGCCGAAATAAACCCATTGATTTAAGGGTTTCAAAAAAACAGTTAAGGCCGCCTACACACGATCAGTCCATCCGATGAGAACGGTCCGAAGGTTAACCGATGAAGCTGACTGATGGTCCAATGTGCCTACACACCATCGGTTAAAAAAACGTTTGTGTTAGAACGCGGTGACGTTTACGTGTTTTAACACAACGACGTGCTCAAAAAAACGAAGTTCAATGCTGCGTCGACTTGATTCTGAGCATTCGCGGGTTTTTAACCGATGCTTTTGCATACTAACGTTCGGTTTTGATCCATCGGTCAGGCTTCCATCGGTCAAATTTTAAAGCAAGTTCTCTTTTTTTTTTGACCGAAGGATAACTGACCGATGGGCCCCCCCCGATCGGTTTGGACCGATGAAACGGTCCTTCAGTCCGTTTTCATCAGTTTTGACCGATCGTGTGTACGCAGCCTTACATTCCTCGAATGCCGGGATTGCCAACCGGTACATTTACTTCATATGACTGGTGTCATGACTGATCACACATGCAGCAGATCAGACAGAAGCGGCTTCCTTGGCTATAAAAGATAGGAAGGTTTCAAGTAGTGCTCTACCCAAAAGGGGAAGCTCCGCTATTTTGCTTCCTCCCCCCTCTGGGGGTTACATTTGCAGCTTTCGGGGGGGGGGGGTACCTGTCAAATACAGGAACCTATCCCCACTTCCGGGAGCCCTTCCACAGCGAGATCCCTGGGAAGTTTGGCCTCCCTCCTCCATCTTCCGCTGCTGAGCTAGTTAGAAAGTGCAGTGCACTTTGTGCATGCAGAGTAGGGAACCAGTTGGGAAGATGCAAGGCTTCACTGCCGGTTTCCCTTACCACAAATGGTGACCGAGAGCAGATTTTCAAATCCGCTGGGTGCCGACATCGTGGGATCCCTGGACAGTATTTGTAGGTGCAGACTTTGAATTTTTGAAAGTGGATTGGGGGGCTGGAGCTTAAATTTTAAGCAGAGTGGCCTTTACAAATTGAGCAGTGCCTAAAAATGGAGTGCAACTGAGATGGGCAGAGCAGGGTTAGACAGTGTATTACTGATGTTTAACCTCCCTGGCGGTATGATTATGTCAGATTTTTGATCCTGAAAGCGGTACAATGTTTTGCATAGAAATTTGGCATTTTTATATTGTAGGCCTGTAATTCTTAGGAATAACACACTTAAATCTGCCCAAACGAGTCTAGTAGCCATCCCGGGTATGATCTAAATAATTATCAAAAATAATAATATATTACGGTAATATATAATATTTTGCTCAGTTGCAGAATTGTCGCTGTCGTCACTTTCAGTGTCTGATGATGAATCTCCCCACAAATCGCTATCGCTCAATTCTGCAAGTGTTCTAATTTACTATAGCTGTTTTCTACACTTTATGGTTGCTATGGACATTCTCCAGTTTCCAGGCAGAAAGAACTGTATATGTAATATAAAACTACATGCAGGGCACTGGAAAAATTATTAGAGACAAAAGGGAGGTGAAGTTATTTGTTAGAATAATGTAATGTAATCTGTAAGTGTACTGTATGTGTTCTGTTTTTTGCACTTTTTGAACTTCTTGTCGGGCTCCGCCCCTGTTTGCTGCAACACTTGTAGGGAACGGAGCCCGGCATACAGTACATCGGACACAGCCGCCGCATACAGTGGACAGACATCGCAGGATCCTGGAGACAAGGGGGCAGATTCACAAAGACGTAATATTCCGCTGCGTAATCGAAATACGGTACGCTGCCGTATTTCACCAGACTCTACACCGAATTCAGGTAGTTTTTTTGCGCGTACGCTATTGTGTCGTATTTTTTTTCCGCCGCGCAATCGAAATACGTGATTAGGGGGCGTGAAGCATTTAAATTAAGCGCGTCCCCGCGACGATCGAACTGCGCATGCTCTGTTCAGGAATTTCCCGCCGTGCATTGCGCGAAATCACGTCGTGACGTCATTCGTTGTTTGAGTAGCGGCGTTTACGAACATTCCTATTCCCGGACGACTTACGTTAAAAATAATAAAAGACATCGGAAAACGTTGAAATTCGACGCGGGAACGACGGCCATACTTAACATGGGCTGTCTAATATTAGAGCAGCAAAAAGCTGGTATAGTGAAACGGAAAAAAAAGATGACTAAAGGTGCCGTAAGAGATTGCGTTTAAAGTGCGACATTTTGTGGATTGCAGGCAAAAGCTCATTAGCATACCCTGACGGCGAAAAACAACAGGAAGTCCGCCCAGTGGCCGCAATTTTCTTGCAGCGTAGATCTGAAGGCGTACTAACACGTAATACAGTCGAAATGAAGCCCGCAGGTGTCTTTTCATGGTTTGAGGATTTCGACTAGCTTAAAAACGCCCGTAAGTCGAAATTACTCCAGTCTAACAACATTTACACAGGCGTAATCGCTTTGTGAATCTAGGCCAAGGTAAATAACTTTCCCTGGATACTGCGATGCAGCCCAGAGTTAGGCTCGGGGTTACTGCTCTTGTTATGGGAAATTCACCCCGAGCCTCACTCTGGAATACCGCTAAGAAGGTTAAACAGTATAGGTGCTTACTGTATTTTACCATAGGAGTGCCCAGTGGGTTTGCCGGTGTGCCTGGCACACCCCCTAATAACTACGTGAGGTGGTGATTCCCCCTACTGCCTGGGATTCCCCCTGTGTTGCACCCCCCCAACCCGGATGGGGAGCGGGAGAAGGGGCTAGTCAATATGTAATTTACCAGCCCCTGCTTTTTCTAAATTAACACAGTGAACATACTGCATTTATTCATAACTAAAGCATAGTAAACTGTGTAAACTACTTTAATTTGTGAATGAACAAGAAGCCGCTCAACACTTCCCATTCATTTACTGTCCAGTGCAGCTGAGGCCTCAGAGAAAGGCATGTGTATTTGAGCTTTGGGGTGCACACCCTAATGCAATAGTTTGCTCACACCCATGTGTTCTACTGTATACTCGCAAAAGGGGCCAGCCTGAAGTGATCTAGCAGGACCTAATTTTCTGATTAAAGATCCAAATTAACTAAACCCATAGATTTAACTATAACTCAAAACAGTTAGATTAGACTAAGTGGATGTAAATCTTCCATATACACAGTGAAGTGAACAGCCTCAAATGATACACAGAGATTAAACAGATCTCCCTACATAAGTTTTACATTTCTATCTGCTGTCTTCACATTTATATACGGTTTAGAAAGTGAACGTCCTGTTCAAATTTTCACTCCCTCATTACCCTGTAGGAGTGGATAATTGATGGACACTGTGAGACAGCTGATTGGAGGAAAGGCACACACCCTCTCCCCACACACGCAGAGCTTGTCTCTGAATTGTGCAGCAGTCTGCCTGTCTATTTATAGCAACCACCTCCTACACACAGGACACACGGGTCTATCTCCGGGCCTCAGAGAGCTTGTCAAAAGTTATCAGGCTGATAACAGAGGAACTGATCAGGACAGAGCTAAGCGACTAAGTGCTTTAAAGAGATAACAAAACAATGCAGATAGATGTGCCCAGCTTACATTTCATGAATTGAGTTTACATCCAAACTGTCAAGCCATCAAATGTCTGGTGTCATAACTGATCATGTGCAGCACCATGGAAACTGCAGATCATACAAAGGTCTTTGGCCCCCGAGCGACGCCGTGGTGGGTCCGGCCTCTCGTACGCCACGTTTCTCGCGCCGATGGCAGCTTCCTTTCTTAGACTACAGACAGAGGATATGCATTAACCTGTGCAAAGCCATGCCTCATGTTTCCATCAAACAGAAAAGACAACATGAAACTACATGATCAGTACGCATCTTATGCAGATGAATAATTTCAAGGTGCTGGTAGGAAAGTTTATAATGCCTTTAAGGCCCAACTCCATGGAAAGTAAAAATCCTCCCTTGCAATGGGGCTACCCCCTGAACTGCAAGGGTTAAATGCTCATTTAGGTTTAGGTGATGGGAAAGATAGTTTTACCTACCAACCCTCTACTGTCGCAACAGCTGGCACTCCTACGCTGCAGCAGGGGACTGTTCCTCAGTGTCTTCATGTCCAGTGCAGGGCTATGGACCTTGAATTGGAATTGATGTCAGAGGACTGGCAACCACTGTAGCATAGGGGAGAAGATGCTGCCAGGACTGGTCCTGAATCGCAGAGGGAGCCTGGCCCGCAGAAGCAGAGGATCAGAAAATAAAACTTGCTTTTCTTGTTCCCATAGACCTAAACGAGTATTTTTTTCTCATTAAAAGATTTTATTGAATTGTAAGTCATAAGAAAAACATGCCAAATAGTAGTACAAATATGAAACTCCATAGACTAGCCCTATAGACTGGTTACAAATAAGAATGCGAGTGTAGTCACGGGGTCGCGAATACTGTGAAAGTAGAGATTATAACAAGTGCAATGTTAAATCATCAGTTATTCGTGTTAGTAACATATCTATGTATAGGAACATTTCCCAGGGGTGATCTGGGAGCCAAGCAAATATAGGGACTTCAAGAGGGGTGTCTTAGCTGAAGTGGGTGTAGAAGAACATGAAAAAAAGAGAAAAGAGGGGGAAGAAAAAAAAAAAAAAGAAAAAAAAAGAAGGGGGGGGGGGGGAAGGGGGGGAGGTGAAGTAGGGTGGCAGTGTTACCTGCGGCTTAACTATTTCATCTGATCTCCAGTATGGGCGGCAGAGGCACAATTACGGAGCCTCCAAGGCTCGACAGCGTCCCCAGAGGGACATCATTGCATTATAGACTCATATTCCTGCGAGAATCGAAAAACAGACCAAGGTCGCCAGGTGTCGAGAAATTTCTCACCTCCCCCCCTGTCTTGAGCCAACGTGTCCTCCATCTCGCGAACCTCCGCCACTCTACGAAGCCATTCCTGGACCGAGGGCGTTCTGGTGGTGAGCCAATAGAGAGGGATTAAAGACTTAGCTGCGTTCAGCAAGTGTTTAGTTAGTGAGTTCTTGTAGCGGGAAAGCGAGAAGGAGGACAGGTGTAGCAGACAGCATGCAGCAGACAGTTCCATGGACGTATCAGTGATCCGCTTGGTTGTGTCGCAGACCTCCTTCCAAAAGGTAGAGATCATGGGGCAGGTCCACCATATGTGGATCAGTGAACCTACTGCAGACTGACACCTCCAGCAAGTGTTTGGTTTCGAGGGGTCCCAGCTGTGGAGCCTCTCTGGCGTGTTGTACCATCTGGTCAATAGCTTGTAGCTTGTCTCCTGCAGCTTCGTACTGATGGAGCATTTGTGTGCCAATATGCAGGCCTTTTGCCACTGTTTGTCTGTAATGACTAAATCAAGATCCTCTGACCAGTCCTGCCTCTGTCTACCTAGACTCTCCTCGCTCGTGTATTTCAACCATGAATACGCCACCGAGGTGGCCCTGTCCACCGGTTTCTGTGCGTGACAAGTAGACTCCAGAACCGTCTGTGGTCTAAATAGATCAGGCGAGTTCTTCAATCTAGTTAGGTAGCTGCGCAGTTGGAAGTATGACCATTGTTTCATGTCGGTGAGAGCAGAGTCCAATTTGAGTGAGGGCCAGTCTTTAAGTCTGTTCCCCACATAGCAATCTCCAGCCAACAACGGGCTATGTGTGCGTGGTGATCTAAAAGTCGGTGTGTTCAAAACGGGAACGAAGTCAGGGTTGTCAGCTAGAGGGGTGAGCGGGCTGGGGAAGGTGGAAAGTTTCTTCGACTTGGAAAGTGAGTGGAAAATTTCTAGGGTGGTTCCTGTGATGGGATTTTTACGCAGTGGAAGGGGGCACCCGGGCCATGATATCCATGGTGAGTATAAAAGAGGCACGGGGCTAAGTTCATTCTCCAAAGCCACCCAATCTTTTGCGTGGCCATGGCAATGCCAGTCTATGATCCTTGCTAGATGGGCTGCCTGGTAGTATTGTTTGAAATCAGGGAATCCTAACCCTCCTCTTTCCTTGGGTTGCGTTAAGCTAAGCAGTTTGATCCTAGGTTTCTTCCCATTCCACAGGAATCGGAGTAAGACTGAATTCATAGCCGTGAAAAAACGACGCGGGATCAAAATCGGGAGAGTGCGTGCCAGGTAAAGAAATCTAGGTAGTATAACCATTTTAACTATGGCCGCTCGTCCGAACCACGAGAAGTGTCCCAGGCCCCAATGGCCGAGGTCCCTCTCGCAGCCCTTGAGGAGCGGTGGAAAGTTTTGTTCAAAAGCATCCTGGGGGTGCGGGGTGAGCCACGTCCCCAGGTACTTGAGGGCTCCACTCTCCCAACGAAAGGGCGAATTCGCTTTAGTTAGGAATAATAGTCTATCCGGAAGAGTTATGTTGAGAGCTTCCGATTTTGCGTAGTTAATTTTTAGATTCGACATGTAGCCGTAGTGGGCAAATTCCTTCATTAAGTTGGGTAGTGATATGTGAGGGTCGGTCAGAAAAAATAGGAGGTCGTCTGCGTATGCCGCGACTTTGAACTCACTGCCCCCCACACGAAACCCATTCACTGCCGAATTCAACTTAACCATCCTAATGAAGGGTTCGAGCGTCATGATGAAGAGCAGGGGTGACAATGGACACCCCTGTCTAGTCCCATTGGCGATTTCCACTTTTTCGGAGAGATTGCCATTTATTTTCAAACGGGCCGTTGGATTTTAATCCAGCGCACCCACCCACGCCATCATGTGCGGGCCGAATCCCACTCGGTCGCACACCGCCATCATGAAGTCCCACGACACCCGATCGAAGGCCTTCTCCGCATCCGTAGAGAGGAGAAGGCCCTCGATCTTCCGCACTCTCGCCGCATTGGTCAGCAGCAATGCCTTGGTGACATTGTCCTTAGCCTCCCGATTCGGCATGAACCCCGCCTGTTCGAGACCAATGAGCCCGGGGAGTAGCGGGCCAAGTCTGGTGGCAAGGATTTTGGCAAATAGCTTCACGTCTAAGTTGAGGAGTGAGATGGGTCGATAACTTGAACATGACGCGGGATCCTTACCAGGCTTCGAAATGACCACTACGTGGGCTGTGAGGAAATCCGGGGTAACCTTTCTGGGTGTAGACAGTGAGTTCAGAGCCTTTTTAAGGGGTTCCACGAGACGTTCAGTAAAGGTTTTATAATAAATAGCTGAGTATCCGTCTGGTCCCGGACTCTTATTAAATTTCAACTGCCTAATTGCTACTACTAACTCCTCCTCTGAGATTGGTTTTTCCAGTATGGCGATATCCGAGTCCGAGAGTGTCGGGATGCCACTCTCGACTAGGTAATCTCGAATGAGCTGTGGTCTGTCTCCTATCATGTGGGGCTGTCTATGTTGAGGAGGCAGATTATAGAGTTTCGAGTAGAAACTGTGGAAGTGGTTTGCAATCTTTTCAGTTGTTACGTCTAATAACTATGGCAGCAATATTGTTGGCGGATGAGCACTAAACGAGTATTTAACCCTTGCATTGCAAGGGCAACCCCACTGCTAAGGGGCATTTTTACTTTTCCTGGAGTTCAGCTTTAAAGCAGGGTTCCAACCACAATTAGCATTGTCCTTTTCATCCTGCGTTTTTATAATATAAATCCGGTTACTTACTATTTTACAATCTGCCGTCGCTCCGCGTAGTTATTCAAAAAAGATAGTTTATAAAACTATGTCTACACCGTAGTCATTTTGCTTGTGGGCATTGTGAAGCCCACAAGCACTTACTTCCTGGAAGTCTTGGATGGGGAGTGATAATTGGACACACATTTCCCAGGAGCATTAGAGGGAGATGATGTCAGAATCCTATGTGATTCCAAGGGCAGATTTCGTGGGACCGCATAGCAACAGGCATTTTCCAGGTCTAATGAGCACAATAATGAAAATAAAACTTTGGGATGGAAACTCAACTTTAAGAGCCCATTCACACAGGGATGACTTTGGATCCGACTTCAAGTCGCCCATAGTTGCCTCAAGTTGCACTGCACGAGAAATTCAATGTAGGTGAATGGAGCCATCTTACTGCAGTCGCACTACTGCAGTCACTCCGACTTCGGAAAAAAGGTTCCTGCACTACTTCAATCCGACTTGTAGGCGACTTGTAGACAACTTGTACCCATTGATTTCAATGGAAGTCTCCTCAGAAGTCGGATCACTGTCTCAACAGAAGCAACAATACAGGAAGAGAACATACATTTCTCAGGCAAACCCCTCCCTCCCACAGAGATGATTCTTGTTTGATTGGCCACTGGAAAGCCTCCTGTCCTGGAGGCAACTTGAAGTTGCCTTGTCAGTTGCCTCATGGTGCGCTGTGATTTATACTCAAGTTGTGTCCAAGTTGCCTCCCAAAGTCGCGCTGGAAGTCATGTTGCCCCTGTGTAAATTGTAGGGTCACCACATTTCCAATCTACCATTCAGGGACACCCCCCCCCCTTACCAAAAATTAGCTTGTGCTGTAACGAATCACAGCACAGTGATTGGACACAAGAGGTGGAATTTTGACAATCACAAGCAGGGGGCGGGGAATGTGCTTTTCCAGGCATTCCCGGACAGGACAAGTACTGTGTTAGTGAGTAAAGCGGCCTTTTTTGGGGGCATCAGATTGGCCCCGGGGGGTGGCTGTGTCAGTTTTATTCTGCGACACTGTCTTGTCCTGGCATAAAGGTACCTGGGACAGACCTGCAAAATGCGGGGCTGTCTCGGGCAATCCGGGACACGTGGTCACCCTAGTAAATGGGCTTTTATTACTGTTTACTAATGGCAGTTTCACTGTAGTGCACCAGGATGTTGCACAGAAATATGCAAGTTGTTCACCTTGGTTTTATCATTTGGAATGCAATGAGGTAATTCTTTTCTTTTTGAGCCATCCATATCCATTGCCCCCTTGGAGGAAGCAGCAGCAGGGGAGACGTAAAGTCACTTACCCTTAATGTGAAATGTACTTGCAGAGCTAATTTATTTATTTGGTCCACAGTTTGATGTGAGTGCAATGTTTGTATGGTGGTGGAGATCACAGAAGGGGTGGATAATCTGAGGCGATTGTGTATTGAAGTTCCACTGTTGGTGTACACATGGAATAATACTGAGCATATTATTGTTTGTGGTAAACAGTCACAGCTGGGGTAAACAGGGACAATATTGAGCATACTATTGATGGTACACAAATGGAACAGAATTGGGCAGCTGTTTTGCAACAAGAGACTGATGTGTGTGTCACTGTGTGTGAGATTATATATATATATATATATATATATATATATATATATATATATATATATAAAATCAACGGCTTTTTCACTTCTATTGGTACTTTATGTAGCACTACCCCCGAAGGACCTGTTGTATTAGATTTGGGCCTGCCGTTACCTTACTGTTCCTTGAACCCGTCTCAGGGGCTCTCCTTTAAGAGGTGGTTAAAGAAAGAAATGTCTGCGCCAAACACCCAGTCTTATTTTCTCCCTCCTTCAGAGAGGGTTTTTATTAAAGCAAACTTCACAAAAGAAGGATGGAGGGTTAGGGAAGACTCGGGCATCTTACTTGCGAATCACAAATGTTCTCTTGGGTCCAGAGGAACAACTGTTTCCATGTGGTACCCCACCGGATAGGCCCACTCTCACTGGCCTAGCAGCCGGTGCAAAGCTCGATCAAAGGATAGTCTCTGCCACCGACTTGGTGAAAATAGAATTGTCTTAACGGTCTCTGCCACAGACCTGTGTAACCGCGCTATGGGTTAACTTCTGAAGAAAAAGAACACCACTCACAGTGCCAGGATCTCTTAGCCATTCTGGCAGCACTGTGAGTTAACTTTTGATTCGGGGATGCATCCTCCAATTGAATCCTCAATTGCTCGGTCCCTTTCAGCAGGCAAGGCGACACAGGATCATCCCTGGATCAGTAGGCCCCAGAAGTTCCTGGGCCTACATCTCAGTAATGAAGCCTCAGGCCATTGTGGCCCAGAGGCTGGAACCGCCAACACATCCCTGAGGCCAGGAGGGCCCTCAGGTCCAGATCAGACAAAATCGACCCCACAAAATGGTGTCCCTTAAGTACCCTCTCCCAGAATGCACAGCGGGTTGACCACGCCCTCTGAGCCACTTCTGAAAAAGGAGTACCCAATACATTCAACCTGTTGCATTTCCAACCTTGACCAGTGGTGACAGTGACACCTACTGTCAAGTGGAAAAACGTGCAACCCAGCTGAACTGAAGCAGAACCAGAATTTAGATACAATCTTTCTGAGCCAAAATATTGCTCAGACAAACTATAATTTTAACATATAGCACCCACTCATTGGGAGCAGGGTGCTACATTTATATTTACGTATTGCACGTAAAAACATTAATTTATATATTCACTGGCCTATGGTTAAAATATAGTTTGTTTTCTTTATTTAATTTTTATTTTGTTATATGAGATGTATGCACATGAGGTTTATTTATAATTTTAAGGGAGAATCGCTTAGATTAAATAGGTGAAACCCTTTATTACACAGCACCCTTTATTATATTTTTTTACTGGAGTTTGTGGGAACGCAAGAAGGTGTTTGCAGCAACTTATATGATAACACATAATAGTCACTTATTTAATTAAACACGGTAGCAAGGGAGTTTTTTGTTTTAATAACCAACAATGATGACAATAATAATTATAAGGCCCCTATGAGACCATAGTGCTTCCCCAGAGAGCCAGCATGTCGCTCTTAGTCATAGGTGGAATGAGAGACTAACAAGAGAGTACTGTATTATAGGAAAAGCCCCTGAGTGAAGGTTTACTGCATAGAGAAACAAAGTGCTTTTTAAAAGTGCAGGGCTGTGCCAGCTAACGGTCCCAGATTTTGTTATAGTTTGAGGGACAACCTCTGTGTACAGTGAGTTGAAAAAGCATTTTGTCATGTTACAACCAAAAACGTAAATTTATTTTATTGAGATTTTATGTGATGGACCAAAACAAAGTGGCACATAATTGTGGAGTGGAAGGAAAATGATAAATTGTTTTTCAATTTTTTTTTTACAAATAAATATCTGAAAAGTATGGTGGGCATTTGTATTCAGCCCCCTTTACCCCCAAGTAAAATCTAGTGGAACCAATTACCTTCAGAAGTCACCTAATTAGTAAAAAAAACACACCTATGTGTAATTTAATTTCAGTATAAATACAGCTGTAACCCTTAAAGCCACAGTTTTTTTTTTTTTTATATAAGCCACAGTAATTTATGCCTACCATTACCACAAAGGTGTTCAGGATAGAATGCATGGTCTTAAAGAGTTTTAGTGGTACATACGTGGGGGTGTGCCACAGATTATAAAGTATTATGGGCAATAGAGTCCTTTTGATTAAATGCATTTTACCCATGACAAGTGGTGGCCTAGCCCAGGTCACCTACCTGGTAGCAGAGCCTGATATGATATCACAAAAAAGTGCGCTTGTAAGACTGCTGCGCAAATATGGTGTGACAAAAAGTATTGCAACAACCGCCATTTTATTCTCCAAGGTGTTAGAAAAAAATAAATATATAATGTTTGGGGGGGGGGGGGGGTCTAAGTAATTTTCTAGCAAAAAAAATGTTTTTAACTTGTAAACACCAAATCTCAGAAAGAGGCTTGGGGCTTTAGTGGTTAATTAAAGCAACTAAAGGTTTGATGTTAAGGGATATATCATTCTCCAGGGCTCTTGTGACCTTCACTCCTAGGTACTGTAGAGAGGCAACTCTAGTTAGAGGAAGAATAGTTTGTGTGTGGTGGGGGGGGGGGGGGGAGTGGTCTAATGGGAGAATCTGGGATAGAGTCTTCTAGATATAAAAGAATATTATTGGCATAGAGTGTCATGGATATGCAATAAAGTCTGGCAGCTTACCTGTCTCCATCTGTTCATTAGAGTCCTGACTCTGTTCTGGTTGCCTTTTTTATCACCTCTCCTTCCTGTATGGCCCCACCCCGGCCATCTCAGGAAGTTTATATTAACTGTTGCACTACAGGTATGCAGCGCTGTTCAGCTGTGTTGTTAGCTTAGGTTCCTGTCTGCATTGTGCTACGATTACCTTCCTGTGTACCGTTTTTGGCTCGTCCCTGACTTCTCCTGTTTGCCTGTGATCCTGACCTTTTGCCTGTCCCTCGGTTACCCTTGTCTGCCTGTTGCCCGGACCTCGGCTTACCCATCACTATCGCTTGTTCTGCTCGCTGCTTCCCCTCTCTCCCTGCGGAGCGTGACCTAGGGGATCCCAGGGGTCGCGACCTGGATCCAGCTGCGGCGAAGGCCATCCTCACCACTAGA
This sequence comes from Rana kukunoris, assembly GCA_029574335.1. NCBI lineage: Eukaryota > Metazoa > Chordata > Amphibia > Anura > Ranidae > Rana > Rana kukunoris. Next base: position 151,186,736 of record CM056051.1, read on the forward strand.
GGCTCTGGTGAACACAAAGCTGTGTCTTAGACTCCACGCCCTGGGGAATCTTGGGTTCACACTTCCTCTCTGATAGCAGCAGTCAACCATAGGGTTCACTACCCTGTGGTGCATCCCTGACCCCAACGGGGCGCACTTCCCACCTGGCCACAGGTGACCTGACATAGAGGTTGATTGTTCTGACCAAGTGGCCCACCTGCATGGCAAAATTGGTTTTAAGGGAGATAGCCAAGGGTTCTGCCACCAGGGCAGGGTAGAGGGGTCATTCCTGATGGGTCCCTCTCTCCAAGGGAAAATTAATCTGACACCCAAACATTAACTAAGACCTGGGATACCAGGGACTGGTAAAGGAGTTGCACCCACTTTATGAATTTAGGGCCAAAACCAAAGCACTGTAAAGACTCCTAGAGGTATTCCCATTCCACTGAGTCGAATGCTTTGGCTGCATCCAATGCCACCAGCACTCTTGTACCTATGACATCATGGGAGGCTTGTATGTTTATAAACATGAGTCTAACGTTCATAGCAGTGAAACTTGTCTGATTAGGATGGATAAGTAACAATATAGCTTTTTTGCGACCAGAGTCAAGCACTTATGCTAAGATTTTGATATCCATCTGCAGAAGGGAGATGGGTCAGTAGGATTTTGCCGATTTGCCTCTCTTATTGTGGTAGAGTACTGGAGTCAAAAATACTGTTAAAGAGATCATGCAGCTTAGGGAGAAAAATGTCAGAGTAGGTATAGGCATAGAGGGCTTTCACACTGGAGCGGTGCGCTGGCGGGTGTCAAAAAAAGTCCTGCCAGCAGCTTCTTTAGAGCGCAGTAGCAGCGGTGAACTCATCGATGGTAATGCACTCCTGCCCATTGAAATCAATGGGCAGCAAAGCGGTACCGCGGCAATATGCCACTGTAGCGGCGCATTGCGGGCAGTATTTACCCTTTCTCGGCCGCTAGGGGTTAAAAGTGCCCCGCTATCGTTCGAAATGCGCCGAAAAATCCGGCGGTAAAATAGCTGCGTTTTACCGCCGACACTATGGGCGTCAGCAGTGTGAAAGGTGTCTTTGTTTTACTTTACATATAATTTTTCCTAAAGAAAATGCTGCTTCCAGTCCTAGTTTTGTTACTGACTGCTGGTTACTGAAGGCACTGGGTATAACTGGTGCCTTTAAACTGCTACTGTAACAGAAAAGTGGAAATAAAACTAGTAGACAGGAGGTTGTTAAAATAAAGTATGGCTGCATATCTATTTCCACAAATTGGGCTTTCATTTCACCCCGTTATTGTCTCCAAGCCTTCTCCTGACTTTGCAGCAGACTCTACATGGGTTGTAAAGATAGTTTCATAATGATGACATTTGTATGTTACAAACATTGCAACCAACAATCTGGAAGTTAAACATTGGGGCATAAATTCCTAGTGTTAGGCCACGTACACACGATCAGTCCATCCGATGAGAACAGTCCGAAGTTTAACTGATGAAGCTGACTGATGGTCTGATGTGCCTACACACCATCGGTTAAAAAACTGATCGTGTTAGAACGCGGTGACGTTTATGTGTTTTAACACGACGTGCTGAAAAAAACGAAGTTTAATGCTTCCAAGAATGCGTCGACTTGATTCTGAGCATGCACGGCCTTTTAACCGATGCTTTTGCATACTAACGATTGTTTTTGACCCATCGGTCAGGCGTCCATTGATCAAATTTTAAAGCAAGTTCTCTTTTTTTTTTTTTTGACCGAAGGATAACTGATCGATGCGGCCCACACACGATCGGTTTGGACTGATGAAACGGTCCTTCAGTCTGTTTTCATCGGTTTTGACCGATCGTGTGTACGTGGCCTTAAAGGTACCTATGATGATTCAAACTGCCACAATCTTGAATGTGGTTTATAAATATCATGTATTTGCCTGTAATCTGGTTCCCCGTTTGGTTAACGGACTGCAGACAATTTGCCTGGGATTACTGCACATTCTGATAGGCAGACCACTCTCCTTGCCATAATAGAGTTCTTTTGTATGTGAGAAATAAAACTTTCAGAACTACATCAAAATATGGAACCAAAGTGGGGTTCAAATGCACTATGATGTTCAATTAGAAGATTGAACATAATAGATGAAGATTGTCAATAATTCAGGACTTCAATTTTTTATCTTAATCTGAAAGCTACTTTACCTTTTCTTACTCATTATATATTTTATATTCACAATGTAATGGTACAATCATGGTTAGGCAAAAGAGTCAGATTCCACTTAATAAGCAAGTTGTAAGTCAGGTTAGCAGACAGACTTATTGGAATTTACAATTTGCATACCAAATCCGAAGCAGAGCTTGGGACAGGGAAGCGATCCTACATTACCAAATCCTGTGTTCGGCTGCCTTCCGGTCTCACGGCCGTGATCATGGGGTCCGTGTTTGCTTGTCTTAGGCCGCCTGTGATCAGATGAGCATACTCTGCTACTTAGTAGCCGTTGCAGCCGGGTGATTCACAGGATACCCTTGGAGTATTCCGCATTGGTTCTTGTACAAGTCTGTGAACTATTGTAGCCACCAATCTGGTTCCTGTTTTCCCAAAGCCTGTAGATTGGGGGATCATTTGGTCGGCGTCACGTGACCGTGATGACATCAAGGCATTTTGCGTGGCATAGCTTCGTCTGGACAGGGGCCATACACACACAGCTTGCCTAGATTAGATTTCTCATTTGAGAAATATCTTCTTTATATTGTGACAGGAAGTCAGGTAAATCTGTGTGTGTGTTGACACAGACGGGAGATATATTTCTGCCTTGTTTAGACAATACACCAATTACTATTAGGTGTCGGCTGCAGAGATGGCCAGAAAGGTTTGGGGCGTTAAAAGGTTTCAGCTGTTCAGAATTAAGCAATTAAAGCCCCTACAAAGACAGCCTAGGGATGACGACTGATTGCTGCATCCTGAGGCTTTGGGGAGTTGAGGAGCAGTCACAAACAGTACTGAAGAGGTGAGGTGCTGATGGATATTTCTGTGTGAAAAATATCAAAGAGACTTTTTGTTTTCTGCTGTAGGACCAGCAGTGTCTGCCAGGCAGTAGGCTGTGCCAGACTCCATAGGTAGGTTCCTGTGTTGGGAAGGTAGACACCCCAAGTGGCCAGGGTTTATTTTATGTTTTGTTTTGTTTATGCTGTTTTGATGCTTGCACGTGTATCCAGCAATATGGAAAAATAAACCATATAATTTGTTTTCAATCATCCTCAACTGCCTTTTTGTACAGTTCAGCGTGTAGTGAACCCATCCAGGGGGTCACACATACCCGCTACCGAGCTAATCCCTCACAATATGTAATAAACGGTGTATTTCCCCCAGCAATCCCTGTGAATGAATAAATTAATGAGTGACTTGTATAGCGCTGCACATGCGAACTGAATCGCCTCTAGACACTTTTTGCAGCCAGTTTTTGCAGCCAGTGTCTTCCTGACTGTGTGTATCGTAACTTTGCGCCGGACCTTTGTTATGTGTTTGTGATTTGGTTTTTGTCTGTGTGTCTATTGTTTGTGAACCACATACTCACTATCTCAGAAGTGTGGGACCTCTTATCTGTAATGCCCGGTACACACGATCCGATTATCGGACGAATCATCGTCCGTTTTTTTTTGTATGCTAATCTCACGTCGAATCTGAGGAGTTTACTCACGAAAAATTCTCGTACGGCAGAATAAAAAATCGGAAGTGATGTCATGCGTTGTAATGCATTTGTATTGCATTTTCGGACAGCTGTACTGATTAAACGAAAATCGTACAATCTGGCATCGTACGAAAAAAAATTACGTGCATGTCCGATGGAATAAAATCGGATGAACTGTCCTGATCGGCTCTCGGAAGCTCTGTACTAACGCTCCGATTATCGTACGATCGTTTCGAAAGCGTCATTTTTCGTATGATTTTCGGGTCGTGTGTACGGGGCTTAAGACGATACTTTTTATCTCAGTATTATTATGAGTATTATGAGCCATGTTTTTATTATTTAAAACCTTGAATTGAATAAATGTGTTTGCATTTTTATAAGTCTCTAATATTGTCAGTTGTTGCCTTGGTAGCTGCTTTTCTTTTAGGGTCCCCTCATCTGAGTTTTGCCTTACCCCCATTTTTTGCCTAGTCTGTTTGTTTGGCTACAGCAAAAAAAATCTGATCATTGTAAATGGCAAAGGGCCTGTATCAATTTACATATTTGGTTGGCGTGGGATTAAGTGGACCTGTCATTCCTTTGTTTTGTACTACAATCATGGTTAACTAACCTATTGCTGTCCAGAAGAAGTATACTATTTATTTGATATTTGTTATATTTAAAAAGAGAAAACTGATAAATGTAAAATCCTGATTACAGAACTGGCAAAGGTGGGGGTTTCGTGAAAATGTGTGGGGTGTGTACAACGTAAAAAGTTCTTAGGATACTTTCGGCAACTACACTCCGTATTCTCCCACTTCCTATGGGCAGGGAAGAAGTCAAGACTCCGCAGGGAGATACTTTCCCTCCCCAAGCTAAACGGCGGCCTGGCGTTGCCGGATGTACGTAAGTACTACTATGCTGCACATCTAGTCAGGTTGATTGACTGGTGCCGCCATAGCCATATTAAGCTCTGGACACGGGTAGAGCAAGGTCAATGCAAGATCTCTCTCCGCCGCGCCCCTTGGTGCCATGCGGCTCTTCCCGCTAAGGTTACTAAACATCCTCTGATAGGGCAGACGGTTAAAATATGTCCAGACCTTTTTGAACGGTCTTCCCTGTCATCACGGACCTCCCCCTTAGACCTATTATTGGCCACCCTCTTTTTGAACCTGGCCTACAGGACGGGAAATTTCTCGACTTGGCAAAGACTTATCTGTTTCAAGCATCCCACTTTAGTGCGGGGGGTAGGTGGAAAACGGCGACAGAACTGATGGCCCCTGATGGCGTATATCGCCTTGACTTTCTGAGAACACAACAGCTGTGCCATTTCTTGAGCAGCCTCCCGGACCCCCGACCGATCAGGTGCCGCTGACGCCCTTAGAAGAACTGTGTAACGAACCTGGGGTGCTCCCCCATGCCCTGTCCCAAATATATACAATGTTGAACACTCCACCAGGAGACTACCAAATCCCCGCTCTAGCCGAATGGTAAAGGGAACTGGGTACACATTTCTCATTCAACAAAAAACAGTCTATCGTTCGCTTCACTCATAGGTCATCTGTATGTGCCAGGACGCAAGAGACGAACTATAAAGTACTCACACGCTGGTATAGAACCCCAGACATGCTCAGTAAGCTGTTCCCTGACACTTCGGTCACTTGCTGGAGATGCCATCAGGATAGAGGCACCATACTACATATATTTTGATCCTGCCCGCGGCTCGGGGGCTTTTGGGGAGAGGTACGGCGGATCACCCAACAATTCACAGGAAGTGTTTTACCAGATGACCCGGCATATTTCCTCCTGCACGCAAACGATTTGTCACCAGGGGTGTACAAAAAGTCAGTGGTGCGTCACCTTGTGGACGCAGTCAAAGCCTGCGTGCCCCTCCTCTGGAAGTCCCCCCATCCGCCTACCATAGCTATGTGGCTACACAAAGTGGACGAGATCAGCCGCATGGAGGATCTGATCCTCTCCAGCCAGCAACGAGGGGAGGCGTACTCAGACACATGGCAATTGTATAACATCTTCCGATACTCAGATGAGGGACAAAGACTCAGGGAGACGGATAGCCACCTACCGACTCAATCGACCGTAGATAGTTTCCCGGTGTCTGGGTTAGCTTAGATGTCCAGGAACGGAAACTGAAAACTTTGATACGCCATTAGGGGTGCTTTCCTGGGCTAGCCCTGCTCGTGCAGCCCCCCCCCCCATCTAATGCCTAACCTCATTCTGCCCCTTTCTCTTCTTTTCTTTCTTTCTTTCTGCTCTACTCTCTTCCAGAACACGGAAAATGGTTCGGAAGGCCGGCTCGTGGGGATTCGGTTAACGGGTCACAATGAAACGTCGCAATACTAGGATTTCTAATTCATGTACTATAAGATACCATTGCGTGTATATGTGATTGTATGACTTTTTGTTTACCCGACACAGGTTTTTTTTTTCTTTTCCTGTTTCAAATGTTGTGATTGTATGTCGACGGCCCTCGCGGCCTGGCTTTTTGCTGACAAATAAACAATAAAAAAAAAAAAAAAAGTTCTTGGGTAATATATTGTTCTTTTTTTATTGCACGGTATAATAGAGGCATTAAATTACAGCTATACGCATCCAAGTTCAAGAGCTTCTTTCTCTTGCATGAAAAAAAATATGTTCCAACCTGCTTTCTCTGGGGTTTTTCCTCCTACTGTAACAAGTCTGGTTGTTGTAATTGATTGTAGTGTTTTTGTTGTACAGTGACATTGGAATTGTTCAGAACGTTTTACCTTTTTGTACGAATCTGAATTTTTTTTTTCATTATTGTGCTCATTAGACCTAAAAAAAAAATGTACTCACCTGGAAATGCCTGTTGCTATGCGGTCCCACAAAATCTGCCTTCGAAATCACCTAGGATTCTGACATCATCTCCCTCGGCTCCTCAGCACGCTAATGCTCCTGGGAAATGTGTGTCATCATTTCCCAGGATGCAGTGCGCTTCCCCATTATAACTCCCCATCCAAGACTTCCAGGAAGTAAGTGCTTGTAGGCTTCACAATGCCCACAAGCAAAATGACAACGGTGTGGACATAGTTTTATAAATCATCTTTTTTTGAATAACTATGCGGAGCGGCGGCGAATTGTAAAATAGTAAGTGACCGGATTTATATTATAAAAAAGCATGATGAAAGGACATACATTTAAAAAATGCTAACTGTGGTTGGAACCCTGCTTTAAGGCACTATTTTGGAATATTCTTAAAAACGTCTGGGCCTTGAATTATTGCACCAAAGATGCAGAATTGTATACTGCATATCCGATTTTTTTGTTGGTAATCTGCAGACACTGCTTGTTGAGGATCATATGGGGGAATACTATGGGACAGGAATAAAACACCATTTGCTCTTCATTATTTTCCTCCTGATAAACCGGAGAGGAGGTGTCTGCATAATCTCTCCCACTCTATTGACTTTATATTAAAGTGTTACTAAACCCAGGACCCTGCATTCACTATATCTGGTCTCCAACAGTACACCGAACATGAAAATGCAATTATTTTTAGTAAATATAAACTGCTAAATACCTTTTATCATCAGCAGTATATAGCAGTCTTGTGATGTCTATTAGTGTCCAGCGAAGCATTGGTTAAAGCTTTTAGGAGGCGTTTTCATTTTCCTCCAATTGTCCTATGGGGCTGCATGAATCCTGTCCCTCTGGCTGGACAGTGCTGATTTGCTCTGTGCCGATCACAGGCACCCACCAAAAAAAAAAAAAAGCATGTGCAGAGTGCCCCCAAGACTCTGTACTATCAGAACATGGATCAAACGGCCCTTTTACACAATGCACAGGATTGATCCTTTAGGTTCCACAGTGAGTATTACAAGCATGCTTTACTGTTTATACAGACTGGTTTTACTGTTGTGGGTTTAGTAACACTTTAAGTGCCATACAATATGTTTAGGAATTTTTATGTCTCAATAGTGCTCTGTTTCGTATTGATACAGCACAGGTGACCCCCTGATTATAAGTGATAGGGTGTTCAGTCAATATAAACTACAGTAAAATTAGGATGTGAAAGTTGGGTGAAGAAACATCCATTCTGTCTGTAACCTATTTATACATAGTGCTTGAAATTATGGTAACATTTGCATTTTGGATGATGCATCCAAGGCCAGTATATCCGTAGATGAAATCTACTGGTTTGTAGCATTGATTGCTCTCGTCAACTGGCAACCATTGCACATTTAAAGATGGTTGGTCCGGAACTGGCTACCTAACAGCTGATATTCTCTTATGCAGTTTGATAGAATTAAAAATTGCACAGCCAGAGGTTAATTGTTGAATAGCCTGCTGACAGGAGAAAAGATCATGTATTATTCAGCTATTTGACTCCCCCCCCCCCCCCCCCCCCCCGTGCTGTGACTGTGCCTCTGCTTTGTGTTTTAGACTGCAGAATTTTTTTTTGTGTAAATGGAAATACAATAATATATTATCCTGCAGTGTCCATCATGTCACTGCATATGCTATTGACATTACATTTATATTGAATGTCTAATAATCTTGTAGATAACAAATATCTTGTGCACAGCTATCTGAAAAAAATAAATAAATTGGGTACGTCTAGAGTGAAGAGAAAGTTACCCGATGTAATATATATTGACAGCTGTGTAGTAATCGGAAACATAATAATATTAAGTATAGAAACATGTAACCCAGAGCAACGGTCAAAGTTAATGGTAGATTATCAGACTATTTCGAAAAAAGGAATGGGACTAGGCAGGGGTGCCCACTATCCCCATTATTGTTTGCTATGGTACTGGAACCTTTTTTGTGTATGATTAGAGGGAATAGGGGGATTAAGGGGATAGTTATAGGATCAATGGAACATAAGATATCCGCATATGCGGACGATCTATTGTTATATCTTTCCTCTCCTCAAGAGTCTATGAGAGAGATAGACAGGTTTGGTTGTATCTCCAAGTTTAAAATAAATATAGAGAAATCGGTGTTGATGCCGAATCAGGTGCCCTTGGGGATGAGAAAAAAGCTGGAAAGATTATTTCCCTTTGTGTGGCGTTCAGACTCTATATTTTATCTATATTTTATCTGGGAACACACATAGCCCCAGATGTTGAATTATATACCCCTGCTCTCGTCAATACTAAGGGATTTACAGAAATGGAAAAGCCATGCATTGACATGGTTTGGGAGAGTAAGTGCCCTTAAAATGAGTGTAATTCCAAGGCTGATTTATGTCCTGTATGCTATCCCTATAACTCTCCCACAAATATTTTTAAAAAAAATAAAGAAAGCTTTTAGGACTTTTGTCTGGTGGGATAAACATCCCAGGTTGGCATATGATATCTTGAAAAGATCAAAGAAGGATGGAGGGGTAGGTCTTCCAGATATGGCACTTTATTATAGAGCCATGGCCTTGGTCCGTATTATTATTGGGGACACAATTCGAAGGGCAAAGTATGGGTATCCCTGGAGAAAACATTGGCAGGAAGGGACCTGGCAGGAGCACCTTGGGTCCCGACCGCATACAGGGGGTTGTCGGAATATGTTTCACCATTAACTATAACCACGTTTTCCATTTGGGACAGAATGAATAAGATGGGAAAGTTTGCTCCTCCAATATCGCCTATAACTCCTTTGGAGGGGTTCCCATGGTTCTCCCCTGGGGAAGAGAAGGGAAACTTAGAGGGTTGGGGGGGGGGAGTTGTGCAGGGGTAGCCCCATATGGGAAATTGCTCTCCTTGGGGGAGCTGGTTCAAAAGCTGGGGGAGGTATCAATGTTGGATTGGAAATACCGGCAGCTGACAGACCTGCCTAAGGCTGCATTGCAGAGAGGTGTTTGTTGACCTTGATCCACCACAGCTTTGTTTTCACCAAGTCGAAGGGGACCGTGGAAGACCTCCAGGACCTGGCTATAGCTGTAAAAATAAACTCCGAGTTTTCTTGCATATCCCGGTGGCCCATCTATCGGAAATCCAGTAACGCTTGCTGTGGTGATTTTAGTAGGTTAACTTGAGTTAATGAATAAATAATGTTGTAGATACTAATCCAAATCATTTAACTTTTGGACACGACCACCAAATATGTAGTACTGTTCCCTCCATGCCACAACCTCCAAAGCAAGAGGAGGAAGCCCCTGGGACGTTTGCCGACAGTTTCACCAGTACCACGTACCATCTCATTAATACTTTGTAATTTTCTTCAATCGATGAGGTATTTTATGTATGATTTTGAGGCACACTGCGTCATCTTGAGCCACTGGTTTACTTTAAGTATCTCATCCAAGTCTTGTTCTCACTTAACCATATAAAAAAAAATTCTGACTTGGAAGTCAAAATATTATAAACATTAGAGATGAGACAAGTACATTTATCAAATAGCCTACACAAATACTTAATTGAGGTAGAGGGATCCTGACATGAGCTGTAGAGTCTTAATAAAAGATCTCTGAATTTGGGAGTTGGTGTTTTTTCTTTAAGGCCACGTACACACGATCGAATTTATCTGCTGAAACGGACCGTTTCAGCAGACAAATCCGATCGTGTGTACGGGCGAGCAGACAGGTTTGTCCTTTGGACAAATTTCAAAGCATGCTTTGAAATTTGTCCGCTACAAACCTGTCCGTCGGTTAGTACACTAACCGGCGGACAGAGTTGTCCGCGCATGCATCGAATGGATTTGACGCATGCGCGGAAGAATTTTATTTCCGGGTTTGGTGACGTGGCGGCGTCAACGTCACCGCGTTCCCTGGCCGAGGGGATTCTCATCCGATGGTGTGTACACACCGTCGGATGAAAATCCGGAGGAGACATGTCCGCTGGAAACGGTCCGTTGAACATGTTTCAGCGGACATGTCCCTCCGTGTGTACGCGGTCTAAGAGTTTGTTTCGATAAGATACCTCTGTGATCACAAAGATCGGCAATACGAAACAGACCTTTGCTTGTCCATCAGGCAAAAGTGTGGGGGCTGAGACCTGGGGTGAAGTTCGAGTTTCCCACTATGAAAGCCATAGGAGCGTGTGGAGACTTAAATTCATATGACTTTGTCAATCTATCACATAGATTCAAGGAAAAGGACAGTGCAGGACACATCATAGTCAGTCTTTTCTTGGGTCTCAGCCACATTAAGTGGCTAATCGGTTTCATGGAATACAAAGATGACTCAATTGTCATCCAAAAAGGGTTGAGGTGACACTAAATGGTAGCAGATAACGTGTGGCAGCTGCACAGCGTAGAAATATTTGTTGAGATCCGGTACTCGCAGACCGCCTCTCAATTTGGGTGTATATAAAGTATGCTTGTTCACCCGAAGTATTTATTCCCCATATGAATCTCAATACCCTGCGTTGAAACTGATGTATATGCGGCATTGAGATTGATATTTGGGGGTGTTCTAAACAAATATAGTTATTGTGGCAAAAGATGAATCTTTATTGTATACAGTCTACCGAACCATGACATGGGGGATGTTATCCCATCATTGGTAGGTCTGCCGTCATCTTCCTATATAGGGGGGTAGTTTGCATGATATAGGGTATTTAAATTGGGAGTTAGGAAAATTCCTAAGTTTGGGAGAGCCCCCATATGCCATTTAAAGGGGAATGAATTCTGTATCGGTACTCTGGTGTTTAATTTGATAATTTTGTAAGAAAAATGTTTTGATTTGAAAAAAGAAAGCTATTAACAGTAATTTAACATAAACCGAGGAATATCTCCTCAACCTACATAGCTAAACTTAAAGGGGTAGATTCAGGTAGAATAGCCTATCTTTAGGCGTGCCTAGCGTCTGTTATTTACACTAAGCCGCCGCAACTTTTTCAGGCAAGTGCTTTATTCTCAAAGCACTTGCCTGTAAAGTTGAGGCGGCGTAGCGTAAATGACCCGGCCGAATTCGGCGGGTAGGGGGCGTGTATTATTTAAATGAAGCGCATCCCCGCGCCGAACGAACTGCGCATGCGCAAGCCTTGAATTGATCCCAGTGCGCATGCTTCAAATCTCGACGTCAATACGACGTATAAACGACGTGATCGGCACTTACGCAAAGCCCTATTCGCGAAAGTTTTACGTAAACGACATGAAAAAAAACGCCGGCACGCCGTCTATACTTAACATTGGCTGCGCCTCATATAGCAGGAATAACATTACGACGGTACTACGCTAACGACGTGAAAAAAATAGCGCCGGCCGGGCGTACGTTCAGGAATCGGCGTATAGGCTCATTTGCATATTTTAGACGTGAACGCCACCTAGTGTCCAGCCTAAAATATGAAAATAAGATTCAACGGCATAAGAGACTTATGCCTGTTGGATCTTATGGAAATCTATGCTTAACTGATTCTATGTATCAGTCTCATAGATAAGAGGGCCAGACTCAGAAATAAGACGGCTTATTTCTTTCCTGAATCTGGCCCAAAGTGTTTGCTACCCCAGCATTTCTTATTCCTGATATTTGCCAGTTGTACCATGTACTTGTATGAAAAAGTATCCCGTTCTCTTTGTATTGTTTCCCTTATGTGAAATTCCTGGTGTTCCTGCCAGTCCTTCTGTTTTCCTATTAGAAACTGACCACACTATGCAGGAGAGCAAACTGTGGTCAGTTCCCTAGCTATGCTGGGAACGCAGCCTGCTCTTCTCCAGTAATCAGACTTGTCCTGACACAGCCCCCTGCACAGCCATTCACTGGGAAGCTCAGTGTGCTTCATTTCCCCCAGCCCTTATGCAGTTGAGAACAGAGGGAATCACTTCTAAAAAGGGGAAAAGGGTATTTATTTTTTATATCTATACACAAATGTTTTGCCTTTCATTAAAATTTTGAACAGAATGGGTTGTTTTACAAGGTGATCGTTTATAATCACTTTAATCCAGCAGGTTAATGCTGAAAGTTTTGTGAGAGATACAGGAGAAAAGTTGATACACGCTACTAATCTCCTTTTAATGCTGGTTCAGACATATCAGACATCGCTATTGATCCTGAGGGGAAGCTCTGAAATGAGGGGAAGCTCTGCTGATTTTATCATCCAATCATGTGCAAGCAAAAATGCTGTTTTTTTTATTTTCCTTGCATGTCCCCCTCCGCTCTACAGCAACTGCACTTCCAAGTGCACTTGGAGGGCACTTTTAGTGCAGAGTAGATTTGCCTTTAGTAAATAAACCCCATTGTATCACTGACCTGGAACTAGTATGTAGTGCATTATGCCGCATACACACGACTGTTTTTTGGGTTCTAAAAAATTACGTTTTTTTTAATGTTATTAAAAACTATCGTGTTTGGGCTCCAGAGCATTTTTCACAATGTAAAAAATGGGCATTAAAAAAGTCGAACATGCTCTAATTTTTCACGTTGTTTTTAACATTGTCGTTTTTTATGTTGTAAAAATTGGTCACATGTGGGCTTTAATGACGAGAAAAAAACGTGCATGCTCAAAAGCTAGTTATGAGACGGGAGTGCTCGTTCTGGTAAAACTAGCGTTTGTAATGGAGTAAGCACATTCATCACGCTGTAACAGAATGAAAAGGGCGAATCGTCTTTTACTGACACAAAATCGGCTAAAGCAGCCCAAAGGGTGGCGCCATTCGCATTGGAACTTCCCCTTTATAGTGCTGTCGTACGTGTTGTACGTCACCGCGCTTTGCTAGAGCATTTTTTTTTCACGATCATGTGTAGACAAGGCCGTTTTTATGATCAGGTTTTTTCTAGACCCTTAAAAGCGTCATTTTTTAGAACCTGAAAAAAAGGTCACAGAGTGGCAGCTTCCATAACAGTCTAATCATGCAAGTCTTCTGTTTTGTGACACAGCCCCCCCTACCCTTTTTGATTTAAATAAAAATGTTATTAAAAATGAACAATGGACTATTGAGTTTACACTGCATTCTTATAGGCGCCGTTCACACTAGTGCAATTTCAGATGCGAGTTGCACAGTATGGCACCACAAGTTGCAATACATAATTGCACTGAAAGATCTAAATCAGACTGCATAAACCTAGCCCTACGTAGTAATGTAGCCCAGAGTACTACCGTACTGTATATGCTGTTCTATTTCAGGTGTATTATTTGTTAGTGGGCTTCATATACAGGCCCTATTGTCTTAAACACGCTCTGTGTAAGTTGTCTGGTATAAAACTTGAGCACCAAAGATTTTCAAAAGGAGAAAGGTGTTCTACGTAAATGTGTACATTTCTCAGGAGCATTGTCTGTAATCGCCGTACTTGAGTTTGGTAATCCAGTCAATTTCTCATTTTACAAAGGATATTTGTGCCATAACTTGTAACGCCTTTAACTCTGTTCTCTGCTTTGCAGTATGTGCTGAAGCATTTAATCCAGATGAAGACGATGATGAGACAGAAAAAAGGGTATGTATTATTAAAGCTGACGCATCAAGAAGTATTAAGTACATGCAATTACATGTTGGTTTATGTTTTTTTGTTTTCACAAATAATTAAACATCTGGGACACAATGGGGGTCATTTACTAAAGCTGGAAAGTGCAAAATCAGTCTCACTTCTGCATAGAAACCAGCTTGCAAGTTTTATTGTCAAAGCTTAATTGAACAAGCTGAGGTTAGAAGCTTATTGGCTACCATGCGCAGCCTCGCCAGATTCTGATGCTTCCGTTTTAGTAAATCTACCACAATTTTTTTTACATGCATTTTTGCACATATCCTTATGTGAATGATGGTTACTTAAATGCTAGAATAGATACTTGAAAGTACAAAGTGTCCCTGCATATTAGAGTATTGGCAACTGTGAGGAAAATACTGTTTTCTTAAATATTCATCAAGGGACAAAGGAACAGTAGAATTCTGGGACCTTGGGTTATACTACTCGTTTTGGGAGGAATTGGACACTAGTAGACAAGAAAGGTAATTGGTCAGCAGTATAGCCCCACCCATTCCCATGATGCTTCAGCTTTTTGCTAGTGTCCTAGGAGGACAGACATCTTTTCTCTTTAGAGAAAAGTATACCCATTTGTATCAGCTGATCCTCTGACACAGTTTTGGAGGCTGTACTTGGACCTAGTGTGATTTTCATCACTCTTCTATGTCTAATGCCGCGTACACACGGTCGTTTTTTGCGATGAAAAAAAACAACGTTTTTTAAAACGTCATTTAAATTGATCGTGTGTGGGCAAAACGTCGTTTTTTGTCTTCAAAAAAACGACCAAAAAAAAATTCCAACATGTTTGAATTCTTTGTGTCGTTTTTCAAAACGTCGTTTTTTGTTTCACAAAAAGTCACCGTGTGTAGCAAAAACGTCGTTCAAAACGACGTTTTTCAACCCGCGCATGCCCAGAAGCTACTTATGAAGCAAGCTTCAATGGAAAAGAGTGGTGAACGTAACCTCGCTTTTTGTGAAAAAACGATGGTGTGTATGCAAAATTGTCTTTGAAAAGTGACGTTTCAAAAACGTCGTTTTTTACTTCACAGAAAACGTCGGTTTTTTTCATCGCAAAAAACGTCCGTGTGTACGCGGCATTAGGTTTACCTCAATTTGTCCTTGTTGCCACCTAACAGGGACTCATTCACATGCGGCCCTATTGCTCTGCAGTTGGTTATGAGTGTTTTGGGTGTTTCTGTTGTGTATTGCTTTGCCTTATTTATACTATAGTATGTCACATCCTAATGCCCCGTACACACGATCACTTTTTGTGATGAAAAAAAATGTCATTTTTCTTCATGAAAAAAAATTACATTTTTCAAACTTCATTTTTAAAAATGACGTTGCGTACACACCATCATTTTTGGAAAATGATGAACAAAGTGATGGCACTTTAAAGGGGAAGTTCTATTTGCCTTGAGGCTGCTATTAGCTGGTTACTTGTTAGTAAAAGACGATTCCTGCTTTTTTGTCTGTTACAGCGTGATGAATGTGCTTACTCCATTATGAATGGTAGTTTTACCTCCCGTCTCCTAACTTGCTTCTGGGCATGTGCGAGTTTAAAACGTCATTTTTTACGTAGTTTTGCCCACACACCATCATTTTTTTATGACACAAAAAAATGACATTTTGAAAAATGACATAAAAAATTTGAGCATGTTCGAATTTTTTTTTGGTCATTTTTCAGAAGACATAAAATGACATTTTGGCCACACACCATCATTTTAAATGACATTTTTAAAAATGTCATTTTTTTTTCATTACAAAAAGTGATGGTGTGTACGCGGCATAAGTGTAGCCCTGTGGTTAAGTCAGGGAGCTCCTCACCAAATTCTTTGTCAGGTCAAGTGATCCAGGGTTCTTGTGTGCCAATCAGACCGCCATCTGGGTGAACATGTGTCATCTGCCCTGGGCTGTGAGGCCAAAGATTGGGCCTATCCCGGGGGCATCAGGTTGCCAGGCTGTGTGAGGGCCTATCCATAAGTAAGAGGGCAATACAGGGTTGGGACTGCGGCTTGCAGTTCAACCAAAAGTGATGGTTCTGCCGGCCGGAAAATCTGCCAGTGGTCGGAGGTAGAAGGGAAGCTGTCGCCACGAAAGGGACCAATCGCCTTTACCAGGGACAACAGTGAGTAACTGTAGCAAGTACCGGAGAAGTATTCTTACCGAACAGGCATGGTGAAGAATCAGGAAATTTCAGGCTGTGATTCAGTCAAGGACCCAACCAGCGGAGGTGAGGCTTGTAGAGCAGCCTTGTGTGTCAAGCTAGGGACCGAGCCGGTCAGCAGGGGTGAAGCATGAAGGTATCCAAAGTGCCAAGCTAGGGACACAGCAGGGAAGCATGGGTGGCGCTTGAGAGAGATACCAGCACCATGACCAGGGCCAGAGTGGGACTCATTTTCAGCCCTGGAGTTTCATGCCTTAGACCAGCCCACTTTAGTTCACAACATTATGTTTAGGAGTGCGTTTTGTACAGAGTGCGTTGTTCAGGAGTGTGTTACGTACAGAGTGCGTGGTTCAGGAGTGTGTTACGTACAGAGTGCGTGGTTCAGGAGTGTGTTACGTACAGAGTGCGTGGTTCAGGAGTGTGTTACGTACAGAGTGCGTGGTTCAGGAGTGTGTTACGTACAGAGTGCGTGGTTCAGGAGTGCGTTACGTACAGAGTGTGTGGTTCAGGAGTGCGTTACGTACAGAGTGTGTGGTTCAGGAGTGCGTTACGTACAGAGTGTGTGGTTCAGGAGTGCGTTACGTACAGAGTGCGTGGTTCAGGAGTGCGTTACGTACAGAGTGCGTGGTTCAGAAGTGCGTTACGTACAGAGTGTGTGGTTCAGGAGTGCGTTACGTACAGAGTGTGTGGTTCAGGAGTGCGTTACGTACAGAGTGTGTGGTTCAGGAGTGCGTTACGTACAGAGTGTGTGGTTCAGGAGTGCGTTACGTACAGAGTGCGTGGTTCAGGAGTGCGTTACGTACAGAGTGCGTGGTTCAGGAGTGTGTTACGTACAGAGTGCGTGGTTCAGGAGTGCGTTACGTACAGAGTGCGTTACGTACAGAGTTCGTGGTTCAGGAGTGCGTTACGTACAGAGTTCGTGGTTCAGGAGTGCGTTATGTACAGAGTGTGTGGTTCAGGAGTGCGTTACGTACAGAGTGCGTGGTTCAGGATTGCGTGATGTACAGAGTGCGTGGTATAGGAGTGCGTTACGTACAGAGTGCGTGGTTCAGGAGTGCGTAAAGTACAGAGTGCGTGGTTCAGGATTGCCTTGCATGCAGAGTGAAGGGTTCAGGTTTGCTTATGTACAGCGTGGAGGTGTGCATAAATCACAGGCCAGTTTATAACTTCCCTGTACCAAGCTCTGTCCCCAAATTTCTGCCCCCCCCCTACAGTGCAGAGCGCACAGCAGAAGAGAAGTACTGTACCTTACCTTACTCCATGTCAGGCTGCCGGCGCGGGCTTCGGGAGTTGTTGCAGGTGCAAGGCTGGAGTGTGCATACCCCGCCCCTCCTTCTCTGACGCCCGCATTAAACGGACGGTGATTGGCCAGACCGGGTGCATGTCATACCAGAGGCGGAGGCTCCGCCTCTGGTATGACATGCACCCGGTCTGGCCAATCACTGTCCGTTTAATGCGGGTGTCAGTCGCTTCCTCCCCCTGGCCAAGTACGTGTACGCCCCATGTACAGATTTTTTATTTTTTTTGCCTTTTGACCACAAGAGGGCACACGCCCGTGACGCCAGAGCCAATGCACATGCCCGCCGGGCACCCGCGATCGCTCCATACAGAGACATAACGGAGATCTGTCAATGTAAACAGACAGATCTCCGTGCTGTCAGGGGTTAGGAGAGTGATTTGTTGTTCGTACCAAGTATGAACAACGATCGCACTCCTCATTCAGGCAGTCCCATCCCCCCACAGTTAGAATCACTCACTAGGACACACATTTAACCCCTTGATCGCCTCCTAGTGTTAACCCCTTCCCTGCCAGTGACATTTACACAGTAATCAGTGCATTTTTATGGCACTGATCGCCGTATAGATGCCAGTGGTCCCAAAAATGTGCCAAAAGTGTCTGATCTGTCTGCTGTAATGTCGCAGTGCTGATAAAAATCGCTGATCACCGCCATTACTAGTAAATTTAAAAAAAAGCCATAAATCTTTCTCCTTTTTTGTAGACGCTATAACTTTTGTGCAAACCAAGCAATATATGCTTATTGCAATTTTTATTACCAAAAATATGTAGAAAAGTACATATCGACCTAAACTGAGGAAAAACAGAGGAAAAAAATAGCTTTTAAAAAAAATAAAAAAAAATTGGATATTTATTTCAAAATTGTCCGTCTTTTTTTGTTAATAGCGCAAAAAATAAAAACTGCAGAGATGATCAAATACCACCAAAAGAAAGCTCTATATTTAAAGGAGCTGTGGTGGCTCAACGTGATTGGCACTGCGCTGACAAGCCATTCACCTCTGCAGCCAAGGGTTCGGATCCCGGTCTCGGCTACATGTGAATTGAGTTTGGTGGTCTCAGCCCGTCTCCCGGTGGGTGTGCTATGCAAGGTACGCCTGTGCTTAGTACGCCCCCCCCCCACAAAAACCACCACACTTGCACGCACATGAAATTGGTTTAACACGCACGCACTTTGGCCATGCGGTCTCCTAAAATAAAGAGAGGAGAAGGACCTATGGGGCTGGCTGGGTGGGCTAGACCCCCTCACTCCCTCATAGGGGGAGTCCCTCTGCCCTTTTGGGGTCCTGTTGGGCCCCAGTTGGGCTCCCAAGTGGAGCAGGTAGGGTGGGGTGAGTGGGAGATCCCCCTCACACCTGCCATTGCCACCTGGGGGCATGGAGAAGGATGGCGATTGCCTCCGGGGGGAGGGTCTGCCTACTCCCAACTCCTGCAGTCCGGCTCCTCTCTCTCAAGTTCACGCACAAAAATACACTATAAAAAAAAAATTTACTAATAAAAAAATAAAATAAAAGAAAGCTCTATTTGTGGGGGAAAAAGGACGTCAATTTTGTTTGGGTACAACGTTGCATGACCACGAAATTGTCAGTTAAAGCGACGCAATGCCGTATTGCAAAAAAATGGGCTAGTTATTGAGCAGCCAAATCTTTTGGGGCTGAAGTGGTTAATATTTGCTTTTTACCAAAGATGAAAGTAGCCTTTGAATGAGATGCCTGGATTTGTTTGCACTTTGAATGACAATTGCGCAGTCATGCAACACTGTACCCAAATGAAATCTTTGTTTCCCCCCCACAAATAGAGCTTTAGTTTGGTGAGTGGGATCATCTCTGCGGTTTTTATTTTTTGCGCTATAAACAAAAGAAGAGAGGCAATTTAAAAAAAACAAATAACATTTAAAAAATATTTTTTAATTTTTGATTAAATAAATACCACAATAAAAAAAAAAAAAAAAAAAATTTCCTCAGTGTAGACCGATACGTACTCTTCTACATATTTTTGGTAAAAAAATCGCAATAAGCGTATATTGATTGGTTTGCGCAAAAGTGATAGCATCTACAAAATAGGGGATAGATTTCTGGCATTTTTTTTTTTTTACTAGTAATGGCGGCGATCTGCGTTTTTTTTTGTGACCGTGACATTGCGGCGGACACATCGGACACTTTTGACACGTTTTTGGGACCATTCACATTTATGCAGCGATTAGTGCTATAAAACTGCACTGATTACTGTGTAAATGTGACTGGAAGGGAAGGGGTGAACACTAGGGGGCGCTGAACGGTTTAATATGTTCCCTAAAGTGTGTTCTGACTGTAGGGAGGAGGGGACGATGTGTGTTCCTCTTTACTGGGAACACAGCATCGGTCTCCTCACCTCTGATAGGAGGTAGATACACACTCCTGCCATGATCACCGGCAATCGCGGGTGCTGGGCGGACATCGCGGCCGCCCTAGATTGCCGGGAAGAAAGGACCTCATATGACGTCCACCCGGATCGAGGGAGGGTTCCTGCCGGCGTCATTTTACAATGGCCCGGTAAGGAAAAGGTTAAAGAAAGTTACAAGGACACTGCATTTCTGGCAAGATGAACAGGTATTTTCTGCATTTGCTAAAAATTTTCTTAGCCTGAAATAAGAATGCTAATGCCAGGAGCTGTGGTGGCTCAACGTGATTGGCACTGCGCTGACAAGCCATTCACCTGGTCTCGGCTACATGTGAATTGAGTTTAGTGGTCTCAGCCCGGCTCCCGGTGGGTGTGCTATGCAAGGTACGCCTGTGCTTAGGACGCCCACCCCCCCCCCCACAAAAACCACCACACTTGCACGCACACGAAGTTGGTTTAACACACACGCACTTTGGCCATGCGGTCTCCTAAAATAAAGAGAGGCGAAGGACCTACGGGGCTGGCTGGGTGGGCTAGGCCCCCTCACTCCCTCATAGGGGGAGTCCCTCTGCCCCGTCGGGCCCCAGTTGGGCTCCCAAAAGGAGCAGGTAGGGCGGAGTGAGTGGGAGGCCCCCCCTCACACCTGCCATTGCCACCTGGGGGCATGGAGAAGGATGGCGATTGCCTCCGGGGGGAGGGTCTGCCTACTTCCAACTCCTGCAGTCCGGCTCCTCTCTCTCGAGTTCACGCACAAAAATACAAAAAAAAAAAAAAAATGCTAATGCCGCCATCATATCTAAGGACTGGTATGCTACAATATATACAATTTTTTGTTGTTTAATTTATATATAGTTTATTCTTTAACCACTTAACGCCCGCCGCATGTATATGTACGACCGCAGAATGGCACGTACAGGCAGATGGGCGTACATGTACGTCCCTGCCTTCTTGCGGGTCGGGGGTCCGTTCGGGACCCCTCCGCTACATGCGGCGGGCGTCTTACCTCTGGAAGCGATCCGGGATAAGGGGGCGGCTGTTCATTTTTGTCCGCCCCCTCGCGATCACTCCCAGCCAACCCGCAGAGCCTCCGCTCTGCACTTCCTCTGCCTGTGTAATGTAAACACTGGCAGAGGAAGTGATGTCACCTCTCCTCTCGGCTGGATTTTCAATCCGGCGAGAGGAGAGAAGACATCACAAGTAAGTCGCACTACACTGACACCAATACACATAGGCACATTAACCCCTTCCGATCACCCCCCCAGCCCCCTGTCACAGTGTCACTGATTGCAGTGATCATATATTTACTGATCACTGCATTTAGTGTCAGTGTGACAGTTAGTGTGACAGGCAATTAGTGTTAGGTCCAGGGTAGCCCCGTACCCCCCTAATAAAGTTTTAACCCCTTGATCACCGCCCTGGTTAACCCTTTCACCCCCTATTGCCAGTGTCACTAAGCGATCGTTTTTTTTATCGCTGTATTAGTGTCACTGTTGCCGCTAGGTAGCTAATTTTTCTTTTTTATTGCTATTTTTTTTTTACTAAAAACATGTGGCTGAATACATTTTGGCCTAAATGTTTGACAAAAATTTAGTTTATTGGATTTTTCTTATAACAAAAAGTAGAAAATTATATATTTTTTTCAAAATTTTCGGTCTTTTAGCATTTATATCCCAAAAAATAAAAATCGCAGAGGCAATCAAATACCATCAAAAGAGAGCTCTATTTGTGGGAAGAAAAGAAAGCAAATTTTGTTTGGGAGCCACGTCGCACGACCGCGCGATTGTCTGTTAAAGCGACGCAGTGCCGAATTGTAAAAACGCCTTTGGGCATTTAGCAGCATATTGGTCCGGGGCTTAAGTGGTTAATACAAGTGTTATGTACATGTAGCTGTACATGTAAAAGAGTTTGTTGTAAAAAAAAATTAGTGAGTCATTGTTTTTAAAACAAAAAGTTCTGAATTTAACTAAAATTCAGCAAATGTGTACAAAATTTGCACTAGGGTGAAAGAGAAAAAGAATGATAATTGTGTCTCTAGTTCCTGATTTCATTTGTGATCTTATTATGACATATTTTTGTCTCCCTAATTTGGATAAGATTATCAATCCAAAAACAGATGATCAGCGACAAAGACTGCAAGAAGCTTGCAAAGATATCCTTCTGTTTAAGAGCTTAGATCAAGTAAGTATTTTACATTTGGTTTTTTAATCCCTGAGGGTAAAACAAATGTTAACGCCTGAACACAATTTTGCAACTTTGATATGTGTTAGTAAAATTGTACAGATCATATCAACTGCTTTGTGTATCAAGGTGGATTATACCTTGTTTTTTTTTCAGGATAATTTGGGCATTCTGATGGTGGTAAATTGTAATGGATATCTCCTTTTTTTATTATCAAAGGAAATCTAGTCCAAAACAAAACCCCTTTTTTTTTATTTAGCTGTATATTTCTGGCTATTATGATAATCTACCACCCAAAATAAATGATCCTGCTCCTGACGATCGTAGCGATACCACATATCTGTATGTTAGCTGTTAGCATTTTTTTTTTTTAATCCTACCTAAAACACACTGGGGGTTATTTACGAAAGACAGATCCACTTTGCACTACAAGTGCAAAGTGCACTTGAAGTTGCACTGAACGTGCACTTGGAAGTTCAGTTGCTGTAGATCTGAGGGGAAGATCTGAAATGAGGGGAAGCTCTGCTGATTTTATTATCCAATGATGTGCAAGCTAAAATGCTGTTTTTTATTTTCCTTGCATGTCCCCCTCAGATCTACAGCGACTGCAATTCCAAGTGTACTTTCAGTGCAATTTCAAGTGCACTTTGCACTTGTAGTTTACACTTGTAGTGCAAAGTGGATTTGACTTTAGTAAATAACCCCCACTGACACTGATACTAATGTATGGTTCAATGTTTTTTTATTGTAAATTTTACATAATAAACACAGAAACACTACAAGCTTCAGAGATAATATAAGGATTAGATCTGCACGATCAATCGTCAAGAATAATTATCGCAATTTTTTTCCCCGGTGCGATCTTGACAAATTATTTACCAATCTTTCTATGCTGAGAATTCTCTCTGCTCTGCTGAAGCCACAGTTGTAAAATCTGGGCAGTCTGTCTGCCAAGTATCAGAACATTCTTTAGCAGTGGAATATAAGAGCCGGTTCACACAGGGGCAACACAACTCTGGCAGCGACTTTGCGAGGCGACCTGAGCGCACACCACAGCGCGACTTGGGGCGACTTACAAGGCGACTTCAAGTCGCCTCCAGGACAGGAGGCTTTCCGGTGGCCAATCAAACTACAATCAGCTCTGTGGGAGGGAGGGGGTGGGAGGGGTTTGCCTAAGAAAACATGAGAAAACAATTTTCTCTTCCTGTATTGTTGCTTCAGTTAAGACACGATCCGATTTTGGAGACGACTTCCGTTGAAATCAATGGATACAAGTCGCCTAGAAGTCGGATTAAAGTAGTACAGGAACCTTTTCTGAAGTCGAAATGACTTCAGTAGTGTACATTAAGACGACGGCTCCATTCACTTCCATTGCTTTTCTCAACAGCGCGACTTGGGGCGACTTCAAATCAGATCCCAAGTCGCCCCTGTGTGAACCGGCTCCAAGTCTAAACATTGTATCAATTTGTCTTTTACACCAAAGGAATAGACTTCTGTATGTACATTAGGAAAGTTTAACCACTTAAACACTAAACCTTTTTCTGACATTTGATGTTTTCAAGTTAAAATCATTTATTTTTGCTAGAAAATTACTTGGAACCCCCAAACATTATATATATATTTTTTTAGTAGAGACCCTAGAGAATAAAATAGTGGTTGTTGCAATATTTTATGCTGCACTGTATTTGCTCAGCGAGCGGTCTTTCAAATGCAATTTTTTTGGAAAACATTACTTTAATGAATGAAAAAAAACAACCAGTAAAGTTAGCCCAAATTTGTTTTTGTGATCTTTATTCTAAGCAAAAAAATTGTGATTCTTATTTTGGCCAGAATCGCGCAGCTCTAATGGGGATCAATAGGTTTGTATATAGGTTTGTATATGAACCTTTTAACCGGTTGCCGCCCGCCGCACGCATATATACGTCTGCAGCATGGCACGGCAGGCAGAAGGACGTATATATAAGTCCCCTTTAAGAAGCGGTTGTTGCGGGAGCGCAGGTGCCGGCTGCCATTTCCGTGAGTGCGCCCACGGGTCCCGCGATTTGATCGCCAGAGGCATACCCGCGATCGTCTCCCGGAGACATAAAACGGGGAAATGTTAGTGTTAACACAACATCTCCCCATTCTGCCCACACCGCCATTACTAGTAAAAAAAATATAATATTAATAAAAATGCTATAAAATTATCCCCTATTTTGTATACGCTATAACTTTTGTGCAAACCGATCAGTAAACGCTTATTGCAATTTTTTTAAACAAAAATAGGTAGAAGAATACGTATCGGCCTAAACTGAGGAAGAAAAATGTTTTTTTTATATATTTCAGGGGGATATTTATTATAGTAAAAAGTAAAAAATATAGAATTTTTTTCAAAATTGTCGCTGGTATTTGTGGGACGCCAATTTTGTTTGGGAGCCACGGCGCACGACCGCGCAATTGTTAGTTAAAGCGGCGCAGTGCCAAATCGCAAAAAGTAGCCTGGTCCTTTAGCTACAAAATGGTCCGGGGCTTAAGTGGTAACAAGATTTTTGATATTGACAAAGTTATCCACTATAATAGTTTTTAGAATACACGATAAACTGTTACTCGGTAGTATACTGATTCTTGCTATACATAGCTCCATAGTTTAGGTGATCACATGTTGACTCATATAAGTCAAAGATGTAAGAGTTTGAATTTTGTCTTTAAGTATCTATACAGAAGCAAGGCACCTATAGGTCAGTATTTGGATAGAGAGAATAAATAGGGACAAAAAGAGAGGGGAAGGGAACAAATCAAAAATATACACCATTTGTTTTGTATCGAGCTTTAATGACACTGATTCTAATTAAAAAAATTCTACCCAAAACACACTGACCATTGACCATGAGCTTGACCTTTGACTCTTACATTGGCCCTAAGACTAACCCTGGCACTGACCTAGATCAAACCTTGATCTAGCTTTTGTTATTTTTTTAGTTTTTTTACACACTTGTTTATTTACATCTTCCTCTCAATGCATCTTTTTCTCTATATTCAGAAGAGAAAGTAAACACATGGGCAGGCTGCACAGTGACTCTGTACAGGGACCAGTCGTGCTGCTCTAAGCACAAAGACGGGTACACGGATATGTGGCCGCACCAGGGGCGGATCCAGAGTCTAGTCTCGGGAGGGGCACTGCCAGAAAATAAGGTGTTGCTCACAGAACTGGGGGAGGGGGAGTCAGGAGGGGACACACCAGGGAGGTTAGGAGAGAACACATCAGGGAGGTCAGGAGGGCACAATATAGGGTCAGGAGGGCACACACCGGGGAGGTCAGGACGGCACAGTATGGGGTCAGGAGGATATGGGGTCAGGAGAGCACACAGGGGAGGTCAGGAGAGCACAGTACGGGGTCAGGAGGGCACTCCGGGGAGGACAGGAGAGCACAATAAGAGGTCAGGAAAGCACAATACAGGGTTAGGAGGGCACACCGGGGAGGTCAGGAGAGCACAGTACGGGGTCAAGAGGGCAAACCAGGGAGGTCAGGAGAGCACAGTATGGGGTCAGGAGAGCACACACCAGGGAGGAGGTCAGGAGAGCACACACCAGGGAGGAGGTCAGTAGAGCACACACCAGGGAGGAGGTCAGGAGAGCACATACCGGGGGGGGAGGTCAGGAGAGCACACACCGGGGGAGGTCAGGAGAGCACACACCGGGGGAGGTCAGTAGGGCATACACCGGGGGAGGTCAGTAGGGCATACACCGGGGGAGGTCAGTAGGGCATACACCGGGGGAGGTCAGTAGGGCATACACCGGGGGAGGTCAGTAGGGCATACACCGGGGGAGGTCAGTAGGGCATACACCGGGGGAGGTCAGTAGGGCATACACCGGGGGAGGTCAGTAGGGCATACACCGGGGGAGGTCAGTAGGGCATACACCGGGGGAGGTCAGTAGGGCATACACCGGGGGAGGTCAGTAGGGCATACACCGGGGGAGGTCAGGAGGGCATACACTGGGGGAGGTCAGGAGGGCATACACCGGGGGAGGCTTAGGAGAGCACACACCAGGGAGGTCAGGAGGGCATACACTGGGGGAGGCCAGGAGAGCACACACACCGGGGGAGGTCAGGAGGGCATACAGCGGGAGGGGCTCAGGAGGGCATACACTGGGGGTGATCAGGAGGGCAATACACTGGGGAGAATCAGGAGGGCATACACTGGGGGATCAAAATGGCTGTGAGTTGTCCTGACCGTGGCTCTGAATTCTCAGGGCACGCTCAGCTTCAGAGTCAGCAATATTTTCTCGGGGGGAGAAATTGCCCCGTTGCCCCCCTGGATCCGCCACTGAGGAGCAGATGAAGACCCACTTCTATGCGGCCACATATCTGTGTACAATTGGCTGGAAGGGGTTAAAGATAAAAAGTTAAAGTTTACAACACTATCAGTTTAGAAGAAACATAGACCTTTAAAAGGTATGCTTACTTTTTTGTTATTATGGGACTTGTGTGATCAAAAAATCCTGACATTAATGCCAAAAATAGAATAGCTATCACCAAGGCAGGTCACCTCACAAATATCTGGGGAGGTAATCCAGACAAAAGCGTTAAAAAAGCTTTTATGGGCACCATGTAGCAAGTATTTCTTTATTGTTCATTGGGGCCACAGGATCAGCAATAAATCATAAACTGAGTTATACCACTAAATTGAACAAGTGTGCTGTAATATATAAAAGCAGCGCTGAAATAGTGAAAAGTGATTTCCACTTGACTAAAAAATGTGACTAATAAGAATGATAAATGATGTGAAAACTGTGACACAACATATATCATATAACATAAATCACCTTTCACAGTGACAAATGGACAAACAAAACAAAATGTTTAGCAAAGATCGAAAAAAAGTTAAATCCTGTGATGATCAGTGAAAAAAGTAAAATTGAGTTCATAGATAGAATCTTAGTATCAATCTTCTCAATCTTCCACCACACCGCCTGTGCTCAGTGAATCCACCACCCTTCTAGAATGCGCACTCACCACAATTAAATGCCCAGCACTCTCGTGTCAGGGCACAAATGCAAAAAATCCAAATCTCTCCAAAGTAGTTGATATCGGTATCCAATTCAGTGATAAATTCCAACGTGTTCACATAAATAAAGAAAAAATAGTACCATAGTGTAATATTGTAAAACCAGTTTTAATCACACCACTAAAAAATCTTCATAAAATGCACTCACAAACGTGATCTTTCACCAAACTTTGAATCATCAATAACAGCATACGTTTCCAAGCTTCCAAACAACAAGCCAGTGGTCACGGTGGACCCTCGATCGTTCCCAGTGTACTCACAGCCCTTTGGACACTATTCGGTGAGAAGATGGTATTGATGTTAGCCCGATACAGCTAGGTGTGTGTCGCACGTCCGTATAGCTCACACAGGATCAATGATTAGTGACCACGCCCCTTCAACTCCTCTCATGCTTCAGTTTGCTAGCATCTCAGGGGATAGATGTCTTCTCTGTATATGGAAAATTCTAACCATTTTTACTAGATATTTTTCCTTTATTCTTTTATAAGGATCTCTTATATTCTTCCATTAAGACTTCATCGCTATGTTGATGTGATCAGCTCTTTGTGCAGCTATCCAGATCAGTTAATCCTCAGCGTTGCCTTGAAGGCCATAGCTGGATCTCGCTGGACCTGCCAGTAATTTGCACTTGGGAACTGGGCTCTGCTTGTGGTCCTCCCCAGACATTCATGCACTCCGTTAGCTAGTTACCAAAGTATTAGCCCTGGTGCTAACCTTCATATTAGCCCTGGTGCTAACCTTCAGAAATCTGTAATGGACCCCATTCATTGCTCAGAGTATCTGGTTCTTATTCTGTAAAATTTTATTCCAGAGTTTTCCTTCCCCAAGAAAAACTTTTAATTCTCAGCACCCACATTCAGACCCTTCAGTCCATGGCCATCCATCCTTGTGATTCTTCAGGGAATGCTGGGCTTGATTGTAACCTCATTCAAGGCAGTCCCTTTTGCCCAACTTCACTTCAGACCCTTACAACGACATATAAGTCGGCAGAATGGCACGGCTGGGCACAAGCACGTACAGGTATGCCCTCTTTAGGTGCCCGCGGCTGGGCACCTAAAGAGGATGTACCTGTACGTGCTTGTGCCCAGCCGTGCCATTCTGTTGCGGGCGCGCGCCCCGGTCCGAAGCTCCGCGGCCACGGGACCCGGAGATGAAGAACGGGGAGAGCTGTGTGTAAACACAGACTCCCCGTTCTTCACTGTGGAGCCGTCATCGATCCCGTGTTCCCTAATATAGGGAACCACAATCAATGACGTCACACCTACAGCCACACCCCCCTACAGTTAGAAACACAGATGAGGTCACACTTAACCCCTTCAGCGTCCCCTTGTGGTTAACTCCCAAACTGCAATTGTCATTTTCACAGTAAACAATACTTTTTGGTCCCAAAATTGATGGTCCCAAAAATGTGTCAAAATTGTCCATAGTGTCCGCCATAATGTCGCACTTACGAAAAAGATCGCTGCCATTAGTAGTAAAACTTAGTAAAAAATAATTTTTCTATAAAAGTGCAATAAAACTATCCCCTATTTTGTAAACGCTATAAATTTTGCGCAAACCAATCGATAAACGCTTATTGCGAATTTTTTTTTACCAGAAATGGGTAGAAGAATACGTTTCGGCCTAAACTGAGGAAAAAAATTATTATAGGTTTTTGGGTGATATTTATTATAAAAGTAAAAAATATAGCATTTTCTTCAAAATTGGCGCTGTATTTTTGTTTATAGCTCAAAAAATAAAAACCGCAGAGGTGATCAAATACCACCAAAAGAAAGCTCTATTTGTGGGGAAAAAGGACGCCAATTTTGTTTGGGAACCACGTCGCATGACCACGAAATTGTCAGTTAAAGTGACGCAGTGACGAATCGCAAAAACTGGCCAGGTCCTTTACCTGCCTAAAGGTCCGGGTCTTAAGTGATTAACTTTATGGCTGATTGGGACAAGAAGGTGCAATTTATGGACCAATAAATGTGCCTGACACCAAATATTAAGTTATCTCTGATCTTGTGGGTCAGGGATTAAGCCCTGGTTGCTGCCCTGGCAAAGGGGTTGGGCGGACTGGAGGAATCTCGTCTTCTGATCATAATTCCGGAACTTTGATAATTTTGACTACCCCTTTATATGCTGTACTTTTTTGATTGCATACATCAACAAGCTAACTTATGGGACCAAAAAGCATACTGCAGCAAGAGAGGCAGAACAAAATTCTACCTTGCACAGAACTTCACATTCCATCCTTGTTCACTATTCACATTTCATGTGTGGACAAAAAGGCAATCGGAATTCCCCAGCCACTGACACCTGGACCTCCAGATGTGGATATCTTGACCTCCACATTCCACAGTAAACTGAGCAAGTTTGTTTCCAGGTGCAGGGATCCTCTAGTGGTAGCAGTAACATTGGTGCCTCCATGGGATTAGTACAAAGGCGATCTATGATCTATGCTAGGGTTGTCCCGATACCACCCCACCCCAAATGCAGCCATGTCCCCCCACATATATCCAGCCATATCCCCCCACATATATCCAGCCATGTCCCCCCACATATTGCAGCCATGTCCCCCCACATATTGCAGCCATGTCCCCCCACATATTGCAGCCATGTCCCCCCACATATTGCAGCCATGTCCCCCCACATATTGCAGCCATGTCCCCCCACATATTGCAGCCATGTCCCCCCACATATTGCAGCCATGTCCCCCCACATATTGCAGCCATGTCCCCCCACATATTGCAGCCATGTCCCCCCACATATTGCAGCCATGTCCCCCCACATATTGCAGCCATGTCCCCCCACATATTGCAGCCATGTCCCCCCACATATTGCAGCCATGTCCCCCCACATATTGCAGCCATGTCCCCCCACATATTGCAGCCATGTCCCCCCACATATTGCAGCCATGTCTTCCCACATATTGCAGCCATGTCCCCCCACATATTGCAGCCATGTCCCCCCACATATTGCAGCCATGTCCCCCCCATATATTGCAGCCATGTCCCCCCCATATATTGCAGCCATGTCCCCCCCATATATTGCAGCCATGTCCCCCCCATATATTGCAGCCATGTCCCCCCCATATATTGCAGCCATGTCCCCCCCCATATATTGCAGCCATGTCCCCCCATATATTGCAGCCATGTCCCCCCCATATATTGCAGCCATGTCCCCCCCATATATTGCAGCCATGTCCCCCCCATATATTGCAGCCATGTCCCCCCCATATATTGCAGCCATGTCCCCCCCATATATTGCAGCCATGTCCCCCCCATATATTGCAGCCATGTCCCCCCCATATATTGCAGCCATGTCCCCCCCATATATTGCAGCCATGTCCCCCCCATATATTGCAGCCATGTCCCCCCACATATATCCAGCCATGTCCCCCCACATATATCCAGCCATGTCCCCCCACATATATCCAGCCATGTCCCCCCACATATATCCAGCCATGTCCCCCCACATATATCCAGCCATGTCCCCCCACATATATCCAGCCATGTCCCCCCACATATATCCAGCCATGTCCCCCCATATATTGCAGCCATGTCCCTCATACCTAGTAGATGATGATGCCGCTGCCGCGTTAATCAGCGTGCGGGGAACATTACAGGCAACTTTTGTTTAAATACCTGTCCATTCCTTGCCGCGCCGTGTATAGACACTCCCCCTTGCTCGGGATTGGACGGATCTGTCCAATCCCGAGCAAGGGGGAGTGTCTATACACGGCGCGGCGGGGAATACAGCTATTCAAATGAAAGCTGCCTGTGATGTTCCTCGCACACTGATTAACGCGGCAGCGGCGGATTTGCGGTATGCGGCGGCGGGGGGGGTAAAGTATTCTATTCGGGCATCGGGGGCATTTGCGGGAGTACAAGTACCTATTGAGGGACCATGTAAAGTGAGAGGTAGGACACCTTAAGCATAGATAGACCTGTTGATAAGTCCAGATAATGCAAACAATAAGTATCTAAAAAAGTCCGGTGAGGGCGTATAAAATGGGAGCTATCATTCCAAGATTGGAAAACGAAGGATCAACCATACAATCCAGGATAGTCAGGAGAATTGGACACTCTTACCGGATTCGGTGGACACACTGACCGGTGGTAGTATGTCAAATGGGCAAAAGATAGATCCTCAGCCTGGTATGGTTCATGGAAGACACATCCGATGGCATCTAAGGAAATCCAAGAATTCTTTGATCCCACACGTCCAGGATAGCAGGGAGGTTCCTCGTGAAGGGAGGCTCCACATAGTGCAGTTAAACCCAATTGATAGGGTATGACCGCTTTAATGGTAAAAAGCAAGGTATATACAACAATACCATAAAACAAACGATTAAAAAAAATTCTCAAGGTACAAGCCAGATGAAGGAGCGGGTACAGGTGATCACATAAATAAAGCGTGGTGAATGGATAGGTGGCTGCAGGCCATGTACCCTACATGTTTCGAGCTAAGGGCTCTTCAACTGGGGCAGAGGATCTATCTTTTGCCCATTTGACATACTACCACCGGTCAGTGTGTCCACCGAATCCGGTAAGAGTGTCCAATTCTCCTGACTATCCTGGATTGTATGGTTGATCCTTCGTTTTCCAATCTTGGAATGATAGCTCCCATCTTATACGCCCTCACCGGACTTTTTTTAGATACTTATTGTTTGCATTATCTGGACTTATCAACAGGTCTATCTATGCTTAAGGTGTCCCACCTCTCACTTTACATGGTCCCTCAATAGGATTGTTTGGGGGTGTATCTACCATATTTATCACTATATGTTTTGTGTTCCACAATATATTGTTTTTCACTTTTTATGTATTTTGGGTTATGAGACATACTTCCACATTTATGTGGAAATAGTGTCTCTTTGTAGCGCCACATTTTTTATCCTTTATATTTGTTTCGATCTGTCTTATCGTTGATGTAGGCTGCTTACATATCTACTTCTATTATTCTAGTAGCGCAACTTTTTCCTTATTTTGCACAACCTTAAAGCGGATGGTTCAGCAGAAAAAAATATTAAAAGCCAGCAGCAACAAATACTGCAGCTGCTGACTTTTAATATTAGGACACTTACCTGTCCTGGAGTCCAGCGGCGTCCGCAGCAGAGGACGAGCGATCGCTCGTCACCCTGCTGCTCCCCCCTCCATCCACGGTGAGGGAACCAGGAAGTGAAGCGCTGCGGCTTCACTGCCCGGTTCCCTACGGCGCATGCGCGAGTCGCGCTGCGCCCGCCGATTGGCTCCCGCTGTGTGCTGGGAGCCGAGAGTTCCCAGCACACAACGGGGGTGCGACGGGATGTCGCCAAATAAACCCGACTTTTGCCCGAGACTGCGGGCCGGAAGTGGTTGCAGATACCTGTCTTTAGACAGGTATCTGCACCCCCCTCCCCCCTGAAAGGTGTCAATTGTGACACCGGAGGGGGGGGAGGGTTCCGATCAGCGGATCTTCACTTTAGGGTGGAGATCCGCTTTAATCTATGCCTTTTGTTTTCTGATACTCCTTCCTCTTCTGCTCCATAGAATAGAGCTGGAGAGCATTCTGGTGATCCTCATACTACTGAATTGGGCCAGATGGGCCAGATGAATGTGATATTCTGACCTCATCAGACACTTGGCAGAATCTCTATGGGCTGTTTCAGATCTACCAAATCTTCTGTCACCGAAGATCAGTTTACCACCCCACTTCACAGTCACTGGCTTTGTTAAAACCTTGGTCTTAAAAAATGGAGACCTTTCTGATTTGGTAATTCCCACACTTCCAAAAGCCAAGAAGTGTTTTAACTCCTGAAAGATATACCATTGCAAATGAAAGTTTTATGCCACCTGGGTACAGGGTGAGAAATTTTAACCCCTTGAAATACTTTCTGAGACTAATTAAGGAACACATTTTGGCTCTTGACTATTCATTTGCTATTCTAACACACCTGGGTGGGCTGTGAGCGCATTCTCTGCGCCCGGAGTCCATCGTATTTTGAAGCCTATTAAAGCCCTTGGCTCTAATCAGTGCTTCAAAAAAACACCTCCTCCACTGTAATTTATGCTCCTGACATCCTGCAAGGGGCCGGATGCATGGATAGGAGGCGGCCTTTTAAAGTGGTAATGGATGGGCCGCCACTGTTAAGCATAGATTAAAAAAGATTTGCTCTAAAAGATGTAATTTTACTTAAAGTGAATGTAAACCCTCACATATACCCAGTGAAGTGAACAGCCTCAGATGATACACAGGGATGAAACAAATCTCCCTACATAAGTATTGTATATACAGTGCCTTGCAAACGTATTCACCCCCCTTGGCATTTTCTGTGTTTTGTTGCCTCAACCTGAAATTAACATGGATTGTTTGAGGATGTGCATCATTTAATTTACAGAACATACTCACAACTTTAAAGATTTTTTTTTTAATTGTGAAGCAAACAACAAATAGGACAAAATAACAGAAAAAGAAAATGTGCATAACTATTCATCCCCCTTGTCAATACTTTGTAGAGCCACCTTTTGCGGCTATCACAACTCCAAGTCGCTTTGGATAAGTCTCTCTGAGCTTGCTACATCTTGCCATTGGGATTTTTGCCCATTCCTCCTTGCAAATTTGCTCCGGCTCCTTCAAGTTGGATGGTTTGCGATTGTTAACAGTAATCTTTAAGTCTGACCACAGATTTTCTATTGGATTGAGGTCTGGGCTTTGACTAGGCCATACCCACACATTTGCATGTTTCCCCTTCAACCACTCAAGTGTTGCTGTAGCAGTGTATTTGGGGTCATTGTTCTATTGGAAGGTGAACCTCTGTCCTAGCCTTAAATCACACACGGAGTTGTTTTGCTCAAGAATATCCTTGGGGCCAGATTCAGGTAGAGTTAGGCTGGAGTATCAGTGATACTCCAGCCTAACTGTCACTTTAAGCCGGCGTTTCTGTTTTCTGTAACCAGAAAACAAGAAACGCTGGGTTGGAGTTCCGATGCGAGCGGCGTAATTGAATTTCGCCATCGCATCGCAACTTTAATTTAAAAATGGCGCCAAAAAAATATGTTAATCAGCGGGAATCGGCAATTCACGATCGTATTCGGGCGCGACGCAGTGACTTTCCGACGTTTCCGTAAGCGATACGCGGCGTAAAGATAAAGCAGCCCCCTAGTGGAGTATCCTATGTTAAGTATAGCCGTCGTCATCGCGTAGAAAAAAAAAAAATTTGCGTCGCTTGCGTAAAACGTCCATGAATGGGGATTTGACGTCATTGACGTTCACTGACAGAATTTGGAGCATGCGCACTGGGATGCATTGACAGTCGACGCATGCGCAGTACGTTCGCCGCGGGATCGCGCTTAGTTTAAATAATACACGCCCCGTACCCGCCCAATTTGAATTCCGCCGGCTCATTTTCGATACGCTGCCGCAACTTTAGGAGCAAAGTGCTTCATGAATAACAGCACTTGCTCCTAAAATTTCGCCAGAGTAACGTAAATGAGAAACGTTACTCCAGAGTATAGATGCTCCCATCTACCTGAATCTGGCCCTATGTGTTCTTTGGGTGATGTGTTGGGTTTGCGCCAGGTCTCAGACCACAGCACCTTCCTCCATACATTTTGGGAGTCTGCCTAGTGCCTTTTCGCAAACTCAAAATGTGCTATTTTGTTTTTTGCGGAAAGTGATGGCTTTCTTCTGTCCACTTTGTCATAAAGCCATACTCTATGGATCGTATGGCTTATTGTCGTCCTATGTACAGATACTCCAGTCTCTGCTGTGGAACTCTGCAGCTCCTCCAGTGTTACCTTAGGTCTCTGTGCTTCCTCTCTGATTATTGCCCTCCTTGCCCGATCCGTGAGTTTGGGTGTGCGGTCGTCTCTTGGCAGGTTTGTTGTTGTGTCATGTTCTTTCCATTTGGTTATTATTAGGGTTGTCCCAATACCGATACTAGTAAAAAGCTCTGATGCTTCACCCGATACCTGGACAGTCAGCGGTGATCAGTGCGGTGGGAGAGTTACAAGCACCGATCACCGCTGACTGTCCTCTATCCTCCTCCATCCTGCTGCTGCTGTACCCCTCCGTGTCCCCCCATCTCCGCTGCCGACGTGTCCCCCCTCTGTGCTGCCGCCGTGTCCCCCCCTTCTCCACTGCTGCCGTGCCCCCCATCTCCGCTGCCGCCGTGCCCCCCCGTCTCTGCTGCCGCCGTGTCCACCCTCTGTGCTGCCGCCGTGTCCCCCTCTGTGCTTCCGCCGTGTCCCCCCTTCTCCGTTGCCGCCGTGCCCCCCATCTCCGCTGCGGCCGCGTCCCCCCCTCTCCGCTGCCGCCGTGTCCCCCCCTCTCCGCTGCCGCCGTGTCCCCCCCATCTCTGCTGCCGCCGCGTCCCCCCCATCTCCGCTGCCGCCGCGTCCCCTCCCTTCTCCGCTGCCGCCGCGCCCCCCCAATCTCCGCTGCCGCCGCGCCCCCCAATCTCTGCTGCCGCCGCGTCCCCCCCATCTCCGCTGCCGCCGCGTCCCCCCCATCTCCCATCACGGTGATCACTGACTCTGTCCAGTCACATAACTGAAACATCATAAACTGTGATTACAATGTTTCAGTTAATGAATGAAGAGAAGCCGCTGGCTTCTCTCCTTTCATTTTCAGCGCAGCTTAGGCTGCAAAGAAAGGGACTGGGGAATCTGTGTCCCTAGTCCCTTTCCCTGTCTCAGAGGGGAGATGTCAGAGGTCTGTTAAGACCCCTGATATCTCACCAAAGCCCCCCCCCCCCCCAACAGGGCTGATAAAAAAAAAAAAAAAAAGGGGGGAATTGCAATAAATAATAAAAAAATGAATTGTAAAAATTAAATAAAAAACACACTGACACTGTCCATTCCCCCTACCCCCCTTAAAAAAA
The DNA here is from genome assembly GCA_029574335.1 of Rana kukunoris. Classification (NCBI taxonomy): domain Eukaryota; kingdom Metazoa; phylum Chordata; class Amphibia; order Anura; family Ranidae; genus Rana; species Rana kukunoris. The sequence continues at coordinate 151,222,656 of CM056051.1, forward strand.
GAAAGCATTGTAAAAAAAAATACTGACACATGCACCATTGTCACATGAGATTTAAAAAAAGAATCTGTATTGGCGAGTACTTGATAAAAAGTATCGGTACTTGTACTCGGTCCTAAAAAGTGGTATCGGGACAACCCTAGTTATTATAGATTTGATGGTGCTCCTATGGATTATCAAAGATTTGGATATTTTAATATAACCTAACCTTGACTTGAACTTGTCAACAACATTGTCCCTTACTTGTTTGGAGAATTCCTTGGTCTTCATGGCAGTGTTTGGTTAGTGGTGCCTCTTGCTTAGGTGTTGCAGCCTCTGGGGCCTTTCAAAAAGGTGTGTACTGTATATGTAATGACAGATCATGTTACACACAGGTGTACATCATTTCACTAATTATGTGACTTCTGAAGGTAATTGGTTGCACCAGAGTTTTTTTGAGGTTCATAACAAAGGGGGTGAATACATACGTCCATGCCATCAGTTTTTTATTTCTGAAAAATTGTTTTATGTATATATTTTTCTAATTTTACTTCACCAATTTAGACTAATTCAGATTAAAAAAAGCATTGAACTGAATACTTTTGCAAGGCACTCTATCCTTTAGATTAGAAAGTCAAGATCGGGTTACAGATTTCCTCTTCCTGTTCAACACTGAGTGTGAAGTCTGGGCATACAACCAAGACAGCTGATTGGAGGAAAGGCACACACCCCCACTCTACATAGGCAAAGTCAAGCTGACTGCTAATCTATTTATAGCAACCTTCCACACACAAGTTTCCG